>OU964977.1:148488-748488 GCA_918808275.2 Dolichovespula sylvestris
GAAGATAGCAAAAGTCATTGACCTCTGGTGACCTCATTTTGCGTGTCCCGGAGAGTCTTAGAAGATAGCAAAGGTCATTTACCTCTGGTGACCTCATTTTGCGTGTCCAGGAGCTTCTTAGAAGATAGCAAAGGTCATTGACCTCTGGTGACCTCATTTTGCGTGTCCGGGGCGTCTTAGAAGGTAGCAAAGGTCATTGACCTCTGGTGACCTCATGTTGCGTGTCCGGGGCGTCTTAGAAGATAGCAAAGGTCATTGACCTCTGGTGACCTCATTTTGCGTGTCCGGGGCGTCTTAGAAGGTAGCAAAGGTCATTGACCTCTGGTGACCTCATTTTGCGTGTCCGGGGCGTCTTAGAAGGTAGCAAAGGTCATCGACCTCTGGTGACCTCATTTTGCGTGTCCGGGGCGTCTTAGAAGGTAGCAAAGGTCATTGAACTCTGGTGATCTCATTTTGCGTGTCCGGGGCGTCTTAGAAGGTAGCAAAGGTCATTGACCTCTGGTGACCTCATTTTGCGTGTCCGGGGTGTCTTAGAAGGTAGCAAAGGTCATTGACCTCTGGTGACCTCATTTCGCGTGTCCGGGGCGTCTTAGAAGATGAGAGAGGTCGTTGACCTCTGGTGACCTCATTTTGCGTGTCCGGGGCGTCTTAGAAGATAGCAAAGGTCATTGACCTCTGGTGACCTCATTTTGCGTGTCCGGGGCGTCTTAGAAGGTAGCAAAGGTCATTGACCTCTGGTGACCTCATTTTGCGTGTCCGGGGCGTCTTAGAAGGTAGCAAAGGTCATTGACCTCTGGTGACCTCATTTTGCGTGTCCGGGGCGTCTTAGAAGGTAGCAAAGGTCATTGACCTCTGGTGACCTCATTTTGCGTGTCCGGGGCGTCTTAGAAGATAGCAAAGGTCATTGACCTCTGGTGACCTCATTTTGCGTGTCCGGGGCGTCCTAGAAGGTAGAAAAGGTCATTGACCTCTGCTGACCTCATTTTGCGTGTCCGGGGCGTCTTAGAAGATAGCAAAGCTCATTGACCTCTGGTGACCTCATTTTGCGTGTCCGGAAGCTTCTTGGAAGATAGCAAAAGTCATTGACCTCTGGTGACCTCATTTTGCGTGTCCGGGGCGTCTTAGAAGGTAGCAAAGGTCATTGACCTCTGGTGACCTCATTTTGCGTGTCCGGGGCGTCTTAGAAGGTAGCAAAGGTCATTGACCTCTGGTGACCTCATTTTGCGTGTCCGGGGCGTCTTAGAAGATGAGAGAGGTCGTTGACCTCTGGTGACCTCATTTTGCGTGTCCGGGGCGTCTTAGAAGATAGCAAAGGTCATTGACCTCTGGTGACCTCATTTTGCGTGTCCGGGGCGTCTTAGAAGGTAGCAAAGGTCATTGACCTCTGGTGACCTCATTTTGCGTGTCCGCGGCGTCTTAGAAGGTAGCAAAGGTCATTGACCTCTGGTGACCTCATTTTGCGTGTCCGGGGCGTCCTAGAAGGTAGAAAAGGTCATTGACCTCTGCTGACCTCATTTTGCGTGTCCGGGGCGTCTTAGAAGATAGCAAAGCTCATTGACCTCTGGTGACCTCATTTTGCGTGTCCGGAAGCTTCTTGGAAGATAGCAAAAGTCATTGACCTCTGGTGACCTCATTTTGCGTGTCCGGGGCGTCTTAGAAGGTAGCAAAGGTCATTGACCTCTGGTGACCTCATTTTGCGTGTCCGGGGCGTCTTAGAAGGTAGCAAAGGTCATTGACCTCTGGTGACCTCATTTTGCGTGTCCGGGGCGTCTTAGAAGGTAGCAAAGGTCATTGACCTCTGGTGACCTCATTTTGCGTGTCCGGGGCGTCTTAGAAGATAGCAAAGGTCATTGACCTCTGGTGACCTCATTTTGCGTGTCCGGGGCGTCCTAGAAGGTAGAAAAGGTCATTGACCTCTGCTGACCTCATTTTGCGTGTCCGGGGCGTCTTAGAAGATAGCAAAGCTCATTGACCTCTGGTGACCTCATTTTGCGTGTCCGGGGCGTCTTAGAAGATGAGAAAGGTCATTGACCTCTGGTGACCTCATTTTGCGTGTCCGGGGCGTCTTAGAAGGTAGCAAAGGTCATTGACCTCGGGTGACCTCATTTTGCGTGTCCGGGGCGTCTTAGAAGATAGCAAAGGTCATTGACCTCTGGTGACCTCATTTTGCGTGTCCGGAAGCTTCTTGGAAGATAGCAAAAGTCATTGACCTCTGGTGACCTCATTTTGCGTGTCCCGGAGAGTCTTAGAAGATAGCAAAGGTCATTGACCTCTGGTGACCTCATTTTGCGTGTCCGGGGCGTCTTAGAAGATGAGAAAGGTCGTTGACCTCTGGTGACCTCATTTTGCGTGTCCGGGGCGTCTTAGAAGATAGCAAAGGTCATTGACCTCTGGTGACCTCATTTTGCGTGTCCGGGGCGTCCTAGAAGGTAGAAAAGGTCATTGACCTCTGGTGACCTCAATTTGCGTGTCCGGGGTGTCTTAGAAGGTAGCAAAGGTCATTGACCTCTGGTGACCTCATTTTGCGTGTCCGGGGCGTCTTAGAAGGTAGAAAAGGTCATTGACCTCTGATGACCTCATTTTGCGTTTCCAGGGCGTCTTAGAAGGTAGAAAAGGTCATTGACCTCGGGTGACCTCATTTTGCGTGTCCGGGTCGTCTTAGAAGATAGCAAAGGTCATTGACCTCTGGTGACCTCATTTTGCGTGTCCGGGGCGTCTTAGAAGGTAGCAAAGTTCATTGACCTCTGGTGACCTCATTTTGCGTGTCCGGGGCGTCTTAGAAGGTAGCAAAGGTCATTGACCTCTGGTGACCTCATTTTGCGTGTCCGGGGCGTCTTAGAAGGTAGCAAAGGTCATTGACCTCTGGTGACCTCATTTTGCGTGTCCGGGGCGTCTTAGAAGGTAGCAAAGGTCATTGACCTCTGGTGACCTCATTTTGCGCGTCCGGGGCGTCTTAGAAGGTAGCAAAGGTCATTGACCTCTGGTGACCTCATTTTGCATGTCCGGGGCGTCTTAGAAGGTAGCAAAGGTCATTGACCTCTGGTGGCCTCATTTTGCGTGTCCGGGGCGTCTTAGAAGATAGCAAAGGTCATTGACCTCTGGTGACCTCATTTTGCGTGTCCGGGGCGTCCTAGAAGGTAGAAAAGGTCATTGACCTCTGGTGACCTCATTTTGCGTGTCCGGGGCGTCTTAGAAGGTAGCAAAGGTCATTGACCTCTGGTGACCTCATTTCGCGTTTCCGGGGCGTCTTAGAAGATGAGAAAGGTCATTGACCTCTGGTGACCTCATTTTGCGTGTCCGGGGCGTCTTAGAAGGTAGCAAAGGTCATTGACCTCTGGTGACCTCATGTTGCGTGTCCGGGGCGTCTTAGAAGATAGCAAAGGTCATTGACCTCTGGTGACCTCATTTTGCGTGTCCGGGGCGTCTTAGAAGGTAGCAAAGGTCATTGACATCTGGTGACCTCATTTTGCGTGTCCGGGGCGTCTTAGAAGGTAGCAAAGGTCATCGACCTCTGGTGACCACATTTTGCGTGTCCGGGGCGTCTTAGAAGGTAGCAAAGGTCATTGACCTCTGGTGATCTCATTTTGCTTGTCCGGGGCGTCTTAGAAGGTAGCAAAGGTCATTAACCTCTGGTGACCTCATTTTGCGTGTCCGCGGCGTCTTAGAAGGTAGCAAAGGTCATTGACCTCTGGTGACCTGATTTTGCGTGTCCGGGTCGTCTTAGAAGGTAGCAAAGGTCATTGACCTCTGGTGACCTGATTTTGCGTGTCCGGGTCGTCTTAGAAGGTAGCAAAGGTCATTGACCTCTGGTGACCTCATTTTGCGTGTCCGGGGTGTCTTAGAAGGTAGCAAAGGTCATTGACCTCTGGTGACCTCATTTTGCGTGTCCGGGGCGTCTTAGAAGGTAGAAAAGGTCATTGACCTCTGATGACCTCATTTTGCGTGTCCGGGGCGTCTTAGAAGATAGCAAAGCTCATTGACCTCTGGTGACCTCATTTTGCGTGTCCGGGGCGTCTTAGAAGATGAGAAAGGTCATTGACCTCTGGTGACCTCATTTTGCGTGTCCGGGGCGTCTTAGAAGGTAGCAAAGGTCATTGACCTCGGGTGACCTCATTTTGCGTGTCCGGGGCGTCTTAGAAGATAGCAAAGGTCATTGACCTCTGGTGACCTCATTTTGCGTGTCCGGAAGCTTCTTGGAAGATAGCAAAAGTCATTGACCTCTGGTGACCTCATTTTGCGTGTCCCGGAGAGTCTTAGAAGATAGCAAAGGTCATTGACCTCTGGTGACCTCATTTTGCGTGTCCGGGGCGTCTTAGAAGGTAGCAAAGGTCATTGACCTCTGGTGACCTCATTTCGCGTGTCCGGGGCGTCTTAGAAGATGAGAAAGGTCGTTGACCTCTGGTGACCTCATGTTGCGTGTCCGGGGCGTCTTAGAAGATAGCAAAGGTCATTGACCTCTGGTGACCTCATTTTGCGTGTCCGGGGCGTCTTAGAAGGTAGCAAAGGTCATTGACCTCTGGTGACCTCATTTTGCGTGTCCGGGGCGTCTTAGAAGGTAGCAAAGGTCATCGACCTCTGGTGACCTCATTTTGCGTGTCCGGGGCGTCTTAGAAGGTAGCAAAGGTCATTGAACTCTGGTGATCTCATTTTGCGTGTCCGGGGCGTCTTAGAAGGTAGCAAAGGTCATTGACCTCTGGTGACCTCATTTTGCGTGTCCGGGGTGTCTTAGAAGGTAGCAAAGGTCATTGACCTCTGGTGACCTCATTTCGCGTGTCCGGGGCGTCTTAGAAGATGAGAGAGGTCGTTGACCTCTGGTGACCTCATTTTGCGTGTCCGGGGCGTCTTAGAAGATAGCAAAGGTCATTGACCTCTGGTGACCTCATTTTGCGTGTCCGGGGCGTCTTAGAAGGTAGCAAAGGTCATTGACCTCTGGTGACCTCATTTTGCGTGTCCGCGGCGTCTTAGAAGGTAGCAAAGGTCATTGACCTCTGGTGACCTCATTTTGCGTGTCCGGGGCGTCCTAGAAGGTAGAAAAGGTCATTGACCTCTGCTGACCTCATTTTGCGTGTCCGGGGCGTCTTAGAAGATAGCAAAGCTCATTGACCTCTGGTGACCTCATTTTGCGTGTCCGGAAGCTTCTTGGAAGATAGCAAAAGTCATTGACCTCTGGTGACCTCATTTTGCGTGTCCGGGGCGTCTTAGAAGGTAGCAAAGGTCATTGACCTCTGGTGACCTCATTTTGCGTGTCCGGGGCGTCTTAGAAGGTAGCAAAGGTCATTGACCTCTGGTGACCTCATTTTGCGTGTCCGGGGCGTCTTAGAAGGTAGCAAAGGTCATTGACCTCTGGTGACCTCATTTTGCGTGTCCGGGGCGTCTTAGAAGATAGCAAAGGTCATTGACCTCTGGTGACCTCATTTTGCGTGTCCGGGGCGTCCTAGAAGGTAGAAAAGGTCATTGACCTCTGCTGACCTCATTTTGCGTGTCCGGGGCGTCTTAGAAGATAGCAAAGCTCTTTGACCTCTGGTGACCTCATTTTGCGTGTCCGGGGCGTCTTAGAAGATGAGAAAGGTCATTGACCTCTGGTGACCTCATTTTGCGTGTCCGGGGCGTCTTAGAAGGTAGCAAAGGTCATTGACCTCGGGTGACCTCATTTTGCGTGTCCGGGGCGTCTTAGAAGATAGCAAAGGTCATTGACCTCTGGTGACCTCATTTTGCGTGTCCGGAAGCTTCTTGGAAGATAGCAAAAGTCATTGACCTCTGGTGACCTCATTTTGCGTGTCCCGGAGAGTCTTAGAAGATAGCAAAGGTCATTGACCTCTGGTGACCTCATTTTGCGTGTCCGGGGCGTCTTAGAAGGTAGCAAAGGTCATTGACCTCTGGTGACCTCATTTCGCGTGTCCGGGGCGTCTTAGAAGATGAGAAAGGTCGTTGACCTCTGGTGACCTCATTTTGCGTGTCCGGGGCGTCTTAGAAGATAGCAAAGGTCATTGACCTCTGGTGACCTCATTTTGCGTGTCCGGGGCGTCCTAGAAGGTAGAAAAGGTCATTGACCTCTGGTGACCTCAATTTGCGTGTCCGGGGTGTCTTAGAAGGTAGCAAAGGTCATTGACCTCTGGTGACCTCATTTTGCGTGTCCGGGGCGTCTTAGAAGGTAGAAAAGGTCATTGACCTCTGATGACCTCATTTTGCGTTTCCAGGGCGTCTTAGAAGGTAGAAAAGGTCATTGACCTCGGGTGACCTCATTTTGCGTGTCCGGGTCGTCTTAGAAGATAGCAAAGGTCATTGACCTCTGGTGACCTCATTTTGCGTGTCCGGGGCGTCTTAGAAGGTAGCAAAGTTCATTGACCTCTGGTGACCTCATTTTGCGTGTCCGGGGCGTCTTAGAAGGTAGCAAAGGTCATTGACCTCTGGTGACCTCATTTTGCGTGTCCGGGGCGTCTTAGAAGGTAGCAAAGGTCATTGACCTCTGGTGACCTCATTTTGCGTGTCCGGGGCGTCTTAGAAGGTAGCAAAGGTCATTGACCTCTGGTGACCTCATTTTGCGCGTCCGGGGCGTCTTAGAAGGTAGCAAAGGTCATTGACCTCTGGTGACCTCATTTTGCATGTCCGGGGCGTCTTAGAAGGTAGCAAAGGTCATTGACCTCTGGTGGCCTCATTTTGCGTGTCCGGGGCGTCTTAGAAGATAGCAAAGGTCATTGACCTCTGGTGACCTCATTTTGCGTGTCCGGGGCGTCCTAGAAGGTAGAAAAGGTCATTGACCTCTGGTGACCTCATTTTGCGTGTCCGGGGCGTCTTAGAAGGTAGCAAAGGTCATTGACCTCTGGTGACCTCATTTCGCGTGTCCGGGGCGTCTTAGAAGATGAGAAAGGTCATTGACCTCTGGTGACCTCATTTTGCGTGTCCGGGGCGTCTTAGAAGGTAGCAAAGGTCATTGACCTCTGGTGACCTCATGTTGCGTGTCCGGGGCGTCTTAGAAGATAGCAAAGGTCATTGACCTCTGGTGACCTCATTTTGCGTGTCCGGGGCGTCTTAGAAGGTAGCAAAGGTCATTGACATCTGGTGACCTCATTTTGCGTGTCCGGGGCGTCTTAGAAGGTAGCAAAGGTCATCGACCTCTGGTGACCACATTTTGCGTGTCCGGGGCGTCTTAGAAGGTAGCAAAGGTCATTGACCTCTGGTGATCTCATTTTGCTTGTCCGGGGCGTCTTAGAAGGTAGCAAAGGTCATTAACCTCTGGTGACCTCATTTTGCGTGTCCGCGGCGTCTTAGAAGGTAGCAAAGGTCATTGACCTCTGGTGACCTGATTTTGCGTGTCCGGGTCGTCTTAGAAGGTAGCAAAGGTCATTGACCTCTGGTGACCTGATTTTGCGTGTCCGGGTCGTCTTAGAAGGTAGCAAAGGTCATTGACCTCTGGTGACCTCATTTTGCGTGTCCGGGGTGTCTTAGAAGGTAGCAAAGGTCATTGACCTCTGGTGACCTCATTTTGCGTGTCCGGGGCGTCTTAGAAGGTAGAAAAGGTCATTGACCTCTGATGACCTCATTTTGCGTTTCCGGGGCGTCTTAGAAGGTAGAAAAGGTCATTGACCTCTGGTGACCTCATTTTGCGTGTCCGGGGGGTCTTAGAAGGTAGCAAAGGTCATTGACCTCTGTTGACCTCATTTTGCGTGTCCGGGGCGTCTTAGAAGGTAGCAAAGGTCATTGACCTCTGGTGACCTCATTTTGCGTGTCCGGGGCGTCTTAGAAGGTAGCAAAGGTCATTGACCTCTGGTGACCTCATTTTGCGTGTCCGGGGCGTCTTAGAAGGTAGCAAAGGTCATTGACCTCTGGTGACCTCATTTTGCGTGTCCGGGGCGTCTTAGAAGGTAGCAAAGGTCATTGACCTCTGGTGACCTCATTTTGTGTGTCCGGGGCGTCTTAGAAGATAAGAAAGGTCATTGACCTCTGGTGACCTCATTTTGCGTGTCCGGGGCGTCTTAGAAGATGAGAAAGGTCATTGACCACCGGTGACCTCATTTTGCGTGTCCAGGGCGTCTTAGAAGGTAGCAAAGGTCATTGACATCGGAAGACCTCATTTTGCGTGTCCGGGGCGTCTTAGAAGATAGCAAAGGTCATTGACCTCTGGTGACCTCATTTTGCGTGTCCGGGGCGTCTTAGAAGGTAGCAAAGTTCATTGACCTCTGGTGACCTCATTTTGCGTGTCCGGGGCGTCTTAGAAGATGAGAAAGGTCATTGACCTCTGGTGACCTCATTTTGCGTGTCCGGGGCGTCTTAGAAGGTAGCAAAGTTCATTGACCTCTGGTAACCTCATTTTGCGTGTCCGGGGCGTCTTAGAAGGTAGCAAAGGTCATTGACCTCTGGTGACCTCATTTTGCGTGTCCGGGGCGTCTTAGAAGGTAGCAAAGGTCATTGACCTCTGGTGACCTCATTTTGCGCGTCCGGGGCGTCTTAGAAGGTAGCAAAGGTCATTGACCTCTGGTGACCTCATTTTGCATGTCCGGGGCGTCTTAGAAGATAGCAAAGGTCATTGACCTCTGGTGACCTCATTTTGCGTGTCCGGGGCGTCCTAGAAGGTAGAAAAGGTCATTGACCTCTGGTGACCTCATTTTGCGTGTCCGGGGTGTCTTAGAAGGTAGCAAAGGTCATTGACCTCTGGTGACCTCATTTAGCGTGTCCGGGGCGTCTTAGAAGGTAGAAAAGGTCATTGACCTCTGATGACCTCATTTTGCGTTTCCGGGGCGTCTTAGAAGGTAGAAAAGGTCATTGACCTCTGGTGACCTCATTTTGCGTGTCCGTGGCGTCTTAGAAGATGAGAAAGGTCATTGACCTCTGGTGACCTCATTTTGCGTGTCCGGGGCGTCTTAGAAGGTAGCAAAGGTCATTGACCTCGGGTGACCTCATTTTGCGTGTCCGGGGCGTCTTAGAAGATAGCAAAGGTCATTGACCTCTGGTGACGTCATTTTGCGTGTCCGGAAGCTTCTTGGAAGATAGCAAAAGTCATTGACCTCTGGTGACCTCATTTTGCGTGTCCCGGAGAGTCTTAGAAGATAGCAAAGGTCATTGACCTCTGGTGACCTTATTTTGCGTGTCCAGGAGCTTCTTAGAAGATAGCAAAGGTCATTGACCTCTGGTGACCTTATTTTGCGTGTCCGGGGCGTCTTAGAAGGTAGCAAAGGTCATTGACCTCTGGTGACCTCATTTTGCGTGTCCGGTGCGTCTTAGAAGGTAGCAAAGGTCATTGACCTTTGGTGACCTCATTTTGCGTGTCCGGGGCGTCTTAGAAGGTAGCAAAGGTCATTGACCTCTGGTGACCTCATTTTGCGTGTCCGGGGCGTCTTAGAAGGTAGCAAAGGTCATTGACCTCTGGTGACCTCACTTTGCGTGTCCGGGGCGTCTTAGAAGGTAGCAAAGGTCATTGACCTCTGGTGACCTCATTTTGCGTGTCCGGGGCGTCTTAGAAGCTGGCAAAGATCATTGACCTCTGGTGACCTCATTTTGCGTGTCCGGGGCGTCTTAGAAGGTAGCAAAGGTCATTGACCTCTGGTGACCTCATTTTGCGTGTCCGGGGCGTCTTAGAAGGTAGCAAAGGTCATTGACCTCTGGTGACCTCATTTTGCGTGTCCGGGGCGCCTTAGAAGATAGCAAAGGTCATTGACCTCTGGTGACCTCATTTTGCGTGTCCGGGGCGTCTTAGAAGGTAGCAAAGGTCATTGACCTCTGGTGACCTCATTTTGTGTGTCCGGGGCGTCTTAGAAGATAAGAAAGGTCATTGACCTCTGGTGACCTCATTTTGCGTGTCCGGGGCGTCTTAGAAGATGAGAAAGGTCATTGACCACCGGTGACCTCATTTTGCGTGTCCAGGGCGTCTTAGAAGGTAGCAAAGGTCATTGACATCGGATGACCTCATTTTGCGTGTCCGGGGCGTCTTAGAAGATAGCAAAGGTCATTGACCTCTGGTGACCTCATTTTGCGTGTCCGGGGCGTCTTAGAAGGTAGCAAAGGTCATTGACCTCTGGTGACCTCATTTTGCGTGTCCGGGGCGTCTTAGAAGGTAGCAAAGTTCATTGACTTCTGGTGACCTCATTTTGCGTGTCCGGGGCGTCTTAGAAGATGAGAAAGGTCATTGACCTCTGGTGACCTCATTTTGCGTGTCCAGGGCGTCTTAGAAGGTAGCAAAGGTCATTGACCTCGGGTGACCTCATTTTGCGTGTCCGGGACGTCTTAGAAGATAGCAAAGGTCATTGACCTCTGGTGACCTCATTTTGCGTGTCCGGGGCGTCTTAGAAGGTAGCAAAGTTCATTGACCTCTGGTGACCTCATTTTGCGTGTCCGGGGCGTATTAGAAGGTAGCAAAGGTCATTGACCTCTGGTGACCTCATTTTGCGTGTCCGGGGCGTCTTAGAAGGTAGCAAAGGTCATTGACCTCTGGTGACCTCATTTTGCGCGTCCGGGGCGTCTTAGAAGGTAGCAAAGGTCATTGACCTCTGGTGACCTCATTTTGCATGTCCGGGGCGTCTTAGAAGATAGCAAAGGTCATTGACCTCTGGTGACCTCATTTTGCGTGTCCGGGGCGTCCTAGAAGGTAGAAAAGGTCATTGACCTCTGGTGACCTCATTTTGCGTGTCCGGGGTGTTTTAGAAGGTAGCAAAGGTCATTGACCTCTGGTGACCTCATTTTGCGTGTCCGGGGCGTCTTAGAAGGTAGAAAAGGTCATTGACCTCTGGTGACCTCATTTTGCGTGTCCGGGGCGTCTTAGAAGGTAGCAAAGGTCATTGACCTCTGGTGACCTCATTTTGCGTGTCCGGGGCGTCTTAGAAGATGAGAAAGGTCATTGACCTCTGGTGACCTCATTTTGCGTGTCCGGGGCGTCTTAGAAGGTAGCAAAGGTCATTGACCTCTGGGGACCTCATTTTGCGTGTCCGTGGCGTCTTAGAAGATGAGAAAAATCATTGACCTCTGGTGACCTCATTTTGCGTGTCCGGGGCGTCTTAGAAGGTAGCAAAGGTCATTGACCTCGGGTGACCTCATTTTGCGTGTCCGGGGCGTCTTAGAAGATAGCAAAGGTCATTGACCTCTGGTGACCTCATTTTGCGTGTCCGGAAGCTTCTTGGAAGATAGCAAAAGTCATTGACCTCTGGTGACCTCATTTTGCGTGTCCCGGAGAGTCTTAGAAGATAGCAAAGGTCATTGACCTCTGGTGACCTCATTTTGCGTGTCCAGGAGCTTCTTAGAAGATAGCAAAGGTCATTGACCTCTGGTGACCTCATTTTGCGTGTCCGGGGCGTCTTAGAAGGTAGCAAAGGTCATTGACCTCTGGTGACCTCATTTTGCGTGTCCGGGGCGTCTTAGAAGGTAGCAAAGGTCATTGACCTTTGGTGACCTCATTTTGCGTGTCCGGGGCGTCTTAGAAGGTAGCAAAGGTCATTGACCTCTGGTGACCTCATTTTGCGTGTCCGGGGCGTCTTAGAAGGTAGCAAAGGTCATTGACCTCGGGTGACCTCATTTTGCGTGTCCGGGGCGTCTTAGAAGATAGCAAAGGTCATTGACCTCTGGTGACCTCATTTTGCGTGTCCGGAAGCTTCTTGGAAGATAGCAAAAGTCATTGACCTCTGGTGACCTCATTTTGCGTGTCCCGGAGAGTCTTAGAAGATAGCAAAGGTCATTGACCTCTGGTGACCTCATTTTGCGTGTCCAGGAGCTTCTTAGAAGATAGCAAAGCTCATTGACCTCTGGTGACCTCATTTTGCGTGTGCTGGGCGTCTTAGAAGGTAGCAAAGGTCATTGACCTCTGGTGACCTCATTTTGCGTGTCCGGGGCGTCTTAGAAGGTAGCAAAGGTCATTGACCTCTGGTGACCTCATTTTGCGTGTCCGGGGCGTCTTAGAAGGTAGCAAAGGTCATTGACCTCTGGTGACCTCATTTTGCGCGTCCGGGGCGTCTTAGAAGGTAGCAAAGGTCATTGACCTCTGGTGACCTCATTTTGCATGTCCGGGGCGTCTTAGAAGATAGCAAAGGTCATTGACCTCTGGTGACCTCATTTTGCGTGTCCGGGGCGTCCTAGAAGGTAGAAAAGGTCATTGACCTCTGGTGACCTCATTTTGCGTGTCCGGGGTGTTTTAGAAGGTAGCAAAGGTCATTGACCTCTGGTGACCTCATTTTGCGTGTCCGGGGCGTCTTAGAAGGTAGCAAAGGTCATTGACCTCTGGTGACCTGATTTTGCGTGTCCGGGTCGTCTTAGAAGGTAGCAAAGGTCATTGACCTCTGGTGACCTGATTTTGCGAGTCCGGGTCGTCTTAGAAGGTAGCAAAGGTCATTGACCTCTGGTGACCTCATTTTGCGTGTCCGGGGTGTCTTAGAAGGTAGCAAAAATCATTGACCTCTGGTGACCTCATTTTGCGTGTCCGGGGCGTCTTAGAAGGTAGAAAAGGTCATTGACCTCTGATGACCTCATTTTGCGTTTCCGGGGCGTCTTAGAAGGTAGAAAAGGTCATTGACCTCTGGTGACCTCATTTTGCGTGTCCGGGGCGTCTTAGAAGGTAGCAAAGGTCATTGACCTCTGGTGACCTCATTTTGCGTGTCCGGGGCGTCTTAGAAGGTAGCAAAGGTCATTGACCTCTGGTGACCTCATTTTGCGTGTCCGGGGCGTCTTAGAAGGTAGCAAAGGTCATTGACCTCTGGTGACCTCATTTTGCGTGTCCGGGGCGTCTTAGAAGGTAGCAAAGGTCATTGACCTCTGGTGACCTCATTTTGCGTGTCCGGGGCGCCTTAGAAGATAGCAAAGGTCATTGACCTCTGGTGACCTCATTTTGCGTGTCCGGGGCGTCTTAGAAGGTAGCAAAGGTCATTGACCTCTGGTGACCTCATTTTGTGTGTCCGGGGCGTCTTAGAAGATAAGAAAGGTCATTGACCTCTGGTGACCTCATTTTGCGTGTCCGGGGCGTCTTAGAAGATGAGAAAGGTCATTGACCACCGGTGACCTCATTTTGCGTGTCCAGGGCGTCTTAGAAGGTAGCAAAGGTCATTGACATCGGATGACCTCATTTTGCGTGTCCGGGGCGTCTTAGAAGATAGCAAAGGTCATTGACCTCTGGTGACCTCATTTTGCGTGTCCGGGGCGTCTTAGAAGGTAGCAAAGGTCATTGACCTTTGGTGACCTAATTTTGCGTGTCCGGGGCGTCTTAGAAGGTAGCAAAGGTCATTGACCTCTGGTGACCTCATTTTGCGTGTCCGGGGCGTCTTAGAAGGTAGCAAAGGTCATTGACCTCTGGTGACCTCATTTTGCGTGTCCAGGGCGTCTTAGAATGTAGCAAAGGTCATTGACCTCGGGTGACCTCATTTTGCGTGTCCGGGACGTCTTAGAAGATAGCAAAGGTCATTGACCTCTGGTGACCTCATTTTGCGTGTCCGGGGCGTCTTAGAAGGTAGCAAAGTTCATTGACTTCTGGTGACCTCATTTTGCGTGTCCGGGGCGTCTTAGAAGATGAGAAAGGTCATTGACCTCTGGTGACCTCATTTTGCGTGTCCAGGGCGTCTTAGAAGGTAGCAAAGGTCATTGACCTCTGGTGACCTCATTTTGCGTGTCCGGAAGCTTCTTGGAAGATAGCAAAAGTCATTGACCTCTGGTGACCTCATTTTGCGTGTCCCGGAGAGTCTTAGAAGATAGCAAAGGTCATTGACCTCTGGTGACCTCATTTTGCGTGTCCAGGAGCTTCTTAGAAGATAGCAAAGGTCATTGACCTCTGGTGACCTCATTTTGCGTGTCCGGGGCGTCTTAGAAGGTAGCAAAGGTCATTGACCTCTGGTGACCTCATTTTGCGTGTCCGGGGCGTGTTAGAAGGTAGCAAAGGTCATTGACCTGTGGTGACCTCATTTTGCGTGTCCGGGGCGTCTTAGAAGGTAGCAAAGGTCATTGACCTCTGGTGACCTCATTTTGCGTGTCCGGGGCGTCTTAGAAGGTAGCAAAGGTCATTGACCTCGGGTGACCTCATTTTGCGTGTCCGGGGCGTCTTAGAAGATAGCAAAGGTCATTGACCTCTGGTGACCTCATTTTGCGTGTCCGGAAGCTTCTTGGAAGATAGCAAAAGTCATTGACCTCTGGTGACCTCATTTTGCGTGTCCCGGAGAGTCTTAGAAGATAGCAAAGGTCATTGACCTCTGGTGACCTCATTTTGCGTGTCCAGGAGCTTCTTAGAAGATAGCAAAGCTCATTGACCTCTGGTGACCTCATTTTGCGTGTCCGGGGCGTCTTAGAAGGTAGCAAAGGTCATTGACCTCTGGTGACCTCATTTTGCGTGTCCGGGGCGTCTTAGAAGGTAGCAAAGGTCATTGACCTCTGGTGACCTCATTTTGCGTGTCCGGGGCGTCTTAGAAGGTAGCAAAGGTCATTGACCTCTGGTGACCTCATTTTGCGTGTCCGGGGCGTCTTAGAAGGTAGCAAAGTTCATTGACCTCTGGTGACCTCATTTTGCGTGTCCGGGGCGTCTTAGTAGGTAGCAAAGGTCATTGACCTCTGGTGACCTCATTTTGCGTGTCCGGGGCGTCTTAGAAGATAGCAAAGGTCATTGACCTCTGGTGGCCTCATTTTGCGTGTCCGGGGCGTCCTAGAAGGTAGAAAAGGTCATTGACCTCTGGTGACCTCATTTTGCGTGTCCGGGGCGTCTTAGAAGGTAGCAAAGGTCATTGACCTCTGGTGACCTCATTTCGCGTGTCCGGGGAGTCTTAGAAGATGAGAAAGGTCGTTGACCTCTGGTGACCTCATTTTGCGTGTCCGGGGCGTCTTAGAAGATAGCAAAGGTCATTGACCTCTGGTGACCTCATTTTGCGTGTCCGGGGCGTCCTAGAAGGTAGAAAAGGTCATTGACCTCTGGTGACCTCAATTTGCGTGTCCGGGGTGTCTTAGAAGGTAGCAAAGGTCATTGACCTCTGGTGACCTCATTTTGCGTGTCCGGGGCGTCTTAGAAGGTAGAAAAGGTCATTGACCTCTGATGACCTCATTTTGCGTTTCCAGGGCGTCTTAGAAGGTAGAAAAGGTCATTGACCTCGGGTGACCTCATTTTGCGTGTCCGGGTCGTCTTAGAAGATAGCAAAGGTCATTGACCTCTGGTGACCTCATTTTGCGTGTCCGGGGCGTCTTAGAAGGTAGCAAAGTTCATTGACCTCTGGTGACCTCATTTTCCGTGTCCGGGGCGTCTTAGAAGGTAGCAAAGGTCATTGACCTCTGGTGACCTCATTTTGCGTGTCCGGGGCGTCTTATAAGGTAGCAAAGGTCATTGACCTCTTGTGACCTCATTTTGCGTGTCCGGGGCGTCTTAGAAGGTAGCAAAGGTCATTGACCTCTGGTGACCTCATTTTGTGTGTCCGGGGCGTCTTAGAAGATAAGAAAGGTCATTGACCTCTGGTGACATCATTTTGAGTGTCCGGGGCGTCTTAGAAGATGAGAAAGGTCATTGACCACCGGTGACCTCATTTTGCGTGTCCAGGGCGTCTTAGAAGGTAGCAAAGGTCATTGACATCGGATGACCTCATTTTGCGTGTCCGGGGCGTCTTAGAAGATAGCAAAGGTCATTTACATCTGGTGACCTCATTTTGCGTGTCCGGGGCGTCTTAGAAGGTAGCAAAGGTCATTGACCTCTGGTGACCTCATTTTGCGTGTCCGGGGCGTCTTAGAAGTTGAGAAAGGTCATTGACCTCTGGTGACCTCATTTTGCGTGTCCGGGTCGTCTTAGAAGGTAGCAAAGGTCATTGACCTCTGGTGACCTGATTTTGCGTGTCCGGGGCGTCTTAGAAGGTAGCAAAGGTCATTGACCTCTGGTGACCTCATTTTGCGTGTCCGGGGCGTCTTAGAAGGTAGCAAAGGTCATTGACCTCTGGTGACCTCATTTTGCGCGTCCGGGGCGTCTTAGAAGGTAGCAATGGTCATTGACCTCTGGTGACCTCATTTTGCATGTCCGGGGCGTCTTAGAAGATAGCAAAGGTCATTGACCTCTGGTGACCTCATTTTGCGTGTCCGGGGCGTCCTAGAAGGTAGAAAAGGTCATTGACCTCTGGTGACCTCATTTTGCGTGTCCGGGGTGTCTTAGAAGGTAGCAAAGGTCATTGACCTCTGGTGACCTCATTTTGCGTGTCCGGGGCGTCTTAGAAGGTAGAAAAGGTCATTGACCTCTGGTGACCTCATTTTGCGTTTCCGGGGCGTCTTAGAAGGTAGAAAAGGTCATTGACCTCTGGTGACCTCATTTTGCGTGTCCGGGGCGTCTTAGAAGATAAGAAAGGTCATTGACCTCTGGTCACCTCATTTTGCGTGTCCGGGGCGTCTTAGAAGATGAGAAAGGTCATTGACCCCCGGTGACCTCATTTTGCGTGTCCGGGGCGTCTTAGAAGATAGCAAAGGTCATTGACCTCTGGTGACCTCATTTTGCGTGTCCGGGGCGTCCTAGAAGGTAGAAAAGGTCATTGACCTCTGGTGACCTCATTTTGCGTGTCCGGGGCGTCTTAGAAGGTAGCAAAGGTCATTGACCTCTGGTGACCTCATTTTGCGCGTCCGGGGCGTCTTAGAAGGTAGCAAAGGTCATTGACCTCTGGTGACCTCATTTTGCATGTCCGGGGCGTCTTAGAAGATAGCAAAGTTCATTGACCTCTGGTGACCTCATTTTGCGTGTCCGGGGCGTCCTAGAAGGTAGAAAAGGTCATTGACCTCTGGTGACCTCATTTTGCGTGTCCGGGGCGTCTTAGAAGATAGCAAAGGTCATTGACCTCTGGTGACCTCATTTTGCGTGTCCGGGGCGTCTTAGAAGGTAGCAAAGGTCATTGACCTCTGGTGACCTCATTTTGTGTGTCCGGGGCGTCTTAGAAGATAAGAAAGGTCATTGACCTCTGGTCACCTCATTTTGCGTGTCCGGGGCGTCTTAGAAGATGAGAAAGGTCATTGACCCCCGGTGACCTCATTTTGCGTGTCCGGGGCGTCTTAGAAGGTAGCAAAGGTCATTGACCTCTGGTGACCTCATTTTGCGTGTCCGGGGCGTCTTAGAAGGTAGCAAAGGTCATTGACCTCTGGTGACCTCATTTTCCGTGTCCGGGAGCGTCTTAGAAGGTAGCAAAGGTCATTGACCTCTGGTGACCTCATTTTGTGTGTCCGGGGCGTCTTAGAAGATAAGAAAGGTCATTGACCTCTGGTCACCTCATTTTGCGTGTCCGGGGCGTCTTAGAAGATGAGAAAGGTCATTGACCCCCGGTGACCTCATTTTGCGTGTCCAGGGCGTCTTAGAAGGTAGCAAAGGTCATTGACATCGGATGACCTCATTTTGCGTGTCCGGGGCGTCTTAGAAGATAGCAAAGGTCATTGACCTCTGGTGACCTCATTTTGCGTGTCCGGGGCGTCTTAGAAGGTAGCAAAGTTCATTGACCTCTGGTGACCTCATTTTGCGTGTCCGGGGCGTCTTAGAAGATGAGAAAGGTCATTGACCTCTGGTGACCTCATTTTGCGTGTCCAGGGCGTCTTAGAAGGTAGCAAAGGTCATTGACCTCGGGTGACCTCATTTTGCGTGTCCGGGACGTCTTAGAAGATAGCAAAGGTCATTGACCTCTGGTGACCTCATTTTGCGTGTCCGGGGCGTCTTAGAAGGTAGCAAAGTTCATTGACTTCTGGTGACCTCATTTTGCGTGTCCGGGGCGTCTTAGAAGATGAGAAAGGTCATTGACCTCTGGTGACCTCATTTTGCGTGTCCAGGGCGTCTTAGAAGGTAGCAAAGGTCATTGACCTCGGGTGACCTCATTTTGCGTGTCCGGGACGTCTTAGAAGATAGCAAAGGTCATTGACCTCTGGTGACCTCATTTTGCGTGTCCGGGGCGTCTTAGAAGGTAGCAAAGTTCATTGACCTCTGGTGACCTCATTTTGCGTGTCCGGGGCGTATTAGAAGGTAGCAAAGGTCATTGACCTCTGGTGACCTCATTTTGCGTGTCCGGGGCGTCTTAGAAGGTAGCAAAGGTCATTGACCTCTGGTGACCTCATTTTGCGCGTCCGGGGCGTCTTAGAAGGTAGCAAAGGTCATTGACCTCTGGTGACCTCATTTTGCATGTCCGGGGCGTCTTAGAAGATAGCAAAGGTCATTGACCTCTGGTGACCTCATTTTGCGTGTCCGGGGCGTCCTAGAAGGTAGAAAAGGTCATTGACCTCTGGTGACCTCATTTTGCGTGTCCGGGGTGTTTTAGAAGGTAGCAAAGGTCATTGACCTCTGGTGACCTCATTTTGCGTGTCCGGGGCGTCTTAGAAGGTAGAAAAGGTCATTGACCTCTGATGACCTCATTTTGCGTTTCCGGGGCGTCTTAGAAGGTAGAAAAGGTCATTGACCTCTGGTGACCTCATTTTGCGTGTCCGAGGCGTCTTAGAAGGTAGAAAAGGTCATTGACCTCTGGTGACCTCATTTTGCGTGTCCGGGGCGTCTTAGAAGGTAGCAAAGGTCATTGACCTCTGGTGACCTCATTTTGCGTGTCCGGGGCGTCTTAGAAGATGAGAAAGGTCATTGACCTCTGGTGACCTCATTTTGCGTGTCCGGGGCGTCTTAGAAGGTAGCAAAGGTCATTGACCTCGGGTGACCTCATTTTGCGTGTCAGGGGCGTCTTAGAAGATAGCAAAGGTCATTGACCTCTGGTGACCTCATTTTGCGTGTCCGGAAGTTTCTTGGAAGATAGCAAAAGTCATTGACCTCTGGTGACATCATTTTGCGTGTCCCGGAGAGTCTTAGAAGATAGCAAAGGTCATTGACCTCTGGTGACCTCATTTTGCGTGTCCAGGAGCTTCTTAGAAGATAGCAAAGGTCATTGACCTCTGGTGACCTCATTTTGCGTGTCCGGGGCGTCTTAGAAGGTAGCAAAGGTCATTGACCTCTGGTGACCTCATTTTGCGTGTCCGGGGCGTGTTAGAAGGTAGCAAAGGTCATTGACCTGTGGTGACCTCATTTTGCGTGTCCGGGGCGTCTTAGAAGGTAGCAAAGGTCATTGACCTCTGGTGACCTCATTTTGCGTGTCCGGGGCGTCTTAGAAGGTAGCAAAGGTCATTGACCTCGGGTGACCTCATTTTGCGTGTCCGGGGCGTCTTAGAAGATAGCAAAGGTCATTGACCTCTGGTGACCTCATTTTGCGTGTCCGGAAGCTTCTTGGAAGATAGCAAAAGTCATTGACCTCTGGTGACCTCATTTTGCGTGTCCCGGAGAGTCTTAGAAGATAGCAAAGGTCATTGACCTCTGGTGACCTCATTTTGCGTGTCCAGGAGCTTCTTAGAAGATAGCAAAGCTCATTGACCTCTGGTGACCTCATTTTGCGTGTCCGGGGCGTCTTAGAAGGTAGCAAAGGTCATTGACCTCTGGTGACCTCATTTTGCGTGTCCGGGGCGTCTTAGAAGGTAGCAAAGGTCATTGACCTCTGGTGACCTCATTTAGCGTGTCCGGGGCGTCTTAGAAGGTAGCAAAGGTCATTGACCTCTGGTGACCTCATTTTGCGTGTCCGGGGCGTCTTAGAAGGTAGCAAAGTTCATTGACCTCTGGTGACCTCATTTTGCGTGTCCGGGGCGTCTTAGTAGGTAGCAAAGGTCATTGACCTCTGGTGACCTCATTTTGCGTGTCCGGGGCGTCTTAGAAGATAGCAAAGGTCATTGACCTCTGGTGGCCTCATTTTGCGTGTCCGGGGCGTCCTAGAAGATAGAAAAGGTCATTGACCTCTGGTGACCTCATTTTGCGTGTCCGGGGCGTCTTAGAAGGTAGCAAAGGTCATTGACCTCTGGTGACCTCATTTCGCGTGTCCGGGGCGTCTTAGAAGATGAGAAAGGTCGTTGACCTCTGGTGACCTCATTTTGCGTGTCCGGGGCGTCTTAGAAGATAGCAAAGGTCATTGACCTCTGGTGACCTCATTTTGCGTGTCCGGGGCGTCCTAGAAGGTAGAAAAGGTCATTGACCTCTGGTGACCTCAATTTGCGTGTCCGGGGTGTCTTAGAAGGTAGCAAAGGTCATTGACCTCTGGTGACCTCATTTTGCGTGTCCGGGGCGTCTTAGAAGGTAGAAAAGGTCATTGACCTCTGATGACCTCATTTTGCGTTTCCAGGGCGTCTTAGAAGGTAGAAAAGGTCATTGACCTCGGGTGACCTCATTTTGCGTGTCCGGGTCGTCTTAGAAGATAGCAAAGGTCATTGACCTCTGGTGACCTCATTTTGCGTGTCCGGGGCGTCTTAGAAGGTAGCAAAGTTCATTGACCTCTGGTGACCTCATTTTCCGTGTCCGGGGCGTCTTAGAAGGTAGCAAAGGTCATTGACCTCTGGTGACCTCATTTTGCGTGTCCGGGGCGTCTTATAAGGTAGCAAAGGTCATTGACCTCTTGTGACCTCATTTTGCGTGTCCGGGGCGTCTTAGAAGGTAGCAAAGGTCATTGACCTCTGGTGACCTCATTTTGTGTGTCCGGGGCGTCTTAGAAGATAAGAAAGGTCATTGACCTCTGGTGACATCATTTTGCGTGTCCGGGGCGTCTTAGAAGATGAGAAAGGTCATTGACCACCGGTGACATCATTTTGCGTGTCCAGGGCGTCTTAGAAGGTAGCAAAGGTCATTGACATCGGATGACCTCATTTTGCGTGTCCGGGGCGTCTTAGAAGATAGCAAAGGTCATTTACATCTGGTGACCTCATTTTGCGTGTCCGGGGCGTCTTAGAAGGTAGCAAAGGTCATTGACCTCTGGTGACATCATTTTGCGTGTCCGGGGCGTCTTAGAAGATGAGAAAGGTCATTGACCACCGGTGACCTCATTTTGCGTGTCCAGGGCGTCTTAGAAGGTAGCAAAGGTCATTGACATCGGATGACCTCATTTTGCGTGTCCGGGGCGTCTTAGAAGATAGCAAAGGTCATTTACATCTGGTGACCTCATTTTGCGTGTCCGGGGCGTCTTAGAAGGTAGCAAAGGTCATTGACCTCTGGTGACCTCATTTTGCGTGTCCGGGGCGTCTTAGAAGTTGAGAAAGGTCATTGACCTCTGGTGACCTCATTTTGCGTGTCCGGGTCGTCTTAGAAGGTAGCAAAGGTCATTGACCTCTGGTGACCTGATTTTGCGTGTCCGGGGCGTCTTAGAAGGTAGCAAAGGTCATTGACCTCTGGTGACCTCATTTTGCGTGTCCGGGGCGTCTTAGAAGGTAGCAAAGGTCATTGACCTCTGGTGACCTCATTTTGCGCGTCCGGGGCGTCTTAGAAGGTAGCAAAGGTCATTGACCTCTGGTGACCTCATTTTGCATGTCCGGGGCGTCTTAGAAGATAGCAAAGGTCATTGACCTCTGGTGACCTCATTTTGCGTGTCCGGGGCGTCCTAGAAGGTAGAAAAGGTCATTGACCTCTGGTGACCTCATTTTGCGTGTCCGGGGTGTCTTAGAAGGTAGCAAAGGTCATTGACCTCTGGTGACCTCATTTTGCGTGTCCGGGGCGTCTTAGAAGGTAGAAAAGGTCATTGACCTCTGGTGACCTCATTTTGCGTTTCCGGGGCGTCTTAGAAGGTAGAAAAGGTCATTGACCTCTGGTGACCTCATTTTGCGTGTCCGGGGCGTCTTAGAAGATAAGAAAGGTCATTGACCTCTGGTCACCTCATTTTGCGTGTCCGGGGCGTCTTAGAAGATGAGAAAGGTCATTGACCCCCGGTGACCTCATTTTGCGTGTCCGGGGCGTCTTAGAAGATAGCAAAGGTCATTGACCTCTGGTGACCTCATTTTGCGTGTCCGGGGCGTCCTAGAAGGTAGAAAAGGTCATTGACCTCTGGTGACCTCATTTTGCGTGTCCGGGGCGTCTTAGAAGGTAGCAAAGGTCATTGACCTCTGGTGACCTCATTTTGCGCGTCCGGGGCGTCTTAGAAGGTAGCAAAGGTCATTGACCTCTGGTGACCTCATTTTGCATGTCCGGGGCGTCTTAGAAGATAGCAAAGGTCATTGACCTCTGGTGATCTCATTTTGCGTGTCCGGGGCGTCCTAGAAGGTAGAAAAGGTCATTGACCTCTGGTGACCTCATTTTGCGTGTCCGGGGCGTCTTAGAAGATAGCAAAGGTCATTGACCTCTGGTGACCTCATTTTGCGTGTCCGGGGCGTCTTAGAAGGTAGCAAAGGTCATTGACCTCTGGTGACCTCATTTTGTGTGTCCGGGGCGTCTTAGAAGATAAGAAAGGTCATTGACCTCTGGTCACCTCATTTTGCGTGTCCGGGGCGTCTTAGAAGATGAGAAAGGTCATTGACCCCCGGTGACCTCATTTTGCGTGTCCGGGGCGTCTTAGAAGGTAGCAAAGGTCATTGACCTCTGGTGACCTCATTTTGCGTGTCCGGGGCGTCTTAGAAGGTAGCAAAGGTCATTGACCTCTGGTGACCTCATTTTCCGTGTCCGGGAGCGTCTTAGAAGGTAGCAAAGGTCATTGACCTCTGGTGACCTCATTTTGTGTGTCCGGGGCGTCTTAGAAGATAAGAAAGGTCATTGACCTCTGGTCACCTCATTTTGCGTGTCCGGGGCGTCTTAGAAGATGAGAAAGGTCATTGACCCCCGGTGACCTCATTTTGCGTGTCCGGGGCGTCTTAGAAGGTAGCAAAGGTCATTGACCTCTGGTGACCTCATTTTGCGTGTCCGGGGCGTCTTAGAAGGTAGCAAAGGTCATTGACCTCTGGTGACCTCTTTTTCCGTGTCCGGGAGCGTCTTAGAAGGTAGCAAAGGTCATTGACCTCTGGTGACCTCATTTTGTGTGTCCGGGGCGTCTTAGAAGATAAGAAAGGTCATTGACCTCTGGTCACCTCATTTTGCGTGTCCGGGGCGTCTTAGAAGATGAGAAAGGTCATTGACCCCCGGTGACCTCATTTTGCGTGTCCAGGGCGTCTTAGAAGGTAGCAAAGGTCATTGACATCGGATGACCTAATTTTGCGTGTCCGGGGCGTCTTAGAAGATAGCAAAGGTCATTGACCTCTGGTGACCTCATTTTGCGTGTCCGGGGCGTCTTAGAAGGTAGCAAAGTTCATTAACCTCTGGTGACCTCATTTTGCGTGTCCGGGGCGTCTTAGAAGATGAGAAAGGTCATTGACCTCTGGTGACCTCATTTTGCGTGTCCAGGGCGTCTTAGAAGGTAGCAAAGGTCATTGACCTCGGGTGACCTCATTTTGCGTGTCCGGGACGTCTTAGAAGATAGCAAAGGTCATTGACCTCTGGTGACCTCATTTTGCGTGTCCGGGGCGTCTTAGAAGGTAGCAAAGTTCATTGACCTCTGGTGACCTCATTTTGCGTGTCCGGGGCGTCCTAGAAGGTAGAAAAGGTCATTGACCTCTGGTGACCTCATTTTGCGTGTCCGGGGCGTCTTAGAAGATAGCAAAGGTCATTGATCTCTGGTGACCTCATTTTGCGTGTCCGGGGCGTCTTAGAAGGTAGCAAAGGTCATTGACCTCTGGTGACCTCATTTTGTGTGTCCGGGGCGTCTTAGAAGATAAGAAAGGTCATTGACCTCTGGTCACCTCATTTTGCGTGTCCGGGGCGTCTTAGAAGATGAGAAAGGTCATTGACCCCCGGTGACCTCATTTTGCGTGTCCGGGGCGTCTTAGAAGGTAGCAAAGGTCATTGACCTCTGGTGACCTCATTTTGCGTGTCCGGGGCGTCTTAGAAGGTAGCAAAGGTCATTGACCTCTGGTGACCTCATTTTCCGTGTCCGGGAGCGTCTTAGAAGGTAGCAAAGGTCATTGACCTCTGGTGACCTCATTTTGTGTGTCCGGGGCGTCTTAGAAGATAAGAAAGGTCATTGACCTCTGGTCACCTCATTTTGCGTGTCCGGGGCGTCTTAGAAGATGAGAAAGGTCATTGACCCCCGGTGACCTCATTTTGCGTGTCCAGGGCGTCTTAGAAGGTAGCAAAGGTCATTGACATCGGATGACCTCATTTTGCGTGTCCGGGGCGTCTTAGAAGATAGCAAAGGTCATTGACCTCTGGTGACCTCATTTTGCGTGTCCGGGGCGTCTTAGAAGGTAGCAAAGTTCATTGAACTCTGGTGACCTCATTTTGCGTGTCCGGGGCGTCTTAGAAGATGAGAAAGGTCATTGACCTCTGGTGACCTCATTTTGCGTGTCCAGGGCGTCTTAGAAGGTAGCAAAGGTCATTGACCTCGGGTGACCTCATTTTGCGTGTCCGGGACGTCTTAGAAGATAGCAAAGGTCATTGACCTCTGGTGACCTCATTTTGCGTGTCCGGGGCGTCTTAGAAGGTAGCAAAGTTCATTGACCTCTGGTGACCTCATTTTGCGTGTCCGGGGCGTCTTAGAAGGTAGCAAAGGTCATTGACCTCTGGTGACCTCATTTTGCGTGTCCGGGGCGTCTTAGAAGGTAGCAAAGGTCATTGACCTCTGGTGACCTCATTTTGCGCGTCCGGGGCGTCTTAGAAGGTAGCAAAGGTCATTGACCTCTGGTGACCTCATTTTGCATGTCCGGGGCGTCTTAGAAGATAGCAAAGGTCATTGACCTCTGGTGACCTCATTTTGCGCGTCCGGGGCGTCCTAGAATGTAGAAAAGGTCATTGACCTCTGGTGACCTCATTTTGCGTGTCCGGGGTGTCTTAGAAGGTAGCAAAGGTCATTGACCTCTGGTGACCTCATTTTGCGTGTCCGGGGCGTCTTAGAAGGTAGCAAAGTTCATTGACCTCTGGTCACCTCATTTTGCGTGTCCGGGGCGTCTTAGAAGATGGCAAAGGTCATTGACCTCTGGTGACCTCATTTTGCGTGTCCGGGGCGTCTTAGAAGGTAGCAAAGGTCATTGACCTCTGGTGACCTCATTTTGTGTGTCCGGGGCGTCTTAGAAGATAAGAAAGGTCATTGACCTCTGGTCACCTCATTTTGCGTGTCCGGGGCGTCTTAGAAGATGAGAAAGGTCATTGACCCCCGGTGACCTCATTTTGCGTGTCCAGGGCGTCTTAGAAGGTAGCAAAGGTCATTGACCTCTGGTGACCTCATTTTGCATGTCCGGGGCGTCTTAGAAGATAGCAAAGGTCATTGACCTCTGGTGACCTCATTTTGCGTGTCCGGGGCGTCCTAGAAGGTAGAAAAGGTCATTGACCTCTGGTGACCTCATTTTGCGTGTCCGGGGTGTCTTAGAAGGTAGCAAAGGTCATTGACCTCTGGTGACCTCATTTTGCGTGTCCGGGGCGTCTTAGAAGGTAGAAAAGGTCATTGACCTCTGATGAACTCATTTTGCGTTTCCGGGGCGTCTTAGAAGGTAGAAAAGGTCATTGACCTCTGGTGACCTCATTTTGCGTGTCCGGGGCGTCTTAGAAGATAAGAAAGGTCATTGACCTCTGGTCACCTCATTTTGCGTGTCCGGGGCGTCTTAGAAGATGAGAAAGGTCATTGACCCCCGGTGACCTCATTTTGCGTGTCCGGGGCGTCTTAGAAGATAGCAAAGGTCATTGACCTCTGGTGACCTCATTTTGCGTGTCCGGGGCGTCCTAGAAGGTAGAAAAGGTCATTGACCTCTGGTGACCTCATTTTGCGTGTCCGGGGCGTCTTAGAAGGTAGCAAAGGTCATTGACCTCTGGTGACCTCATTTTGCGCGTCCGGGGCGTCTTAGAAGGTAGCAAAGGTCATTGACCTCTGGTGACCTCATTTTGCATGTCCGGGGCGTCTTAGAAGATAGCAAAGGTCATTGACCTCTGGTGACCTCATTTTGCGTGTCCGGGGCGTCCTAGAAGGTAGAAAAGGTCATTGACCTCTGGTGACCTCATTTTGCGTGTCCGGGGCGTCTTAGAAGATAGCAAAGGTCATTGACCTCTGGTGACCTCATTTTGCATGTCCGGGGCGTCTTAGAAGATAGCAAAGGTCATTGACCTCTGGTGACCTCATTTTGCGTGTCCGGGGCGTCCTAGAAGGTAGAAAAGGTCATTGACCTCTGGTGACCTCATTTTGCGTGTCCGGGGCGTCTTAGAAGATAGCAAAGGTCATTGACCTCTGGTGACCTCATTTTGCGTGTCCGGGGCGTCTTAGAAGGTAGCAAAGGTCATTGACCTCTGGTGACCTCATTTTGTGTGTCCGGGGCGTCTTAGAAGATAAGAAAGGTCATTGACCTCTGGTCACCTCATTTTGCGTGTCCGGGGCGTCTTAGAAGATGAGAAAGGTCATTGACCCCCGGTGGCCTCATTTTGCGTGTCCGGGGCGTCTTAGAAGGTAGCAAAGGTCATTGACCTCTGGTGACCTCATTTTGCGTGTCCGGGGCGTCTTAGAAGGTAGCAAAGGTCATTGACCTCTGGTGACCTCATTTTCCGTGTCCGGGAGCGTCTTAGAAGGTAGCAAAGGTCATTGACCTCTGGTGACCTCATTTTGTGTGTCCGGGGCGTCTTAGAAGATAAGAAAGGTCATTGACCTCTGGTCACCTCATTTTGCGTGTCCGGGGCGTCTTAGAAGATGAGAAAGGTCATTGACCCCCGGTGACCTCATTTTGCGTGTCCAGGGCGTCTTAGAAGGTAGCAAAGGTCATTGACATCGGATGACCTCATTTTGCGTGTCCGGGGCGTCTTAGAAGATAGCAAAGGTCATTGACCTCTGGTGACCTCATTTTGCGTGTCCGGGGAGTCTTAGAAGGTAGCAAAGTTCATTGACCTCTGGTGACCTCATTTTGCGTGTCCGGGGCGTCTTAGAAGATGAGAAAGGTCATTGACCTCTGGTGACCTCATTTTGCGTGTCCAGGGCGTCTTAGAAGGTAGCAAAGGTCATTGACCTCGGGTGACCTCATTTTGCTTGTCCGGGACGTCTTAGAAGATAGCAAAGGTCATTGACCTCTGGTGACCTCATTTTGCGTGTCCGGGGCGTCTTAGAAGGTAGCAAAGTTCATTGACCTCTGGTGACCTCATTTTGCGTGTCCGGGGCGTCTTAGAAGGTAGCAAAGGTCTTTGACCTCTGGTGACCTCATTTTGCGTGTCCGGGGCGTCCTAGAAGGTAGAAAAGGTCATTGACCTCTGGTGACCTCATTTTGCGTGTCCGGGGCGTCTTAGAAGGTAGCAAAGGTCATTGACCTCTGGTGACCTCATTTTGCGCGTCCGGGGCGTCTTAGAAGGTAGCAAAGGTCATTGACCTCTGGTGACCTCATTTTGCATGTCCGGGGCGTCTTAGAAGATAGCAAAGGTCATTGACCTCTGGTGACCTCATTTTGCGTGTCCGGGGCGTCCTAGAAGGTAGAAAAGGTCATTGACCTCTGGTGACCTCATTTTGCGTGTCCGGGGCGTCTTAGAAGATAGCAAAGGTCATTGACCTCTGGTGACCTCATTTTGCATGTCCGGGGCGTCTTAGAAGATAGCAAAGGTCATTGACCTCTGGTGACCTCATTTTGCGTGTCCGGGGCGTCCTAGAAGGTAGAAAAGGTCATTGACCTCTGGTGACCTCATTTTGCGTGTCCGGGGCGTCTTAGAAGATAGCAAAGGTCATTGACCTCTGGTGACCTCATTTTGCGTGTCCGGGGCGTCTTAGAAGGTAGCAAAGGTCATTGACCTCTGGTGACCTCATTTTGTGTGTCCGGGGCGTCTTAGAAGATAAGAAAGGTCATTGACCTCTGGTCACCTCATTTTGCGTGTCCGGGGCGTCTTAGAAGATGAGAAAGGTCATTGACCCCCAGTGGCCTCATTTTGCGTGTCCGGGGCGTCTTAGAAGGTAGCAAAGGTCATTGACCTCTGGTGACCTCATTTTGCGTGTCCGGGGCGTCTTAGAAGGTAGCAAAGGTCATTGACCTCTGGTGACCTCATTTTCCGTGTCCGGGAGCGTCTTAGAAGGTAGCAAAGGTCATTGACCTCTGGTGACCTCATTTTGTGTGTCCGGGGCGTCTTAGAAGATAAGAAAGGTCATTGACCTCTGGTCACCTCATTTTGCGTGTCCGGGGCGTCTTAGAAGATGAGAAAGGTCATTGACCCCCGGTGACCTCATTTTGCGTGTCCAGGGCGTCTTAGAAGGTAGCAAAGGTCATTGACATCGGATGACCTCATTTTGCGTGTCCGGGGCGTCTTAGAAGATAGCAAAGGTCATTGACCTCTGGTGACCTCATTTTGCGTGTCCGGGGCGTCTTAGAAGGTAGCAAAGTTCATTGACCTCTGGTGACCTCATTTTGCGTGTCCGGGGCGTCTTAGAAGATGAGAAAGGTCATTGACCTCTGGTGACCTCATTTTGCGTGTCCAGGGCGTCTTAGAAGGTAGCAAAGGTCATTGACCTCGGGTGACCTCATTTTGCTTGTCCGGGACGTCTTAGAAGATAGCAAAGGTCATTGACCTCTGGTGACCTCATTTTGCGTGTCCGGGGCGTCTTAGAAGGTAGCAAAGTTCATTGACCTCTGGTGACCTCATTTTGCGTGTCCGGGGCGTCTTAGAAGGTAGCAAAGGTCTTTGACCTCTGGTGACCTCATTTTGCGTGTCCGGGGCGTCTTAGAAGGTAGCAAAGGTCATTGACCTCTGGTGACCTCATTTTGCGCGTCCGGGGCGTCTTAGAAGGTAGCAAAGGTCATTGACCTCTGGTGACCTCATTTTGCATGTCCGGGGCGTCTTAGAAGATAGCAAAGGTCATTGACCTCTGGTGACCTCATTTTGCGCGTCCGGGGCGTCCTAGAATGTAGAAAAGGTCATTGACCTCTGGTGACCTCATTTTGCGTGTCCGGGGTGTCTTAGAAGGTAGCAAAGGTCATTGACCTCTGGTGACCTCATTTTGCGTGTCCGGGGCGTCTTAGAAGGTAGCAAAGTTCATTGACCTCTGGTCACCTCATTTTGCGTGTCCGGGGCGTCTTAGAAGATAGCAAAGGTCATTGACCTCTGGTGACCTCATTTTGCGTGTCCGGGGCGTCTTAGAAGGTAGCAAAGGTCATTGACCTCTGGTGACCTCATTTTGTGTGTCCGGGGCGTCTTAGAAGATAAGAAAGGTCATTGACCTCTGGTCACCTCATTTTGCGTGTCCGGGGCGTCTTAGAAGATGAGAAAGGTCATTGACCCCCGGTGACCTCATTTTGCGTGTCCAGGGCGTCTTAGAAGGTAGCAAAGGTCATTGACCTCTGGTGACCTCATTTTGCATGTCCGGGGCGTCTTAGAAGATAGCAAAGGTCATTGACCTCTGGTGACCTCATTTTGCGTGTCCGGGGCGTCCTAGAAGGTAGAAAAGGTCATTGACCTCTGGTGACCTCATTTTGCGTGTCCGGGGTGTCTTAGAAGGTAGCAAAGGTCATTGACCTCTGGTGACCTCATTTTGCGTGTCCGGGGCGTCTTAGAAGGTAGAAAAGGTCATTGACCTCTGATGACCTCATTTTGCGTTTCCGGGGCGTCTTAGAAGGTAGAAAAGGTCATTGACCTCTGGTGACCTCATTTTGCGTGTCCGGGGCGTCTTAGAAGATAAGAAAGGTCATTGACCTCTGGTCACCTCATTTTGCGTGTCCGGGGCGTCTTAGAAGATGAGAAAGGTCATTGACCCCCGGTGACCTCATTTTGCGTGTCCGGGGCGTCTTAGAAGATAGCAAAGGTCATTGACCTCTGGTGACCTCATTTTGCGTGTCCGGGGCGTCTTAGAAGATAAGAAAGGTCATTGACCTCTGGTCACCTCATTTTGCGTGTCCGGGGCGTCTTAGAAGATGAGAAAGGTCATTGACCCCCGGTGACCTCATTTTGCGTGTCCAGGGCGTCTTAGAAGGTAGCAAAGTTCATTGACCTCTGGTCACCTCATTTTGCGTGTCCGGGGCGTCTTAGAAGATAGCAAAGGTCATTGACCTCTGGTGACCTCATTTTGCGTGTCCGGGGCGTCTTAGAAGGTAGCAAAGGTCATTGACCTCTGGTGACCTCATTTTGTGTGTCCGGGGCGTCTTAGAAGATAAGAAAGGTCATTGACCTCTGGTCACCTCATTTTGCGTGTCCGGGGCGTCTTAGAAGATGAGAAAGGTCATTGACCCCCGGTGACCTCATTTTGCGTGTCCGGGGCGTCTTAGAAGGTAGCAAAGGTCATTGACCTCTGGTGACCTCATTTTGCGTGTCCGGGGCGTCTTAGAAGGTAGCAAAGGTCATTGACCTCTGGTGACCTCATTTTCCGTGTCCGGGAGCGTCTTAGAAGGTAGCAAAGGTCATTGACCTCTGGTGACCTCATTTTGTGTGTCCGGGGCGTCTTAGAAGATAAGAAAGGTCATTGACCTCTGGTCACCTCATTTTGCGTGTCCGGGGCGTCTTAGAAGATGAGAAAGGTCATTGACCCCCGGTGACCTCATTTTGCGTGTCCAGGGCGTCTTAGAAGGTAGCAAAGGTCATTGACATCGGATGTCCTCATTTTGCGTGTCCGGGGCGTCTTAGAAGATAGCAAAGGTCATTGACCTCTGGTGACCTCATTTTGCGTGTCCGGGGCGTCTTAGAAGGTAGCAAAGTTCATTGACCTCTGGTGACCTCATTTTGCGTGTCCGGGGCGTCTTAGAAGATGAGAAAGGTCATTGACCTCTGGTGACCTCATTTTGCGTGTCCAGGGCGTCTTAGAAGGTAGCAAAGGTCATTGACCTCGGGTGACCTCATTTTGCTTGTCCGGGACGTCTTAGAAGATAGCAAAGGTCATTGACCTCTGGTGACCTCATTTTGCGTGTCCGGGGCGTCTTAGAAGGTAGCAAAGTTCATTGACCTCTGGTGACCTCATTTTGCGTGTCCGGGGCGTCTTAGAAGGTAGCAAAGGTCATTGACCTCTGGTGACCTCATTTTGCGTGTCCGGGGCGTCTTAGAAGGTAGCAAAGGTCATTGACCTCTGGTGACCTCATTTTGCGCGTCCGGGGCGTCTTAGAAGGTAGCAAAGGTCATTGACCTCTGGTGACCTCATTTTGCATGTCCGGGGCGTCATAGAAGATAGCAAAGGTCATTGACCTCTGGTGACCTCATTTTGCGTGTCCGGGGCGTCCTAGAATGTAGAAAAGGTCATTGACCTCTGGTGACCTCATTTTGCGTGTCCGGGGTGTCTTAGAAGGTAGCAAAGGTCATTGACCTCTGGTGACCTCATTTTGCGTGTCCGGGGCGTCTTAGAAGGTAGCAAAGTTCATTGACCTCTGGTCACCTCATTTTGCGTGTCCGGGGCGTCTTAGAAGATAGCAAAGGTCATTGACCTCTGGTGACCTCATTTTGCGTGTCCGGGGCGTCTTAGAAGGTAGCAAAGGTCATTGACCTCTGGTGACCTCATTTTGTGTGTCCGGGGCGTCTTAGAAGATAAGAAAGGTCATTGACCTCTGGTCAACTCATTTTGCGTGTCCGGGGCGTCTTAGAAGATGAGAAAGGTCATTGACCCCCGGTGACCTCATTTTGCGTGTCCAGGGCGTCTTAGAAGGTAGCAAAGGTCATTGACATCGGATGACCTCATTTTGCGTGTCCGGGGCGTCTTAGAAGATAGCAAAGGTCATTGACCTCTGGTGACCTCATTTTGCGTGTCCGGGGCGTCTTAGAAGGTAGCAAAGTTCATTGACCTCTGGTGACCTCATTTTGCGCGTCCGGGGCGTCTTAGAAGGTAGCAAAGGTCATTGACCTCTGGTGACCTCATTTTGCGTGTCCGGGGCGTCTTAGAAGGTAGCAAAGGTCATTGACCTCTGGTGACCTCATTTTGCGCGTCCGGGGCGTCTTAGAAGGTAGCAAAGGTCATTGACCTCTGGTGACCTCATTTTGCATGTCCGGGGCGTCTTAGAAGATAGCAAAGGTCATTGACCTCTGGTGACCTCATTTTGCGTGTCCGGGGCGTCCTAGAAGGTAGAAAAGGTCATTGACCTCTGGTGACCTCATTTTGCGTGTCCGGGGCGTCTTAGAAGGTAGCAAAGTTCATTGACCTCTGGTCACCTCATTTTGCGTGTCCGGGGCGTCTTAGAAGGTAGCAAAGGTCATTGACCTCTGGTGACCTCATTTTGCGTGTCCGGGGCGTCTTAGAAGGTAGCAAAGTTCATTGACCTCTGGTCACCTCATTTTGCGTGTCCGGGGCGTCTTAGAAGGTAGCAAAGGTCATTGACCTCTGGTGACCTCATTTCGCGTGTCCGGGGCGTCTTAGAAGATGAGAAAGGTCATTGACATCTGGTGACCTCATTTTGCGTGTCCGGGGCGTCTTAGAAGGTAGCAAAGGTCATTGACCTCTGGTGACCTCATTTTGCGTGTCCGGGGCGTCTTAGAAGATAGCAAAGGTCATTGACCTCTGGTGACCTCATTTTGCGTGTCCGGGGCGTCTTAGAAGGTAGCAAAGGTCATTGACCTCTGGTGACCTCATTTTGTGTGTCCGGGGCGTCTTAGAAGATAAGAAAGGTCATTGACCTCTGGTCACCTCATTTTGCGTGTCCGGGGCGTCTTAGAAGATGAGAAAGGTCATTGACCCCCGGTGACCTCATTTTGCGTGTCCAGGGCGTCTTAGAAGGTAGCAAAGGTCATTGACATCGGATGACCTCATTTTGCGTGTCCGGGGCGTCTTAGAAGATAGCAAAGGTCATTGACCTCTGGTGACCTCATTTTGCGTGTCCGGGGCGTCTTAGAAGGTAGCAAAGTTCATTGACCTCTGGTGACCTCATTTTGCGTGTCCGGGGCGTCTTAGAAGATGAGAAAGGTCAATGACCTCTGGTGACCTCATTTTGCGTGTCCAGGGCGTCTTAGAAGGTAGCAAAGGTCATTGACCTCGGGTGACCTCATTTTGCGTGTCCGGGACGTCTTAGAAGATAGCAAAGGTCATTGACCTCTGGTGACCTCATTTTGCGTGTCCGGGGCGTCTTAGAAGGTAGCAAAGTTCATTGACCTCTGGTGACCTCATTTTGCGTGTCCGGGGCGTCTTAGAAGGTAGCAAAGGTCATTGACCTCTGGTGACCTCATTTCGCGTGTCCGGGGCGTCTTAGAAGATGAGAAAGGTCATTGACCTCTGGTGACCTCATGTTGCGTGTCCGGGGCGTCTTAGAAGATAGCAAAGGTCATTGACCTCTGGTGACCTCATTTTGCGTGTCCGGGGCGTCTTAGAAGGTAGCAAAGGTCATTGACATCTGGTGACCTCATTTTGCGTGTCCGGGGCGTCTTAGAAGGTAGCAAAGGTCATTGACCTCTGGTGACCTCATTTTGCGTGTCCGGGGCGTCTTAGAAGGTAGCAAAGGTCATTGACCTCTGGTGACCTGATTTTGCGTGTCCGGGTCGTCTTAGAAGGTAGCAAAGGTCATTGACCTCTGGTGACCTGATTTTGCGTGTCCGGGTCGTCTTAGAAGGTAGCAAAGGTCATTGACCTCTGGTGACCTCATTTTGCGTGTCCGGGGTGTCTTAGAAGGTAGCAAAGGTCATTGACCTCTGGTGACCTCATTTTGCGTGTCCGGGGCGTCTTAGAAGGTAGAAAAGGTCATTGACCTCTGATGACCTCATTTTGCGTTTCCGGGGCGTCTTAGAAGGTAGAAAAGGTCATTGACCTCTGGTGACCTCATTTTGCGTGTCCGGCGCGTCTTAGAAGGTAGCAAAGGTCATTGACCTCTGGTGACCTCATTTTGCGTGTCCGGGGCGTCTTAGAAGGTAGCAAAGGTCATTGACCTCTGGTGACGTCATTTTGCGTGTCCGGGGCGTCTTAGAAGGTAGCAAAGGTCATTGACCTCTGGTGACCTCATTTTGCGTGTCCGGGGCGTCTTAGAAGGTAGCAAAGGTCATTGACCTCTGGTGACCTCATTTTGCGTGTCCGCGGCGCCTTAGAAGATAGCAAAGGTCATTGACCTCTGGTGACCTCATTTTGCGTGTCCGGGGCGTCTTAGAAGGTAGCAAAGGTCATTGACCTCTGGTGACCTCATTTTGTGTGTCCGGGGCGTCTTAGAAGATAAGAAAGGTCATTGACCTCTGGTGACCTCATTTTGCGTGTCCGGGGCGTCTTAGAAGATGAGAAAGGTCATTGACCACCGGTGACCTCATTTTGCGTGTCCAGGGCGTCTTAGAAGGTAGCAAAGGTCATTGACATCGGATGACCTCATTTTGCGTGTACGGGGCGTCTTAGAAGATAGCAAAGGTCATTGACCTCTGGTGACCTCATTTTGCGTGTCCGGGGCGTCTTAGAAGGTAGCAAAGTTCATTGACCTCTGGTGACCTCATTTTGCGTGTCCGGGGCGTCTTAGAAGATGAGAAAGGTCATTGACCTCTGGTGACCTCATTTTGCGTGTCCGGGGCGTCTTAGAAGGTAGCAAAGGTCATTGACCTCTGGTGACCTCATTTTGCGTGTCCGGGGCGTCTTAGAAGGTAGCAAAGGTCATTGACCTCTGGTGACCTCATTTTGCGTGTCCGGGGCGCCTTAGAAGATAGCAAAGGTCATTGACCTCTGGTGACCTCATTTTGCGTGTCCGGGGCGTCTTAGAAGGTAGCAAAGGTCATTGACCTCTGGTGACCTCATTTTGTGTGTCCGGGGCGTCTTAGAAGATAAGAAAGGTCATTGACCTCTGGTGACCTCATTTTGCGTGTCCGGGGCGTCTTAGAAGATGAGAAAGGTCATTGACCACCGGTGACCTCATTTTGCGTGTCCAGGGCGTCTTAGAAGGTAGCAAAGGTCATTGACATCGGATGACCTCATTTTGCGTGTCCGGGGCGTCTTAGAAGATAGCAAAGGTCATTGACCTCTGGTGACCTCATTTTGCGTGTCCGGGGCGTCTTAGAAGGTAGCAAAGTTCATTGACCTCTGGTGACCTCATTTTGCGTGTCCGGGGCGTCTTAGAAGTTGAGAAAGCTCATTGACCTCTGGTGACCTCATTTTGCGTGTCCGGGGCGTCTTAGAAGGTAGCAAAGTTCATTGACCTCTGGTGACCTCATTTTGCGTGTCCGGGGCGTCTTAGAAGGTAGCAAAGGTCATTGACCTCTGGTGACCTCATTTTGCGTGTCCGGGGCGTCTTAGAAGGTAGCAAAGGTCATTGACCTCTGGTGACCTCATTTTGCGCGTCCGGGGCGTCTTAGAAGGTAGCAAAGGTCATTGACCTCTGGTGACCTCATTTTGCATGTCCGGGGCGTCTTAGAAGATAGCAAAGGTCATTGACCTCTGGTGACCTCATTTTGCGTGTCCGGGGCGTCCTAGAAGGTAGAAAAGGTCATTGACCTCTGGTGACCTCATTTTGCGTGTCCGGGGTGTCTTAGAAGGTAGTAAAGGTCATTGACCTCTGGTGACCTCATTTTGCGTGTCCGGGGCGTCTTAGAAGGTAGAAAAGGTCATTGACCTCTGATGACCTCATTTTGCGTTTCCGGGGCGTCTTAGAAGGTAGAAAAGGTCATTGACCTCTGGTGACCTCATTTTGCGTGTCCGGGGCGTCTTAGAAGATAAGAAAGGTCATTGACCTCTGGTCACCTCATTTTGCGTGTCCGGGGCGTCTTAGAAGATGAGAAAGGTCATTGACCCCCGGTGACCTCATTTTGCGTGTCCGGGGCGTCTTAGAAGATAGCAAAGGTCATTGACCTCTGGTGACCTCATTTTGCGTGTCCGGGGCGTCCTAGAAGGTAGAAAAGGTCATTGACCTCTGGTGACCTCATTTTGCGTGTCCGGGGCGTCTTAGAAGGTAGCAAAGGTCATTGACCTCTGGTGACCTCATTTTGCGCGTCCGGGGCGTCTTAGAAGGTAGCAAAGGTCATTGACCTCTGGTGACCTCATTTTGCATGTCCGGGGCGTCTTAGAAGATAGCAAAGGTCATTGACCTCTGGTGACCTCATTTTGCGTGTCCGGGGCGTCCTAGAAGGTAGAAAAGGTCATTGACCTCTGGTGACCTCATTTTGCGTGTCCGGGGTGTCTTAGAAGGTAGCAAAGGTCATTGACCTCTGGTGACCTCATTTTGCGTGTCCGGGGCGTCTTAGAAGGTAGAAAAGGTCATTGACCTCTGATGACCTCATTTTGCGTTTCCGGGGCGTCTTAGAAGGTAGAAAAGGTCTTTGACCTCTGGTGACCTCATTTTGCGTGTCCGGGGCGTCTTAGAAGATAAGAAAGGTCATTGACCTCTGGTCACCTCATTTTGCGTGTCCGGGGCGTCTTAGAAGATGAGAAAGGTCATTGACCCCCGGTGACCTCATTTTGCGTGTCCGGGGCGTCTTAGAAGATAGCAAAGGTCATTGACCTCTGGTGACCTCATTTTGCGTGTCCGGGGCGTCCTAGAAGGTAGAAAAGGTCATTGACCTCTGGTGACCTCATTTTGCGTGTCCGGGGCGTCTTAGAAGGTAGCAAAGGTCATTGACCTCTGGTGACCTCATTTTGCGCGTCCGGGGCGTCTTAGAAGGTAGCAAAGGTCATTGACCTCTGGTGACCTCATTTTGCATGTCCGGGGCGTCTTAGAAGATAGCAAAGGTCATTGACCTCTGGTGACCTCATTTTGCGTGTCCGGGGCGTCCTAGAAGGTAGAAAAGGTCACTGACCTCTGGTGACCTCATTTTGCGTGTCCGGGGCGTCTTAGAAGATAGCAAAGGTCATTGACCTCTGGTGACCTCATTTTGCGTGTCCGGGGCGTCTTAGAAGGTAGCAAAGGTCATTGACCTCTGGTGACCTCATTTTGTGTGTCCGGGGCGTCTTAGAAGATAAGAAAGGTCATTGACCTCTGGTGACCTCATTTTGCGTGTCCGGGGCGTCTTAGAAGGTAGCAAAGGTCATTGACATCTGGTGACCTCATTTTGCGTGTCCGGGGCGTCTTAGAATGTAGCAAAGGTCATTGACCTCTGGTGACCTCATTTTGCGTGTCCGGGGCGTCTTAGAAGGTAGCAAAGGTCATTGACCTCTGGTGACCTGATTTTGCGTGTCCGGGTCGTCTTAGAAGGTAGCAAAGGTCATTGACCTCTGGTGACCTGATTTTGCGTGTCCGGGTCGTCTTAGAAGGTAGCAAAGGTCATTGACCTCTGGTGACCTCATTTTGCGTGTCCGGGGTGTCTTAGAAGGTAGCAAAGGTCATTGACCTCTGGTGACCTCATTTTGCGTGTCCGGGGCGTCTTAGAAGGTAGAAAAGGTCATTGACCTCTGATGACCTCATTTTGCGTTTCCGGGGCGTCTTAGAAGGTAGAAAAGGTCATTGACATCGGATGACCTCATTTTGCGTGTACGGGGCGTCTTAGAAGATAGCAAAGGTCATTGACCTCTGGTGACCTCATTTTGCGTGTCCGGGGCGTCTTAGAAGGTAGCAAAGTTCATTGACCTCTGGTGACCTCATTTTGCGTGTCCGGGGCGTCTTAGAAGATGAGAAAGGTCATTGACCTCTGGTGACCTCATTTTGCGTGTCCGGGGCGTCTTAGAAGGTAGCAAAGGTCATTGACCTCTGGTGACCTCATTTTGCGTGTCCGGTTCGTCTTAGAAGGTAGCAAAGGTCATTGACCTCTGGTGACCTCATTTTGCGTGTCCGGGGCGCCTTAGAAGATAGCAAAGGTCATTGACCTCTGGTGACCTCATTTTGCGTGTCCGGGGCGTCTTAGAAGGTAGCAAAGGTCATTGACCTCTGGTGACCTCATTTTGTGTGTCCGGGGCGTCTTAGAAGATAAGAAAGGTCATTGACCTCTGGTGACCTCATTTTGCGTGTCCGGGGCGTCTTAGAAGATGAGAAAGGTCATTGACCACCGGTGACCTCATTTTGCGTGTCCAGGGCGTCTTAGAAGGTAGCAAAGGTCATTGACATCGGATGACCTCATTTTGCGTGTCCGGGGCGTCTTAGAAGATAGCAAAGGCCATTGACCTCTGGTGACCTCATTTTGCGTGTCCGGGGCGTCTTAGAAGGTAGCAAAGTTCATTGACCTCTGGTGACCTCATTTTGCGTGTCCGGGGCGTCTTAGAAGTTGAGAAAGGTCATTGACCTCTGGTGACCTCATTTTGCGTGTCCGGGGCGTCTTAGAAGGTAGCAAAGTTCATTGACCTCTGGTGACCTCATTTTGCGTGTCCGGGGCGTCTTAGAAGGTAGCAAAGGTCATTGACCTCTGGTGACCTCATTTTGCGTGTCCGGGGCGTCTTAGAAGGTAGCAAAGGTCATTGACCTCTGGTGACCTCATTTTGCGCGTCCGGGGCGTCTTAGAAGGTAGCAAAGGTCATTGACCTCTGGTGACCTCATTTTGCATGTCCGGGGCGTCTTAGAAGATAGCAAAGGTCATTGACCTCTGGTGACCTCATTTTGCGTGTCCGGGGCGTCCTAGAAGGTAGAAAAGGTCATTGACCTCTGGTGACCTCATTTTGCGTGTCCGGGGTGTCTTAGAAGGTAGCAAAGGTCATTGACCTCTGGTGACCTCATTTTGCGTGTCCGGGGCGTCTTAGAAGGTAGAAAAGGTCATTGACCTCTGATGACCTCATTTTGCGTTTCCGGGGCGTCTTAGAAGGTAGAAAAGGTCATTGACCTCTGGTGACCTCATTTTGCGTGTCCGGGGCGTCTTAGAAGATAAGAAAGGTCATTGACCTCTGGTCACCTCATTTTGCGTGTCCGGGGCGTCTTAGAAGATGAGAAAGGTCATTGACCCCCGGTGACCTCATTTTGCGTGTCCGGGGCGTCTTAGAAGATAGCAAAGGTCATTGACCTCTGGTGACCTCATTTTGCGTGTCCGGGGCGTCCTAGAAGGTAGAAAAGGTCATTGACCTCTGGTGACCTCATTTTGCGTGTCCGGGGCGTCTTAGAAGGTAGCAAAGGTCATTGACCTCTGGTGACCTCATTTTGCGCGTCCGGGGCGTCTTAGAAGGTAGCAAAGGTCATTGACCTCTGGTGACCTCATTTTGCATGTCCGGGGCGTCTTAGAAGATAGCAAAGGTCATTGACCTCTGGTGACCTCATTTTGCGTGTCCGGGGCGTCCTAGAAGGTAGAAAAGGTCATTGACCTCTGGTGACCTCATTTTGCGTGTCCGGGGCGTCTTAGAAGATAGCAAAGGTCATTGACCTCTGGTGACCTCATTTTGCGTGTCCGGGGCGTCTTAGAAGGTAGCAAAGGTCATTGACCTCTGGTGACCTCATTTTGTGTGTCCGGGGCGTCTTAGAAGATAAGAAAGGTCATTGACCTCTGGTCACCTCATTTTGCGTGTCCGGGGCGTCTTAGAAGATGAGAAAGGTCATTGACCCCCGGTGACCTCATTTTGCGTGTCCGGGGCGTCTTAGAAGGTAGCAAAGGTCATTGACCTCTGGTGACCTCATTTTGCGTGTCCGGGGCGTCTTAGAAGGTAGCAAAGGTCATTGACCTCTGGTGACCTCATTTTCCGTGTCCGGGAGCGTCTTAGAAGGTAGCAAAGGTCATTGACCTCTGGTGACCTCATTTTGTGTGTCCGGGGCGTCTTAGAAGATAAGAAAGGTCATTGACCTCTGGTCACCTCATTTTGCGTGTCCGGGGCGTCTTAGAAGATGAGAAAGGTCATTGACCCCCGGTGACCTCATTTTGCGTGTCCAGGGCGTCTTAGAAGGTAGCAAAGGTCATTGACATCGGATGACCTCATTTTGCGTGTCCGGGGCGTCTTAGAAGATAGCAAAGGTCATTGACCCCCGGTGACCTCATTTTGCGTGTCCGGGGCGTCTTAGAAGGTAGCAAAGTTCATTGACCTCTGGTGACCTCATTTTGCGTGTCCGGGGCGTCTTAGAAGATGAGAAAGGTCATTGACCTCTGGTGACCTCATTTTGCGTGTCCAGGGCGTCTTAGAAGGTAGCAAAGGTCATTGACCTCGGGTGACCTCATTTTGCGTGTCCGGGACGTCTTAGAAGATAGCAAAGGTCATTGACCTCTGGTGACCTCATTTTGCGTGTCCGGGGCGTCTTAGAAGGTAGCAAAGTTCATTGACCTCTGGTGACCTCATTTTGCGTGTCCGGGGCGTCTTAGAAGGTAGCAAAGGTCATTGACCTCTGGTGACCTCATTTTGCGTGTCCGGGGCGTCTTAGAAGGTAGCAAAGGTCATTGACCTCTGGTGACCTCATTTTGCGCGTCCGGGGCGTCTTAGAAGGTAGCAAAGGTCATTGACCTCTGGTGACCTCATTTTGCATGTCCGGGGCGTCTTAGAAGATAGCAAAGGTCATTGACCTCTGGTGACCTCATTTTGCGTGTCCGGGGCGTCCTAGAATGTAGAAAAGGTCATTGACCTCTGGTGACCTCATTTTGCGTGTCCGGGGTGTCTTAGAAGGTAGCAAAGGTCATTGACCTCTGGTGACCTCATTTTGCGTGTCCGGGGCGTCTTAGAAGGTAGCAAAGTTCATTGACCTCTGGTCACCTCATTTTGCGTGTCCGGGGCGTCTTAGAAGATAGCAAAGGTCATTGACCTCTGGTGACCTCATTTTGCGTGTCCGGGGCGTCTTAGAAGGTAGCAAAGGTCATTGACCTCTGGTGACCTCATTTTGTGTGTCCGGGGCGTCTTAGAAGATAAGAAAGGTCATTGACCTCTGGTCACCTCATTTTGCGTGTCCGGGGCGTCTTAGAAGATGAGAAAGGTCATTGACCCCCGGTGACCTCATTTTGCGTGTCCAGGGCGTCTTAGAAGGTAGCAAAGGTCATTGACATCGGATGACCTCATTTTGCGTGTCCGGGGCGTCGTAGAAGATAGCAAAGGTCATTGACCTCTGGTGACCTCATTTTGCGTGTCCGGGGCGTCTTAGAAGGTAGCAAAGTTCATTGACCTCTGGTGACCTCATTTTGCGCGTCCGGGGCGTCTTAGAAGGTAGCAAAGGTCATTGACCTCTGGTGACCTCATTTTGCGTGTCCGGGGCGTCTTAGAAGGTAGCAAAGGTCATTGACCTCTGGTGACCTCATTTTGCGCGTCCGGGGCGTCTTAGAAGGTAGCAAAGGTCATTGACCTCTGGTGACCTCATTTTGCATGTCCGGGGCGTCTTAGAAGGTAGCAAAGGTCATTGACCTCTGGTGACCTCATTTTGCATGTCCGGGGCGTCTTAGAAGATAGCAAAGGTCATTGACCTCTGGTGACCTCATTTTGCGTGTCCGGGGCGTCCTAGAAGGTAGAAAAGGTCATTGACCTCTGGTGACCTCATTTTGCGTGTCCGGGGCGTCTTAGAAGGTAGCAAAGTTCATTGACCTCTGGTCACCTCATTTTGCGTGTCCGGGGCGTCTTAGAAGGTAGCAAATGTCATTGACCTCTGGTGACCTCATTTTGCGTGTCCGGGGCGTCTTAGAAGGTAGCAAAGTTCATTGACCTCTGGTCACCTCATTTTGCGTGTCCGGGGCGTCTTAGAAGGTAGCAAAGGTCATTGACCTCTGGTGACCTCATTTCGCGTGTCCGGGGCGTCTTAGAAGATGAGAAAGGTCATTGACATCTGGTGACCTCATTTTGCGTGTCCGGGGCGTCTTAGAAGGTAGCAAAGGTCATTGACCTCTGGTGACCTCATTTTGCGTGTCCGGGGCGTCTTAGAAGATAGCAAAGGTCATTGACCTCTGGTGACCTCATTTTGCGTGTCCGGGGCGTCTTAGAAGGTAGCAAAGGTCATTGACCTCTGGTGACCTCATTTTGTGTGTCCGGGGCGTCTTAGAAGATAAGAAAGGTCATTGACCTCTGGTCACCTCATTTTGCGTGTCCGGGGCGTCTTAGAAGATGAGAAAGGTCATTGACCCCCGGTGACCTCATTTTGCGTGTCCAGGGCGTCTTAGAAGGTAGCAAAGGTCATTGACCTCGGGTGACCTCATTTTGCGTGTCCGGGACGTCTTAGAAGATAGCAAAGGTCATTGACCTCTGGTGACCTCATTTTGCGTGTCCGGGGCGTCTTAGAAGGTAGCAAAGTTCATTGACCTCTGGTGACCTCATTTTGCGTGTCCGGGGCGTCTTAGAAGGTAGCAAAGGTCATTGACCTCTGGTGACCTCATTTTGCGTGTCCGGGGCGTCTTAGAAGGTAGCAAAGGTCATTGACCTCTGGTGACCTCATTTTGCGCGTCCGGGGCGTCTTAGAAGGTAGCAAAGGTCATTGACCTCTGGTGACCTCATTTTGCATGTCCGGGGCGTCTTAGAAGATAGCAAAGGTCATTGACCTCTGGTGACCTCATTTTGCGTGTCCGGGGCGTCTTAGAAGGTAGCAAAGGTCATTAACCTCTGGTGACCTCATTTTGTGTGTCCGGGGCGTCTTAGAAGATAAGAAAGGTCATTGACCTCTGGTCACCTCATTTTGCGTGTCCGGGGCGTCTTAGAAGATGAGAAAGGTCATTGACCCCCGGTGACCTCATTTTGCGTGTCCAGGGCGTCTTAGAAGGTAGCAAAGGTCATTGACATCGGATGACCTCATTTTGCGTGTCCGGGGCGTCTTAGAAGATAGCAAAGGTCATTGACCTCTGGTGACCTCATTTTGCGTGTCCGGGGCGTCTTAGAAGGTAGCAAAGTTCATTGACCTCTGGTGACCTCATTTTGCGTGTCCGGGGCGTCTTAGAAGATGAGAAAGGTCATTGACCTCTGGTGACCTCATTTTGCGTGTCCAGGGCGTCTTAGAAGGTAGCAAAGGTCATTGACCTCGGGTGACCTCATTTTGCGTGTCCGGGACGTCTTAGAAGATAGCAAAGGTCATTGACCTCTGGTGACCTCATTTTGCGTGTCCGGGGCGTCTTAGAAGGTAGCAAAGTTCATTGACCTCTGGTGACCTCATTTTGTGTGTCCGGGGCGTCTTAGAAGATAAGAAAGGTCATTGACCTCTGGTCACCTCATTTTGCGTGTCCGGGGCGTCTTAGAAGATGAGAAAGGTCATTGACCCCCGGTGACCTCATTTTGCGTGTCCAGGGCGTCTTAGAAGGTAGCAAAGGTCATTGACATCGGATGACCTCATTTTGCGTGTCCGGGGCGTCTTAGAAGATAGCAAAGGTCATTGACCTCTGGTGACCTCATTTTGCGTGTCCGGGGCGTCTTAGAAGGTAGCAAAGTTCATTGACCTCTGGTGACCTCATTTTGCGTGTCCGGGGCGTCTTAGAAGATGAGAAAGGTCATTGACCTCTGGTGACCTCATTTTGCGTGTCCAGGGCGTCTCAGAAGGTAGCAAAGGTCATTGACCTCGGGTGACCTCATTTTGCGTGTCCGGGACGTCTTAGAAGATAGCAAAGGTCATTGACCTCTGGTGACCTCATTTTGCGTGTCCGGGGCGTCTTAGAAGGTAGCAAAGTTCATTGACCTCTGGTGACCTCATTTTGCGTGTCCGGGGCGTCTTAGAAGGTAGCAAAGGTCATTGACCTCTGGTGACCTCATTTTGCGTGTCCGGGGCGTCTTAGAAGGTAGCAAAGGTCATTGACCTCTGGTGACCTCATTTTGCGCGTCCGGGGCGTCTTAGAAGGTAGCAAAGGTCATTGACCTCTGGTGACCTCATTTTGCATGTCCGGGGCGTCTTAGAAGATAGCAAAGGTCATTGACCTCTGGTGACCTCATTTTGCGTGTCCGGGGCGTCCTAGAAGGTAGAAAAGGTCATTGACCTCTGGTGACCTCATTTTGCGTGTCCGGGGTGTCTTAGAAGGTAGCAAAGGTCATTGACCTCTGGTGACCTCATTTTGCGTGTCCGGGGCGTCTTAGAAGGTAGCAAAGTTCATTGACCTCTGGTCACCTCATTTTGCGTGTCCGGGCCGTCTTAGAAGGTAGCAAAGGTCATTGACCTCTGGTGACCTCATTTCGCGTGTCCGGGGCGTCTTAGAAGATGAGAAAGGTCATTGACATCTGGTGACCTCATTTTGCGTGTCCGGGGCGTCTTAGAAGGTAGCAAAGGTCATTGACCTCTGGTGACCTCATTTTGCGTGTCCGGGGCGTCTTAGAAGATAGCAAAGGTCATTGACCTCTGGTGACCTCATTTTGCGTGTCCGGAGCGTCTTAGAAGGTAGCAAAGGTCATTGACCTCTGGTGACCTCATTTTGTGTGTCCGGGGCGTCTTAGAAGATAAGAAAGGTCATTGACCTCTGGTCACCTCATTTCGCGTGTCCGGGGCGTCTTAGAAGATGAGAAAGGTCATTGACCCCCGGTGACCTCATTTTGCGTGTCCAGGGCGTCTTAGAAGGTAGCAAAGGTCATTGACATCGGATGACCTCATTTTGCGTGTCCGGGGCGTCTTAGAAGATAGCAAAGGTCATTGACCTCTTGTGACCTCATTTTGCGTGTCCGGGGCGTCTTAGAAGGTAGCAAAGTTCATTGGCCTCTGGTGACCTCATTTTGCGTGTCCGGGGCGTCTTAGAAGATGAGAAAGGTCATTGACCTCTGGTGACCTCATTTTGCGTGTCCAGGGCGTCTTAGAAGGTAGCAAAGGTCATTGACCTCGGGTGACCTCATTTTGCGTGTCCGGGACGTCTTAGAAGATAGCAAAGGTCATTGACCTCTGGTGACCTCATTTTGCGTGTCCGGGGCGTCTTAGAAGATAGCAAAGGTCATTGACCTCTGGTGACCTCATTTTGCGTGTCCGGGGTGTCTTAGAAGGTAGCAAAGGTCATTGACCTCTGGTGACCTCATTTCGCGTGTCCGGGGCGTCTTAGAAGATGAGAGAGGTCGTTGACCTCCGGTGACCTCATTTTCCGTGTCTGGGGCGTCCTAGAAGGTAGAAAAGGTCATTGACCTCTGGTGACCTCATTTTGCGTGTCCGGGGTGTCTTAGAAGGTAGCAAAGGTCATTGACCTCTGGTGACCTCATTTTGCGTGTCCGGGGCGTCTTAGAAGGTAGCAAAGTTCATTGACCTCTGGTCACCTCATTTTGCGTGTCCGGGGCGTCTTAGAAGGTAGCAAAGGTCATTGACCTCTGGTGACCTCATTTCGCGTGTCCGGGGCGTCTTAGAAGATGAGAAAGGTCATTGACATCTGGTGACCTCATTTTGCGTGTCCGGGGCGTCTTAGAAGGTAGCAAAGGTCATTGACCTCTGGTGACCTCATTTTGCGTGTCCGGGGCGTCTTAGAAGATAGCAAAGGTCATTGACCTCTGGTGACCTCATTTTGCGTGTCCGGGGCGTCTTAGAAGGTAGCAAAGGTCATTGACCTCTGGTGACCTCATTTTGTGTGTCCGGGGCGTCTTAGAAGATAAGAAAGGTCATTGACCTCTGGTCACCTCATTTTGCGTGTCCGGGGCGTCTTAGAAGATGAGAAAGGTCATTGACCCCCGGTGACCTCATTTTGCGTGTCCAGGGCGTCTTAGAAGGTAGCAAAGGTCATTGACATCGGATGACCTCATTTTGCGTGTCCGGGGCGTCTTAGAAGATAGCAAAGGTCATTGACCTCTGGTGACCTCATTTTGCGTGTCCGGGGCGTCTTAGAAGGTAGCAAAGTTCATTGACCTCTGGTGACCTCATTTTGCGTGTCCGGGGCGTCTTAGAAGATGAGAAAGGTCATTGACCTCTGGTGACCTCATTTTGCGTGTCCAGGGCGTCTTAGAAGGTAGCAAAGGTCATTGACCTCGGGTGACCTCATTTTGCGTGTCCGGGGCGTCTTAGAAGATAGCAAAGGTCATTGACCTCTGGTGACCTCATTTTGCGTGTCCGGGGCGTCTTAGAAGGTAGCAAAGTTCATTGACCTCTGGTGACCTCATTTTGCGTGTCCGGGGCGTCTTAGAAGGTAGCAAAGTTCATTGACCTCTGGTCGCCTCATTTTGCGTGTCCGGGGCGTCTTAGAAGGTAGCAAAGGTCATTGACCTCTGGTGACCTCATTTCGCGTGTCCGGGGCGTCTTAGAAGATGAGAAAGGTCATTGACATCTGGTGACCTCATTTTGCGTGTCCGGGGCGTCTTAGAAGGTAGCAAAGGTCATTGACCTCTGGTGACCTCATTTTGCGTGTCCGGGGCGTCTTAGAAGATAGCAAAGGTAATTGACCTCTGGTGTCCTCATTTTGCGTGTCCGGGGCGTCTTAGAAGGTAGCAAAGGTCATTGACCTCTGGTGACCTCATTTTGTGTGTCCGGGGCGTCTTAGAAGATAAGAAAGGTCATTGACCTCTGGTCACCTCATTTTGCGTGTCCGGGGCGTCTTAGAAGATGAGAAAGGTCATTGACCCCCGGTGACCTCATTTTGCGTGTCCAGGGCGTCTTAGAAGGTAGCAAAGGTCATTGACATCGGATGACCTCATTTTGCGTGTCCGGGGCGTCTTAGAAGATAGCAAAGGTCATTGACCTCTGGTGACCACATTTTGCGTGTCCGGGGCGTCTTAGAAGGTAGCAAAGGTCATTGACCTCTGGTGACCTCATTTTGCGTGTCCGGGGCGTCTTAGAAGGTAGCAAAGTTCATTGACCTCTGGTGACCTCATTTTGCGTGTCCGGGGCGTCTTAGAAGGTAGCAAAGGTCATTGACCTCTGGTGACCTCATTTTGCGTGTCCGGGGCGTCTTAGAAGGTAGCAAAGGTCATTGACCTCTGGTGACCTCATTTTGCGCGTCCGGGGCGTCTTAGAAGGTAGCAAAGGTCATTGACCTCTGGTGACCTCATTTTGCATGTCCGGGGCGTCTTAGAAGATAGCAAAGGTCATTGACCTCTGGTGACCTCATTTTGCGTGTCCGGGGCGTCCTAGAAGGTAGAAAAGGTCATTGACCTCTGGTGACCTCATTTTGCGTGTCCGGGGTGTCTTAGAAGGTAGCAAAGGTCATTGACCTCTGGTGACCTCATTTTGCGTGTCCGGGGCGTCTTAGAAGGTAGCAAAGTTCATTGACCTCTGGTCACCTCATTTTGCGTGTCCGGGGCGTCTTAGAAGGTAGCAAAGGTCATTGACCTCTGGTGACCTCATTTCGCGTGTCCAGGGCGTCTTAGAAGATGAGAAAGGTCATTGACATCTGGTGACCTCATTTTGCGTGTCCGGGGCGTCTTAGAAGGTAGCAAAGGTCATTGACCTCTGGTGACCTCATTTTGCGTGTCCGGGGCGTCTTAGAAGATAGCAAAGGTCATTGACCTCTGGTGACCTCATTTTGCGTGTCCGGGGCGTCTTAGAAGGTAGCAAAGGTCATTGACCTCTGGTGACCTCATTTTGCGTGTCCGGGGCGTCCTAGAAGGTAGAAAAGGTCATTGACCTCTGGTGACCTCATTTTGCGTGTCCGGGGTGTCTTAGAAGGTAGCAAAGGTCATTGACCTCTGGTGACCTCATTTTGCGTGTCCGGGGCGTCTTAGAAGGTAGCAAAGTTCATTGACCTCTGGTCACCTCATTTTGCGTGTCCGGGCCGTCTTAGAAGGTAGCAAAGGTCATTGACCTCTGGTGACCTCATTTCGCGTGTCCGGGGCGTCTTAGAAGATGAGAAAGGTCATTGACATCTGGTGACCTCATTTTGCGTGTCCGGGGCGTCTTAGAAGGTAGCAAAGGTCATTGACCTCTGGTGACCTCATTTTGCGTGTCCGGGGCGTCTTAGAAGATAGCAAAGGTCATTGACCTCTGGTGACCTCATTTTGCGTGTCCGGAGCGTCTTAGAAGGTAGCAAAGGTCATTGACCTCTGGTGACCTCATTTTGTGTGTCCGGGGCGTCTTAGAAGATAAGAAAGGTCATTGACCTCTGGTCACCTCATTTCGCGTGTCCGGGGCGTCTTAGAAGATGAGAAAGGTCATTGACCCCCGGTGACCTCATTTTGCGTGTCTAGGGCGTCTTAGAAGGTAGCAAAGGTCATTGACATCGGATGACCTCATTTTGCGTGTCCGGGGCGTCTTAGAAGATAGCAAAGGTCATTGACCTCTTGTGACCTCATTTTGCGTGTCCGGGGCGTCTTAGACGGTAGCAAAGTTCATTGGCCTCTGGTGACCTCATTTTGCGTGTCCGGGGCGTCTTAGAAGATGAGAAAGGTCATTGACCTCTGGTGACCTCATTTTGCGTGTCCAGGGCGTCTTAGAAGGTAGCAAAGGTCATTGACCTCGGGTGACCTCATTTTGCGTGTCCGGGACGTCTTAGAAGATAGCAAAGGTCATTGACCTCTGGTGACCTCATTTTGCGTGTCCGGGGCGTCTTAGAAGATAGCAAAGGTCATTGACCTCTGGTGACCTCATTTTGCGTGTCCGGGGTGTCTTAGAAGGTAGCAAAGGTCATTGACCTCTGGTGACCTCATTTCGCGTGTCCGGGGCGTCTTAGAAGATGAGAGAGGTCGTTGACCTCCGGTGACCTCATTTTCCGTGTCTGGGGCGTCCTAGAAGGTAGAAAAGGTCATTGACCTCTGGTGACCTCATTTTGCGTGTCCGGGGTGTCTTAGAAGGTAGCAAAGGTCATTGACCTCTGGTGACCTCATTTTGCGTGTCCGGGGCGTCTTAGAAGGTAGCAAAGTTCATTGACCTCTGGTCACCTCATTTTGCGTGTCCGGGGCGTCTTAGAAGGTAGCAAAGGTCATTGACCTCTGGTGACCTCATTTCGCGTGTCCGGGGCGTCTTAGAAGATGAGAAAGGTCATTGACATCTGGTGACCTCATTTTGCGTGTCCGGGGCGTCTTAGAAGGTAGCAAAGGTCATTGACCTCTGGTGACCTCATTTTGCGTGTCCGGGGCGTCTTAGAAGATAGCAAAGGTCATTGACCTCTGGTGACCTCATTTTGCGTGTCCGGGGCGTCTTAGAAGGTAGCAAAGGTCATTGACCTCTGGTGACCTCATTTTGTGTGTCCGGGGCGTCTTAGAAGATAAGAAAGGTCATTGACCTCTGGTCACCTCATTTTGCGTGTCCGGGGCGTCTTAGAAGATGAGAAAGGTCATTGACCCCCGGTGACCTCATTTTGCGTGTCCAGGGCGTCTTAGAAGGTAGCAAAGGTCATTGACATCGGATGACCTCATTTTGCGTGTCCGGGGCGTCTTAGAAGATAGCAAAGGTCATTGACCTCTGGTGACCTCATTTTGCGTGTCCGGGGCGTCTTAGAAGGTAGCAAAGTTCATTGCCCTCTGGTGACCTCATTTTGCGTGTCCGGGGCGTCTTAGAAGATGAGAAAGGTCATTGACCTCTGGTGACCTCATTTTGCGTGTCCAGGGCGTCTTAGAAGGTAGCAAAGGTCATTGACCTCGGGTGACCTCATTTTGCGTGTCCGGGACGTCTTAGAAGATAGCAAAGGTCATTGACCTCTGGTGACCTCATTTTGCGTGTCCGGGGCGTCTTAGAAGGTAGCAAAGTTCATTGACCTCTGGTGACCTCATTTTGCGTGTCCGGGGCGTCTTAGAAGGTAGCAAAGTTCATTGACCTCTGGTCGCCTCATTTTGCGTGTCCGGGGCGTCTTAGAAGGTAGCAAAGGTCATTGACCTCTGGTGACCTCATTTCGCGTGTCCGGGGCGTCTTAGAAGATGAGAAAGGTCATTGACATCTGGTGACCTCATTTTGCGTGTCCGGGGCGTCTTAGAAGGTAGCAAAGGTCATTGACCTCTGGTGACCTCATTTTGCGTGTCCGGGGCGTCTTAGAAGATAGCAAAGGTAATTGACCTCTGGTGTCCTCATTTTGCGTGTCCGGGGCGTCTTAGAAGGTAGCAAAGGTCATTGACCTCTGGTGACCTCATTTTGTGTGTCCGGGGCGTCTTAGAAGATAAGAAAGGTCATTGACCTCTGGTCACCTCATTTTGCGTGTCCGGGGCGTCTTAGAAGATGAGAAAGGTCATTGACCCCCGGTGACCTCATTTTGCGTGTCCAGGGCGTCTTAGAAGGTAGCAAAGGTCATTGACATCGGATGACCTCATTTTGCGTGTCCGGGGCGTCTTAGAAGATAGCAAAGGTCATTGACCTCTGGTGACCACATTTTGCGTGTCCGGGGCGTCTTAGAAGGTAGCAAAGGTCATTGACCTCTGGTGACCTCATTTTGCGTGTCCGGGGCGTCTTAGAAGGTAGCAAAGTTCATTGACCTCTGGTGACCTCATTTTGCGTGTCCGGGGCGTCTTAGAAGGTAGCAAAGGTCATTGACCTCTGGTGACCTCATTTTGCGTGTCCGGGGCGTCTTAGAAGGTAGCAAAGGTCATTGACCTCTGGTGACCTCATTTTGCGCGTCCGGGGCGTCTTAGAAGGTAGCAAAGGTCATTGACCTCTGGTGACCTCATTTTGCATGTCCGGGGCGTCTTAGAAGATAGCAAAGGTCATTGACCTCTGGTGACCTCATTTTGCGTGTCCGGGGCGTCTTAGAAGGTAGAAAAGGTCATTGACCTCTGGTGACCTCATTTTGCGTGTCCGGGGTGTCTTAGAAGGTAGCAAAGGTCATTGACCTCTGGTGACCTCATTTTGCGTGTCCGGGGCGTCTTAGAAGGTAGCAAAGTTCATTGACCTCTGGTCACCTCATTTTGCGTGTCCGGGGCGTCTTAGAAGGTAGCAAAGGTCATTGACCTCTGGTGACCTCATTTCGCGTGTCCAGGGCGTCTTAGAAGATGAGAAAGGTCATTGACATCTGGTGACCTCATTTTGCGTGTCCGGGGCGTCTTAGAAGGTAGCAAAGGTCATTGACCTCTGGTGACCTCATTTTGCGTGTCCGGGGCGTCTTAGAAGATAGCAAAGGTCATTGACCTCTGGTGACCTCATTTTGCGTGTCCGGGGCGTCTTAGAAGGTAGCAAAGGTCATTGACCTCTGGTGACCTCATTTTGTGTGTCCGGGGCGTCTTAGAAGATAAGAAAGGTCATTGACCTCTGGTCACCTCATTTTGCGTGTCCGGGGCGTCTTAGAAGATGAGAAAGGTCATTGACCCCCGGTGACCTCATTTTGCGTGTCCAGGGCGTCTTAGAAGGTAGCAAAGGTCATTGACATCGGATGACCTCATTTTGCGTGTCCGGGGCGTCTTAGAAGATAGCAAAGGTCATTGACCTCTGGTGACCTCATTTTGCGTGTCCGGGGCGTCTTAGAAGGTAGCAAAGTTCATTGACCTCTGGTGACCTCATTTTGCGTGTCCGGGGCGTCTTAGAAGATGAGAAAGGTCATTGACCTCTGGTGACCTCATTTTGCGTGTCCAGGGCGTCTTAGAAGGTAGCAAAGGTCATTGACCTCGGATGACCTCATTTTGCGTGTCCGGGACGTCTTAGAAGATAGCAAAGGTCATTGACCTCTGGTGACCTCATTTTGCGTGTCCGGGGCGTCTTAGAAGGTAGCAAAGTTCATTGACCTCTGGTGACCTCATTTTGCGTGTCCGGGGCGTCTTAGAAGGTAGCAAAGGTCATTGACCTCTGGTGACCTCATTTTGCGTGTCCGGGGCGTCTTAGAAGGTAGCAAAGGTCATTGACCTCTGGTGACCTCATTTTGCGCGTCCGGGGCGTCTTAGAAGGTAGCAAAGGTCATTGACCTCTGGTGACCTCATTTTGCATGTCCGCGGCGTCTTAGAAGATAGCAAAGGTCATTGACCTCTGGTGACCTCATTTTGCGTGTCCGGGGCGTCCTAGAAGGTAGAAAAGGTCATTGACCTCTGGTGACCTCATTTTGCGTGTCCGGGGTGTCTTAGAAGGTAGCAAAGGTCATTGACCTCTGGTGACCTCATTTTGCGTGTCCGGGGCGTCTTAGAAGGTAGCAAAGTTCATTGACCTCTGGTCACCTCATTTTGCGTGTCCGGGGCGTCTTAGAAGGTAGCAAAGGTCATTGACCTCTGGTGACCTCATTTCGCGTGTCCAGGGCGTCTTAGAAGATGAGAAAGGTCATTGACATCTGGTGACCTCATTTTGCGTGTCCGGGGCGTCTTAGAAGGTAGCAAAGGTCATTGACCTCTGGTGACCTCATTTTGCGTGTCCGGGGCGTCTTAGAAGTTAGCAAAGGTCATTGACCTCTGGTGACCTCATTTTGCGTGTCCGGGGCGTCTTAGAAGGTAGCAAAGGTCATTGACCTCTGGTGACCTCATTTTGCGTGTCCGGGGCGTCTTAGAAGATAAGAAAGGTCATTGACATCTGGTCACCTCATTTTGCGTGTCCGGGGCGTCTTAGAAGATGAGAAAGGTCATTGACCCCCGGTGACCTCATTTTGCGTGTCCAGGGCGTCTTAGAAGGTAGCAAAGGTCATTGACATCGGATGACCTCATTTTGCGTGTCCGGGGCGTCTTAGAAGATAGCAAAGGTCATTGACCTCTGGTGACCTCATTTTGCGTGTCCGGGGCGTCTTAGAAGGTAGCAAAGTTCATTGACCTCTGGTGACCTCATTTTGCGTGTCCGGGGCGTCTTAGAAGATGAGAAAGGTCATTGACCTCTGGTGACCTCATTTTGCGTGTCCAGGGCGTCTTAGAAGGTAGCAAAGGTCATTGACCTCGGGTGACCTCATTTTGCGTGTCCGGGACGTCTTAGAAGATAGCAAAGGTCATTGACCTCTGGTGACCTCATTTTGCGTGTCCGGGGCGTCTTAGAAGGTAGCAAAGTTCATTGACCTCTGGTGACCTCATTTTGCGTGTCCGGGGCGTCTTAGAAGGTAGCAAAGGTCATTGACCTCTGGTGACCTCATTTTGCGTGTCCGGGGCGTCTTAGAAGGTAGCAAAGGTCATTGACCTCTGGTGACCTCATTTTGCGCGTCCGGGGCGTCTTAGAAGGTAGCAAAGGTCATTGACCTCTGGTGACCTCATTTTGCATGTCCGGGGCGTCTTAGAAGATAGCAAAGGTCATTGACCTCTGGTGACCTCATTTTGCGTGTCCGGGGCGTCCTAGAAGGTAGAAAAGGTCATTGACCTCTGGTGACCTCATTTTGCGTGTCCGGGGTGTCTTAGAAGGTAGCAAAGGTCATTGACCTCTGGTGACCTCATTTTGCGTGTCCGGGGCGTCTTAGAAGGTAGCAAAGTTCATTGTCCTCTGGTCACCTCATTTTGCGTGTCCGGGGCGTCTTAGAAGGTAGCAAAGGTCATTGACCTCTGGTGACCTCATTTCGCGTGTCCGGGGCGTCTTAGAAGATGAGAAAGGTCATTGACATCTGGTGACCTCATTTTGCGTGTCCGGGGCGTCTTAGAAGGTAGCAAAGGTCATTGACCTCTGGTGACCTCATTTTGCGTGTCCGGGGCGTCTTAGAAGATAGCAAAGGTCATTGACCTCTGGTGACCTCATTTTGCGTGTCCGGGGCGTCTTAGAAGGTAGCAAAGGTCATTGACCTCTGGTGACCTCATTTTGTGTGTCCGGGGCGTCTTAGAAGATAAGAAAGGTCATTGACCTCTGGTCACCTCATTTTGCGTGTCCGGGGCGTCTTAGAAGATGAGAAAGGTCATTGACCCCCGGTCACCTCATTTTGCGTGTCCAGGGCGTCTTAGAAGGTAGCAAAGGTCATTGACATCGGATGACCTCATTTTGCGTGTCCGGGGCGTCTTAGAAGATAGCAAAGGTCATTGACCTCTGGTGACCTCATTTTGCGTGTCCGGGGCGTCTTAGAAGGTAGCAAAGTTCATTGACCTCTGGTGACCTCATTTTGCGTGTCCGGGGCGTCTTAGAAGATGAGAAAGGTCATTGACCTCTGGTGACCTCATTTTGCGTGTCCAGGGCGTCTTAGAAGGTAGCAAAGGTCATTGATCTCGGGTGACCTCATTTTGCGTGTCCTGGACGTCTTAGAAGATAGCAAAGGTCATTGACCTCTGGTGACCTCATTTTGCGTGTCCGGGGCGTCTTAGAAGGTAGCAAAGTTCATTGACCTCTGGTGACCTCATTTTGCGTGTCCGGGGCGTCTTAGAAGGTAGCAAAGGTCATTGACCTCTGGTGACCTCATTTTGCGTGTCCGGGGCGTCTTAGAAGGTAGCAAAGGTCATTGACCTCTGGTGACCTCATTTTGCGCGTCCGGGGCGTCTTAGAAGGTAGCAAAGGTCATTGACCTCTGGTGACCTCATTTTGCATGTCCGGGGCGTCTTAGAAGATAGCAAAGGTCATTGACCTCTGGTGACCTCATTTTGCGTGTCCGGGGCGTCCTAGAAGGTAGAAAAGGTCATTGACCTCTGGTGACCACATTTTGCGTGTCCGGGGTGTCTTAGAAGGTAGCAAAGGTCATTGACCTCTGGTGACCTCATTTTGCGTGTCCGGGGCGTCTTAGAAGGTAGCAAAGTTCATTGACCTCTGGTCACCTCATTTTGCGTGTCCGGGGCGTCTTAGAAGGTAGCAAAGGTCATTGACCTCTGGTGACCTCATTTCGCGTGTCCGGGGCGTCTTAGAAGATGAGAAAGGTCATTGACATCTGGTGACCTCATTTTGCGTGTCCGGGGCGTCTTAGAAGGTAGCAAAGGTCATTGACCTCTGGTGACCTCATTTTGCGTGTCCGGGGCGTCTTAGAAGATAGCAAAGGTCATTGACCTCTGGTGACCTCATTTTGCGTGTCCGGGGCGTCTTAGAAGGTAGCAAAGGTCATTGACCTCTGGTGACCTCATTTTGTGTGTCCGGGGCGTCTTAGAAGATAAGAAAGGTCATTGACCTCTGCTCACCTCATTTTGCGTGTCCGGGGCGTCTTAGAAGATGAGAAAGGTCATTGACCCCCGGTGACCTCATTTTGCGTGTCCAGGGCGTCTTAGAAGGTAGCAAAGGTCATTGACATCGGATGACCTCATTTTGCGTGTCCGGGGCGTCTTAGAAGATAGCAAAGGTCATTGACCTCTGGTGACCTCATTTTGCGTGTCCGGGGCGTCTTAGAAGGTAGCAAAGTTCATTGACCTCTGATGACCTCATTTTGCGTGTCCGGGGCGTCTTAGAAGATGAGAAAGGTCATTGACCTCTGGTGACCTCATTTTGCGTGTCCAGGGCGTCTTAGAAGGTAGCAAAGGTCATTGACCTCGGGTGACCTCATTTTGCGTGTCCGGGACGTCTTAGAAGATAGCAAAGGTCATTGACCTCTGGTGACCTCATTTTGCGTGTCCGGGGCGTCTTAGAAGGTAGCAAAGTTCATTGACCTCTGGTGACCTCATTTTGCGTGTCCGGGGCGTCTTAGAAGGTAGCAAAGGTCATTGACCTCTGGTGACCTCATTTTGCGTGTCCGGGGCGTCTTAGAAGGTAGCAAAGGTCATTGACCTCTGGTGACCTCATTTTGCGCGTCCGGGGCGTCTTAGAAGGTAGCAAAGGTCATTGACCTCTGGTGACCTCATTTTGCATGTCCGGGGCGTCTTAGAAGATAGCAAAGGTCATTGACCTCTGGTGACCTCATTTTGCGTGTCCGGGGCGTCCTAGAAGGTAGAAAAGGTCATTGACCTCTGGTGACCTCATTTTGCGTGTCCGGGGTGTCTTAGAAGGTAGCAAAGGTCATTGACCTCTGGTGACCTCATTTTGCGTGTCCGGGGCGTCTTAGAAGGTAGAAAAGGTCATTGACCTCTGATGACCTCATTTTGCGTTTCCGGGGCGTCTTAGAAGGTAGAAAAGGTCATTGACCTCTGGTGACCTCATTTTGCGTGTCCGGGGCGTCTTAGAAGGTAGAAAAGGTCATTGACCTCTGGTGACCTCATTTTGCGTGTCCGGGGCGTCTTAGAAGGTAGCAAAGGTCATTGACCTCTGGTGACCTCATTTTGCGTGTCCGGGGCGTCTTAGAAGATGAGAAAGGTCATTGACCTCTGGTGACCTCATTTTGCGTGTCCGGGGCGTCTTAGAAGGTAGCAAAGGTCATTGACCTCTGGGGACCTCATTTTGCGTGTCCGTGGCGTCTTAGAAGATGAGAAAGGTCATTGACCTCTGGTGACCTCATTTTGCGTGTCCGGGGCGTCTTAGAAGGTAGCAAAGGTCATTGACCTCGGGTGACCTCATTTTGCGTGTCCGGGGCGTCTTAGAAGATAGCAAAGGTAATTGACCTCTGGTGACCTCATTTTGCGTGTCCGGAAGCTTCTTGGAAGATAGCAAAAGTCATTGACCTCTGGTGACCTCATTTTGCGTGTCCCGGAGAGTCTTAGAAGATAGCAAAGGTCATTGACCTCTGGTGACCTCATTTTGCGTGTCCAGGAGCTTCTTAGAAGATAGCAAAGGTCATTGACCTCTGGTGACCTCATTTTGCGTGTCCGGGGCGTCTTAGAAGGTAGCAAAGGTCATTGACCTCTGGTGACCTCATTTTGCGTGTCCGGGGCGTCTTAGAAGGTAGCAAAGGTCATTGACCTTTGGTGACCTCATTTTGCGTGTCCGGGGCGTCTTAGAAGGTAGCAAAGGTCATTGACCTCTGGTGACCTCATTTTGCGTGTCCGGGGCGTCTTAGAAGGTAGCAAAGGTCATTGACCTCGGGTGACCTCATTTTGCGTGTCCGGGGCGTCTTAGAAGGTAGCAAAGGTCATCGACCTCTGGTGACCTCATTTTGCGTGTCCGGGGCGTCTTAGAAGGTAGCAAAGGTCATTGACCTCTGGTGACCTCATTTTGCGTGTCCGGGGCGTCTTAGAAGCTAGCAAAGGTCATTGACCTCTGGTGACCTCATTTTGCGTGTCCGGGGCGTCCTAGAAGGTAGAAAAGGTCATTGACCTCTGGTGACCTCATTTTGCGTGTCCGGGGCGTCTTAGAAGGTAGCAAAGATCATTGACCTCTGGTGACCTCATTTTGCGCGTCCGGGGCGTCTTAGAAGGTAGCAAAGGTCATTGACCTCTGGTGACCTCATTTCGCGTGTCCGGGGCGTCTTAGAAGATGAGAAAGGTCATTGACATCTGGTGACCTCATTTTGCGTGTCCGGGGCGTCCTAGAAGGTAGAAAAGGTCATTGACCTCTGGTGACCTCATTTTGCGTGTCCGGGGTGTCTTAGAAGGTAGCAAAGGTCATTGACCTCTGGTGACCTCATTTTGCGTGTCCGGGGCGTCTTAGAAGGTAGCAAAGTTCATTGACCTCTGGTCACCTCATTTTGCGTGTCCGGGGCGTCTTAGAAGGTAGCAAAGGTCATTGACCTCTGGTGACCTCATTTCGCGCGTCCGGGGCGTCTTAGAAGGTAGCAAAGGTCATTGACCTCTGGTGACCTCATTTTGCATGTCCGGGGCGTCTTAGAAGATAGCAAAGGTCATTGACCTCTGGTGACCTCATTTTGCGTGTCCGGGGCGTCCTAGAAGGTAGAAAAGGTCATTGACCTCTGGTGACCTCATTTTGCGTGTCCGGGGTGTCTTAGAAGGTAGCAAAGGTCATTGACCTCTGGTGACCTCATTTTGCGTGTCCGGGGCGTCTTAGAAGGTAGCAAAGTTCATTGACCTCTGGTCACCTCATTTTGCGTGTCCGGGGCGTCTTAGAAGGTAGCAAAGGTCATTGACCTCTGGTGACCTCATTTCGCGTGTCCAGGGCGTCTTAGAAGATGAGAAAGGTCATTGACATCTGGTGACCTCATTTTGCGTGTCCGGGGCGTCTTAGAAGGTAGCAAAGGTCATTGACCTCTGGTGACCTCATTTTGCGTGTCCGGGGCGTCTTAGAAGTTAGCAAAGGTCATTGACCTCTGGTGACCTCATTTTGCGTGTCCGGGGCGTCTTAGAAGGTAGCAAAGGTCATTGACCTCTGGTGACCTCATTTTGTGTGTCCGGGGCGTCTTAGAAGATAAGAAAGGTCATTGACATCTGGTCACCTCATTTTGCGTGTCCGGGGCGTCTTAGAAGATGAGAAAGGTCATTGACCCCCGGTGACCTCATTTTGCGTGTCCAGGGCGTCTTAGAAGGTAGCAAAGGTCATTGACATCGGATGACCTCATTTTGCGTGTCCGGGGCGTCTTAGAAGATAGCAAAGGTCATTGACCTCTGGTGACCTCATTTTGCGTGTCCGGGGCGTCTTAGAAGGTAGCAAAGTTCATTGACCTCTGGTGACCTCATTTTGCGTGTCCGGGGCGTCTTAGAAGATGAGAAAGGTCATTGACCTCTGGTGACCTCATTTTGCGTGTCCAGGGCGTCTTAGAAGGTAGCAAAGGTCATTGACCTCGGGTGACCTCATTTTGCGTGTCCGGGACGTCTTAGAAGATAGCAAAGGTCATTGACCTCTGGTGACCTCATTTTGCGTGTCCGGGGCGTCTTAGAAGGTAGCAAAGTTCATTGACCTCTGGTGACCTCATTTTGCGTGTCCGGGGCGTCTTAGAAGGTAGCAAAGGTCATTGACCTCTGGTGACCTCATTTTGCGTGTCCGGGGCGTCTTAGAAGGTAGCAAAGGTCATTGACCTCTGGTGACCTCATTTTGCGCGTCCGGGGCGTCTTAGAAGGTAGCAAAGGTCATTGACCTCTGGTGACCTCATTTTGCATGTCCGGGGCGTCTTAGAAGATAGCAAAGGTCATTGACCTCTGGTGACCTCATTTTGCGTGTCCGGGGCGTCCTAGAAGGTAGAAAAGGTCATTGACCTCTGGTGACCTCATTTTGCGTGTCCGGGGTGTCTTAGAAGGTAGCAAAGGTCATTGACCTCTGGTGACCTCATTTTGCGTGTCCGGGGCGTCTTAGAAGGTAGCAAAGTTCATTGACCTCTGGTCACCTCATTTTGCGTGTCCGGGGCGTCTTAGAAGGTAGCAAAGGTCATTGACCTCTGGTGACCTCATTTCGCGTGTCCGGGGCGTCTTAGAAGATGAGAAAGGTCATTGACATCTGGTGACCTCATTTTGCGTGTCCGGGGCGTCTTAGAAGGTAGCAAAGGTCATTGACCTCTGGTGACCTCATTTTGCGTGTCCGGGGCGTCTTAGAAGATAGCAAAGGTCATTGACCTCTGGTGACCTCATTTTGCGTGTCCGGGGCGTCTTAGAAGGTAGCAAAGGTCATTGACCTCTGGTGACCTCATTTTGTGTGTCCGGGGCGTCTTAGAAGATAAGAAAGGTCATTGACCTCTGGTCACCTCATTTTGCGTGTCCGGGGCGTCTTAGAAGATGAGAAAGGTCATTGACCCCCGGTGACCTCATTTTGCGTGTCCAGGGCGTCTTAGAAGGTAGCAAAGGTCATTGACATCGGATGACCTCATTTTGCGTGTCCGGGGCGTCTTAGAAGATAGCAAAGGTCATTGACCTCTGGTGACCTCATTTTGCGTGTCCGGGGCGTCTTAGAAGGTAGCAAAGTTCATTGACCTCTGGTGACCTCATTTTGCGTGTCCGTGGCGTCTTAGAAGATGAGAAAGGTCATTGACCTCTGGTGACCTCATTTTGCGTGTCCAGGGCGTCTTAGAAGGTAGCAAAGGTCATTGATCTCGGGTGACCTCATTTTGCGTGTCCTGGACGTCTTAGAAGATAGCAAAGGTCATTGACCTCTGGTGACCTCATTTTGCGTGTCCGGGGCGTCTTAGAAGCTAGCAAAGTTCATTGACCTCTGGTGACCTCATTTTGCGTGTCCGGGGCGTCTTAGAAGGTAGCAAAGGTCATTGACCTCTGGTGACCTCATTTTGCGTGTCCGGGGCGTCTTAGAAGGTAGCAAAGGTCATTGACCTCTGGTGACCTCATTTTGCGCGTCCGGGGCGTCTTAGAAGGTAGCAAAGGTCATTGACCTCTGGTGACCTCATTTTGCATGTCCGGGGCGTCTTAGAAGATAGCAAAGGTCATTGACCTCTGGTGACCTCATTTTGCGTGTCCGGGGCGTCCTAGAAGGTAGAAAAGGTCATTGACCTCTGGTGACCTCATTTTGCGTGTCCGGGGTGTCTTAGAAGGTAGCAAAGGTCATTGACCTCTGGTGACCTCATTTTGCGTGTCCGGGGCGTCTTAGAAGGTAGCAAAGTTCATTGACCTCTGGTCACCTCATTTTGCGTGTCCGGGGCGTCTTAGAAGGTAGCAAAGGTCATTGACCTCTGGTGACCTCATTTCGCGTGTCCGGGGCGTCTTAGAAGATGAGAAAGGTCATTGACATCTGGTGACCTCATTTTGCGTGTCCGGGGCGTCTTAGAAGGTAGCAAAGGTCATTGACCTCTGGTGACCTCATTTTGCGTGTCCGGGGCGTCTTAGAAGATAGCAAAGGTCATTGACCTCTGGTGACCTCATTTTGCGTGTCCGGGGCGTCTTAGAAGGTAGCAAAGGTCATTGACCTCTGGTGACCTCATTTTGTGTGTCCGGGGCGTCTTAGAAGATAAGAAAGGTCATTGACCTCTGCTCACCTCATTTTGCGTGTCCGGGGCGTCTTAGAAGATGAGAAAGGTCATTGACCCCCGGTGACCTCATTTTGCGTGTCCAGGGCGTCTTAGAAGGTAGCAAAGGTCATTGACATCGGATGACCTCATTTTGCGTGTCCGGGGCGTCTTAGAAGATAGCAAAGGTCATTGACCTCTGGTGACCTCATTTTGCGTGTCCGGGGCGTCTTAGAAGGTAGCAAAGTTCATTGACCTCTGATGACCTCATTTTGCGTGTCCGGGGCGTCTTAGAAGATGAGAAAGGTCATTGACCTCTGGTGACCTCATTTTGCGTGTCCAGGGCGTCTTAGAAGGTAGCAAAGGTCATTGACCTCGGGTGACCTCATTTTGCGTGTCCGGGACGTCTTAGAAGATAGCAAAGGTCATTGACCTCTGGTGACCTCATTTTGCGTGTCCGGGGCGTCTTAGAAGGTAGCAAAGTTCATTGACCTCTGGTGACCTCATTTTGCGTGTCCGGGGCGTCTTAGAAGGTAGCAAAGGTCATTGACCTCTGGTGACCTCATTTTGCGTGTCCGGGGCGTCTTAGAAGATAGCAAAGGTCATTGACCTCTGGTGACCTCATTTTGCGTGTCCGGGGCGTCTTAGAAGGTAGCAAAGGTCATTGACCTCTGGTGACCTCATTTTGCGTGTCCAGGGCGTCTTAGAAGGTAACAAAGGTCATTGACATCCGATGACCTCATTTTGCGTGTCCGGGGCGTCTTAGAAGATGAGAAAGGTCATTGACCCCCGGTGACCTCATTTTGCGTGTCCAGGGCGTCTTAGAAGGTAGCAAAGGTCATTGACATCGGATGACCTCATTTTGCGTGTCCGGGGCGTCTTAGAAGATAGCAAAGGTCATTGACCTCTGGTAACCTCATTTTGCGTGTCCGGGGCGTCTTAGAAGGTAGCAAAGTTCATTGATCTCTGGTGACCTCATTTTGCGTGTCCGGGGCGTCTTAGAAGATGAGAAAGGTCATTGACCTCTGGTGACCTCATTTTGCGTGTCCAGGGCGTCTTAGAAGGTAGCAAAGGTCATTGACCTCGGGTGACCTCATTTTGGGTGTCCGGGACGTCTTAGAAGATAGCAAAGGTCATTGACCTCTGGTGACCTCATTTTGCGTGTCCGGGGCGTCTTAGAAGGTAGCAAAGTTCATTGACCTCTGGTGACCTCATTTTGCGTGTCCGGGGCGTCTTAGAAGGTAGCAAAGGTCATTGACCTCTGGTGACCTCATTTTGCGTGTCCGGGGCGTCTTAGAAGGTAGCAAAGGTCATTGACCTCTGGTGACCTCATTTTGCGCGTCCGGGGCGTCTTAGAAGGTAGCAAAGGTCATTGACCTCTGGTGACCTCATTTTGCATGTCCGGGGCGTCTTAGAAGATAGCAAAGGTCATTGACCTCTGGTGACCTCATTTTGCGTGTCCGGGGCGTCCTAGAAGGTAGAAAAGGTCATTGACCTCTGGTGACCTCATTTTGCGTGTCCGGGGTGTCTTAGAAGGTAGCAAAGGTCATTGACCTCTGGTGACCTCATTTTGCGTGTCCGGGGCGTCTTAGAAGGTAGAAAAGGTCATTGACCTCTGATGACCTCATTTTGCGTTTGCGGGGCGTCTTAGAAGGTAGAAAAGGTCATTGACCTCTGGTGACCTCATTTTGCGTGTCCGGGGCGTCTTAGAAGGTAGAAAAGGTCATTGACCTCTGGTGACCTCATTTTGCGTGTCCGGGGCGTCTTAGAAGGTAGCAAAGGTCATTGACCTCTGGTGACCTCATTTTGCGTGTCCGGGGCGTCTTAGAAGATGAGAAAGGTCATTGACCTCTGGTGACCTCATTTTGCGTGTCCGGGGCGTCTGAGAAGGTAGCAAAGGTCATTGACCTCTGGGGACCTCATTTTGCGTGTCCGTGGCGTCTTAGAAGATGAGAAAGGTCATTGACCTCTGGTGACCTCATTTTGCGTGTCCGGGGCGTCTTAGAAGGTAGCAAAGGTCATTGACCTCGGGTGACCTCATTTTGCGTGTCCGGGGCGTCTTAGAAGATAGCAAAGGTCATTGACCTCTGGTGACCTCATTTTGCGTGTCCGGAAGCTTCTTGGAAGATAGCAAAAGTCATTGACCTCTGGTGACCTCATTTTGCCTGTCCCGGAGAGTCTTAGAAGATAGCAAAGGTCATTGACGTCTGGGGACCTCATTTTGCGTGTCCGTGGCGTCTTAGAAGATGAGAAAGGTCATTGACCTCTGGTGACCTCATTTTGCGTGTCCGGGGCGTCTTAGAAGGTAGCAAAGGTCATTGACCTCGGTTGACCTCATTTTGCGTGTCCGGGGCGTCTTAGAAGATAGCAAAGGTCATTGACCTCTGGTGACCTCATTTTGCGTGTCCGGGGCGTCTTAGAAGGTAGCAAAGGTCATTGACCTCTGGTGACCTCATTTTGCGTGTCCGGGGCGTCTTAGAAGGTAGCAAAGGTCATTGACCTCGGGTGACCTCATTTTGCGTGTCCGGGGCGTCTTAGAAGGTAGCAAAGGTCATCGACCTCTGGTGACCTCATTTTGCGTGTCCGGGGCGTCTTAGAAGGTAGCAAAGGTCATTGACCTCTGGTGACCTCATTTTGCGTGTCCGGGGCGTCTTAGAAGCTAGCAAAGGTCATTGACCTCTGGTGACCTCATTTTGCGTGTCCGGGGCGTCCTAGAAGGTAGAAAAGGTCATTGACCTCTGGTGACCTCATTTTGCGTGTCCGGGGCGTCTTAGAAGGTAGCAAAGGTCATTGACCTCTGGTGACCTCATTTTGCGTGTCCGGGGCGTCTTAGAAGGTAGCAAAGGTCATTGACCTCTGGTGACCTCATTTCGCGTGTCCGGGGCGTCTTAGAAGATGAGAAAGGTCATTGACATCTGGTGACCTCATTTTGCGTGTCCGGGGCGTCTTAGAAGGTAGCAAAGGTCATTGACCTCTGGTGACCTCATTTTGCGTGTCCGGGGCGTCTTAGAAGATAGCAAAGGTCATTGACCTCTGGTGACCTCATTTTGCGTGTCCGGGGCGTCTTAGAAGGTAGCAAAGGTCATTGACCTCTGGTGACCTCATTTTGCGTGTCCGGGGCGTCTTAGAAGGTAGCAAAGGTCATTGACCTCTGGTGACCTCATTTTGCGTGTCCGGGGCGTCTTAGAAGGTAGCAAAGGTCATTGACCTCTGGTGACCTCATTTTGCGTGTCCGGGGCGTCTTAGAAGGTAGCAAAGGTCGTTGACCTCTGGTGACCTCATTTTGCGTGTCCGGGGCGTCTTAGAAGGTAGCAAAGGTCATTGACCTCTGGTGACCTCATTTTGCGTGTCCGGGGCGTCTTAGAAGGTAGCAAAGGTCATTAACCTCTGGTGACCTCATTTTGCGTGTCCGGGGCGTCTTAGAAGTTAGCAAAGGTCATTGACCTCTGGTGACCTCATTTTGCGTGTCCGGGGCGTCCTAGAAGGTAGAAAAGGTCATTGACCTCTGGTGACCTCATTTTGCGTGTCCGGGGCGTCTTAGAAGGTAGCAAAGGTCATTGACCTCGGGTGACCTCATTTTGCGTGTCCGGGGCGTCTTAGAAGATAGCAAAGGTCATTGACCTCTGGTGACCTCATTTTGCGTGTCCGGAAGCTTCTTGGAAGATAGCAAAGGTCATTGACCTCTGGTGACCTCATTTTGCGTGTCCGTGGCGTCTTAGAAGATGAGAAAGGTATTGACCTCTGGTGACCTCATTTTGCGTGTCCAGGAGCTTCTTAGAAGATAGCAAAGGTCATTGACCTCTGGTGACCTCATTTTGCGTGTCCGGGGCGTCTTAGAAGGTAGCAAAGGTCATTGACCTCTGGTGACCTCATTTTGCGTGTCCGGGGCGTCTTAGAAGATGAGAAAGGTCATTGACCTCTGGTGACCTCATTTTGCGTGTCCGGGGCGTCTGAGAAGGTAGCAAAGGTCATTGACCTCTGGGGACCTCATTTTGCGTGTCCGTGGCGTCTTAGAAGATGAGAAAGGTCATTGACCTCTGGTGACCTCATTTTGCGTGTCCGGGGCGTCTTAGAAGGTAGCAAAGGTCATTGACCTCGGGTGACCTCATTTTGCGTGTCCGGGGCGTCTTAGAAGATAGCAAAGGTCATTGACCTCTGGTGACCTCATTTTGCGTGTCCGGAAGCTTCTTGGAAGATAGCAAAAGTCATTGACCTCTGGTGACCTCATTTTGCGTGTCCCGGAGAGTCTTAGAAGATAGCAAAGGTCATTGACCTCTGGTGACCTCATTTTGCGTGTCCAGGAGCTTCTTAGAAGATAGCAAAGGTCATTGACCTCTGGTGACCTCATTTTGCGTGTCCGGGGCGTCTTAGAAGGTAGCAAAGGTCATTGACCTCTGGTGACCTCATTTTGCGTGTCCGGGGCGTCTTAGAAGGTAGCAAAGGTCATTGACCTTTGGTGACCTCATTTTGCGTGTCCGGGGCGTCTTAGAAGGTAGCAAAGGTCATTGACCTCTGGTGACCTCATTTTGCGTGTCCGGGGCGTCTTAGAAGGTAGCAAAGGTCATTGACCTCGGGTGACCTCATTTTGCGTGTCCGGGGCGTCTTAGAAGGTAGCAAAGGTCATCGACCTCTGGTGACCTCATTTTGCGTGTCCGGGGCGTCTTAGAAGGTAGCAAAGGTCATTGACCTCTGGTGACCTCATTTTGCGTGTCCGGGGCGTCTTAGAAGCTAGCAAAGGTCATTGACCTCTGGTGACCTCATTTTGCGTGTCCGGGGCGTCCTAGAAGGTAGAAAAGGTCATTGACATCTGGTGACCTCATTTTGCGTGTCCGGGGCGTCTTAGAAGGTAGCAAAGGTCATTGACCTCTGGTGACCTCATTTTGCGTGTCCGGGGCGTCTTAGAAGGTAGCAAAGGTCATTGACCTCTGGTGACCTCATTTCGCGTGTCCGGGGCGTCTTAGAAGATGAGAAAGGTCATTGACATCTGGTGACCTCATTTTGCGTGTCCGGGGCGTCTTAGAAGGTAGCAAAGGTCATTGACCTCTGGTGACCTCATTTTGCGTGTCCGGGGCGTCTTAGAAGATAGCAAAGGTCATTGACCTCTGGTGACCTCATTTTGCGTGTCCGGGGCGTCTTAGAAGGTAGCAAAGGTCATTGACCTCTGGTGACCTCATTTTGCGTGTCCGGGGCGTCTTAGAAGGTAGCAAAGGTCATTGACCTCTGGTGACCTCATTTTGCGTGTCCGGGGCGTCTTAGAAGGTAGCAAAGGTCATTGACCTCTGGTGACCTCATTTTGCGTGTCCGGGGCGTCTTAGAAGGTAGCAAAGGTCGTTGACCTCTGGTGACCTCATTTTGCGTGTCCGGGGCGTCTTAGAAGGTAGCAAAGGTCCTTGACCTCTGGTGACCTCATTTTGCGTGTCCGGGGCGTCTTAGAAGGTAGCAAAGGTCATTAACCTCTGGTGACCTCATTTTGCGTGTCCGGGGCGTCTTAGAAGTTAGCAAAGGTCATTGACCTCTGGTGACCTCATTTTGCGTGTCCGGGGCGTCCTAGAAGGTAGAAAAGGTCATTGACCACTGGTGACCTCATTTTGCGTGTCCGGGGCGTCTTAGAAGGTAGCAAAGGTCATTGACCTCGGGTGACCTCATTTTGCGTGTCCGGGGCGTCTTAGAAGATAGCAAAGGTCATTGACCTCTGGTGACCTCATTTTGCGTGTCCGGAAGCTTCTTGGAAGATAGCAAAGGTCATTGACCTCTGGTGACCTCATTTTGCGTGTCCGTGGCGTCTTAGAAGATGAGAAAGGTATTGACCTCTGGTGACCTCATTTTGCGTGTCCAGGAGCTTCTTAGAAGATAGCAAAGGTCATTGACCTCTGGTGACCTCATTTTGCGTGTCCGGGGCGTCTTAGAAGGTAGCAAAGGTCATTGACCTCTGGTGACCTCATTTTGCGTGTCCGGGGCGTCTTAGAAGGTAGCAAAGGTCATTGACCTTTGGTGACCTCATTTTGCGTGTCCGGGGCGTCTTAGAAGGTAGCAAAGGTCATTGACCTCTGGTGACCTCATTTTGCGTGTCCGGGGCGTCTTAGAAGGTAGCAAAGGTCATTGACCTCTGGTGACCTCATTTTGCATGTCCGGGGCGTCTTAGAAGGTAGCAAAGGTCATTGACCTCTGGTGACCTCATTTTGCGTGTCCGGTGCGTCTTAGAAGCTAGCAAAGGTCATTGACCTCTGGTGACCTCATTTTGCGTGTCCGGGGCGCCCTAGAAGGTAGAAAAGGTCATTGACCTCTGGTGACCTCATTTTGCGTGTCCGGGGCGTCTTAGAAGGTAGCAAAGGTCATTGACCTCTGGTGACCTCATTTCGCGTGTCCGGGGCGTCTTAGAAGATGAGAAAGGTCATTGACATCTGGTGACCTCATTTTGCGTGTCCGGGGCGTCTTAGAAGGTAGCAAAGGTCATTGACCTCTGGTGACCTCATTTTGCGTGTCCTGGGCGTCTTAGAAGATAGCAAAGGTCATTGACCTCTGGTGACCTCATTTTGCGTGTCCGGGGCGTCTTAGAAGGTAGCAAAGGTCATTGACCTCTGGTGACCTCATTTTGCGTGTCCGGGGCGTCTTAGAAGGTAGCAAAGGTCATTGACCTCTGGTGACCTCATTTTGCGTGTCCGGGGCGTCTTAGAAGGTAGCAAAGGTCATTGACCTCTGGTGACCTCATTTTGCGTGTCCGGGGCGTCTTAGAAGTTAGCAAAGGTCATTGACCTCTGGTGACCTCATTTTGCGTGTCCGGGGCGTCCTAGAAGGTAGAAAAGGTCATTGACTTCTAGTGACCTCATTTTGCGTGTCCGGGGCGTCTTAGAAGGTAGCAAAGGTCATTGACTTCTGGTGACCTCATTTCGCGTGTCCGGGGCGTCTTAGAAGATGAGAAAGGTCATTGACCTCTGGTGACCTCATTTTGCGTGTCCGGGGCGTCTTAGAAGGTAGCAAAGGTCATTGACCTCTGGTGACCTCATTTTGCGTGTCCAGGGCGTCTTAGAAGATAGCAAAGGTCATTGACCTCTGGTGACCTCATTTTGCGTGTCCGGGGCGTCTTAGAAGGTAGCAAAGGTCATTGTCCTCTGGTGACCTCATTTTGCGTGTCCGGGGCGTCTTAGAAGTTAGCAAGAGTCATTGACCTCTGGTGACCTCATTTTGCGTGTCCGGGGCGTCTTAGAAGGTAGCAAAGGTCATTGACCTCTGGTGACCTGATTTTGCGTGTCCCGGTCGTCTTAGAAGGTAGCAAAGGTCATTGACCTCTGGTGACTTCATTTTGCGTGTCCGGGGCGTCTTAGAAGGTAGCAAAGGTCATTGACCTCTGGTGACCTCATTTTGCGTGTCCGGGGTGTCTTAGAAGGTAGCAAAGGTCATTGACCTCTGGTGACCTCATTTTGCGTGTCCGGGGCGTCTTAGAAGGTAGAAAAGGTCATTGACCTCTGATGACCTCATTTTGCGTTTCCCGGGCGTCTTAGAAGGTAGAAAAGGTCATTGACCTCTGGTGACCTCATTTTGCGTGTCCGGGTCGTCTTAGAAGGTAGCAAAGGTCATTGACCTCTGGTGACTTCATTTTGCGTGTCCGGGGCGTCTTAGAAGATGAGAAAGGTCATTGACCTCTGGTGACCTCATTTTGCGTGTCCAGGGCGTCTTAGAAGGTAGCAAAGGTCATTGACCTCGGGTGACCTCATTTTGCGTGTCCGGGGCGTCTTAGAAGGTAGCAAAGTTCATTGACCTCTTGTGACCTCATTTTGCGTGTCCGGGGCGTCTTAGAAGGTAGCAAAGGTCATTGACCTCTGGTGACCTCATTTCGCGTGTCCGGGGCGTCTTAGAAGATGAGAAAGGTCATTGACATCTGGTGACCTCATTTTGCGTGTCCGGGGCGTCTTAGAAGGTAGCAAAGGTCATTGACCTCTGGTGACCTCATTTTGCGTGTCCTGGGCGTCTTAGAAGATAGCAAAGGTCATTGACCTCTGGTGACCTCATTTTGCGTGTCCGGGGCGTCTTAGAAGATAGCAAAGGTCATTGACCTCTGGTGACCTCATTTTGCGTGTCCGGGGCGTCTTAGAAGGTAGCAAAGGTCATTGACCTCTGGTGACCTCATTTTGCGTGTCCGGGGCGTCTTAGAAGGTAGCAAAGGTCATTGACCTCTGGTGACCTCATTTTGCGTGTCCGGGGCGTCTTAGAAGGTAGCAAAGGTCATTGACCTCTGGTGACCTCATTTTGCGTGTCCGGGGCGTCTTAGAAGTTAGCAAAGGTCATTGACCTCTGGTGACCTCATTTTGCGTGTCCGGGGCGTCCTAGAAGGTAGAAAAGGTCATTGACCTCTAGTGACCTCATTTTGCGTGTCCGGGGCGTCTTAGAAGGTAGCAAAGGTCATTGACCTCTGGTGACCTCATTTTGCGTGTCCGGGGCGTCTTAGAAGATAGCAAAGGTCATTGACCTCTGGTGACCTCATTTTGCGTGTCCGGGGCGTCTTAGAAGGTAGCAAAGGTCATTGACCTCTGGTGACCTCATTTTGCGTGTCCGGGGCGTCTTAGAAGGTAGCAAAGGTCATTGACCTCTGGTGACCTCATTTTGCGTGTCCGGGGCGTCTTAGAAGGTAGCAAAGGTCATTGACCTCTGGTGACCTCATTTTGCGTGTCCGGGGCGTCTTAGAAGGTAGCAAAGGTCGTTGACCTCTGGTGACCTCATTTTGCGTGTCCGGGGCGTCTTAGAAGGTAGCAAAGGTCATTGACCTCTGGTGACCTCATTTTGCGTGTCCGGGGCGTCTTAGAAGGTAGCAAAGGTCATTAACCTCTGGTGACCTCATTTTGCGTGTCCGGGGCGTCTTAGAAGTTAGCAAAGGTCATTGACCTCTGGTGACCTCATTTTGCGTGTCCGGGGCGTCCTAGAAGGTAGAAAAGGTCATTGACCTCTGGTGACCTCATTTTGCGTGTCCGGGGCGTCTTAGAAGGTAGCAAGAGTCATTGACCTCTGGTGACCTCATTTTGCGTGTCCGGGGCGTCTTAGAAGGTAGCAAAGGTCATTGACCTCTGGTGACCTGATTTTGCGTGTCCGGGTCGTCTTAGAAGGTAGCAAAGGTCATTGACCTCTGGTGACTTCATTTTGCGTGTCCGGGGCGTCTTAGAAGGTAGCAAAGGTCATTGACCTCTGGTGACCTCATTTTGCGTGTCCGGGGTGTCTTAGAAGGTAGCAAAGGTCATTGACCTCTGGTGACCTCATTTTGCGTGTCCGGGGCGTCTTAGAAGGTAGAAAAGGTCATTGACCTCTGATGACCTCATTTTGCGTTTCCCGGGCGTCTTAGAAGGTAGAAAAGGTCATTGACCTCTGGTGACCTCATTTTGCGTGTCCGGGTCGTCTTAGAAGGTAGCAAAGGTCATTGACCTCTGGTGACTTCATTTTGCGTGTCCGGGGCGTCTTAGAAGATGAGAAAGGTCATTGACCTCTGGTGACCTCATTTTGCGTGTCCAGGGCGTCTTAGAAGGTAGCAAAGGTCATTGACCTCGGGTGACCTCATTTTGCGTGTCCGGGGCGTCTTAGAAGGTAGCAAAGTTCATTGACCTCTTGTGACCTCATTTTGCGTGTCCGGGGCGTCTTAGAAGGTAGCAAAGGTCATTGACCTCTGGTGACCTCATTTCGCGTGTCCGGGGCGTCTTAGAAGATGAGAAAGGTCATTGACATCTGGTGACCTCATTTTGCGTGTCCGGGGCGTCTTAGAAGGTAGCAAAGGTCATTGACCTCTGGTGACCTCATTTTGCGTGTCATGGGCGTCTTAGAAGATAGCAAAGGTCATTGACCTCTGGTGACCTCATTTTGCGTGTCCGGGGCGTCTTAGAAGATAGCAAAGGTCATTGACCTCTGGTGACCTCATTTTGCGTGTCCGGGGCGTCTTAGAAGGTAGCAAAGGTCATTGACCTCTGGTGACCTCATTTTGCGTGTCCGGGGCGTCTTAGAAGGTAGCAAAGGTCATTGACCTCTGGTGACCTCATTTTGCGTGTCCAGGGCGTCTTAGAAGGTAGCAAAGGTCATTGACCTCGGGTGACCGCATTTTGCGTGTCCGGGGCGTCTTAGAAGGTAGCAAAGTTCATTGACCTCTTGTGACCTCATTTTGCGTGTCCGAGGCGTCTTAGAAGGTAGCAAAGGTCATTGACCTCTGGTGACCTCATTTTGCGTGTCCGGGGCGTCTTAGAAGGTAGCAAAGGTCATTGACCTCTGGTGACCTCATTTTGCGCGTCCGGGGCGTCTTAGAAGGTAGCAAAGGTCATTGACCTCTGGTGACCTCATTTTGCATGTCCGGTGCGTCTTAGAAGATAGCAAAGGTCATTGACCTCTGGTGACCTCATTTTGCGTGTCCGGGGCGTCCTAGAAGGTAGAAAAGGTCATTGACCTCTGGTGACCTCATTTTGCGTGTCCGGGGTGTCTTAGAAGGTAGCAAAGGTCTTTGACCTCTGGTGACCTCATTTTGCATGTCCGGGGCGTCTTGGAAGATGAGAAAGGTCATTGACCTCTGGTGACCTCATTTTGCGTGTCCAGGGCGTCTTAGAAGGTAGCAAAGGTCATTGACCTCGGGTGACCTCATTTTGCGTGTCCGGGGCGTCTTAGAATATAGCAAAGGTCATTGACATCTGGTGACCTCATTTTGCGTGTCCGGGGCGTCTTAGAAGGTAGCAAAGTTCATTGACCTCTGGTGACCTCATTTTGCGTGTCCGGGGCGTCTTAGAAGGTAGCAAAAGTCATTGACCTCTGGTGACCTCATTTAGCGTGTCCGGGGCGTCTTAGAAGGTAGCAAAGGTCATTGACCTCTGGTGACCTCATTTTGCGTGTCCGGGGCGTCTTAGAAGATAGCAAAGGTCATTGACCTCGGGTGACCTCATTTTGCGTGTCCGGGGCGTCTTAGAAGATAGCAAAGGTCATTGACCTCTGGTGACCTCATTTTGCGTGTCCGGAAGCTTCTTGGAAGATAGAAAAGGTCATTGACCTCTGGTGACCTCATTTTGCGTGTCCGTGGCGTCTTAGAAGATGAGAAAGGTATTGACCTCTGGTGACCTCATTTTGCGTGTCCAGGAGCTTCTTAGAAGATAGCAAAGGTCATTGACCTCTGGTGACCTCATTTTGCGTGTCCGGGGCGTCTTAGAAGGTAGCAAAGGTCATTGACCTCTGGTGACCTCATTTTGCGTGTCCGGGGCGTCTTAGAAGGTAGCAAAGTTCATTGACCTTTGGTGACCTCATTTTGCGTGTCCGGGGCGTCTTAGAAGGTAGCAAAGGTCATTGACCTCTGGTGACCTCATTTTGCGTGTCCGGGGCGTCTTAGAAGGTAGCAAAGGTCATTGACCTCTGGTGACCTCATTTTGCATGTCCGGGGCGTCTTAGAAGGTAGCAAAGGTCATTGACCTCTGGTGACCTCATTTTGCGTGTCCGGTGCGTCTTAGAAGCTAGCAAAGGTCATTGACCTCTGGTGACCTCATTTTGCGTGTCCGGGGCGACCTAGAAGGTAGAAAAGGTCATTGACCTCTGGTGACCTCATTTTGCGTGTCCGGGGCGTCTTAGAAGGTAGCAAAGGTCATTGACCTCTGGTGACCTCATTTCGCGTGTCCGGGGCGTCTTAGAAGATGAGAAAGGTCATTGACATCTGGTGACCTCATTTTGCGTGTCCGGGGCGTCTTAGAAGGTAGCAAAGGTCATTGACCTCTGGTGACCTCATTTTGCGTGTCCGGGGCGTCTTAGAAGATAGCAAAGGTCATTGACCTCTAGTGACCTCATTTTGCGTGTCCGGGGCGTCTTAGAAGGTAGCAAAGGTCATTGACCTCTGGTGACCTCATTTTGCGTGTCCGGGGCGTCTTAGAAGATAGCAAAGGTCATTGACCTCTGGTGACCTCATTTTGCGTGTCCGGGGCGTCTTAGAAGGTAGCAAAGGTCATTGACCTCTGGTGACCTCATTTTGCGTGTCCGGGGCGTCTTAGAAGGTAGCAAAGGTCATTGACCTCTGGTGACCTCATTTTGCGTGTCCGGGGCGTCTTAGAAGGTAGCAAAGGTCATTGAGCTCTGGTGACCTGATTTTGCGTGTCCGGGTCGTCTTAGAAGGTAGCAAAGGTCATTGACCTCTGGTGACTTCATTTTGCGTGTCCGGGGCGTCTTAGAAGGTAGCAAAGGTCATTGACCTCTGGTGACCTCATTTTGCGTGTCCGGGGCGTCCTAGAAGGTAGAAAAGGTCATTGACCTCTGGTGACCTCATTTTGCGTGTCCGGGGCGTCTTAGAAGGTAGAAAAGGTCATTGACCTCTGATGACCTCATTTTGCGTTTCCGGGGCGTCTTAGAAGGTAGAAAAGGTCATTGACCTCTGGTGACCTCATTTTGCGTGTCCGGGTCGTCTTAGAAGGTAGCAAAGGTCATTGACCTCTGGTGACTTCATTTTGCGTGTCCGGGGCGTCTTAGAAGGTAGCAAAGGTCATTGACCTCTGGTGACCTCATTTTGCGTGTCCGGGGCGTCTTAGAAGGTAGCAAAGGTCATTGACCTCTGGTGACCTCATTTTGCGCGTCCGGGGCGTCTTAGAAGGTAGCAAAGGTCATTGACCTCTGGTGACCTCATTTTGCATGTCCGGGGCGTCTTAGAAGATAGCAAAGGTCATTGACCTCTGGTGACCTCATTTTGCGTGTCCGGGGCGTCCTAGAAGGTAGAAAAGGTCATTGACCTCTGGTGACCTCATTTTGCGTGTCCGGGGTGTCTTAGAAGGTAGCAAAGGTCATTGACCTCTGGTGACGTCATTTTGCATGTCCGGGGCGTCTTAGAAGATGAGAAAGGTCATTGACCTCTGGTGACCTCATTTTGCGTGTCCAGGGCGTCTTAGAAGGTAGCAAAGGTCATTGACCTCGGGTGACCTCATTTTGCGTGTCCCGGGCGTCTTAGAATATAGCAAAGGTCATTGACATCTGGTGACCTCATTTTGCGTGTCCGGGGCGTCTTAGAAGGTAGCAAAGTTCATTGACCTCTGGTGACCTCATTTTGCGTGTCCGGGGCGTCTTAGAATGTAGCAAAGGTCATTGACCTCTGGTGACCTCCTTTTGCGTGTCCGGGGCGTCTTAGAAGGTAGCAAAGGTCATTGACCTCTGGTGACCTCATTTTGCGTGTCCGGGGCGTCTTAGAAGGTAGCAAAGGTCATTGACCTCTGGTGACCTCATTTTGCGTGTCCGGTGCGTCTTAGAAGCTAGCAAAGGTCATTGACCTCTGGTGACCTCATTTTGCGTGTCCGGGGCGTCCTAGAAGGTAGAAAAGGTCATTGACCTCTGGTGACCTCATTTCGCGTGTCCGGGGCGTCTTAGAAGATGAGAAAGGTCATTGACATCTGGTGACCTCATTTTGCGTGTCCGGGGCGTCTTAGAAGGTAGCAAAGGTCATTGACCTCTGGTGACCTCATTTTGCGTGTCCGGGGCGTCTTAGAAGGTAGCAAAGGTCATTGACCTCTGGTGACCTCATTTTGCGTGTCCGGGGCGTCTTAGAAGGTAGCAAAGGTCATTGACCTCTGGTGACCTCATTTTGCGTGTCCGGGGCGTCTTAGAAGTTAGCAAAGGTCATTGACCTCTGGTGACCTCATTTTGCGTGTCCGGGGCGTCCTAGAAGGTAGAAAAGGTCATTGACCTCTAGTGACCTCATTTTGCGTGTCCGGGGCGTCTTAGAAGGTAGCAAAGGTCATTGACTTCTGGTGACCTCATTTCGCGTGTCCGGGGCGTCTTAGAAGATGAGAAAGGTCATTGACCTCTGGTGACCTCATTTTGCGTGTCCGGGGCGTCTTAGAAGGTAGCAAAGGTCATTGACCTCTGGTGACCTCATTTTGCGTGTCCGGGGCGTCTTAGAAGATAGCAAAGGTCATTGACCTCTGGTGACCTCATTTTGCGTGTCCGGGGCGTCTTAGAAGGTAGCAAAGGTCATTGACCTCTGGTGACCTCATTTTGCGTGTCCGGGGCGTCTTAGAAGGTAGCAAAGGTCATTGACCTCTGGTGACCTCATTTTGCGTGTCCGGGGCGTCTTAGAAGGTAGCAAAGGTCATTGACCTCTGGTGACCTGATTTTGCGTGTCCGGGTCGTCTTAGAAGGTAGCAAAGGTCATTGACCTCTGGTGACTTCATTTTGCGTGTCCGGGGCGTCTTAGAAGGTAGCAAAGGTCATTGACCTCTGGTGACCTCATTTTGCGTGTCCGGGGTGTCTTAGAAGGTAGCAAAGGTCATTGACCTCTGGTGACCTCATTTTGCGTGTCCGGGGCGTCTTAGAAGGTAGCAAAGGTCATTGACCTCTGGTGACTTCATTTTGCGTGTCCGGGGCGTCTTAGAAGGTAGCAAAGGTCATTGACCTCTGGTGACCTCATTTTGCGTGTCCGGGGCGTCTTAGAAGATGAGAAAGGTCATTGACCTCTGGTGACCTCATTTTGCGTGTCCAGGGCGTCTTAGAAGGTAGCAAAGGTCATTGACCTCGGGTGACCTCATTTTGCGTGTCCGGGGCGTCTTAGAAGGTAGCAAAGGTCATTGACCTCTGGTGACCTCCTTTTACGTGTCCGGGGCGTCTTAGAAGGTAGCAAAGGTCATTGACCTCTGGTGACCTCATTTTGCGTGTCCGGGGCGTCTTAGAAGGTAGCAAAGTTCATTGACCTCTGGTGACCTCATTTTGCGTGTCCGGGGCGTCTTAGAAGGTAGCAAAGGTCATTGACCTCTGGTGACCTCCTTTTGCGTGTCCGGGGCGTCTTAGAAGGTAGCAAAGGTCATTGACCTCTGGTGACCTCATTTTGCGTGTCCGGGGCGTCTTAGAAGGTAGCAAAGGTCATTGACCTCTGGTGACCTCATTTTGCGTGTCCGGTGCGTCTTAGAAGCTAGCAAAGGTCATTGACCTCTGGTGACCTCATTTTGCGTGTCCGGGGCGTCTTAGAAGGTAGCAAAGGTCATTGACCTCTGGTGACCTGATTTTGCGTGTCCGGGTCGTCTTAGAAGGTAGCAAAGGTCATTGACCTCTGGTGACTTCATTTTGCGTGTCCGGGGCGTCTTAGAAGGTAGCAAAGGTCATTGACCTCTGGTGACCTCATTTTGCGTGTCCGGGGTGTCTTAGAAGGTAGCAAAGGTCATTGACCTCTGGTGACCTCATTTTGCGTGTCCGGGGCGTCTTAGAAGGTAGCAAAGGTCATTGACCTCTGGTGACTTCATTTTGCGTGTCCGGGGCGTCTTAGAAGGTAGCAAAGGTCATTGACCTCTGGTGACCTCATTTTGCGTGTCCGGGGCGTCTTAGAAGATGAGAAAGGTCATTGACCTCTGGTGACCTCATTTTGCGTGTCCAGGGCGTCTTAGAAGGTAGCAAAGGTCATTGACCTCTGGTGACCTCCTTTTGCGTGTCCGGGGCGTCTTAGAAGGTAGCAAAGGTCATTGACCTCTGGTGACCTCATTTTGCGTGTCCGGGGCGTCTTAGAAGGTAGCAAAGGTCATTGACCTCTGGTGACCTCATTTTGCGTGTCCGGTGCGTCTTAGAAGCTAGCAAAGGTCATTGACCTCTGGTGACCTCATTTTGCGTGTCCGGGGCGTCCTAGAAGGTAGAAAAGTTCATTGACCTCTGGTGACCTCATTTCGCGTGTCCGGGGCGTCTTAGAAGATGAGAAAGGTCATTGACATCTGGTGACCTCATTTTGCGTGTCCGGGGCGTCTTAGAAGGTAGCAAAGGTCATTGACCTCTGATGACCTCATTTTGCGTGTCCGGGGCGTCTTAGAAGATAGCAAAGGTCATTAACCTCTGGTGACCTCATTTTGCGTGTCCGGGGCGTCTTAGAAGGTAGCAAAGGTCATTGACCTCTGGTGACCTCATTTTGCGTGTCCGGGGCGTCTTAGAAGGTAGCAAAGGTCATTGACCTCTGGTGACCTCATTTTGCGTGTCCGGGGCGTCTTAGAAGGTAGCAAAGGTCATTGACCTCTGGTGACCTCATTTTGCGTGTCCGGGGCGTCTTAGAAGGTAGCAAAGGTCATTGACCTCTGGTGACCTCATTTTGCGTGTCCGGGGCGTCTTAGAAGTTAGCAAAGGTCATTGACCTCTGGTGACCTCATTTTGCGTGTCCGGGGCGTCCTAGAAGGTAGAAAAGGTCATTGACCTCTAGTGACCTCATTTTGCGTGTCCGGGGCGTCTTAGAAGGTAGCAAAGGTCATTGACTTCTGGTGACCTCATTTCGCGTGTCCGGGGCGTCTTAGAAGATGAGAAAGGTCATTGACCTCTGGTGACCTCATTTTCCGTGTCCGGGGCGTCTTAGAAGGTAGCAAAGGTCATTGACCTCTGGTGACCTCATTTTGCGTGTCCGGGGCGTCTTAGAAGATAGCAAAGGTCATTGACCTCTGGTGACCTCATTTTGCGTGTCCGGGGCGTCTTAGAAGGTAGCAAAGGTCATTGACCTCTGGTGACCTCATTTTGCGTGTCCGGGGCGTCTTAGAAGGTAGCAAAGGTCATTGACCTCTGGTGACCTCATTTTGCGTGTCCGGGGCGTCCTAGAAGGTAGCAAAGGTCATTGACCTCTGGTGACCTGATTTTGCGTGTCCGGGTCGTCTTAGAAGGTAGCAAAGGTCATTGACCTCTGGTGACTTCATTTTGCGTGTCCGGGGCGTCTTAGAAGGTAGCAAAGGTCATTGACCTCTGGTGACCTCATTTTGCGTGTCCGGGGCGTCTTAGAAGATGAGAAAGGTCATTGACCTCTGGTGACCTCATTTTGCGTGTCCAGGGCGTCTTAGAAGGTAGCAAAGGTCATTGACCTCGGGTGACCTCATTTTGCGTGTCCGGGGCGTCTTAGAAGATAGCAAAGGTCATTGACCTCTGGTGACCTCATTTTGCGTGTCCGGGGCGTCTTAGAAGGTAGCAAAGTTCATTGACCTCTTGTGACCTCATTTTGCGTGTCCGGGGCGTCTTAGAAGGTAGCAAAGGTCATTGACCTCTGGTGACCTCATTTTGCGTGTCCGGGGCGTCTTAGAAGGTAGCAAAGGTCATTGACCTCTGGTGACCTCATTTTGCGCGTCCGGGGCGTCTTAGAAGGTAGCAAAGGTCATTGACCTCTGGTGACCTCATTTTGCATGTCCGGGGCGTCTTAGAAGATAGCAAAGGTCATTGACCTCTGGTGACCTCATTTTGCGTGTCCGGGGCGTCCTAGAAGGTAGAAAAGGTCATTGACCTCTGGTGACCTCATTTTGCGTGTCCGGGGTGTCTTAGAAGGTAGCAAAGGTCATTGACCTCTGGTGACCTCATTTTGCGTGTCCGGGGCGTCTTAGAAGATGAGAAAGTTCATTGACCTCTGGTGACCTCATTTTGCGTGTCCAGGGCGTCTTAGAAGGTAGCAAAGGTCATTGACCTCTGGTGACCTCATTTTGCGTGTCCGGGGCGTCTTAGAATATAGCAAAGGTCATTGACATCTGGTGACCTCATTTTGCGTGTCCGGGGCGTCTTAGAAGGTAGCAAAGTTCATTGACCTCTGGTGACCTCATTTTGCGTGTCCGGGGCGTCTTAGAAGGTAGCAAAGTTCATTGACCTCTGGTGACCTCATTTTGCGTGTCCGGGGCGTCTTAGAAGGTAGCAAAGGTCATTGACCTCTGGTGACCTCATTTTGCGTGTCCGGGGCGTCTTAGAAGGTAGCAAAGGTCATTGACCTCTGGTGACCTCATTTTGCGTGTCCGGGGCGTCTTAAAAGGTAGCAAAGGTCATTGACCTCTGGTGACCTCATTTTGCGTGTCCGGGGCGTCTTAGAAGGTAGCAAAGGTCATTGACCTCTGGTGACCTCATTTTGCGTGTCCGGGGCGTCTTAGAAGGTAGCAAAGGTCATTGACCTCTGGTGAGCTCATTTTGCGTGTCCGGGGCGTCTTAGAAGGTAGCAAAGGTCATTGACCTCTGGTGACCTCATTTTGCGTGTCCGGGGCGTCTTAGAAGGTAGCAAAGGTCATTGACCTCTGGTGACCTCATTTTGCGTGTCCGGGGCGTCTTAGAAGGTAGCAAAGGTCATTGACCTCTGGTGACCTCATTTTGCGTGTCCGGGGCGTCTTAGAAGGTAGCAAAGGTCATTGACCTCTGGTGACCTCATTTTGCGTGTGCTGGGCGTCCTAGAAGGTAGAAAAGGTCATTGACCTCTGGTGACCTCATTTTGCGTGTCCGGGGCGTCTTAGAAGGTAGCAAAGGTCATTGACCTCTGGTGACCTCATTTCGCGTGTCCGGGGCGTCTTAGAAGATGAGAAAGGTCATTGACCTCTGGTGACCTCATTTTGCGTGTCCGGGGCGTCTTAGAATGTAGCAAAGGTCATTGACCTCTGGTGACCTCATTTTGCGTGTCCGGGGCGTCTTAGAAGATAGCAAAGGTCATTGACCTCTGGTGACCTCATTTTGCGTGTCCGGGGCGTCTTAGAAGGTAGCAAAGGTCATTGACCTCTGGTGACCTCATTTTGCGTGTCCGGGACGTCTTAGAAGGTAGCAAAGGTCATTGACCTCTGGTGACCTCATTTTGCGTGTCCGGGGCGTCTTAGAAGGTAGCAAAGGTCATTGACCTCTGGTGACCTCATTTTGCGTGTCCGGGGCGTCTTAGAAGGTAGCAAAGGTCATTGACCTCTGGTGACCTCATTTTGCGTGTCCGGGGCGTCTTAGATGGTAGCAAAGGTCATTGACCTCTGGTGACCTGATTTTGCGTGTCCGGGTCGTCTTAGAAGGTAGCAAAGGTCATTGACCTCTGGTGACTTCATTTTGCGTGTCCGGGGCGTCTTAGAAGGTAGCAAAGGTCATTGACCTCTGGTGACCTCATTTTGCGTGTCCGGGGTGTCTTAGAAGGTAGCAAAGGTCATTGACCTCTGGTGACCTCATTTTGCGTGTCCGGGGCGTCTTAGAAGGTAGAAAAGGTCATTGACCTCTGATGACCTCATTTTGCGTTTCCGGGGCGTCTTAGAAGGTAGAAAAGGTCATTGACCTCTGGTGACCTCATTTTGCGTGTCCGGGGCGTCTTAGAAGGTAGCAAAGGTCATTGACCTCTGGTGACCTCATTTTGCGTGTCCGGGGCGTCTTAGAAGGTAGCAAAGGTCATTGACCTCTGGTGACCTTATTTTGCGTGTCCGGGGCGTCTTAGAAGTTAGCAAAGGTCATTGACCTCTGGTGACCTCATTTTGCGTGTCCGGGGCGTCTTAGAAGGTAGCAAAGGTCATTGACCTCTGGTGACCTCATTTTGCGTGTCCGGGGCGTCTTAGAAGGTAGCAAAAATCATTGACCTCTGGTGACCTGATTTTGCGTGTCCGGGTCGTCTTAGAAGGTAGGAAAGGTCATTGACCTCTGGTGACTTCATTTTGCGTGTCCGGGGCGTCTTAGAAGGTAGCAAAGGTCATTGACCTCTGGTGACCTCATTTTGCGTGTCCGGGGTGTCTTAGAAGGTAGCAAAGGTCATTGACCTCTGGTGACCTCATTTTGCGTGTCCGGGGCGTCTTAGAAGGTAGAAAAGGTCATTGACCTCTGATGACCTCATTTTGCGTTTCCGGGGCGTCTTAGAAGGTAGAAAAGGTCATTGACCTCTGGTGACCTCATTTTGCGTGTCCGGGTCGTCTTAGAAGGTAGCAAAGGTCATTGACCTCTGGTGACTTCATTTTGCGTGTCCGGGGCGTCTTAGAAGGTAGCAAAGGTCATTGACCTCTGGTGACCTCATTTTGCGTGTCCGGGACGTCTTAGAAGGTAGCAAAGGTCATTGACCTCTGGTGACCTCATTTTGCGTGTCCGGGGCGTCTTAGAAGGTAGCAAAGGTCATTGACCTCTGGTGACCTCATTTTGCGTGTCCGGGGCGTCTTAGAAGGTAGCAAAGGTCATTGACCTCTGGTGACCTCATTTTGCGTGTCCGGGGCGTCTTAGAAGGTAGCAAAGGTCATTGACCTCTGGTGACCTCATTTTGCGTGTCCGGGGCGTCTTAGAAGGTAGCAAAGGTCATTGACCTCTGGTGACCTCATTTTGCGTGTCCGGGGCGTCTTAGAAGATAGCAAAGGTCATTGACCTCTGGTGACCTCATTTTGCGTGTCCGGAAGCTTCTTGGAAGATAGCAAAAGTCATTGACCTCTGGTGACCTCATTTTGCGTGTCCCGGAGAGTCTTAGAAGATAGCAAAGGTCATTGACCTCTGGTGACCTCATTTTGCGTGTCCGGGGCGTCTTAGAAGGTAGCAAAGGTCATTGACCTCTGGTGACCTCATTTTGCGTGTCCGGGGCGTCTTAGAAGGTAGCAAAGGTCATTGACCTCTGGTGACCTCATTTTGCGTGTCCGGGGCGTCTTAGAAGGTAGCAAAGGTCATTGACCTCTGGTGACCTCATTTTGCGTGTCCGGAAGCTTCTTGGAAGATAGCAAAAGTCATTGACCTCTGGTGACCTCATTTTGCGTGTCCCGGAGAGTCTTAGAAGATAGCAAAGGTCATTGACCTCTGGTGACCTCATTTTGCGTGTCCAGGAGCTTCTTAGAAGATAGCAAAGGTCATTGACCTCTGGTGACCTCATTTTGCGTGCCCGGGGCGTCTTAGAAGGTAGCAAAGGTCATTGACCTCTGGTGACCTCATTTTGCGTGCCCGGGGCGTCTTAGAAGGTAGCAAAGGTCATTGACATTTGGTGACCTCATTTTGCGTGTCCAGGGCGTCTTAGAAGGTAGCAAAGGTCATTGACCTCGGGTGACCTCATTTTGCGTGTCCGGGACGTCTTAGAAGATAGCAAAGGTCATGGACCTCTGGTGACCTCATTTTGCGTGTCCGGGGCGTCTTAGAAGGTAGCAAAGGTCATTGACCTCTGGTGACCTCATTTTGCGTGTCCGGGGTGTCTTAGAAGGTAGCAAAGGTCATTGACCTCTGGTGACCTCATTTTGCGTGTCCGGGGCGTCTTAGAAGGTAGAAAAGGTCATTGACCTCTGATGACCTCATTTTGCGTTTCCGGGGCGTCTTAGAAGGTAGAAAAGGTCATTGACCTCTGGTGACCTCATTTTGCGTGTCCGGGTCGTCTTAGAAGGTAGCAAAGATCATTGACCTCTGGTGACTTCATTTTGCGTGTCCGGGGCGTCTTAGAAGGTAGAAAAGGTCATTGACCTCTGGTGACCTCATTTTGCGTGTCCGGGGCGTCTTAGAAGATAAGAAAGGTCATTGACCTCTGGTAACCTCATTTTGCGTGTCCGGGGCGTCTTAGAAGGTAGCAAAGGTCATTGACCTCTGGTGACTTCATTTTGCGTGTCCGGGGCGTCTTAGAAGGTAGCAAAGTTCATTGACCTCTGCTGACCTCATTTTGCATGTCCGGGGCGTCTTGGAAGGTAGCAAAGGTCATTGAGCTCTGGTGACCTCATTTTGCGTGTCCGGGGCGTCTTAGAAGATAGCAAAGGTCATTGACCTCTGGTGACCTCATTTTGCGTGTCCGGGGCGTCTTAGAAGGTAGCAAAGGTCATAGACCTCTGGTGACCTCATTTTGCGTGTCCGGGGCGTCTTAGATGGTAGCAAAGGTCATTGACCTCTGGTGACCTGATTTTGCGTGTCCGGGTCGTCTTAGAAGGTAGCAAAGGTCATTGACCTCTGGTGACCTCATTTTGCGTGTCCGGGGCGTCTTAGAAGGTAGCAAAGGTCATTGACCTCGGGTGACCTCATTTTGCGTGTCGGGGGCGTCTTAGAAGATAGCAAAGGTCATTGACCTCTGGTGACCTCATTTTGCGTGTCCGGAATCTTCTTGGAAGATAGCAAAAGTCATTGACCTCTGGTGACCTCATTTTGCGTGTCCCGGAGAGTCTTAGAAGATAGCAAAGGTCATTGACCTCTGGTGACCTCATTTTGCGTGTCCAGGAGCTTCATAGAAGATAGCAAAGGTCATTGACCTCTGGTGACATCATTTTGCGTGTCCGGGGCGTCTTAGAAGGTAGCAAAGGTCATTGACATCTGGTGACCTCATTTTGCGTGTCCGGGGCGTCTTAGAAGGTAGCAAAGGTCATTGAACTTTGGTGACCTCATTTTGCGTGTCCGGGGCGTCTTAGAAGGTAGCAAAGGTCATTGACCTCTGGTGACCTCATTTTTCGTGTCCGGGGCGTCTTAGAAGGTAGCAAAGGTCATTGACCTCTGGTGACCTCATTTTGCGTGACCGGGGCGTCTTAGAAGGTAGCAAAGGTCATTGACCTCTGGTGACCTCATTTTGCGTGTCCGGGGCGTCTTAGAAGGTAGCAAAGGTCATTGACCTCTGGTGACCTCATTTTGCGTGTCCGGGGCGTCTTAGAAGGTAGCAAAGGTCATTGACCTCTGGTGACCTCATTTCGCGTGTCCGGGGCGTCTTAGAAGATGAGAAAGGTCATTGACCTCTGGTGACCTCATTTTGCGTGTCCGGGGCGTCTTAGAAGGTAGCAAAGGTCATTGACCTCTGGTGACCTCATTTTGCGTGTCCGGGGCGTCTTAGAAGATAGCAAAGGTCATTGACCTCTGGTGACCTCATTTTGCGTGTCCGGGGCGTCTTAGAAGGTAGCAAAGGTCATTGACCTCTGGTGACCTCATTTTGCGTGTCCGGGGCGTCTTAGAAGGTAGCAAAGGTCATTGACCTCTGGTGACCTCATTTTGCGTGTCCGGGGCGTCTTAGAAGGTAGCAAAGGTCATTGACTTCTGGTGACCTCACTTTGCGTGTCCGGGGCGTCTTAGAAGGTAGCAAAGGTCATTGACCTCTGGTCACCTCATTTTGCGTGTCCGGGGCGTCTTAGAAGGTAGCAAAGGTCATTGACCTCTGGTGACCTCATTTTGCGTGTCCGGGACGTCTTAGAAGGTAGCAAAGGTCATTGACCTCTGGTGACCTCATTTTGCGTGTCCGGGGCGTCTTAGAAGTTAGCAAAGGTCATTGACCTCTGGTGACCTCATTTTGCGTGTCCGGGGCGTCCTAGAAGGTAGAAAAGGTCATTGACCTCTGGTGACCTCATTTTGCGTGTCCGGGGCGTCTTAGAAGATGAGAAAGGTCATTGACCTCTGGTGACCTCATTTTGCGTGTCCGGGGCGTCTTAGAAGGTAGCAAAGGTCATTGACCTCTGGTGACCTCATTTTGCGTGTCCGGGGCGTCTTAGAAGATAGCAAAGGTCATTGACCTCTGGTGACCTCATTTTGCGTGTCCGGGGCGTCTTAGAAGGTAGCAAAGGTCATTGACCTCTGGTGACCTCATTTTGCGTGTCCGGGGCGTCTTAGAAGGTAGCAAAGGTCATTGACCTCTGGTGACCTCATTTTGCGTGTCCGGGGCGTCTTAGAAGGTAGCAAAGGTCATTGACCTCTGGTGACCTGATTTTGCGTGTCCGGATCGTCTTAGAAGGTAGGAAAGGTCATTGACCTCTGATGACCTCATTTTGCGTTTCCGGGGCGTCTTAGAAGGTAGAAAAGGTCATTGACCTCTGGTGACCTCATTTTGCGTGTCCGGGTCGTCTTAGAAGGTAGCAAAGATCATTGACCTCTGGTGACTTCATTTTGCGTGTCCGGGGCGTCTTAGAAGGTAGAAAAGGTCATTGACCTCTGGTGACCTCATTTTGCGTGTCCGGGGCGTCTTAGAAGATAAGAAAGGTCATTGACCTCTGGTAACCTCATTTTGCGTGTCCGGGGCGTCTTAGAAGGTAGCAAAGGTCATTGACCTCTGGTGACCTCATTTTGCGTGTCCTGGGCGTCTTAGAAGGTAGCAAAGGTCATTGACCTTTGGTGACCTCATTTTGCGTGTCCGGGGCGTCTTAGAAGATAAGAAAGGTCATTGACCTCTGGTGACCTCATTTTGCGTGTCCAGGAGCTTCATAGAAGATAGCAAAGGTCATTGACCTCTGGTGACATCATTTTGCGTGTCCGGGGCGTCTTAGAAGGTAGCAAAGGTCATTGACATCTGGTGACCTCATTTTGCGTGTCCGGGGCGTCTTAGAAGGTAGCAAAGGTCATTGAACTTTGGTGACCTCATTTTGCGTGTCCGGGGCGTCTTAGAAGGTAGCAAAGGTCATTGACCTCTGGTGACCTCATTTTTCGTGTCCGGGGCGTCTTAGAAGGTAGCAAAGGTCATTGACCTCTGGTGACCTCATTTTGCGTGACCGGGGCGTCTTAGAAGGTAGCAAAGGTCATTGACCTCTGGTGACCTCATTTTGCGTGTCCGGGGCGTCTTAGAAGGTAGCAAAGGTCATTGACCTCTGGTGACCTCATTTTGCGTGTCCGGGTCGTCTTAGAAGGTAGCAAAGGTCATTGACCTCTGGTGACCTCATTTCGCGTGTCCGGGGCGTCTTAGAAGATGAGAAAGGTCATTGACCTCTGGTGACCTCATTTTGCGTGTCCGGGGCGTCTTAGAAGGTAGCAAAGGTCATTGACCTCTGGTGACCTCATTTTGCGTGTCCGGGGCGTCTTAGAAGATAGCAAAGGTCATTGACCTCTGGTGACCTCATTTTGCGTGTCCGGGGCGTCTTAGAAGGTAGCAAAGGTCATTGACCTCTGGTGACCTCATTTTGCGTGTCCGGGGCGTCTTAGAAGGTAGCAAAGGTCATTGACCTCTGGTGACCTCATTTTGCGTGTCCGGGGCGTCTTAGAAGGTAGCAAAGGTCATTGACTTCTGGTGACCTCACTTTGCGTGTCCGGGGCGTCTTAGAAGGTAGCAAAGGTCATTGACCTCTGGTCACCTCATTTTGCGTGTCCGGGGCGTCTTAGAAGGTAGCAAAGGTCATTGACCTCTGGTGACCTCATTTTGCGTGTCCGGGACGTCTTAGAAGGTAGCAAAGGTCATTGACCTCTGGTGACCTCATTTTGCGTGTCCGGGGCGTCTTAGAAGTTAGCAAAGGTCATTGACCTCTGGTGACCTCATTTTGCGTGTCCGGGGCGTACTAGAAGGTAGAAAAGGTCATTGACCTCTGGTGACCTCATTTTGCGTGTCCGGGGCGTCTTAGAAGATGAGAAAGGTCATTGACCTCTGGTGACCTCATTTTGCGTGTCCGGGGCGTCTTAGAAGGTAGCAAAGGTCATTGACCTCTGGTGACCTCATTTTGCGTGTCCGGGGCGTCTTAGAAGATAGCAAAGGTCATTGACCTCTGGTGACCTCATTTTGCGTGTCCGGGGCGTCTTAGAAGGTAGCAAAGGTCATTGACCTCTGGTGACCTCATTTTGCGTGTCCGGGGCGTCTTAGAAGGTAGCAAAGGTCATTGACCTCTGGTGACCTCATTTTGCGTGTCCGGGGCGTCTTAGAAGGTAGCAAAGGTCATTGACCTCTGGTGACCTGATTTTGCGTGTCCGGATCGTCTTAGAAGGTAGGAAAGGTCATTGACCTCTGATGACCTCATTTTGCGTTTCCGGGGCGTCTTAGAAGGTAGAAAAGGTCATTGACCTCTGGTGACCTCATTTTGCGTGTCCGGGTCGTCTTAGAAGGTAGCAAAGATCATTGACCTCTGGTGACTTCATTTTGCGTGTCCGGGGCGTCTTAGAAGGTAGAAAAGGTCATTGACCTCTGGTGACCTCATTTTGCGTGTCCGGGGCGTCTTAGAAGATAAGAAAGGTCATTGACCTCTGGTAACCTCATTTTGCGTGTCCGGGGCGTCTTAGAAGGTAGCAAAGGTCATTGACCTCTGGTGACCTCATTTTGCGTGTCCTGGGCGTCTTAGAAGGTAGCAAAGGTCATTGACCTTTGGTGACCTCATTTTGCGTGTCCGGGGCGTCTTAGAAGATAAGAAAGGTCATTGACCTCTGGTAACCTCATTTTGCGTGTCCGGGGCGTCTTAGAAGGTAGCAAAGGTCATTGACCTCTGGTGACCTCATTTTGCGTGTCCTGGGCGTCTTAGAAGGTAGCAAAGGTCATTGACCTTTGGTGACCTCATTTTGCGTGTCCGGGGCGTCTTAGAAGGTAGCAAAGGTCATTGACCTCTGGTGACCTCATTTTTCGTGTCCGGGGCGTCTTAGAAGGTAGCAAAGGTCATTGACCTCTGGTGACCTCATTTTGCGTGACCGGGGCGTCTTAGAAGGTAGCAAAGGTCATTGACCTCTGGTGACCTCATTTTGCGTGTCCGGCGCGTCTTAGAAGGTAGCAAAGGTCATTGACCTCTGGTGACCTCATTTTGCGTGTCCGGGGCGTCTTAGAAGGTAGCAAAGGTCATTGACCTCTGGTGACCTCATTTCGCGTGTCCGGGGCGTCTTAGAAGATGAGAAAGGTCATTGACCTCTGGTGACCTCATTTTGCGTGTCCGGGGCGTCTTAGAAGGTAGCAAAGGTCATTGACCTCTGGTGACCTCATTTTGCGTGTCCGGGGCGTCTTAGACGATAGCAAAGGTCATTGACCTCTGGTGACCTCATTTTGCGTGTCCGGGGCGTCTTAGAAGGTAGCAAAGGTCATTGACCTCTGGTGACCTCATTTTGCGTGTCCGGGGCGTCTTAGAAGGTAGCAAAGGTCATTGACCTCTGGTGACCTCATTTTGCGTGTCCGGGGCGTCTTAGAAGTTAGCAAAGGTCATTGACCTCTGGTGACCTCATTTTGCGTGTCCGGGGCGTCCTAGAAGGTAGAAAAGGTCATTGACCTCTGGTGACCTCATTTTGAGTGTCCGGGGCGTCTTAGAAGGTAGCAAAGGTCATTGACCTCTGGTGACCTCATTTTGCGTGTCCGGGGCGTCTTAGAAGGTAGCAAAGGTCATTGACCTCTGGTGACCTCATTTTGCGTGTCCGGGGCGTCTTAGAAGGTAGCAAAGGTCATTGACCTCTGGTGACCTCATTTTGCGTGTCCGGGGCGTCTTAGAAGGTAGCAAAGGTCATTGACCTCTGGTGACCTCATTTTGCGTGTCCGGGGCGTCTTAGAAGTTAGCAAAGGTCATTGACCTCTGGTGACCTCATTTTGCGTGTCCGGGGCGTCCTAGAATGTAGAAAAGGTCATTGACCTCTGGTGACCTCATTTTGCGTGTCCGGGGCGTCTTAGAAGATGAGAAAGGTCATTGACCTCTGGTGACCTCATTTCGCGTGTCCGGGGCGTCTTAGAAGATGAGAAAGGTCATTGACCTCTGGTGACCTCATTTTGCGTGTCCGGGGCGTCTTAGAAGGTAGCAAAGGTCATTGACCTCTGGTGACCTCATTTTGCGTGTCCGGGGCGTCTTAGAAGATAGCAAAGGTCATTGACCTCTGGTGACCTCATTTTGCGTGTCCGCGGCGTCTTAGAAGGTAGCAAAGGTCATTGACCTCTGGTGACCTCATTTTGCGTGTCCGGGGCGTCTTAGAAGGTAGCAAAGGTCATTGACCTCTGGTGACCTGATTTTGCGTGTCCGGATCGTCTTAGAAGGTAGGAAAGGTCATTGACCTCTGGTGACTTCATTTTGCGTGTCCGGGGCGTCTTAGAAGGTAGCAAAGGTCATTGACCTCAGGTGACCTCATTTTGCGTGTCCGGGGTGTCTTAGAAGGTAGAAAAGGTCATTGACCTCTGATGACCTCATTTTGCGTTTCCGGGGCGTCTTAGAAGGTAGAAAAGGTCATTGACCTCTGGTGACCTCATTTTGCGTATCCGGGTCGTCTTAGAAGGTAGCAAAGGTCATTGACCTCTGGTGACCTCATTTCGCGTGTCCGGGGCGTCTTAGAAGATGAGAAAGGTCATTGACCTCTGGTGACCTCATTTTGCGTGTCCGGGGCGTCTTAGAAGGTAGCAAAGGTCATTGACCTCTGGTGACCTCATTTTGCGTGTCCGGGGCGTCTTAGAAGATAGCAAAGGTCATTGACCTCTGGTGACCTCATTTTGCGTGTCCGGGGCGTCTTAGAAGGTAGCAAAGGTCATTGACCTCTGGTGACCTCATTTTGCGTGTCCGGGGCGTCTTAGAAGGTAGCAAAGGTCATTGACCTCTGGTGACCTCATTTTGCGTGTCCGGGGCGTCTTAGAAGGTAGCAAAGGTCATTGACCTCTGGTGACCTCATTTCGCGTGTCCGGGGCGTCTTAGAAGATGAGAAAGGTCATTGACCTCTGGTGACCTCATTTTGCGTGTCCGGGGCGTCTTAGAAGGTAGCAAAGGTCATTGACCTCTGGTGACCTCATTTTGCGTGTCCGGGGCGTCTTAGAAGATAGCAAAGGTCATTGACCTCTGGTGACCTCATTTTGCGTGTCCGGGGCGTCTTAGAAGGTAGCAAAGGTCATTGACCTCTGGTGACCTCATTTTGCGTGTCCGGGGCGTCTTAGAAGGTAGCAAAGGTCATTGACCTCTGGTGACCTCATTTTGCGTGTCCGGGGCGTCTTAGAAGGTAGCAAAGGTCATTGACTTCTGGTGACCTCACTTTGCGTGTCCGGGGCGTCTTAGAAGGTAGCAAAGGTCATTGACCTCTGGTGACCTCATTTTGCGTGTCCGGGGCGTCTTAGAAGGTAGCAAAGGTCATTGACCTCTGGTGACCTCATTTTGCGTGTCCGGGACGTCTTAGAAGGTAGCAAAGGTCATTGACCTCTGGTGACCTCATTTTGCGTGTCCGGGGCGTCTTAGAAGTTAGCAAAGGTCATTGACCTCTGGTGACCTCATTTTGCGTGTCCGGGGTGTCTTAGAAGGTAGAAAAGGTCATTGACCTCTGATGACCTCATTTTGCGTTTCCGGGGCGTCTTAGAAGGTAGAAAAGGTCATTGACCTCTGGTGACTTCATTTTGCGTGTCCGGGGCGTCTTAGAAGGTAGCAAAGGTCATTGACCTCTGGTGACCTCATTTCGCGTGTCCGGGGCGTCTTAGAAGGTAGCAAAGGTCATTGACCTCTGGTGACCTGATTTTGCGTGTCCGGGGCGTCTTAGAAGATAAGAAAGGTCATTGACCTCTGGTGACCTCATTTTGCGTGTCCGGGGCGTCTTAGAAGATGAGAAAGGTCATTGACCTCTGGTGACCTCATTTTGCGTGTCCAGGGCGTCTTAGAAGGTAGCAAAGGTCATTGACCTCGGGTGACCTCATTTTGCGTGTCCGGGGCGTCTTAGAAGATAGCAAAGGTTATTGACCTCTGGTGACCTCATTTTGCGTGTCCGGAAGCTTCTTGGAAGATAGCAAAAGTCATTGACCTCTGGTGACCTCATTTTGCGTGTCCCGGAGAGTCTTAGAAGATAGCAAAGGTCATTGACCTCTGGTGACCTCATTTTGCGTGTCCAGGAGCTTCTTAGAAGATAGCAAAGGTCATTGACCTCTGGTGGCCTCATTTTGCGTGTCCGGGGCGTCTTAGAAGGTAGCAAAAGTCATTGACCTCTGGTGACCTCATTTTGCGTGTCCCGGAGAGTCTTAGAAGATAGCAAAGGTCATTGACCTCTGGTGACCTCATTTTGCGTGTCCCGGAGAGTCTTAGAAGATAGCAAAGGTCATTGACCTCTGGTGACCTCATTTTGCGTGTCCAGGAGCTTCTTAGAAGATAGCAAAGGTCATTGACCTCTGGTGACCTCATTTTGCGTGTCCGGGGCGTCTTAGAAGGTAGCAAAAGTCATTGACCTCTGGTGACTTCATTTTGCGTGTCCCGGAGAGTCTTAGAAGATAGCAAAGGTCATTGACCTCTGGTGACCTCATTTTGCGTGTCCGGGGCGTCTTAGAAGGTAGCAAAGGTCATTGACCTCTGGTGACCTCATTTTGCGTGTCCGGGGCGTCTTAGAAGTTAGCAAAGGTCATTGACCTCTGGTGACCTCATTTTGCGTGTCCGGGGCGTCCTAGAAGGTAGAAAAGGTCATTGACCTCTGGTGACCTCATTTTGCGTATCCGGGGCGTCTTAGAAGGTAGCAAAGGTCATTGACCTCTGGTGACCTCATTTCGCGTGTCCGGGGCGTCTTAGAAGATGAGAAAGGTCATTGACCTCTGGTGACCTCATTTTGCGTGTCCGGGGCGTCTTAGAAGGTAGCAAAGGTCATTGACATCTGGTGACCTCATTTTGCGTGTCCGGGGCGTCTTAGAAGATAGCAAAGGTCATTGACCTCTGGTGACCTCATTTTGCGTGTCCGGGGCGTCTTAGAAGGTAGAAAAGGTCATTGACCTCTGGTGACCTCATTTTGCGTGTCCGGGGCGTCTTAGAAGGTAGCAAAGGTCATTGACCTCTGGTGACCTCATTTTGCGTGTCCGGGGCGTCTTAGAAGATAAGAAAGGTCATTGACCTCTGGTGACCTCACTTTGCGTGTCCGGGGCGTCTTAGAAGATGAGAAAGGTCATTGACCTCTGGTGACCTCATTTTGCGTGTCCAGGGCGTCTTAGAAGGTAGCAAAGGTCATTGACCTCGGGGGACCTCATTTTGCGTGTCCGGGGCGTCTTAGAAGGTAGCAAAGGTCATTGACCTCTGGTGACCTCATTTTGCGTGTCCGGGGCGTCTTAGAAGGTAGCAAAGGTCATTGACCTCTGGTGACCTCATTTTGCGCGTCCGGGGCGTCTTAGAAGGTAGCAAAGGCCATTGACCTCTGGTGACCTCATTTTGCGTGTCCGGGGCGTCTTAGAAGATAGCAAAGGTCATTGACCTCTGGTGACCTCATTTTGCGTGTCCGGGGCGTCTTAGAAGGTAGCAAAGGTCATTGACCTCTGGTGACCTCATTTTGCGTGTCCGGGGCGTCTTAGAAGGTAGGAAAGGTCATTGACCTCTGGTGACCTCATTTTGCGTGTCCGGGGCGTCTTAGAAGATAGCAAAGGTCATTGACCTCTGGTGACCTCATTTTGCGTGTCCGGGGCGTCTTACAAGGTAGGAAAGGTCATTGACCTCTGGTGACCTCATTTTGCGTGTCCGGGGCGTCTTAGAAGATAAGAAAGGTCATTGACCTCTGGTGACCTCATTTTGCGTGTCCTGGGCGTCTTAGAAGATGAGAAAGGTCATTGACCTCTGGTGACCTCATTTTGCGTGTCCAGGGCGTCTTAGAAGGTAGCAAAGGTCATTGACCTCGGGGGACCTCATTTTGCGTGTCCGGGGCGTCTTAGAAGGTAGCAAAGGTCATTGACCTCTGGTGACCTCATTTTGCGTGTCCGGGGCGTCTTAGAAGGTAGCAAAGGTCATTGACCTCTGGTGACCTCATTTTGCGTGTCCGGGGCGTCTTAGAAGGTAGCAAAGGTCATTGACCTCTGGTGACCTCATTTTGCGTGTCCGGGGCGTCTTAGAATGTAGCAAAGGTCATTGACCTCTGGTGACCTGATTTTGCGTGTCCGGGTCGTCTTAGTAGGTAGCAAAGGTCATTGACCTCTGGTGACCTCATTTTGCGTGTCCGGGGCGTCTTAGAAGGTAGCAAAGGTCATTGACGTCTGGTGACCTCATTTCGCGTGTCCGGGGCGTCTTAGAAGATGAGAAAGGTCATTGACCTCTGGTGACCTCATTTTGCGTGTCCGGGGCGTCTTAGAAGGTAGCAAAGGTCATTGACCTCTGGTGACCTCATTTTGCGTGTCCGGGGCGTCTTAGAAGGTAGCAAAGGTCATTGACCTCTGGTGACCTCATTTTGCGTGTCCGGGGCGCCTTAGAAGTTAGCAAAGGTCATTGACCTCTGGTGACCACATTTTGCGTGTCCGGGGCGTCTTAGAAGGTAGCAAAGTTCATTGACCTCTGGTGACCTCATTTTGCGTGTCCGGGGCGTCTTAGAAGATAAGAAAGGTCATTGACCTCTGGTGACCTCATTTTGCGTGTCCGGGGCGTCTTAGAAGGTAGCAAAGGTCATTGACCTCAGGTGACCTCATTTTGCGTGTCCGGGGCGTCTTAGAAGGTAGCAAAGGTCATTGACCTCTGGTGACCTCATTTTGCGTGTCCGGGGCGTCTTAGAAGATAGCAAAGGTCATTGACCTCTGGTGACCTCATTTTGCGTGTCCGGGGCGTCTTAGAAGGTAGCAAAGGTCATTGACCTCTGGTGACCTCATTTTGCGTGTCCGGGGCGTCTTAGAAGGTAGCAAAGGTCATTGACCTCTGGTGACCTCATTTTGCGTGTCCGGGGCGTCTTAGAATGTAGCAAAGGTCATTGACCTCTGGTGACCTGATTTTGCGTGTCCGGGTCGTCTTAGTAGGTAGCAAAGGTCATTGACCTCTGGTGACCTCATTTTGCGTGTCCGGGGCGTCTTAGAAGGTAGCAAAGGTCATTGACGTCTGGTGACCTCATTTCGCGTGTCCGGGGCGTCTTAGAAGATGAGAAAGGTCATTGACCTCTGGTGACCTCATTTTGCGTGTCCGGGGCGTCTTAGAAGGTAGCAAAGGTCATTGACCTCTGGTGACCTCATTTTGCGTGTCCGGGGCGTCTTAGAAGGTAGCAAAGGTCATTGACCTCTGGTGACCTCATTTTGCGTGTCCGGGGCGCCTTAGAAGTTAGCAAAGGTCATTGACCTCTGGTGACCACATTTTGCGTGACCGGGGCGTCTTAGAAGGTAGCAAAGTTCATTGACCTCTGGTGACCTCATTTTGCGTGTCCGAGGCGTCTTAGAAGATAAGAAAGGTCATTGACCTCTGGTGACCTCATTTTGCGTGTCCGGGGCGTCTTAGAAGGTAGCAAAGGTCATTGACCTCGGGGGACCTCATTTTGCGTGTCCGGGGCGTCTTAGAAGGTAGCAAAGGTCATTGACCTCTGGTGACCTCATTTTGCGTGTCCGGGGCGTCTTAGAAGGTAGCAAAGGTCATTGACCTCTGGTGACCTCATTTTGCGCGTCCGGGGCGTCTTAGAAGGTAGCAAAGGTCATTGACCTCTGGTGACCTCATTTTGCGTGTCCGGGGCGTCTTAGAAGATAGCAAAGGTCATTGACCTCTGGTGACCTCATTTTGCGTTTCCGGGGCGTCTTAGAAGGTAGCAAAGGTCATTGACCTCTGGTGACCTCATTTTGCGTGTCCGGGGCGTCTTAGAAGGTAGGAAAGGTCATTGACCTCTGGTGACCTCATTTTGCGTGTCCGGGGCGTCTTAGAAGATAGCAAAGGTCATTGACCTCTGGTGACCTTATTTTGCGTGTCCGGGGCGTCTTAGAAGGTAGCAAAGGTCATTGACCTCTGGTGACCTCATTTTGCGTGTCCGGGGCGTCTTAGAAGATGAGAAAGGTCATTGACCTCTGGTGACCTCATTTTGCGTGTACGGGGCGTCTTACAAGGTAGGAAAGGTCATTGACCTCTGGTGACCTCATTTTGCGTGTCCGGGGCGTCTTAGAAGATAAGAAAGGTCATTGACCTCTGGTGACCTCATTTTGCGTGTCCGGGGCGCCTTAGATGTTAGCAAAGGTCATTGACCTCTGGTGACCACATTTTGCGTGTCCGGGGCGTCTTAGAAGGTAGCAAAGTGCATTGACCTCTGGTGACCTCATTTTGCGTGTCCGGGGCGTCTTAGAAGATAAGAAAGGTCATTGACCTCTGGTGACCTCATTTTGCGTGTCCGGGGCGTCTTAGAAGGTAGCAAAGGTCATTGACCTCGGGGGACCTCATTTTGCGTGTCCGGGGCGTCTTAGAAGGTAGCAAAGGTCATTGACCTCTGGTGACCTCATTTTGCGTGTCCGGGGCGTCTTAGAAGGTAGCAAAGGTCATTGACCTCTGGTGACCTCATTTTGCGCGTCCGGGGCGTCTTAGAAGGTAGCAAAGGTCATTGACCTCTGGTGACCTAATTTTGCGTGTCCGGGGCGTCTTAGAAGGTAGCAAAGGTCATTGACCTCTGGTGACCTCATTTTGCGTGTCCGGGGCGTCTTAGAAGGTAGCAAAGGTCATTGACCTCTGGTGACCTCATTTTGCGTGTCCTGGGCGTCTTAGAAGATGAGAAAGGTCATTGACCTCTGGTGACCTCATTTTGCGTGTCCAGGGCGTCTTAGAAGGTAGCAAAGGTCATTGACCTCGGGGGACCTCATTTTGCGTGTCCGGGGCGTCTTAGAAGGTAGCAAAGGTCATTGACCTCTGGTGACCTCATTTTGCGTGTCCGGGGCGTCTTAGAAGGTAGCAAAGGTCATTGACCTCTGGTGACCTCATTTTGCGTGTCCGGGGCGTCTTAGAAGGTAGCAAAGGTCATTGACCTCTGGTGACCTCATTTTGCGTGTCCGGGGCGTCTTAGAATGTAGCAAAGGTCATTGACCTCTGGTGACCTCATTTTGCGTGTCCGGGTCGTCTTAGTAGGTAGCAAAGGTCATTGACCTCTGGTGACTTCATTTTGCGTGTCCGGGGCGTCTTAGAAGGTAGCAAAGGTCATTGACGTCTGGTGACCTCATTTCGCGTGTCCGGGGCGTCTTAGAAGATGAGAAAGGTCATTGACCTCTGGTGACCTCATTTTGCGTGTCCGGGGCGTCTTAGAAGGTAGCAAAGGTCATTGACCTCTGGTGACCTCATTTTGCGTGTCCGGGGCGTCTTAGAAGGTAGCAAAGGTCATTGACCTCTGGTGACCTCATTTTGCGTGTCCGGGGCGCCTTAGAAGTTAGCAAAGGTCATTGACCTCTGGTGACCACATTTTGCGTGTCCGGGGCGTCTTAGAAGGTAGCAAAGTTCATTGACCTCTGGTGACCTCATTTTGCGTGTCCGGGGCGTCTTAGAAGATAAGAAAGGTCATTGACCTCTGGTGACCTCATTTTGCGTGTCCGGGGCGTCTTAGAAGGTAGCAAAGGTCATTGACCTCAGGTGACCTCATTTTGCGCGTCCGGGGCGTCTTAGAAGGTAGCAAAGGTCATTGACCTCTGGTGACCTCATTTTGCGTGTCCGGGGCGTCTTAGAAGATAGCAAAGGTCATTGACCTCTGGTGACCTCATTTTGCGTGTCCGGGGCGTCTTAGAAGGTAGCAAAGGTCATTGACCTCTGGTGACCTCATTTTGCGTGTCCGGGGCGTCTTAGAAGGTAGCAAAGGTCATTGACCTCTGGTGACCTGATTTTGCGTGTCCGGGTCGTCTTAGAAGGTAGCAAAGGTCATTGACCTCTGGTGACTTCATTTTGCGTGTCCGGGGCGTCTTAGAAAGTAGCAAAGGTCATTGACCTCTGGTGACCTCATTTTGCGTGTCCGGGGCGCCTTAGAAGTTAGCAAAGGTCATTGACCTCTGGTGACCTCATTTTGCGTGTCCGGGGCGTCTTAGAAGGTAGGAAAGGTCATTGACCTCTGGTGACCTCATTTTGCGTGTCCGGGGCGTCTTAGAAGATAGCAAAGGTCATTGACCTCTGGTGACCTTATTTTGCGTGTCCGGGGCGTCTTAGAAGGTAGCAAAGGTCATTGACCTCTGGTGACCTCATTTTGCGTGTCCGGGGCGTCTTAGAAGATAAGAAAGGTCATTGACCTCTGGTGACCTCATTTTGCGTGTCCGGGGCGCCTTAGAAGTTAGCAAAGGTCATTGACCTCTGGTGACCACATTTTGCGTGTCCGGGGCGTCTTAGAAGGTAGCAAAGTTCATTGACCTCTGGTGACCTCATTTTGCGTGTCCGGGGCGTCTTAGAAGATAAGAAAGGTCATTGACCTCTGGTGACCTCATTTTGCGTGTCCGGGGCGTCTTAGAAGGTAGCAAAGGTCATTGACCTCGGGGGACCTCATTTTGCGTGTCCGGGGCGTCTTAGAAGGTAGCAAAGGTCATTGACCTCTGGTGACCTCATTTTGCGTGTCCGGGGCGTCTTAGAAGGTAGCAAAGGTCATTGACCTCTGGTGACCTCATTTTGCGCGTCCGGGGCGTCTTAGAAGGTAGCAAAGGTCATTGACCTCTGGTGACCTAATTTTGCGTGTCCGGGGCGTCTTAGAAGGTAGCAAAGGTCATTGACCTCTGGTGACCTCATTTTGCGTGTCCGGGGCGTCTTAGAAGGTAGCAAAGGTCATTGACCTCTGGTGACCTCATTTTGCGTGTCCTGGGCGTCTTAGAAGATGAGAAAGGTCATTGACCTCTGGTGACCTCATTTTGCGTGTCCAGGGCGTCTTAGAAGGTAGCAAAGGTCATTGACCTCGGGGGACCTCATTTTGCGTGTCCGGGGCGTCTTAGAAGGTAGCAAAGGTCATTGACCTCTGGTGACCTCATTTTGCGTGTCCGGGGCGTCTTAGAAGGTAGCAAAGGTCATTGACCTCTGGTGACCTCATTTTGCGTGTCCGGGGCGTCTTAGAAGGTAGCAAAGGTCATTGACCTCTGGTGACCTCATTTTGCGTGTCCGGGGCGTCTTAGAATGTAGCAAAGGTCATTGACCTCTGGTGACCTGATTTTGCGTGTCCGGGTCGTCTTAGTAGGTAGCAAAGGTCATTGACCTCTGGTGACTTCATTTTGCGTGTCCGGGGCGTCTTAGAAGGTAGCAAAGGTCATTGACGTCTGGTGACCTCATTTCGCGTGTCCGGGGCGTCTTAGAAGATGAGAAAGGTCATTGACCTCTGGTGACCTCATTTTGCGTGTCCGGGGCGTCTTAGAAGGTAGCAAAGGTCATTGACCTCTGGTGACCTCATTTTGCGTGTCCGGGGCGTCTTAGAAGGTAGCAAAGTTCATTGACCTCTGGTGACCTCATTTTGCGTGTCCGGGGCGCCTTAGAAGTTAGCAAAGGTCATTGACCTCTGGTGACCACATTTTGCGTGTCCGGGGCGTCTTAGAAGGTAGCAAAGTTCATTGACCTCTGGTGACCTCATTTTGCGTGTCCGGGGCGTCTTAGAAGATAAGAAAGGTCATTGACCTCTGGTGACCTCATTTTGCGTGTCCGGGGCGTCTTAGAAGGTAGCAAAGGTCATTGACCTCAGGTGACCTCATTTTGCGCGTCCGGGGCGTCTTAGAAGGTAGCAAAGGTCATTGACCTCTGGTGACCTCATTTTGCGTGTCCGGGGCGTCTTAGAAGATAGCAAAGGTCATTGACCTCTGGTGACCTCATTTTGCGTGTCCGGGGCGTCTTAGAAGGTAGCAAAGGTCATTGACCTCTGGTGACCTCATTTTGCGTGTCCGGGGCGTCTTAGAAGGTAGCAAAGGTCATTGACCTCTGGTGACCTCATTTTGCGTGTCCGGGGCGTCTTAGAATGTAGCAAAGGTCATTGACCTCTGGTGACCTCATTTTGCGTGTCCGGGTCGTCTTAGTAGGTAGCAAAGGTCATTGACCTCTGGTGACTTCATTTTGCGTGTCCGGGGCGTCTTAGAAGGTAGCAAAGGTCATTGACGTCTGGTGACCTCATTTCGCGTGTCCGGGGCGTCTTAGAAGATGAGAAAGGTCATTGACCTCTGGTGACCTCATTTTGCGTGTCCGGGGCGTCTTAGAAGGTAGCAAAGGTCATTGACCTCTGGTGACCTCATTTTGCGTGTCCGGGGCGTCTTAGAAGGTAGCAAAGGTCATTGACCTCTGGTGACCTCATTTTGCGTGTCCGGGGCGCCTTAGAAGTTAGCAAAGGTCATTGACCTCTGGTGACCACATTTTGCGTGACCGGGGCGTCTTAGAAGGTAGCAAAGTTCATTGACCTCTGGTGACCTCATTTTGCGTGTCCGAGGCGTCTTAGAAGATAAGAAAGGTCATTGACCTCTGGTGACCTCATTTTGCGTGTCCGGGGCGTCTTAGAAGGTAGCAAAGGTCATTGACCTCGGGGGACCTCATTTTGCGTGTCCGGGGCGTCTTAGAAGGTAGCAAAGGTCATTGACCTCTGGTGACCTCATTTTGCGTGTCCGGGGCGTCTTAGAAGGTAGCAAAGGTCATTGACCTCTGGTGACCTCATTTTGCGCGTCCGGGGCGTCTTAGAAGGTAGCAAAGGTCATTGACCTCTGGTGACCTCATTTTGCGTGTCCGGGGCGTCTTAGAAGATAGCAAAGGTCATTGACCTCTGGTGACCTCATTTTGCGTTTCCGGGGCGTCTTAGAAGGTAGCAAAGGTCATTGACCTCTGGTGACCTCATTTTGCGTGTCCGGGGCGTCTTAGAAGGTAGGAAAGGTCATTGACCTCTGGTGACCTCATTTTGCGTGTCCGGGGCGTCTTAGAAGATAGCAAAGGTCATTGACCTCTGGTGACCTTATTTTGCGTGTCCGGGGCGTCTTAGAAGGTAGCAAAGGTCATTGACCTCTGGTGACCTCATTTTGCGTGTCCGGGGCGTCTTAGAAGATGAGAAAGGTCATTGACCTCTGGTGACCTCATTTTGCGTGTCCGGGGCGTCTTACAAGGTAGGAAAGGTCATTGACCTCTGGTGACCTCATTTTGCGTGTCCGGGGCGTCTTAGAAGATAAGAAAGGTCATTGACCTCTGGTGACCTCATTTTGCGTGTCCGGGGCGCCTTAGAAGTTAGCAAAGGTCATTGACCTCTGGTGACCACATTTTGCGTGTCCGGGGCGTCTTAGAAGGTAGCAAAGTTCATTGACCTCTGGTGACCTCATTTTGCGTGTCCGGGGCGTCTTAGAAGATAAGAAAGGTCATTGACCTCTGGTGACCTCATTTTGCGTGTCCGGGGCGTCTTAGAAGGTAGCAAAGGTCATTGACCTCGGGGGACCTCATTTTGCGTGTCCGGGGCGTCTTAGAAGGTAGCAAAGGTCATTGACCTCTGGTGACCTCATTTTGCGTGTCCGGGGCGTCTTAGAAGGTAGCAAAGGTCATTGACCTCTGGTGACCTCATTTTGCGCGTCCGGGGCGTCTTAGAAGGTAGCAAAGGTCATTGACCTCTGGTGACCTCATTTTGCGTGTCCGGGGCGTCTTAGAAGATGAGAAAGGTCATTGACCTCTGGTGACCTCATTTTGCGTGTCCGGGGCGTCTTACAAGGTAGGAAAGGTCATTGACCTCTGGTGACCTCATTTTGCGTGTCCGGGGCGTCTTAGAAGATAAGAAAGGTCATTGACCTCTGGTGACCTCATTTTGCGTGTCCGGGGCGTCTTAGAAGATGAGAAAGGTCATTGACCTCTGGTGACCTCATTTTGCGTGTCCAGGGCGTCTTAGAAGGTAGCAAAGGTCATTGACCTCGGGGGACCTCATTTTGCGTGTCCGGGGCGTCTTAGAAGGTAGCAAAGGTCATTGACCTCTGGTGACCTCATTTTGCGTGTCCGGGGCGTCTTAGAAGGTAGCAAAGGTCATTGACCTCTGGTGACCTCATTTTGCGCGTCCGGGGCGTCTTAGAAGGTAGCAAAGGTCATTGACCTCTGGTGACCTCATTTTGCGTGTCCGGGGCGTCTTAGAAGATAGCAAAGGTCATTGACCTCTGGTGACCTCATTTTGCGTGTCCGGAGCGTCTTAGAAGGTAGCAAAGGTCATTGACCTCTGGTGACCTCATTTTGCGTGTCCGGGGCGTCTTAGAAGGTAGCAAAGGTCATTGACCTCTGGTGACCTCATTTTGCGTGTCCGGGGCGTCTTAGAAGATGAGAAAGGTCATTGACCTCTGGTGACCTCATTTTGCGTGTCCGGGGCGTCTTAGAAGGTAGCAAAGGTCATTGACCTCTGGTGACCTCATTTTGCGTGTCCGGGGCGTCTTAGAAGATAGCAAAGGTCATTGACCTCTGGTGACCTCATTTTGCGTGTCCGGGGCGTCTTAGAATGTAGCAAAGGTCATTGACCTCTGGTGACCTGATTTTGCGTGTCCGGGTCGTCTTAGTAGGTAGCAAAGGTCATTGACCTCTGGTGACTTCATTTTGCGTGTCCGGGGCGTCTTAGAAGGTAGCAAAGGTCATTGACCTCTGGTGACCTCATTTCGCGTGTCCGGGGCGTCTTAGAAGATGAGAAAGGTCATTGACCTCTGGTGACCTCATTTTGCGTGTCCGGGGCGTCTTAGAAGGTAGCAAAGGTCATTGACCTCTGGTGACCTCATTTTGCGTGTCCGGGGCGTCTTAGAAGGTAGCAAAGGTCATTGACCTCTGGTGACCTCATTTTGCGTGTCCGGGGCGCCTTAGAAGTTAGCAAAGGTCATTGACCTCTGGTGACCTCATTTTGCGTGTCCGGGGCGTCTTAGAAGGTAGCAAAGGTCATTGACTTCTGGTGACCTCATTTTGCGTGTCCGGGGCGTCTTAGAAGATAAGAAAGGTCATTGACCTCTGGTGACCTCATTTTGCGTGTCCGGGGCATCTTAGAAGATAGCAAAGGTCATTGACCTCTGGTGACCTCATTTTGCGTGTCCGGGGCGTCTTAGAAGGTAGCAAAGGTCATTGACCTCTGGTGACCTCATTTTGCGTGTCCGGGGCGTCTTAGAAGGTAGCAAAGGTCATTGACCTCTGGTGACCTCATTTTGCGTGTCCGGGGCGTCTTAGAAGATGAGAAAGGTCATTGACCTCTGGTGACCTCATTTTGCGTGTCCGGGGCGTCTTAGAAGGTAGCAAAGGTCATTGACCTCGGGTGACCTCATTTTGCGTGTCCGGGGCGTCTTAGAAGATAGCAAAGTTCATTGACCTCTGGTGACCTCACTTTGCGTGTCCGGAAGCTTCTTGGAAAATAGCAAAAGTCATTGACCTCTGGTGACCTCATTTTGCGTGTCCCGGAGAGTCTTAGAAGATAGCAAAGGTCATTGACCTCTGTTGACCTCATTTTGCGTGTCCAGGAGCTTCTTAGAAGATAGCAAAGGTCATTGACCTCTGGTGACCTCATTTTGCTTGTCCAGGAGCTTCTTAGAAGATAGCAAAGGTCATAGACCTCTAGTGACCTCATTTTGCATGTCCGGGAGCGTCTTAGAAGATAGCAAGAGGTCATTGACCTCTGGTGACCTCATTTCTCGTGTGTCGGAGCTTCTAAGAAAATAGAAACGGTCATTGACCTCATCTGACCTCATTTGACCGACGCGGCGCTTCTGAGTCCATCCTGAAGGTTATTGACCTCTGGTGACCTCATTTTGCGAGTCCGGGAGCTTCTTGGAAGATAGCAAAGGTCATTGACCTCTGGTGACCTCATTTTGCGTGTCCGGGGCGTCTTAGAAGATAAGAAAGGTCATTGACCTCTGGTGACCTCATTTTGCGTGTCCGGGGCATCTTAGAAGATAGCAAAGGTCATTGACCTCTGGTGACCTCATTTTGCGTGTCCGGGGCGTCTTAGAAGGTAGCAAAGGTCATTGACCTCTGGTGACCTCATTTTGCGTGTCCGGGGCGTCTTAGAAGGTAGCAAAGGTCATTGACCTCTGGTGACCTCATTTTGCGTGTCCGGGGCGTCTTAGAAGATGAGAAAGGTCATTGACCTCTGGTGACCTCATTTTGCGTGTCCGGGGCGTCTTAGAAGGTAGCAAAGGTCATTGACCTCGGGTGACCTCATTTTGCGTGTCCGGGGCGTCTTAGAAGATAGCAAAGTTCATTGACCTCTGGTGACCTCACTTTGCGTGTCCGGAAGCTTCTTGGAAAATAGCAAAAGTCATTGACCTCTGGTGACCTCATTTTGCGTGTCCCGGAGAGTCTTAGAAGATAGCAAAGGTCATTGACCTCTGTTGACCTCATTTTGCGTGTCCAGGAGCTTCTTAGAAGATAGCAAAGGTCATTGACCTCTGGTGACCTCATTTTGCTTGTCCAGGAGCTTCTTAGAAGATAGCAAAGGTCATAGACCTCTAGTGACCTCATTTTGCATGTCCGGGAGCGTCTTAGAAGATAGCAAGAGGTCATTGACCTCTGGTGACCTCATTTCTCGTGTGTCGGAGCTTCTAAGAAAATAGAAACGGTCATTGACCTCATCTGACCTCATTTGACCGACGCGGCGCTTCTGAGTCCATCCTGAAGGTTATTGACCTCTGGTGACCTCATTTTGCGAGTCCGGGAGCTTCTTGGAAGATAGCAAAGGTCATTGACCTCTGGTGACCTCATTTTGCGTGTCCGGGGTGTCTTAGAAGGTAGCAAAGGTCATTGACGTCTGGTGACCTCATTTTGCGTGTCCGGGGCGTCTTAGAAGGTAGCAAAGGTCATTGACCTCTGGTGACCTCATTTTGCGTGTCCGGGGCGTCTTAGAAGGTAGCAAAGGTCATTGACCTCTGGTGACCTCATTTTGCGTGTCCGGGGCGTCTTAGAAGGTAGCAAAGGTCATTGACCTCTGGTGACCTCATTTTGCGTGTCCTGGGCGTCTTAGAAGGTAGCAAAGGTCATTGACCTCTGGTGACCTCATTTTGCGTGTCCAGGAGCTTCTTAGAAGATAGCAAAGGTCATTGACCTCTGGTGACCTCATTTTGCGTGTCCACGAGCTTCTTAGAAGATAGCAAAGGTCATAGACCTCTGGTGAACTCATTTTGCATGTCCGGGAGCGTCTTAGAAGATAGCAAGAGGTCATTGACCTCTGGTGACCTCATTTCTCGTGTGTCGGAGCTTCTAAGAAAAGAGAAAAGGTCATTGACCTCATCTGACCTCATTTGACCGACGCGGCGCTTCTGAGTCCATCCTGAAGGTTATTGACCTCTGGTGACCTCATTTTGCGTGTCCGGGAGCTTCTTGGAAGATAGCAAAGGTCATTGACCTCTGGTGACCTCATTTTGCGTGTCCGGGGCGTCTTAGAAGGTAGCAAAGGTCATTGACCTCTGGTGACCTCATTTTGCGTGTCCGGGGCGTCTTAGAAGGTAGCAAAGGTCATTGACCTCTGGTGACCTCATTTTGCGTGTCCGGGGCGTCTTAGAAGGTAGCAAAGGTCATTGACCTCTGGTGACCTGATTTTGCGTGTCCGGTTCGTCTTAGAAGGTAGCAAAGGTCATTGACCTCTGGTGACTTCATTTTGCGTGTCCGGGGCGTCTTAGAAGGTAGCAAAGGTCATTGACCTCTGGTGACCTCATTTTGCGAGTCCGGGGCGTCTTAGAAGGTAGCAAAGGTCATTGACCTCTGGTGACCTCATTTTGCGTGTCCGGGGCGTCTTAGAAGGTAGCAAAGGTCATTGACCTCTGGTGACCTCATTTTGCGTGTCCAGCAGCTTCTTAGAAGATAGCAAAGGTCATAGACCTCTAGTGACCTCATTTTGCATGTCCGGGAGCGTCTTAGAAGATAGCAAGAGGTCATTGACCTCTGGTGACCTCATTTTGCGTGTCCGGGGCGTCTTAGAAGGTAGCAAAGGTCATTGACCTCTGGTGACCTCATTTTGCGTGTCCGGGGCGTCTTAGGTAGAAAAGGTCATTGACCTCTGGTGACCTCATTTTGCGTGTCCGGGGCGTCTTAGAAGGTAGCAAAGGTCATTGACCTCTGGTGACCTCATTTTGCGTGTCCCGGAGAGTCTTAGAAGATAGCAAAGGTCATTGACCTCTGGTGACCTCATTTTGCGTGTCCAGGAGCTTCTTAGAAGATAGCAAAGGTCATTAACCTCTGGTGACCTCATTTTGCGTGTCCAGGAGCTTCTTAGAAGATAGCAAAGGTCATAGACCTCTGGTGACCTCATTTTGCATGTCCGGGAGCGTCTTAGAAGATAGCAAGAGGTCATTGACCTCTGGTGACCTCATTTCTCGTGAGTCGGAGCTTCTAAGAAAATAGAAAAGGTCATTGACCTCATCTGACCTCATTTGACCGACGCGGCGCTTCTGTGTCCATCCTGAAGGTTATTGACCTCTGGTGACCACATTTTGCGTGTCCGGGAGCTTCTTGGAAGATAGCAAAGGTCATTGACCTCTGGTGACCTCATTTTGCGTGTCCGGGGCGTCTTAGAAGGTAGCAAAGGTCATTGACCTCTGGTGACCTCATTTTGCGAGTCCGGGGCGTCTTAGAAGGTAGCAAAGGTCATTGACCTCTGGTGACCTCATTTTGCGTGTCCGGGGCGTCTTAGAAGGTAGCAAATGTCATTGACCTCTGGTGACCTCATTTTGCGTGTCCGGGGCGTCTTAGAAGGTAGCAAAGGTCATTGACCTCTGGTGACCTGATTTTGCGTGTCCGGGTCGTCTTAGAAGGTAGCAAAGGTCATTGACCTCTGGTGACTTCATTTTGCGTGTCCGGGGCGTCTTAGAAAGTAGCAAAGGTCATTGACCTCTGGTGACCTCATTTTGCGTGTCCGGGGCGCCTTAGAAGTTAGCAAAGGTCATTGACCTCTGGTGACCTCATTTTGCGTGTCCGGGGCGTCTTAGAAGGTAGCAAAGGTCATTGACCTCTGGTGACCTCATTTTGCGTGTCCGGGGCGTCTTAGAAGATAAGAAAGGTCATTGACCTCTGGTGACCTCATTTAGCGTGTCCGGGGCGTCTTAGAAGGTAGCAAAGGTCATTGACCTCTGGTGACCTCATTTTGCGTGTCCGGGGCATCTTAGAAGATAGCAAAGGTCATTGACCTCTGGTGACCTCATTTTGCGTGTCCGGGGCGTCTTAGAAGGTAGCAAAGGTCATTGACCTCTGGTGACCTCATTTTGCGTGTCCGGGGCGTCTTAGAAGGTAGCAAAGGTCATTGACCTCTGGTGACCTCATTTTGCGTGTCCGGGGCGTCTTAGAAGGTAGCAAAGGTCATTGACCTCTGGTGACCTCATTTTGCGTGTCCGGGGCGTCTTAGAAGATGAGAAAGGTCATTGACCTCTGGTGACCTCATTTTGCGTGTCCGGGGCGTCTTAGAAGGTAGCAAAGGTCATTGACCTCGGGTGACCTCATTTTGCGTGTCCGGGGCGTCTTAGAAGATAGCAAAGGTCATTGACCTCTGGTGACCTCATTTTGCGTGTCCAGGAGCTTCTTAAGAGATAGCAAAGGTCATTGACCTCTGGTGACCTCATTTTGCGTGTCCACGAGCTTCTTAGAAGATAGCAAAGGTCATTGACCTCTGGTGACCTCATTTTGCGTGTCCAGGAGCTTCTTAGAAGATAGCAAAGGTCATTGACCTCTGGTGACCTCATTTTGCGTGTCCGGGGCGTCTTAGAAGGTAGCAAAGGTCATTGACCTCGGGTGACCTCATTTTGCGTGTCCGGGGCGTCTTAGAAGATAGCAAAGGTCATTGACCTCTGGTGACCTCATTTTGCGTGTCCAGGAGCTTCTTAAGAGATAGCAAAGGTCATTGACCTCTGGTGACCTCATTTCTCGTGTGTCGGAGCTTCTAAGAAAATAGAAAAGGTCATTGACCTCATCTGACCTCATTTGACCGACGCGGCGCTTCTGAGTCCATCCTGATGGTTATTGACCTGTGGTGACCTCATTTTGCGTGTCCGGGAGCGTCTTAGAAGATAGCAAAGTTCATTGACCTCTGGTGACCTCATTTTGCGTGCCCGGGAGCGTCTTAGAAGATAGCAAAGGTCATTGACCTCTGATGACCTCATCCTGCGAGTCCGGGAGATTCTTAGAAGATAGCAAAGTTCGTTGACCTCTGGTGACCTCATTTTGCGTGTCCGGGAGCGTCTTAGAAGATAGCAAATGTCATTGACCTCTGGTGACCTCATTTTGCGTGTCCGGGAGCTTCTTAGAAAATAGCAAAGGTCATTGACCTCTGGTGACCTCATTTTGCGTGTCCGGGAGCTTCTTAGAAGATAGCAAAGGTCATTAACGTCTGGTGACCTTATTTTGCATGTCCGGGAGCTTCTTAGAAGATAGCAAAGGTCATTGAACTCTGGTGACCTCATTTTGGTTGTCCGGGAGCGTCTTAGAAGATAGCTAAGGTCATTGACCTCTGGTGACCTCATTTTGCGTGTCCGGAAGCGTTTTAGAATATAGCAAATGTCATTGACTTCTGGTGACCTCATTTCGCGTGTCCGGAAGCTTCTTGGAAGATAGCAAAGGTCATTGACCTCTGGTGACCTCATTTTGCGTGTCCGGGGCGTCTTAGAAGGTAGCAAAGGTCATTGACCTCTGGTGACCTCATTTTGCGTGTCCGGGGCGTCTTAGAAGGTAGCAAAGGTCATTGACCTCTGGTGACCTCATTTTGCGTGTCCGGGGCGTCTTAGAAGATGAGAAAGGTCATTGACCTCTGGTGACCTCATTTTGCGTGTCCGGGGCGTCTTAGAAGGTAGCAAAGGTCATTGTCCTCGGGTGACCTCATTTTGCGTGTCCGGGGCGTCTTGGAAGATAGCAAAGGTCATTGACCTCTGGTGACCTCATTTTGCGTGTCCAGGAGCTTCTTAGAAGATAGCAAAGGTCATTGACCTCTGGTGACCTCATTTTGCGTGTCCACGAGCTTCTTAGAAGATAGCAAAGGTCATAGCCCTCTGGTGACCTCATTTTGCATGTCCGGGAGCGTCTTAGAAGATAGCAAGAGGTCATTGACCTCTGGTGACCTCATTTCTCGTGTGTCGGAGCTTCTAAGAAAATAGAAAAGGTCATTGACCTCATCTGACCTCATTTGACCGACGCGGCGCTTCTGAGTCCATCCTGAAGGTTATTGACCTCTGGTGACCTCATTTTGCGTGTCCGGGAGCTTCTTGGAAGATAGCAAAGATCATTGACCTCTGGTGACCTCATTTCGCGTGTGCGGGAGCTTCTAAGAGGATAGCAAAAGTCATTGACCTCATCTGACCTCATGTGACCAACGCGGCGCTTCTGAGTCCGTCCTGAAGGTCATTGACCTCTGGTGACCTCATTTTGCGTGTCCGGGAGCTTCTTAGAAGATAACAAAGGTCATTGACCTCTGGTGACCTCATTTTGCTTATCCGGGAGCTTCTTAGAAGATAGCAAAGGTCATTGACCTCTGCTGACCTCATTTTGCGTGTGCGGGAGCGTCTTAGAAGATAGCAAAGGTCATTGACCTCTGCTGACCTCATTTTGCGTGTCCGGGAGCTTCTAAGAGTATAGCAAAGGTCATTGACTTCTGGTGACCTCATTTTGCGTGTCCGGGAGCGTCTTAGAAGATAGCAAAGGTCATTGACCTCTGGTGACCTCATTTTGCGTGTCCGGGAGCGTCTTAGAAGATAGCAAAGTTCATTGACCTCTGGTGACCTCATTTTCCGTGTCCGGGAGCGTCTTAGAAGATAGCAAAGGTCATTGACTTCTGGTGACCACATTTTGCGTGTCCGGGATCTTCTTAGAAGATAGCAAAGGTCATTGACCTCTGGTGACTTCATTTTGCGTGTCCGGGAGCGTCTTAGAAGATAGCAAATGTCATTGACCTCTGGTGACCTCATTTTGCGTGTCCGGGAGCTTCTTAGAAAATAGCAAAGGTCATTGACATCTGGTGACCTCATTTTGCGTGTCCGGGAGCGTCTTAGAAGATAGCAAAGGTCATTGACCTCTGATGACCTCATCCTGCGTGTCCGGGAGATTCTTAGAAGATAGCAAAGTTCGTTGACCTCTGGTGACCTCATTTTGCGTGTCCGGGAGCGTCTTAGAAGATAGCAAATGTCATTGACCTCTGGTGACCTCATTTTGCGTGTCCGGGAGCTTCTTAGAAAATAGCAAAGGTCATTGACCTCTGGTGACCTCATTTTGCGTGTCCGGGAGCGTCTTAGAAGATAGCAAAGGTCATTGACCTCTGGTGACCTCATCTTGCGTGTCCGGGAGCTTCTTAGAAGATAGCAAAGGTCATTAACGTCTGGTGACCTTATTTTGCATGTCCGGGAGCTTCTTAGAAGATAGCAAAGGTCATTGAACTCTGGTGACCTCATTTTGGTTGTCCGGGAGCGTCTTAGAAGATAGCTAAGGTCATTGACCTCTGGTGACCTCATTTTGCGTGTCCGCAAGCGTTTTAGAATATAGCAAATGTCATTGACCTCTGGTGACCTCATTTTGCGTGTCCGGAAGCTTCTTGGAAGATAGCAAAGGTCATTGACCTCTGGTGACCTCATTTTGCGTGTCCGGGGCGTCTTAGAAGGTAGCAAAGGTCATTGACCTCTGGTGACCTCATTTTGCGTGTCCGGGGCGTCTTAGAAGATAAGAAAGGTCATTGACCTCTGGTGACCTCATTTTGCGTGTCCGGGGCGTCTTAGAAGGTAGCAAAGGTCATTGACCTCTGGTGACCTCATTTTGCGTGTCCGGGGCATCTTAGAAGATAGCAAAGGTCATTGACCTCTGGTGACCTCATTTTGCGTGTCCGGGGCATCTTAGAAGATAGCAAAGGTCATTGACCTCTGGTGACCTCATTTTGCGTGTCCGGGGCGTCTTAGAAGGTAGCAAAGGTCATTGACCTCTGGTGACCTCATTTTGCGTGTCCGGGGCGTCTTAGAAGGTAGCAAAGGTCATTGACCTCTGGTGACCTCATTTTGCGTGTCCGGGGCGTCTTAGAAGGTAGCAAAGGTCATTGACCTCTGGTGACCTCATTTTGCGTGTCCAGGAGCTTCTTAGAAGATAGCAAAGGTCATTGACCTCTGGTGACCTCATTTTGCGTGTCCACGAGCTTCTTAGAAGATAGCAAAGGTCATAGACCTCTGGTGAACTCATTTTGCATGTCCGGGAGCGTCTTAGAAGATAGCAAGAGGTCATTGACCTCTGGTGACCTCATTTCTCGTGTGTCGGAGCTTCTAAGAAAATAGAAAAGGTCATTGACCTCATCTGACCTCATTTGACCGACGCGGCGCTTCTGAGTCCATCCTGAAGGTTATTGACCTCTGGTGACCTCATTTTGCGTGTCCGGGAGCTTCTTGGAAGATAGCAAAGATCATTGACCTCTGGTGACCTCATTTCGCGTGTGCGGGAGCTTCTAAGAGGATAGCAAAAGTCATTGACCTCATCTGACCTCATGTGACCAACGCGGCGCTTCTGAGTCCGTCCTGAAGGTCATTGACCTCTGGTGACCTCATTTTGCGTGTCCGGGAGCTTCTTAGAAGATAACAAAGGTCATTGACCTCTGGTGACCTCATTTTGCTTATCCGGGAGCTTCTTAGAAGATAGCAAAGGTCATTGACCTCTGGTGACCTCATTTTGCGTGTCCTGGGCGTCTTAGAAGATGAGAAAGGTCATTGACATCTGGTGACCTCATTTTGCGTGTCCGGGAGCGTCTTAGAAGATAGCAAAGGTCATTGACCTCTGATGACCTCATCCTGCGTGTCCGGGAGATTCTTAGAAGATAGCAAAGTTCGTTGACCTCTGGTGACCTCATTTTGCGTGTCCGGGAGCGTCTTAGAAGATAGCAAATGTCATTGACCTCTGGTGACCTCATTTTGCGTGTCCGGGAGTTTCTTAGAAGATAGCAAATGTCATTGACCTCTCGTGATCTCATTTTGCGTGTGCGGGAGCGTCTTAGAAGATAGCAAAGGTCATTGACCTCAGGTGACCTCATTTTGCGTGTCCGGGAACTTCTTAGAAGATAGCAAAGGTCATTGACCTCTGGTGACCTCATTTTGCGTGTCCGGGAGCTTCTTAGAAGATAGCAAAGTTCATTGACCTCTCGTGATCTCATTTTGCGTGTGCGGGAGCGTCTTAGAAGATAGCAAAGGTCATTGACCTCTGGTGACCTCATTTTGCGTGTCCGGGAGCTTCTTAGAAGATAGCAAAGGTCATTGACCTCTGGTGACCTCATTTTGCGTGTCCGGGAGCGTCTTAGAAGATAGCAAAGGTCATTGACCTCTGATGACCTCATCCTGCGTGTCCGGGAGATTCTTAGAAGATAGCAAAGTTCGTTGAGCTCTGGTGACCTCATTTTGCGTGTCCGGGAGCGTCTTAGAAGATAGCAAATGTCATTGACCTCTGGTGACCTCATTTTGCGTGTCCGGGAGCTTCTTAGAAAATAGCAAAGGTCATTGACCTCTGGTGACCTCATTTTGCGTGTCCGGGAGCGTCTTAGAAGATAGCAAAGGTCATTGACCTCTGGTGACCTCATCTTGCGTATCCGGGAGCTTCTTAGAAGATAGCAAAGGTCATTAACGTCTGGTGACCTTATTTTGCATGTCCGGGAGCTTCTTAGAAGATAGCAAAGGTCATTGAACTCTGGTGACCTCATTTTGGTTGGCCGGGAGCGTCTTAGAAGATAGCTAAGGTCATTGACCTCTGGTGACCTCATTTTGCGTGTCCGGAAGCGTTTTAGAATATAGCAAATGTCATTGACCTCTGGTGACCTCATTTTGCGTGTCCGGAAGCTTCTTGGAAGATAGCAAAGGTCATTGACCTCTGGTGACCTCATTTTGCGTGTCCGGGGCGTCTTAGAAGGTAGCAAAGGTCATTGACCTCTGGTGACCTCATTTTGCGTGTCCGGGGCGTCTTAGAAGATAAGAAAGGTCATTGACCTCTGGTGACCTCATTTTGCGTGTCCGGGGCGTCTTAGAAGGTAGCAAAGGTCATTGACCTCTGGTGACCTCATTTTGCGTGTCCGGGGCATCTTAGAAGATAGCAAAGGTCATTGACCTCTGGTGACCTCATTTTGCGTGTCCGGGGCATCTTAGAAGATAGCAAAGGTCATTGACCTCTGGTGACCTCATTTTGCGTGTCCGGGGCGTCTTAAAAGGTAGCAAAGGTCATTGACCTCTGGTGACCTCATTTTGCGTGTCCGGGGCATCTTAGAAGGTAGCAAAGGTCATTGACCTCTGGTGACCTCATTTTGCGTGTCCGGGGCGTCTTAGAAGGTAGCAAAGGTCATTGACCTCTGGTGACCTCATTTTGCGTGTCCAGGAGCTTCTTACAAGATAGCAAAGGTCATTGACCTCTGGTGACCTCATTTTGCGTGTCCACGAGCTTCTTAGAATATAGCAAAGGTCATAGACCTCTGGTGAACTCATTTTGCATGTCCGGGAGCGTCTTAGAAGATAGCAAGAGGTCATTGACCTCTTGTGACCTCATTTCTCGTGTGTCGGAGCTTCTAAGAAAATAGAAAAGGTCATTGACCTCATCTGACCTCATTTGACCGACGCGGCGCTTCTGAGTCCATCCTGAAGGTTATTGACCTCTGGTGACCTCATTTCGCGTGTGCGGGAGCTTCTAAGAGGATAGCAAAAGTCATTGACCTCATCTGACCTCATGTGACCAACGCGGCGCTTCTGAGTCCGTCCTGAAGGTCATTGACCTCTGGTGACCTCATTTTGCGTGTCCGGGAGCTTCTTAGAAGATAACAAAGGTCATTGACCTCTGGTGACCTCATTTTGCTTATCCGGGAGCTTCTTAGAAGATAGCAAAGGTCATTGACCTCTGCTGACCTCATTTTGCGTGTGCGGGAGCGTCTTAGAAGATAGCAAAGGTCATTGACCTCTGCTGACCTCATTTTGCGTGTCCGGGAGCTTCTAAGAGTATAGCAAAGGTCATTGACTTCTGGTGACCTCATTTTGCGTGTCCGGGAGCGTCTTAGAAGATAGCAAAGGTCATTGACCTCAGGTGACCTCATTTTGCGTGTCCGGGAGCGTCTTCGAAGATAGCAAAGATCATTGACCTCTGGTGACCTCATTTTCCGTGTCCGGGAGCGTCTTAGAAGATAGCAAAGGTCATTGACTTCTGGTGACCACATTTTGCGTGTCCGGGATCTTCTTAGAAGATAGCAAAAATCATTGACCTCTGGTGACTTCATTTTGCGTGTCCGGGAGCGTCTTAGAAGATAGCAAATGTCATTGACCTCTGGTGACCTCATTTTGCGTGTCCGGGAGCTTCTTAGAAAATAGCAAAGGTCATTGACATCTGGTGACCTCATTTTGCGTGTCCGGGAGCGTCTTAGAAGATAGCAAAGGTCATTGACCTCTGATGACCTCATTTCTCGTGTGTCGGAGCTTCTAAGAAAATAGAAAAGGTCATTGACCTCATCTGACCTCATTTGACCGACGCGGCGCTTCTGAGTCCATCCTGAAGGTTATTGACCTCTGGTGACCTCATTTTGCGTGTCCGGGTGCTTCTTGGAAGATAGCAAAGATCATTGACCTCTGGTGACCTCATTTCGCGTGTGCGGGAGCTTCTAAGAGGATAGCAAAAGTCATTGAACTCATCTGACCTCATGTGACCAACGCGGCGCTTCTGAGTCCGTCCTGAAGGTCATTGACCTCTGGTGACCTCATTTTGCGTGTCCGGGAGCTTCTTAGAAGATAACAAAGGTCATTGACCTCTGGTGACCTCATTTTGCTTATCCGGGAGCTTCTTAGAAGATAGCAAAGGTCATTGACCTCTGCTGACCTCATTTTGCGTGTGCGGGAGCGTCTTAGAAGATAGCAAAGGTCATTGACCTCTGCTGACCTCATTTTGCGTGTCCGTGAGCTTCTAAGAGTATAGCAAAGGTCATTGACTTCTGGTGACCTCATTATGCGTGTCCGGGAGCGTCTTAGAAGATAGCAAAGGTCATTGACCTCTGGTGACCTCATTTTGCGTGTCCGGGAGCGTCTTAGAACATAGCAAAAGTTCATTGACCTCTGGTGACCTCATTTTCCGTGTCCGGGAGCGTCTTAGAAGATAGCAAAGGTCATTGATTTCTGGTGACCACATTTTGCGTGTCCGGGATCTTCTTAGAAGATAGCAAAGTTCATTGACTTCTGGTGACTTCATTTTGCGTGTCCGGGAGCGTCTTAGAAGATAGCAAATGTCACTGACCTCTGGTGACCTCATTTTGCGTGTCCGGGAGCTTCTTAGAAAATAGCAAAGGTCATTGACATCTGGTGACCTCATTTTGCGTGTCCGGGAGCGTCTTAGAAGATAGCAAAGGTCATTGACCTCTGATGACCTCATCCTGCGTGTCCGGGAGATTCTTAGAAGATAGCAAAGTTCGTTGACCTCTGGTGACCTCATTTTGCGTGTCCGGGAGCGTCTTAGAAGATAGCAAAGGTCATTGACTTCTGGTGACCACATTTTGCGTGTCCGGGATCTTCTTAGAAGATAGCAAAGGTCATTGACCTCTGGTGACTTCATTTTGCGTGTCCGGGAGCGTCTTAGAAGATAGCAAATGTCATTGACCTCTGGTGACCTCATTTTGCGTGTCCGGGAGCTTCTTAGAAAATAGCAAAGGTCATTGACATCTGGTGACCTCATTTTGCGTGTCCGGGAGCGTCTTAGAAGATAGCAAAGGTCATTGACCTCTGATGACCTCATCCTGCGTGTCCGGGAGATTCTTAGAAGATAGCAAAGTTCGTTGACCTCTGGTGACCTCATTTTGCGTGTCCGGGAGCGTCTTAGAAGATAGCAAATGTCATTGACCTCTGGTGACCTCATTTTGCGTGTCCGGGAGCTTCTTAGAAAATAGCAAAGGTCATTGACCTCTGGTGACCTCATTTTGCGTGTCCGGGAGCGTCTTAGAAGATAGCAAAGGTCATTGACCTCTGGTGACCTCATCTTGCGTGTCTGGGAGCTTCTTAGAAGATAGCAAAGGTCATTAACGTCTGGTGACCTTATTTTGCATGTCCGGGAGCTTCTTAGAAGATAGCAAAGGTCATTGAACTCTGGTGACCTCATTTTGGTTGTCCGGGAGCGTCTTAGAAGATAGCTAAGGTCATTGACCTCTGGTGACCTCATTTTGCGTGTCCGGAAGCGTTTTAGAATATAGCAAATGTCATTGACCTCTGGTGACCTCATTTTGCGTGTCCGGGGCGTCTTAGAAGGTAGCAAAGGTCATTGACCTCTGGTGACCTCATTTTGCGTGTCCGGGGCGTCTTAGAAGGTAGCAAAGGTCATTGACCTCTGGTGACCTCATTTTGCGTGTCCGGGGCGTCTTAGAAGGTAGCAAAGGTCATTGACCTCTGGTGACCTCATTTTGCGTGTCCGGGGCGTCTTAGAAGATGAGAAAGGTCATTGACCTCTGGTGACCTCATTTTGCGTGTCCGGGGCGTCTTAGAAGGTAGCAAAGGTCATTGACCTCGGGTGACCTCATTTTGCGTGTCCGGGGCGTCTTAGAAGATAGCAAAGGTCATTGACCTCTGGTGACCTCATTTTGCGTGTCCGGAAGCTTCTTGGAAGATAGCAAAAGTCATTGACCTCTGGTGACCTCATTTTGCGTGTCCCGGAGAGTCTTAGAAGATAGCAAAGGTCATTGACCTCTGGTGACCTCATTTTGCGTGTCCAGGAGCTTCTTAGAAGATAGCAAAGGTCATTGACGTCTGGTGACCTCATTTTGCGTGTCCACGAGCTTCTTAGAAGATAGCAAAGGTCATAGACGTCTGGTGACCTCATTTTGCATGTCCGGGAGCGTCTTAGAAGATAGCAAGAGGTCATTGACCTCTGGTGACCTCATTTCTCGTGTGTCGGAGCTTCTAAGAAAATAGAAAAGGTCATTGACCTCATCTGACCTCATTTGAGCGACGCGGCGCTTCTGAGTCCATCCTGAAGGTTATTGACCTCTGGTGACCTCATTTTGCGTGTCCGGGAGCTTCTTGGAAGATAGCAAAGATCATTGACCTCTGGTGACCTCATTTCGCGTGTGCGGGAGCTTCTAAGAGGATAGCAAAAGTCATTGACCTCATCTGACCTCATGTGACCAACGCGGCGCTTCTGAGTCCGTCCTGAAGGTCATTGACCTCTGGTGACCTCATTTTGCGTGTCCGGGAGCTTCTTAGAAGATAACAAAGGTCATTGACCTCTGATGACCTCATTTTGCTTATCCGGGAGCTTCTTAGAAGATAGCAAAGGTCATTGACCTCTGCTGACCTCATTTTGCGTGTGCGGGAGCGTCTTAGAAGATAGCAAAGGTCATTGACCTCTGCTGACCTCATTTTGCGTGTCCGGGAGCTTCTAAGAGTATAGCAAAGGTCATTGACCTCTGGTGACCTCATTTTGCGTGTCCGGGAGCGTCTTAGAAGATAGCAAAGGTCATTGACCTCTGGTGACCTCATTTTGCGTGTCCTGGAGCGTCTTAGAAGATAGCAAAGTTCATTGACCTCTGGTGACCTCATTTTCCGTGTCCGGGAGCGTCTTAGAAGATAGCAAATGTCATTGACCTCTGGTGACCTCATTTTTCGTGTCCGGGAGCTTCTTAGAAAATAGCAAAGGTCATTGACATCTGGTGACCTCATTTTGCGTGTCCGGGAGCGTCTTAGAAGATAGCAAAGGTCATTGACCTCTGATGAACTCATCCTGCGTGTCCGGGAGATTCTTAGAAGATAGCAAAGTTCGTTGACCTCTGTTGACCTCATTTTGCGTGTCCGGGAGCGTCTTAGAAGATAGCAAATGTCATTGACCTCTGGTGACCTCATTTTGCGTGTCCGGGAGCTTCTTAGAAAATAGCAAAGGTCATTGACCTCTGGAGACCTCATTTTGCGTGTCCGGGAGCGTCTTAGAAGATAGCAAAGGTCATTGACCTCTGGTGACCTCATCTTGCTTGTCCGGGAGCTTCTTAGAAGATAGCAAAGGTCATTAACGTCTGGTGACCTTATTTTGCATGTCCGGGAGCTTCTTAGAAGATAGCAAAGGTCATTGAACTCTGGTGACCTCATTTTGGTTGTCCGGGAGCGTCTTAGAAGATAGCTAAGGTCATTGACCTCTGGTGACCTCATTTTGCATGTCCGGGAGCGTCTTAGAAGATAGCAAGAGGTCATTGACCTCTGGTGACCTCATTTCTCGTGTGTCGGAGCTTCTAAGAAAATAGAAAAGGTCATTGACCTCATCTGACCTCATGTGACCAACGCGGCGCTTCTGAGTCCGTCCTGAAGGTCATTGACCTCTGGTGACCTCATTTTGCGTGTCCGAGAGCATCTTAGAAGATAACAAAGGTCATTGACCTCTGATGACCTCATTTTGCTTATCCGGGAGCTTCTTAGAAGATAGCAAAGGTCATTGACCTCTGCTGACCTCATTTTGCGTGTGCGGGAGTGTCTTAGAACATAGCAAAGGTCATTGACCTCTGCTGACCTCATTTTGCGTGTCCGGGAGCTTCTAAGAGTATAGCAAAGGTCATTGACCTCTGGTGACCTCATTTTGCGTGTCCGGGAGAGTCTTAGAAGATAGCAAAGGTCATTGACCTCTGGTGACCTCATTTTGCGTGTCCTGGAGCGTCTTAGAAGATAGCAAAGTTCATTGACCTCTGGTGACCTCATTTTCCGTGTCCGGGAGCGTCTTAGAAGATAGCAAATGTCATTGACCTCTGGTGACCTCATTTTGCGTGTCCGGGAGCTTCTTAGAAAATAGCAAAGGTCATTGACATCTGGTGACCTCATTTTGCGTGTCCGGGAGCGTCTTAGAAGATAGCAAAGGTCATTGACCTCTGATGAACTCATCCTGCGTGTCCGGGAGATTCTTAGAAGATAGCAAAGGTCATTGACCTCTGGTGACCTCATCTTGCTTGTCCGGGAGCTTCTTAGAAGATAGCAAAGGTCATTAACGTCTGGTGACCTTATTTTGCATGTCCGGGAGCTTCTTAGAAGATAGCAAAGGTCATTGAACTCTGGTGACCTCATTTTGGTTGTCCGGGAGCGTCTTAGAAGATAGTTAAGGTCATTGACCTCTGGTGACCTCATTTTGCGTGTCCGGGAGCTTCTTGGATGATAGCAAAGGTCATTGACCTCTGGTGACCTCATTTCGCGTGTGTCGGAGCTTCTAAGAAAATAGAAAAGGTCATTGACCTCATCTGACCTCATTTGACCGACGCGGCGCTTCTGAGTCCATCCTGAAGGTTATTGACCTCTGGTGACCTCATTTTGCGTGTCCGGGAGCTTCTTGGAAGATAGCAAAGGTCATTGACCTCTGGTGACCTCATTTCGCGTGTGTCGGAGCTTCTAAGAAAATAGAAAAGGTCATTGACCTCATCTGACCTCATTTGACCGACGCGGCGCTTCTGAGTCCATCCTGAAGGTTATTGACCTCTGGTGACCTCATTTTGCGTGTCCGGGAGCGTCTTAGAAGATAGCAAATGTCATTGACCTCTGGTGACCTCATTTTGCGTGTCCGGGAGCTTCTTAGAAAATAGAAAAGGTCATTGACCTCATCTGACCTCATGTGACCAACGCGGCGCTTCTGAGTCCGTCCTGAAGGTCATTGACCTCTGGTGACCTCATTTTGCGTGTCCGAGAGCATCTTAGAAGATAACAAAGGTCATTGACCTCTGATGACCTCATTTTGCTTATCCGGGAGCTTCTTAGAAGATAGCAAAGGTCATTGACCTCTGCTGACCTCATTTTGCGTGTGCGGGAGTGTCTTAGAACATAGCAAAGGTCATTGACCTCTGCTGACCTCATTTTGCGTGTCCGGGAGCTTCTAAGAGTATAGCAAAGGTCATTGACCTCTGGTGACCTCATTTTGCGTGTCCGGGAGAGTCTTAGAAGATAGCAAAGGTCATTGACCTCTGGTGACCTCATTTTGCGTGTCCTGGAGCGTCTTAGAAGATAGCAAAGTTCATTGACCTCTGGTGACCTCATTTTCCGTGTCCGGGAGCGTCTTAGAAGATAGCAAATGTCATTGACCTCTGGTGACCTCATTTTGCGTGTCCGGGAGCTTCTTAGAAAATAGCAAAGGTCATTGACATCTGGTGACCTCATTTTGCGTGTCCGGGAGCGTCTTAGAAGATAGCAAAGGTCATTGACCTCTGATGAACTCATCCTGCGTGTCCGGGAGATTCTTAGAAGATAGCAAAGGTCATTGACCTCTGGTGACCTCATCTTGCTTGTCCGGGAGCTTCTTAGAAGATAGCAAAGGTCATTAACGTCTGGTGACCTTATTTTGCATGTCCGGGAGCTTCTTAGAAGATAGCAAAGGTCATTGAACTCTGGTGACCTCATTTTGGTTTTCCGGGAGCGTCTTAGAAGATAGTTAAGGTCATTGACCTCTGGTGACCTCATTTTGCGTGTCCGGGAGCTTCTTGGATGATAGCAAAGGTCATTGACCTCTGGTGACCTCATTTCGCGTGTGTCGGAGCTTCTAAGAAAATAGAAAAGGTCATTGACCTCATCTGACCTCATTTGACCGACGCGGCGCTTCTGAGTCCATCCTGAAGGTTATTGACCTCTGGTGACCTCATTTTGCGTGTCCGGGAGCTTCTTGGAAGATAGCAAAGGTCATTGACCTCTGGTGACCTCATTTCGCGTGTGTCGGAGCTTCTAAGAAAATAGAAAAGGTCATTGACCTCATCTGACCTCATTTGACCGACGCGGCGCTTCTGAGTCCATCCTGAAGGTTATTGACCTCTGGTGACCTCATTTTGCGTGTCCGGGAGCGTCTTAGAAGATAGCAAATGTCATTGACCTCTGGTGACCTCATTTTGCGTGTCCGGGAGCTTCTTAGAAAATAGCAAAGGTCATTGACCTCTGGTGACCTCATTTTGCGTGTCCGGGGCGTCTTAGAAGGTAGCAAAGGTCATTGACCTCTGGTGACCTCATTTTGCGTGTCCGGGGCGTCTTAGAAGATAAGAAAGGTCATTGACCTCTGGTGACCTCATTTTGCGTGTCCTGGGCGTCTTAGAAGGTAGCAAAGGTCATTGACCTCTGGTGACCTCATTTTGCGTGTCCGGGGCGTCTTAGAAGGTAGCAAAGGTCATTGACCTCTGGTGACCTCATTTTGCGTGTCCGGGGCGTCTTAGTAGGTAGCAAAGGTAATTGACTTCGGGTGACCTCATTTTGCGTGTCCGGGGCGTCTTAGAAGATAGCAAAGGTCATTGACCTCTGGTGACCTCATTTTGCGTGTCCGGAAGCTTCTTGGAAGATAGCAAAAGTCATTGACCTCTGGTGACCTCATTTTGCGTGTCCCGGAGAGTCTTAGAAGATAGCAAAGGTCATTGACCTCTGGTGACCTCATTTTGCGTGTCCAGGAGCTTCTTAGAAGATAGCAAAAGTCATTGACCTCTGGTGACCTCATTTTGCGTGTCCACGAGCTTCTTAGAAGATAGCAAAGGTCATAGACCTCTGGTGACCTCATTTTGCATGTACGGGAGAGTCTTAGAAGATAGCAAGAGGTCATTGACCTCTGGTGACCTCATTTCTCGTGTGTCGGAGCTTCTAAGAAAATAGAAAAGGTCATTGACCTCATCTGACCTCATTTGACCGACGCGGCGCTTCTGAGTCCATCCTGAAGGTTATTGACCTCTGGTGACCTCATTTTGCGTGTCCGGGAGCTTCTTGGAAGATAGCAAAGATCATTGACCTCTGGTGACCTCATTTCGCGTGTGCGGGTGCTTCTAAGAGGATAGCAAAAGTCATTGACCTCATCTGACCTCATGTGACCAACGCGGCGCTTCTGAGTCCGTCCTGAAGGTCATTGACCTCTGGTGACCTCACTTTGCGTGTCCGGGGCGTCTTAGAAGATAGCAAAGGTCATTGACCTCTGATGACCTCATCCTGCGTGTCCGGGAGATTCTTAGAAGATAGCAAAGTTCGTTGACCTCTGGTGACCTCATTTTGCGTGTGCGGGAGCGTCTTAGAAGATAGCAAATGTCATTGACCTCTGCTGACCTCATTTTGCGTGTCCGGGAGCGTCTTAGAAGATAGCAAATGTCATTGACCTCTGGTGACCTCATTTTGCGTGTCCGGGAGCTTCTTAGAAAATAGCAAAGGTCATTGACCTCTGGTGACCTCATTTTGCGTGTCCGGGGCGTCTTAGAAGGTAGCAAAGGTCATTGACCTCTGGTGACCTCATTTTGCGTGTCCGGGGCGTCTTAGAAGATAAGAAAGGTCATTGACCTCTGGTGACCTCATTTTGCGTGTCCGGGGCGTCTTAGAAGGTAGCAAAGGTCATTGACCTCTGGTGACCTCATTTTGCGTGTCCGGGGCATCTTAGAAGATAGCAAAGGTCATTGACCTCTGGTGACCTCATTTTGCGTGTCCGGGGCGTCTTAGAAGGTAGCAAAGGTCATTGACCTCTGGTGACCTCATTTTGCGTGTCCGGGGCGTCTTAGAAGGTAGCAAAGGTCATTGACCTCTGGTGACCTCATTTTGCGTGTCCGGGGCGTCTTAGAAGGTAGCAAAGGTCATTGACCTCTGGTGACCTCATTTTGCGTGTCCGGGGCGTCTTAGAAGATGAGAAAGGTCATTGACCTCTGGTGACCTCATTTCTCGTGTGTCGGAGCTTCTAAGAAAATAGAAAAGGTCATTGACCTCATCTGACCTCATTTGACCGACGCGGCGCTTCTGAGTCCATCCTGAAGGTTATTGACCTCTGGTGACCTCATTTTGCGTGTCCGGGAGCTTCTTGGAAGATAGCAAAGATCATTGACCTCTGGTGACCTCATTTCGCGTGTGCGGGAGCTTCTAAGAGGATAGCAAAAGTCATTGACCTCATCTGACCTCATGTGACCAACGCGGCGCTTCTGAGTCCGTCCTGAAGGTCATTGACCTTTGGTGACCTCATTTTGCGTGTCCGGGAGCTTCTTAGAAGATAACAAAGGTCATTGACCTCTGATGACCTCATTTTGCTTATCCGGGAGCTTCTTAGAAGATAGCAAAGGTCTTTGACCTCTACTGACCTCATTTTGCGTGTGCGGGAGCGTCTTAGAAGATAGCAAAGGTCATTGACCTCTGCTGACCTCATTTTGCGTGTCCGGGAGCTTCTAAGAGTATAGCAAAGGTCATTGACCTCTGGTGACCTCTTTTTGCGTGTCCGGGAGCGTCTTAGAAGATAGCAAAGGTCATTGACCTCTGGTGACCTCATTTTGCGTGTCCGGGAGCGTCTTAGAAGATAGCAAAGTTCATTGACCTCTGGTGACCTCATTTTCCGTGTCCGGGAGCGTCTTAGAAGATAGCAAAGGTCATTGACTTCTGGTGACCACATTTTGCGTGTCCGGGATCTTCTTAGAAGATAGCAAAGGTCATTGACCTCTGGTGACTTTATTTTGCGTGTCCGGGAGCGTCTTAGAAGATAGCAAAGTTCGTTGACCTCTGGTGACCTCATTTTGCGTGTCCGGGAGCGTCTTAGAAGATAGCAAATGTCATTGACCTCTGGTGACCTCATTTTGCGTGTCCGGGAGCTTCTTAGAAAATAGCAAAGGTCATTACCTCTGGTGACCTCATTTTGCGTGTCCGGGAGCGTCTTAGAAGATAGCAAGATGTCATTGAACTCTGGTGACCTCATTTCCTGTGTGTCGGAACTTCTAAGAAAATAGAAAAGGTCATTGACCTCATCTGACCTCATTTGACCGACGCGGCGCTTCTGAGTCCATCCTGAAGGTTATTGACCTCTGGTGACCTCATTTCGCGTGTGTCGGAGCTTCTAAGAAAATAGAAAAGGTCATTGACCTCATCTGACCTCATTTGACCGACGCGGCGCTTCTGAGTCCATCCTGAAGGTTATTGACCTCTGGAGACCACATTTTGCGTGTCCGGGAGGTTCTTGGAAGATAGCAAAGGTCATTGACCTCTGGTGACCTCATTTCGCGTGTGTCGGAGCTTCTAAGAAAATAGAAAAGGTAATTGACCTCATCTGACCTCATTTGACCGACGCGGCGCTTCTGAGTCCATCCTGAAGGTTATTGACCTCTGGTGACATCATTTTGCGTGTCCGGGAGCGTCTTAGAAGATAGCAAATGTCATTGACCTCTGGTGACCTCATTTTGCGTGGCCGGGTGCTTCTTAGAAAATAGCAAAGGTCATTGACATCTGGTGACCTCATTTTGCGTGTCCGGGGCGTCTTAGAAGGTAGAAAGGTCATTGACCTCTGGTGACCTCATTTTGCGTGTCTGGGAGCTTCTTGGAAGATAGCAAAGATCATTGACCTCTGGTGACCTCATTTCGCGTGTGCGGGAGCTTCTAAGAGGATAGCAAAAGTCATTGACCTCATCTGACCTCATGTGACCAACGCGGCGCTTCTGAGTCCGTCCTGAAGGTCATTGACCTTTGGTGACCTCATTTTGCGTGTCCGGGAGCTTCTTAGAAGATAACAAAGGTCATTGACCTCTGATGACCTCATTTTGCTTATCCGGGAGCTTCTTAGAAGATAGCAAAGGTCTTTGACCTCTACTGACCTCATTTTGCGTGTGCGGGAGCGTCTTAGAAGATAGCAAAGGTCATTGACCTCTGCTGACCTCATTTTGCGTGTCCGGGAGCTTCTAAGAGTATAGCAAAGGTCATTGACCTCTGGTGACCTCTTTTTGCGTGTCCGGGAGCGTCTTAGAAGATAGCAAAGGTCATTGACCTCTGGTGACCTCATTTTGCGTGTCCGGGAGCGTCTTAGAAGATAGCAAAGTTCATTGACCTCTGGTGACCTCATTTTCCGTGTCCGGGAGCGTCTTAGAAGATAGCAAAGGTCATTGACTTCTGGTGACCACATTTTCCGTGTCCGGGATCTTCTTAGAAGATAGCAAAGGTCATTGACCTCTGGTGACTTTATTTTGCGTGTCCGGGAGCGTCTTAGAAGATAGCAAAGTTCGTTGACCTCTGGTGACCTCATTTTGCGTGTCCGGGAGCGTCTTAGAAGATAGCAAATGTCATTGACCTCTGGTGACCTCATTTTGCGTGTCCGGGAGCTTCTTAGAAAATAGCAAAGGTCATTACCTCTGGTGACCTCATTTTGCGTGTCCGGGAGCGTCTTAGAAGATCGCAAGATGTCATTGAACTCTGGTGACCTCATTTCCTGTGTGTCGGAACTTCTAAGAAAATAGGAAAGGTCATTGACCTCATCTGACCTCATTTGACCGACGCGGCGCTTCTGAGTCCATCCTGAAGGTTATTGACCTCTGGTGACCTCATTTCGCGTGTGTCGGAGCTTCTAAGAAAATAGAAAAGGTCATTGACCTCATCTGACCTCATTTGACCGACGCGGCGCTTCTGAGTCCATCCTGAAGGTTATTGACCTCTGGAGACCTCATTTTGCGTGTCCGGGAGGTTCTTGGAAGATAGCAAAGGTCATTGACCTCTGGTGACCTCATTTCGCGTGTGTCGGAGCTTCTAAGAAAATAGAAAAGGTAATTGACCTCATCTGACCTCATTTGACCGACGCGGCGCTTCTGAGTCCATCCTGAAGGTTATTGACCTCTGGTGACATCATTTTGCGTGTCCGGGAGCGTCTTAGAAGATAGCAAATGTCATTGACCTCTGGTGACCTCATTTTGCGTGGCCGGGAGCTTCTTAGAAAATAGCAAAGGTCATTGACATCTGGTGACCTCATTTTGCGTGTCCGGGGCGTCTTAGAAGGTAGAAAGGTCATTGACCTCTGGTGACCTCATTTTGCGTGTCCGGGAGCTTCTTAGAAGATAGCAAAGGTCATTGACTTCTGGTATCCACATTTTGCGTGTCCGGGATCTTCTTAGAAGATAGCAAAGGTCATTGACCTCTGGTGACTTTATTTTGCGTGTCCGGGAGCGTCTTAGAAGATAGCAAAGTTCGTTGACCTCTGGTGACCTCATTTTGCGTGTCCGGGAGCGTCTTAGAAGATAGCAAATGTCATTGACCTCTGGTGACCTCATTTTGCGTGTCCGGGAGCTTCTTAGAAAATAGCAAAGGTCATTACCTCTGGTGACCTCATTTTGCGTGTCCGGGAGCGTCTTAGAAGATAGCAAGATGTCATTGAACTCTGGTGACCTCATTTCCTGTGTGTCGGAACTTCTAAGAAAATAGAAAAGGTCATTGACCTCATCTGACCTCATTTGACCGACGCGGCGCTTCTGAGTCCATCCTGAAGGTTATTGACCTCTGGTGACCTCATTTCGCGTGTGTCAGAGCTTCTAAGAAAATAGAAAAGGTCATTGACCTCATCTGACCTCATTTGACCGACGCGGCGCTTCTGAGTCCATCCTGAAGGTTATTGACCTCTGGAGACCTCATTTTGCGTGTCCGGGAGGTTCTTGGAAGATAGCAAAGGTCATTGACCTCTGGTGACCTCAATTCGCGTGTGTCGGAGCTTCTAAGAAAATAGAAAAGGTAATTGACCTCATCTGACCTCATTTGACCGACGCGGCGCTTCTGAGTCCATCCTGAAGGTTATTGACCTCTGGTGACATCATTTTGCGTGTCCGGGAGCGTCTTAGAAGATAGCAAATGTCATTGACCTCTGGTGACCTCATTTTGCGTGGCCGGGAGCTTCTTAGAAAATAGCAAAGGTCATTGACATCTGGTGACCTCATTTTGCGTGTCCGGGGCGTCTTAGAAGGTAGAAAGGTCATTGACCTCTGGTGACCTCATTTTGCGTGTCCGGGAGCTTCTTGGAAGATAGCAAAGATCATTGACCTCTGGTGACCTCATTTCGCGTGTGCGGGAGCTTCTAAGAGGATAGCAAAAGTCATTGACCTCATCTGACCTCATGTGACCAACGCGGCGCTTCTGAGTCCGTCCTGAAGGTCATTGACCTTTGGTGACCTCATTTTGCGTGTCCGGGAGCTTCTTAGAAGATAACAAAGGTCATTGACCTCTGATGACCTCATTTTGCTTATCCGGGAGCTTCTTAGAAGATAGCAAAGGTCTTTGACCTCTACTGACCTCATTTTGCGTGTGCGGGAGCGTCTTAGAAGATAGCAAAGGTCATTGACCTCTGCTGACCTCATTTTGCGTGTCCGGGAGCTTCTAAGAGTATAGCAAAGGTCATTGACCTCTGGTGACCTCTTTTTGCGTGTCCGGGAGCGTCTTAGAAGATAGCAAAGGTCATTGACCTCTGGTGACCTCATTTTGCGTGTCCGGGAGCGTCTTAGAAGATAGCAAAGTTCATTGACCTCTGGTGACCTCATTTTCCGTGTCCGGGAGCGTCTTAGAAGATAGCAAAGGTCATTGACTTCTGGTGACCACATTTTGCGTGTCCGGGATCTTCTTAGAAGATAGCAAAGGTCATTGACCTCTGGTGACTTTATTTTGCGTGTCCGGGAGCGTCTTAGAAGATAGCAAAGTTCGTTGACCTCTGGTGACCTCATTTTGCGTGTCCGGGAGCGTCTTAGAAGATAGCAAATGTCATTGACCTCTGGTGACCTCATTTTGCGTGTCCGGGAGCTTCTTAGAAAATAGCAAAGGTCATTACCTCTGGTGACCTCATTTTGCGTGTCCGGGAGCGTCTTAGAAGATAGCAAGATGTCATTGAACTCTGGTGACCTCATTTCCTGTGTGTCGGAACTTCTAAGAAAATAGAAAAGGTCATTGACCTCATCTGACCTCATTTGACCGACGCGGCGCTTCTGAGTCCATCCTGAAGGTTATTGACCTCTGGTGACCTCATTTCGCGTGTGTCGGAGCTTCTAAGAGGATAGCAAAAGTCATTGACCTCATCTGACCTCATGTGACCAACGCGGCGCTTCTGAGTCCGTCCTGAAGGTCATTGACCTTTGGTGACCTCATTTTGCGTGTCCGGGGCATCTTAGAAGATAGCAAAGGTCATTGACCTCTGGTGACCTCATTTTGCGTGTCCGGGTCGTCTTAGAAGGTAGCAAAGGTCATTGACCTCTGGTGACCTCATTTTGCGTGTCCGGGGCGTCTTAGAAGGTAGCAAAGGTCATTGACCTCTGGTGACCTCATTTTGCGTGTCCGGGGCGTATTAGAAGGTAGCAAAGGTCATTGACCTCTGGTGACCTCATTTTGCGTGTCCGGGGCGTCTTAGAAGATGAGAAAGGTCATTGACCTCTGGTGACCTCATTTTGCGTGTCCGGGGCGTCTTACAAGGTAGGAAAGGTCATTGACCTCGGGTGACCTCATTTTGCGTGTCCGGGGCGTCTTAGAAGATAGCAAAGGTCATTGAACTCTGGTGACCTCATTTCTCGTGTGTCGGAGCTTCTAAGAAAATAGAAAAGGTCATTGACCTCATCTGACCTCATTTGACCGACGCGGCGCTTCTGAGTCCATCCTGAAGGTTATTGACCTCTGGTGACCTCATTTTGCGTGTGCGGGAGCTTCTTAGAAGATAACAAAGGTCATTGACCTCTGGTGACCTCATTTTGCTTATCCGGGAGCTTCTTAGAAGATAGCAAAGGTCATTGACCTCTGCTGACCTCATTTTGCTTGTGCGGGTGCGTCTTAGAAGATAGCAAAGGTCATTGACCTCTGCTGACCTCATTTTGCGTGTCCGGGAGCTTCTAAGAGTATAGCAAAGGTCATTGACCTCTGGTGACCTCATTTTGCGTGTCCGGGAGCGTCTTAGAAGATAGCAAATGTCATTGACCTCTGGTGACCTCATTTTGCGTGTCCGGGAGCTTCTTAGAAAATAGCAAAGGTCATTGACCTCTGGTGACCTCATTTTGCGTGTCCGGGAGCGTCTTAGAAGATAGCAAAGGTCATTGACCTCTGGTGACCTCATCTTGCGTGTCCGGGAGCTTCTTAGAAGATAGCAAAGGTCATTAACGTCTGGTGACCTTATTTTGCATGTCCGGGAGCTTCTTAGAAGATAGCAAAGGTCATTGAATTCTGGTGACATCATTTTGGTTGTCCGGGAGCGTCTTAGAAGATAGCTAAGGTCATTGACCTCTGGTGACCTCATTTTGCGTGTCCGGAAGCGTTTTAGAATATAGCAAATGTCATTGACCTCTGGTGACCTCACTTTGCGTGTCCGGAAGCTTCTTGGAAGATAGCAAAGGTCATTGACTTCTGGTGACCTCCTTTTGCGTGTCCCGGAGAGTCTTAGAAGATAGCAAAGGTCATTGACCTCTGGTGACCTCATTTTGCGTGTCCAGGAGCTTCTTAGAAGATAGCAAAGGTCATAGACATCTGGTGACCTCATTTTGCATGTCCGGGAGCGTCTTAGAAGATAGCAAGATGTCATTGAACTCTGGTGACCTCATTTCCTGTGTGTCGGAACTTCTAAGAAAATAGAAAAGGTCATTGACCTCATCTGACCTCATTTGACCGACGCGGCGCTTCTGAGTCCATCCTGAAGGTTATTGACCTCTGGTGACCTCATTTTGCGTGTCCGGGAGCTTCTTGGAAGATAGCAAAGGTCATTGACCTCTGGTGACCTCATTTTGCGTGTCCGGGAGCGTCTTAGAAGATAGCAAATGTCATTGACCTCTGGTGACCTCATTTTGCGTCTCCGGGAGCTTCTTAGAAAATAGCAAAGGTCATTGGCCTCTGGTGACCTCATTTTGCGTGTCCAGGAGCTTCTTAGAAGATAGCAAAGGTCATTGACCTCTGCTGACCTCATTTTGCGTGTGCGGGAGCGTCTTGGAAGATAGCAAAGGTCATTGACCTCTGGTGACCTCATTTTGCGTGTCCGGGAGCTTCTGAGAAGATAGCAATGGTCATTGACCTCTGGTGACCTCATTTGACCGACGCGGCGATTCTGAGTCTATCCTGAAGGTCGCTGTCCTCTGGTGACCTCATTTTGCGTGTGCGACAGTTTCTAAGAGGATAGCAAATGTCATTGACCTCATCTGTCCTCATTTGACCGTCGCGGCGCTTCTGAGTCTATCCTGAAGGTCATTGACATCTGGTGACCTCATTTTGCGTGTGCGGGAGCTTCTAAGAAGATAGCAAAGATCATTGACCTCATATGACCTAATTTGTCCGACGCGGCGCGTCTGAGTCTATCCTGAAGGTCATTGTCCTCTGGTGACCTCATTTTGCGTCTCCGGGAGCGTCTTGGAAGATAGCAAAGGTCATTGAACTCTGGTGACCTCATTTTGCGAGTCCGGGAGCTTCTAAGAGGATAGCAAAGGTCATTGACCTCATCTGACCTCATTTGACCGACGCGGCGCTTCTGAGTCTAACCTGAAGGTCATTGACCTCTGATGACCTCATTTTGCGTGTCCGGGAGCTTCTTAGAAGATAGCAATGGTCATTGACCTCTGGTGACCTCATTTTGCGTGTCCAGGAGCATCTTAGAAGATAGCAAAGGTCATTGACCTCTGGTGACCTCATTTTGCGTGTCAGGGAGCTTCTAAGAGGATAGCAAAGGTCATTGCCCTCATCTGACCTCATTTGACCGACGCGGCGCCTCTTAGTCTATCCTGAGGGTCATTGACCTCTCGTGACCTCATTTTGCGTGTCCGGATGATTCTTAGAAGACAGCAAAGTTCATTGACCACTCGTGACCTCATTTTGCGTGTCCGGGTGCTTCTAAGGGTATAGCAAAGGTCATTGACCTCATCTGACCTCATTTGACCGACGCGGCGCTTCTGAGTCTATCCTGAAGGTCATTGACCTCTGGTGACCTCATTTTGCGTGTCCGGGGGCGTCTTAGAATATAGCAAAGTTCATTGACCTCTGGTGACCCCATTTTGCGTGTGCGGGAGCTTCTTAGAAGATAGCAAAGGTCATTGACCTCTGGTGACTTCATTTGACCGACGCGGCGCTTCTGAGTCTATCCTGAAGGTCATTGACCTCTGGTGACATTATTTTGCGTGTCCGGGAGCTTCTAAGAGGATAGCAAAGGTCATTGACCTCATCTGATCTCATTTGACCAACGCGGCGCTTCTGAGTATATCCTAAAGGTCATTGTCCTCTGGTGACCTCATTTTGCGTGTGCGAGAGCTTATAAGAGGATAGCAAAGGTCATTAACTTCATCTGAACTCATTTGAACGACGCGGCGCTTCTGAGTCCATCCTGAAGGTCATTTACCACTGATGACCTCATTTTAGTTGTCCGGGAGCGTCTGTGAAGATAGCAAAGGTCATTGACCTCTGGTGACCTCATTTTGCGTGTCCGGGAGCTTCTTAGATGATAGCAAAGGTCATTGACCTCTGGTGACCTCATTTTGCGTGTGCGGGGCTTCTAAAAGGATAGCAAAAGTCATTGACCTCATCTGACCTCATTTGACCGACGCGGCGCTTCTGAGTCTATCCTGAAGGTCATTGACCTCTGGTGACCTCATTTTGCGTGTCCGGGAGCGTCTTAGAATATAGCAAAGTTCATTGACCTCTGGTGACCTCATTTTGCGTGTGCGGGATCTTCTTAGAAGATAGCAAAGGTCATTAACCTCTGGTGACCTCATTTCACCGACGCGGCGCTTCTGAGTCTATCCTGAAGGTCATTGACCTCTGGTGACCTCATTTTGCGTGTCAGGGAGCTTCTAAGAGGATAGCAAAGGTCATTGCCCTCATCTGACCTCATTTGACCGACGCGGCGCCTCTGAGTCTGTCCTGAAGGTCATTGACCTCTGGTGACCTCATTTTGCGTCTCCGGGAGCGTCTTAGAATATAGCAAAGTTCATTGACCTCTGGTGACCTCATTTTGCGTGTCCGGGAGCGTCTTAGAATATAGCAAAGTTCATTGACCTCTGGTGACCTCATTTTGCGTATCCGGGATCTTCTAAGAGTATAGCAAAGGTCATTGACCTCATCTGACCTCATTTGACCGACGCGGCGCTTCTGAGAGTATCCTGAAGGTCATTGACCTCTGGTGAACTCATTTTGCGTGTGCGGGAGCTTCTAAGAAGATAGCAAATGTCATTGACCTCAACTGACCAAATTTGACCGACGCGGCGCTTCTGAGTCTATCCTGAAGGTCATTGACCTCTGGTGACATCATTTTGCGTGTCCGGGAGTTTCTAAGAGTATTGCGAAGGTCATTGACTTCATCTGACCTGATTTGACCTACGCGGCGCTTCTGAGAGTATCCTGAAGGTCATTGACCTCTGGTGAACTCATTTTGCGTGTGCGGGAGCTTATAAGAAGATAGCAAAGGTCATTGACCTCAACTGACCAAATTTGACCGACGCGGCGCCTCTGAGTCTGTCCTGAAGGTCATTGACCTCTGGTGACCTCATTTTGCGTCTCCGGGAGCGTCTTAGAATATAGCAAAGTTCATTGACCTCTGGTGACCTCATTTTGCGTGTCCGGGAGCGTCTTAGAATATAGCAAAGTTCATTGACCTCTGGTGACCTCATTTTGCGTATCCGGGATCTTCTAAGAGTATAGCAAAGGTCATTGACCTCATCTGACCTCATTTGACCGACGCGGCGCTTCTGAGAGTATCCTGAAGGTCATTGACCTCTGGTGAACTCATTTTGCGTGTGCGGGAGCTTCTAAGAAGATAGCAAATGTCATTGACCTCAACTGACCAAATTTGACCGACGCGGCGCTTCTGAGTCTATCCTGAAGGTCATTGACCTCTGGTGACATCATTTTGCGTGACCGGGAGTTTCTAAGAGTATTGCGAAGGTCATTGACTTCATCTGACCTGATTTGACCTACGCGGCGCTTCTGAGAGTATCCTGAAGGTCATTGACCTCTGGTGAACTCATTTTGCGTGTGCGGGAGCTTATAAGAAGATAGCAAAGGTCATTGACCTCATCTGACCTCATTTGACCGACGCGGCGCTTCTGAGTCTAACCTGAAGGTCATTGACCTCTGGTGACCTCATTTTGCGTGTCCGGGAGCTTCTAAGGGTATAGCAAAGGTCATTGACCTCATCTGACCTCATTTGACCGACGCGGAGCTTCTGAGTCTATCCTGAAGGTCATTGACCTCTGGTGACATCATTTTGCGTGTCCGGGAGCGTCTGAGAAGGTAGCAAAGGTCATTGACCTCTGGTGACCTCATTTTGCGTGTCCGGGAGCTTCTGAGAAGGTAGCAAAGATCATTGACCTCTGGTGACCTCATTTTGCGTGTCCGGGAGCTTCTAAGAGGATAGCAAAGGTCATTGACCTCATCTGACCTCATTTGACCGACGCGGCGCTTCAGAGTCTAACCTGAAGGTTATTGACCTCTGGTGACCTCATTTTGCGTGTCCAGGAGCATCTTAGAAGATAGCAAAGGTCATTGACCTCTGGTGACCTCATATTGCGTGTGCGGGAGCATCCAAAAGGATAGCAAAGTTCATTGACCTCATCTGACCTCATTTGACCGACGCGGCGCTTCTGAGTCTACCCTGAAGGTCATTGACCTCTGGTGACCTCACTTTGCGTGTCAGGGAGCTTCTAAGAAGATAGCAAAGGTCATTGCCCTCATCTGACCTCATTTGACCGACGCGGCGCCTTTTAGTCTATCCTGAGGGTCATTGACCTCTCGTGACCTCATTTTGCGTGTCCGGGAGCGTCTTGGAAGATAGCAAAGGTCATTGAACTCTGGTGACCTCATTTTGCGTGTCAGGGAGCTTCTAAGAGGATAGCAAAGGTCATTGCCCTCATCTGACCTCATTTGACCGATGCGGCGCCTCTTAGTCTATCCTGAGGTTCATTGACCTCTCGTGACCTCATTTTGCGTGTCCGGATGCGTCTTAGAAGATAGCAAAGTTCATTGACCACTCGTGACCTCATTTTGCGTGTCCGGGTGCTTCTAAGGGTATAGCAAAGGTCATTGACCTCATCTGACCTCATTTGACCGACGCGGCGCTTCTGAGTCTATCCTGTAGGTCATTGACCTCTGGTGACCTCATTTTGCGTGTCCGGGAGCGTCTTAGAATGTAGCAAAGTTCATTGACCTCTGGTGACCTCATTTTGCGTGTGCGGGAGCTTCTTAGAAGATAGCAAAGGTCATTGACCTCTGGTGACCTCATTTGACCGACGCGGCGCCTCTGAGTCTGTCCTGAAGGTCATTGACCTCTGGTGACCTCATTTTGCGTCTCCGGGAGCGTCTTAGAATGTAGCAAAGTTCATTGACCTCTGGTGACCTCATTTTGCGTGTCCGGGAGCGTCTTAGAATATAGCAAAGTTCATTGACCTCTGGTGACCTCATTTTGCGTATCCGGGAGCTTCTAAGAGTATAGCAAAGGTCATTGACCTCATCTGACCTCATTTGACCGACGCGGCGCTTCTGAGAGTATCCTGAAGGTCATTGACCTCTGGTGAACTCATTTTGCGTGTGCGGGAGCTTCTAAGAAGATAGCAAAGGTCATTGACCTCATCTGACCAAATTTGACCGACGCGGCGCTTCTGAGTCTATCCTGAGGGTCATTGACCTCTGGTGACCTCATTTTGCGTGTCCGGGAGCTTCTAAGAGTATAGCAAAGGTCATTGACCTCATCTGACCTCATTTGACCGACGCGGCGCTTCTGAGAGTATCCTGAAGGTCATTGACCTCTGGTGACCTCATTTTGCGTGTCCGGGAGCTTCTAAGAGTATAGCAAAGGTCATTGACCTCATCTGACCTCCTTTGGCCGACGCGGCGCTTCTGAGTCTATCCTGAAGGTCATTGACATCTGGTGACCTCATTTTGCGTGTGCGGGAGCTTCTAAGAAGATAGCAAAGATCATTGACCTCATATGACCTAATTTGTCCGACGCGGCGCGTCTGAGTCTATCCTGAAGGTCATTGTCCTCTGGTGACCTCATTTTGCGTCTCCGGGAGCGTCTTGGAAGATAGCAAAGGTCATTGAACTCTGGTGACCTCATTTTGCGAGTCCGGGAGCTTCTAAGAGGATAGCAAAGGTCATTGACCTCATCTGACCTCATTTGACCGACGCGGCGCTTATGAGTCTAACCTGAAGGTCATTGACCTCTGATGACCTCATTTTGCGTGTCCGGGAGCTTCTTAGAAGATAGCAATGGTCATTGACCTCTGGTGACCTCATTTTGCGTGTCCAGGAGCATCTTAGAAGATAGCAAAGGTCATTGACCTCTGGTGACCTCATATTGCGTGTGCGGGAGCATCCAAAAGGATAGCAAAGTTCATTGACCTCATCTGACCTCATTTGACCGACGCGGCGCTTCTGAGTCTATCCTGAAGGTCATTGACCTCTGGTGACCTCATTTTGCGTGTCAGGGAGCTTCTAAGAGGATAGCAAAGGTCATTGCCCTCATCTGACCTCATTTGACCGACGCGGCGCCTCTTAGTCTATCCTGAGGGTCATTGACCTCTCGTGACCTCATTTTGCCTGTCCGTGAGCGTCTTGGAAGATTGCAAAGGTCATTGACCTCTGGTGACCTCATTTTGCTTGTCAGGGAGCTTCTAAGAGGATAGCAAAGGTCATTGCCCTCATCTGACCTCATTTGACCGATGCGGCGCCTCTTAGTCTATCCTGAGGGTCATTTACCACTGATGACCTCATTTTAGTTGTCCGGGAGCGTCTTTGAAGATAGCAAAGGTCATTGACCTCTGGTGACCTCATTTTGCGTGTCCGGGAGCTTCTTAGAAGATAGCAAAGGTCATTGACCTCTGGTGACCTCATTTTGCGTGTGCGGAGCTTCTAAGAGGATAGCAAAAGTCATAGACCTCATCTGACCTCATTTGACCGACGCGGCGCTTCAGAGTCTAATCTGAAGGTCATTGACCTCTGGTGACTTCATTTTGCGTGTCCGGGAGCTTCTTAGAAGATAGCAATGGTCATTGACCTCTGGTGACCTCATTTTGCGTGTCCAGGAGCATCTTAGAAGATAGCAAAGGTCATTGACCTCTGGTGACCTCATATTGCGTGTGCGGGAGCATCCAAAAGGATAGCAAAGTTCAGTGACCTCATCTGACCTCATTTGACCAACGCGGCGCTTCTGAGTCTACCCTGAAGGTCATTGACCTCTGGTGACCTCATTTTGCGTGTCCGGGAGCTTCTAAGAGGCTAGCAAAGGTCATTGACCTCAACTGACCTCATTTTACCGACGCGGCGCTTCTGAGTCTATCCTGAAGGTCATTGACTTCTGGTGACCTTATTTTGCGTGTCCGGGAGCTTCTAAGTGGATAGCAAAGGCCATTGACCTCATCTGACCTCATTTGACCGAAGCGGCGCCTCTGAGTCTATCCTGAGGGTCACTGACCTCTGGTGACCTCATTTTGCGTGTCCGGGAGCGTCTTACAAGATAGCAAATTTCATTGACCTCTGGTGACCTTATTTTGCGTGTCCGGGAGCTTCTAAGAAAAAATCAAAGGTCATTGCCCTCATCTGACCTCATTTGACCGACGCGGCGCCTCTAAGTCTATCCTGAAGGTCACTGACCTCAGGTGACCTCATTTTGCGTGTCCGCGAGCGTCTTAGAAGGTAGCATAAATTATTGACCTCTGCTGACCTCATTTTGCGTGTCCGGGAGCTTCTAAGAGGTAGCAAAGGTCATTAACCTCATCTGAACTCATTTGACCGACTCGGCGCTTCTGAGTCTATCCTGAAGGTCATTGACCTCTGGTGACCTCATTTTGCGTGTCCAGGAGCATCTTAGAAGATAGCAAAGGTCATTGACCTCTGGTGACCTCATATTGCGTGTGCGGGAGCATCCAAAAGGATAGCAAAGTTCATTGACCTCATCTGACCTCATTTGACCGACGCGGCGCTTCTGAGTCTACCCTGAAGGTCATTGACCTCTGGTGACCTCACTTTGCGTGTCAGGGAGCTTCTAAGAAGATTGCAAAGGTCATTGCCCTCATCTGACCTCATTTGACCGACGCGGCGCCTTTTAGTCTATCCTGAGGGTCATTGACCTCTCGTGACCTCATTTTGCGTGTCCGGGAGCGTCTTGGAAGATAGCAAAGGTCATTGAACTCTGGTGACCTCATTTTGCGTGTCAGGGAGCTTCTAAGAGGATAGCAAAGGTCATTGCCCTCATCTGACCTCATTTGACCGATGCGGCGCCTCTTAGTCTATCCTGAGGTTCATTGACCTCTCGTGACCTCATTTTGCGTGTCCGGATGCGTCTTAGAAGATAGCAAAGTTCATTGACCACTCGTGACCTCATTTTGCGTGTCCGGGTGCTTCTAAGGGTATAGCAAAGGTCATTGACCTCATCTGACCTCATTTGACCGACGCGGCGCTTCTGAGTCTATCCTGTAGGTCATTGACCTCTGGTGACCTCATTTTGCGTGTCCGGGAGCGTCTGAGAATGTAGCAAAGTTCATTGACCTCTGGTGACCTCATTTTGCGTGTGCGGGAGCTTCTTAGAAGATAGCAAAGGTCATTGACCTCTGGTGACCTCATTTGACCGACGCGGCGCCTCTGAGTCTGTCCTGAAGGTCATTGACCTCTGGTGACCTCATTTTGCGTCTCCGGGAGCGTCTTAGAATGTAGCAAAGTTCATTGACCTCTGGTGACCTCATTTTGCGTGTCCGGGAGCGTCTTAGAATATAGCAAAGTTCATTGACCTCTGGTGACCTCATTTTGCGTATCCGGGAGCTTCTAAGAGTATAGCAAAGGTCATTGACCTCATCTGACCTCATTTGACCGACGCGGCGCTTCTGAGAGTATCCTGAAGGTCATTGACCTCTGGTGAACTCATTTTGCGTGTGCGGGAGCTTCTAAGAAGATAGCAAAGGTCATTGACCTCATCTGACCAAATTTGACCGACGCGGCGCTTCTGAGTCTATCCTGAGGGTCATTGACCTCTGGTGACCTCATTTTGCGTGTCCGGGAGCTTCTAAGAGTATAGCAAAGGTCATTGACCTCATCTGACCTCATTTGACCGACGCGGCGCTTCTGAGAGTATCCTGAAGGTCATTGACCTCTGGTGACCTCATTTTGCGTGTCCGGGAGCTTCTAAGAGTATAGCAAAGGTCATTGACCTCATCTGACCTCCTTTGGCCGACGCGGCGCTTCTGAGTCTATCCTGAAGGTCATTGACATCTGGTGACCTCATTTTGCGTGTGCGGGAGCTTCTAAGAAGATAGCAAAGATCATTGACCTCATATGACCTAATTTGTCCGACGCGGCGCGTCTGAGTCTATCCTGAAGGTCATTGTCCTCTGGTGACCTCATTTTGCGTCTCCGGGAGCGTCTTGGAAGATAGCAAAGGTCATTGAACTCTGGTGACCTCATTTTGCGAGTCCGGGAGCTTCTAAGAGGATAGCAAAGGTCATTGACCTCATCTGACCTCATTTGACCGACGCGGCGCTTATGAGTCTAACCTGAAGGTCATTGACATCTGATGACCTCATTTTGCGTGTCCGGGAGCTTCTTAGAAGATAGCAATGGTCATTGACCTCTGGTGACCTCATTTTGCGTGTCCAGGAGCATCTTAGAAGATAGCAAAGGTCATTGACCTCTGGTGACCTCATATTGCGTGTGCGGGAGCATCCAAAAGGATAGCAAAGTTCATTGACCTCATCTGACCTCATTTGACCGACGCGGCGCTTCTGAGTCTATCCTGAAGGTCATTGACCTCTGGTGACCTCATTTTGCGTGTCAGGGAGCTTCTAAGAGGATAGCAAAGGTCATTGCCCTCATCTGACCTCATTTGACCGACGCGGCGCCTCTTAGTCTATCCTGAGGGTCATTGACCTCTCGTGACCTCATTTTGCCTGTCCGTGAGCGTCTTGGAAGATTGCAAAGGTCATTGACCTCTGGTGACCTCATTTTGCTTGTCAGGGAGCTTCTAAGAGGATAGCAAAGGTCATTGCCCTCATCTGACCTCATTTGACCGATGCGGCGCCTCTTAGTCTATCCTGAGGGTCATTTACCACTGATGACCTCATTTTAGTTGTCCGGGAGCGTCTTTGAAGATAGCAAAGGTCATTGACCTCTGGTGACCTCATTTTGCGTGTCCGGGAGCTTCTTAGAAGATAGCAAAGGTCATTGACCTCTGGTGACCTCATTTTGCGTGTGCGGAGCTTCTAAGAGGATAGCAAAAGTCATAGACCTCATCTGACCTCATTTGACCGACGCGGCGCTTCAGAGTCTAATCTGAAGGCCATTGACCTCTGGTGACTTCATTTTGCGTGTCCGGGAGCTTCTTAGAAGATAGCAATGGTCATTGACCTCTGGTGACCTCATTTTGCGTGTCCAGGAGCATCTTAGAAGATAGCAAAGGTCATTGACCTCTGGTGACCTCATATTGCGTGTGCGGGAGCATCCAAAAGGATAGCAAAGTTCAGTGACCTCATCTGACCTCATTTGACCAACGCGGCGCTTCTGAGTCTACCCTGAAGGTCATTGACCTCTGGTGACCTCATTTTGCGTGTCCGGGAGCTTCTAAGAGGCTAGCAAAGGTCATTGACCTCAACTGACCTCATTTTACCGACGCGGCGCTTCTGAGTCTATCCTGAAGGTCATTGACTTCTGGTGACCTTATTTTGCGTGTCCGGGAGCTTCTAAGTGGATAGCAAAGGCCATTGACCTCATCTGACCTCATTTGACCGAAGCGGCGCCTCTGAGTCTATCCTGAGGGTCACTGACCTCTGGTGACCTCATTTTGCGTGTCCGGGAGCGTCTTACAAGATAGCAAATTTCATTGACCTCTGGTGACCTTATTTTGCGTGTCCGGGAGCTTCTAAGAAAAAATCAAAGGTCATTGCCCTCATCTGACCTCATTTGACCGACGCGGCGCCTCTAAGTCTATCCTGAAGGTCACTGACCTCAGGTGACCTCATTTTGCGTGTCCGCGAGCGTCTTAGAAGGTAGCATAAATTATTGACCTCTGCTGACCTCATTTTGCGTGTCCGGGAGCTTCTAAGAGGTAGCAAAGGTCATTAACCTCATCTGAACTCATTTGACCGACTCGGCGCTTCTGAGTCTATCCTGAAGGTCATTGACCTCTGGTTAGCTCATTTTGCTTGCCCGGGAGCGTCTTTGAAGATAGTAAAGGTCATTGACTTCTGGTGACCTCATTTTGCGTGTCCGGGAGCTTCTTAGAAGATAGCATAGGTCATTGACCTCTGGTGACCATATTTTGCGTGTGCGGAGCATCTAACAGGATGGCAAAGGTCATTCAGCTCATCTGAACTCATTTGACCGACGCGGCGCTTCTGAGTCTAACCTGAAGGTCATTGACCTCGGGTGACCTCATTTTGCGTTGCGGGAGCTTGTAAGAAGATAGCAAAGTTCATTGACATCATCTGAATTCATTTGAACGACGTGGCGCTTCTGAGTCTAACCTGAAGGTCATTGACCTCTGGTGACCTAATTTTGCGTGTCCGGGAGCTTCTTAGAAGATAGCAATGGTCATTGACCTCTGGTGACCTCATTTTGCGTGTCCAGGAGCATCTTAGAAGATAGCAAAAGTCATTGACCTCTGGTGACCTCATATTGCGTGTGCGGGAGAATCCAAAAGGATAGCAAAGTTCATTGACCTCATCTGACCTCATTTGACCGACGCGGCGCTTCTGAGTCTATCCTGAAGGTCATTGACCTCTGGTGACCTCATTTTCCGTGTCAGGGAGCTTCTAAGAGGATAGCAAAGGTCATTGCCCTCATCTGACCTCATTTGACCGACGCGGCGCCTCTTAGTCTATCCTGAGGGTCATTGACCTCTCGTGACCTCATTTTGCCTGTCCGTGAGCGTCTTGGAAGATTGCAAAGGTCATTGACCTCTGGTGAGCTCATTTTGCGTGTCAGGGAGCTTCTAAGAGGATAGCAAAGGTCATTGCCCTCATCTGACCTCATTTGACCGACGCGGCGCCTCTTAGTCTATCCTGAGGGTCATTTACCACTGATGACCTCATTTTAGTTTTCCGGGAGCGTCTTTGAAGATAGCAAAGGTCATTGACCTCTGGTGACCTCATTTTGCGTGTCCGGCAGCTTCTTAGAAGATAGCAAAGGTCATTGACCTCTGGTGACCTCATTTTGCGTGTGCGGAGCTTCTAAGAGGATAGCAAAAGTCATTGACCTCATCTGACCTCATTTGACCGACGCGGCGCTTCAGAGTCTAACCTGAAGGTCATTGACCTCTGGTGACTTCATTTTGCGTGTCCGGGAGCTTCTTAGAAGATAGCAATGGTCATTGACCTCTGGTGACCTCATTTTGCGTGTCCAGGAGCATCTTAGAAGATAGCAAAGGTCATTGACCTCTGGTGACCTCATATTGCGTGTGCGGGAGCTTCCAAAAGGATAGCAAAGTTCAGTGACCTAATCTGACCTCATTTGACCAACGCGGCGCTTCTGAGTCTACCCTGAAGGTCATTGACCTCTGGTGACCTCATTTTGCGTGTCCGGGAGCTACTAAGAGGCTAGCAAAGGTCATTGACCTCAACTGACCTCATTTTACCGACGCGGCGCTTCTGAGTCTATCCTGAAGGTCATTGACTTGTGGTGACCTTATTTTGCGTGTCCGGGAGCTTCTAAGTGGATAGCAAAGGCCACTGACCTCATCTGACCTCATTTGACCGAAGCGGCGCCTCTGACTCTATCCTGAGGGTCATTGACCTCTGGTGACCTCATTTTGCGTGTCCGGGAGCGTCTTACAAGATAGCAAATTTCATTGACCTCTGGTGACCTTATTTTGCGTGTCCGGGAGCTTCTAAGAAAAAATCAAAGGTCATTGCCCTCATCTGACCTCATTTGACCGACGCGGCGCCTCTAAGTCTATCCTGAAGGTCACTGACCTCAGGTGACCTCATTTTGCGTGTCCCGGAAGCGTCTTAGAAGGTAGCAAAAATTATTGACCTCTGCTGACCTCATTTTGCGTGTCCGGGAGCTTCTAAGAGGTAGCAAAGGTCATTAACCTCATCTGAACTCATTTGACCGACGCGGCGCTTCTGAGTCTATCCTGAAGGTCATTGACCTCTGGTGACCTCATTTTGCGTGTCCGGGAGCGTCTTAGAATATTGCAAAGTTCATTGACCTCTGGTGACCTCATTTTGCGTATCCGGGAGCTTCTAAGAGTATAGCAAAGGTCATTGACCTCATCTGACCTCATTTGACCGACGCGGCGCTTCTGAGAGTATCCTGAAGGTCATTGTCCTCTGGTGACCTCATTTTGCGTTTGCGGGAGCTTCTAATAGGATAGCAAAGGTCATTGTACTCATCTGACCTCATTTGACCGACGCGGCGCTTCTGAGTCTAACCTGAAGGTCATTGACCTCTGGTGACCTCATATTGCGTGTGCGGGAGCTTCCAAATGGATAGCAAAGTTCAGTGACCTCATCTGACCTCATTTGACCAACGCGGCGCTTCTGAGTCTACCCTGAAGGTCATTGACCTGTGGTGACCTCATTTTGCGTGTCCGGGAGCTTGTAAGAGGCTAGCAAAGGTCATTGACCTCAACTGACCTCATTTTACCGACGCGGCGCTTCTGAGTCTATCCTGAAGGTCATTGACTTGTGGTGACCTTATTTTGCGTGTCCGGGAGCTTCTAAGTGGATAGCAAAGCTCATTGACCTCATCTGACCTCTTTTGACCGGCGCGGCGCTTCTCAGTCTATCCTGAAGGTCATTGACCTCTGGTCACCTCATTTTGTGTCTCCGGGAGCTTCTAAGAGGATAGCAAAGGTCATTGACCTCATCTGACCTCATTTGACCGAAGCGGCGCCTCTTAGTCTATCCTGAGGGTCATTGACCTCTCGTGACCTCATTTTGCGTGTCCGGATGCGTCTTAGAAGATAGCAAAGTTCATTGACCACTCGTGACCTCATTTTACGTGTCCGGGTGCTTCTAAGGGTATAGCAAAGGTCATTGACCTCATCTGACCTCATTTGACCGACGCGGCGCCTCTTAGTCTATCCTGAGGGTCATTGACCTCTCGTGACCTCATTTTGCTTGTCCGGATGCGTCTTAGAAGATAGCAAAGTTCATTGACCTCTGGTGACTTCTTTTTGCGTCTCCTGGAGCTTCTAAGGGTATAGCAAAGGTCATTGACCTCATCTGACCTCATTTGACCGACGCGGCGCTTCTGAGTCTATCCTGAAGGTCATTGACCTCTGGTGACTTCATTTTGCGTGTCCGGTTGCGTCTGAGAAGGTAGCAAATGTCATTGACCTCTGGTGACCTCATTTTGCGTGTCCGGGAGCTTCTGAGAAGGTAGCAAAGGTCATTGACCTCTGGTGACCTCATTTTGCGTGTGCGGGAGCTTCTTAGAAGATAGCAAAGGTCATTGACCTCTGGTGACCTCATTTGACCGACGCAGCGCTTCTGAGTCTATCCTGAAGGTCATTGTCCTCTGGTGACCTCATTTTGCGTATGCGACAGCTTCTAAGAGGATAGCAAATGTCATTGACCTCATCTGTCCTCATTTGACCATCGCGGCGCTTCTGAGTCTATCCTGAAGGTCATTGACCTCTGGTGACATTATTTTGCGTGTCCGGGAGCTTCTAAGAGAATAGCAAAGGTCATTGACCTCATCTGACCTCATTTGACCGACGCGGCGCCTCTGAGTCTATCCTGAAGGTCATTGACCTTTGGTTTCCTCATTTTGCGTGTGCCTGAGCTTCTAAGAAGATAGCAAAGCTCATTGACCTCATCTGACCTCTTTTGACCGGCGCGGCGCTTCTCAGTCTATCCTGAAGGTCATTGACCTCTGGTCACCTCATTTTGTGTCTCCGGGAGCTTCTAAGAGGATAGCAAAGGTCATTGACCTCATCTGACCTCATTTGACCGACGCGGCGCTTCTGAGTCTATCCTGAAGGTCATTGACCTCTGGTGACCTCATTTTGCGTGTGCGGAGCTTCCAAGAGGATGGCAAAAGTCATTGACCTCATCTGACCTCATTTGACCGACGCGGCGCTTCTGAGTCTATCCTGAAGGTCATTGACCTCTGGTGACCTCATTTTGCGTGTCAGGGAGCTTCTAAGAGGATAGCAAAGGTCATTGCCCTCATCTGACTTCATTTGACCGACGCGGCGCCTCTGAGTCTATCCTGAAGGTCATTGACCTCTGGTGACCTCATTTTGCGTCTCCGGGAGCGTCTTAGAAGATAGCAAAGTTCATTGACCTCTGGTGACCTCTTTTTGCGTGTCCGGGAGCTGCTAAGGGTATAGCAAAGGTCATTGACCTCATCTGACCTCATTTGACCGACGCGGCGCTTCTGAGTCTATCCTGAAGGTCATTGACCTCTGGTGACTTCATTTTGCATGTCCGGTAGCGTCTGAGAAGGTATCAAAGGTCATTGACCTCTGGTGACCTCATTTTGCGTGTCAGGGATCTTCTAAGAGGATAGCAAAGGTCATTGCCCTCATCTGACTTCATTTGACCGACGCGGCGCCTCTGAGTCTATCCTGAAGGTCATTGACCTCTGGTGACCTCATTTTGCGTCTCCTGGAGCGTCTTAGAAGATAGCAAAGTTCATTGACCTCTGGTGACCTCTTTCTGCGTGTCCGGGAGCTGCTAAGTGTATAGCAAAGGTCATTGACCTCATCTGACCTCATTTGACCGACGCGGCGCTTCTGAGTCTATCCTGAAGGTCATTGACCTCTGGTGACTTCATTTTGCGTGTCTGGTAGCGTCTGAGAAGGTAGCAAAGGTCATTGACCTCTGGTGACCTCATTTCCGTGTCCAGGAGCATCTTAGAAGATAGCAAAGGTCATTGACCTCTGGTGACCTCATATTGCGTGTGCGGGAGCTTCCAAATGGATAGCAAAGTTCAGTGACCTCATCTGACCTCATTTGACCAACGCGGCGCTTCTGAGTCTACCCTGAAGGTCATTGACCTCTGGTGACCTCATTTTGCGTGTCCGGGAGCTTCTAAGAGGCTAGCAAAGGTCATTGACCTCAACTGACCTCATTTTACCGACGCGGCGCTTCTGAGTCTATCCTGAAGGTCATTGACTTGTGGTGACCTTATTTTGCGTGTCCGGGAGCTTCTAAGTGGATAGCAAAGGCCATTGACCTCATCTGACCTCATTTGACCGAAGCGGCGCCTCTGACTCTATCCTGAGGGTCATTGACCTCTGGTGACCTCATTTTGCGTGTCCGGGAGCGTCTTACAAGATTGCAAATTTCATTGACCTCTGGTGACCTTATTTTGCGTGTCCGGGAGCTTCTAAGAAAAAATCAAAGGTCATTGCCCTCATCTGACCTCATTTGACCGACGCGGCGCCTCCAAGTCTATCCTGAAGGTCACTGACCTCAGGTGACCTCATTTTGCGTGTCCCGGAAGCGTCTTAGAAGGTAGCAAAAATTATTGACCTCTGCTGACCTCATTTTGCGTGTCCGGGAGCTTCTAAGAGGTAGCAAAGGTCATTAACCTCATCTGAACTCATTTGACCGACGCGGCGCTTCTGAGTCTATCCTGAAGGTCAATGACCTCTGGTGACCTCATTTTGCGTGTCCGGGAGCGTCTTAGAATATTGCAAAGTTCATTGACCTCTGGTGACCTCATTTTGCGTATCCGGGAGCTTCTAAGAGTATAGCAAAGGTCATTGACCTCATCTGACCTCATTTGACCGACGCGGCGCTTCTGAGAGTATCCTGAAGGTCATTGTCCTCTGGTGACCTCATTTTGCGTTTGCGGGAGCTTCTAATAGGATAGCAAAGGTCATTGAACTCATCTGACCTCATTTGACCGACGCGGCGCTTCTGAGTCTAACCTGAAGGTCATTGACCTCTGGTGACCTCATTTTGCGTGTCCGGGAGCTTCTAAGGGTATAGCAAAGGTCATTGACCTCATCTGACCTCATTTGACCAACGCGGCGCTTCTGAGTCTATCCTGAAGGTCATTGACCTCTGGTGACCTCATTTTGCGTGTCCGGGAGCGTCTGAGAAGGTAGCAAAGGTCATTGACCTCTGGAGACCCCATCTTGCGTGTCCGGGAGCTTCTAAGAGGATAGCAAAGGTCATTGAACTCATCTGACCTCATTTGACCGACGCGGCGCTTCAGAGTCTAACCTGAAGGTCATTGACCTCTGGTGACCTCATTTTGCGTGTGCGGGAGCTTCTTAGAAGATAGCAAAGGTCATTGACCTCTGGTGACCTCATTTGACCGACGCGGCGCTTCAGAGTCTAACCTGAAGGTCATTGACCTATGGTGACCTCATTTTGCGTGTGCGGGAGCTTCTTAGAAGATAGCAAAAATCATTGACCTCTGGTGACCTCATTTGACCGACGCGGCGCTTCTGAGTCTATCCTGAAGGTCATTGACCTCTGGTGACATTATTTTGCGTGTCCGGGAGCTTCTAAGAGAATAGCAAAGGTCATTGACCTCATCTAACCTCTTTTGACCGACGCGGCGCCTCTGAGTCTATCCTGAAGGTCATTGACCTTTGGTTACCTCATTTTGCGTGTGCCTGAGCTTCTAAGAAGATAGCAAAGCTCATTGACCTCATCTGACCTCTTTTGACCGGCGCGGCGCTTCTCAGTCTATCCTGAAGGTCATTGACCTCTGGTCACCTCATTTTGTGTCTCCGGGAGCTTCTAAGAGGATAGCAAAGGTCATTGACCTCATCTGACCTCATTTGACCGACGCGGCGCCTCTTAGTCTATCTTGAGGGTCATTGACCTCTCGTGACCTCATTTTGCGTGTCCGGATGCGTCTTAGAAGATAGCAAAGTTCATTGACCACTCGTGACCTCATTTTGCGTGTCCGGGTGCTTCTAAGGGTATAGCAAAGGTCATTGACCTCATCTGACCTCATTTGACCGACGCGGCGCCTCTTAGTCTATCCTGAGGGTCATTGACCTCTCGTGACCTCATTTTGCGTGTCCGGATGCGTCTTAGAAGATAGCAAAGTTCATTCACCTCTGGTGACTTCTTTTTGCGTCTCCTGGAGCTTCTAAGGGTATAGCAAAGGTCATTGACCTCATCTGACCTCATTTGACCGACGCGGCGCTTCTGAGTCTATCCTGAAGGTCATTGACCTCTGGTGACTTCATTTTGCGTGTCCGGTAGCGTCTGAGAAGGTAGCAAAGGTCATTGACCTCTGGTGACCTCATTTTGCGTGTCCGGGAGCTTCTGAGAAGGTAGCAAAGGTCATTGACCTCTGGTGACCTCATTTTGCGTGTGCGGGAGCTTCTTAGAAGATAGCAAAGGTCATTGACCTCTGGTGACCTCATTTGACCGACGCAGCGCTTCTGAGTCTATCCTGAAGGTCATTGTCCTCTGGTGACCTCATTTTGCGTATGCGACAGCTTCTAAGAGGATAGCAAATGTCATTGACCTCATCTGTCCTCATTTGACCATCGCGGCGCTTCTGAGTCTATCCTGAAGGTCATTGACCTCTGGTGACATTATTTTGCGTGTCCGGGAGCTTCTAAGAGAATAGCAAAGGTCATTGACCTCATCTGACCTCATTTGACCGACGCGGCGCTTCTGAGTCTAACCTGAAGGTCATTGACCTCTGGTGTCCTCATTTTGCGTGTCCGGGAGCTTCTTAGAAGATAGCAATGGTCATTGACCTCTGGTGACCTCATTTTGCGTGTCCAGGAGCATCTTAGAAGATAGCAAAGGTCATTGACCTCTGGTGACCTCATATTGCGTGTGCGGGAGCATCCAAAAGGATAGCAAAGTTCATTGACCTCATCTGACCTCATTTGACCGACGCGGCGCTTCTGACTCTATCCTGAAGGTCATTGACCTCTGGTGACCTCATTTTGCGTGTCAGGGATCTTCTAAGAGGATAGCAAAGGTCATTGCCCTCATCTGACTTCATTTGACCGACGCGGCGCCTCTGAGTCTATCCTGAAGGTCATTGACCTCTGGTGACCTCATTTTGCGTCTCCGGGAGCGTCTTAGAAGATAGCAAAGTTCATTGACCTCTGGTGACCTCTTTCTGCGTGTCCGGGAGCTGCTAAGTGTATAGCAAAGGTCATTGACCTCATCTGACCTCATTTGACCGACGCGGCGCTTCTGAGTCTATCCTGAAGGTCATTGACCTCTGGTGACTTCATTTTGCGTGTCTGGTAGCGTCTGAGAAGGTAGCAAAGGTCATTGACCGCTGGTGACCTCATTTGACCGACGCGGCGCTTCTGAGTCTATCCTGAAGGTCATTGTCCTCTGGTGACCTCATTTTGCGTGTGCGACAGCTTCTAAGAGGATAGCAAATGACATTGACCTCATCTGTCCTCATTTGACCGTCGCGGCGCTTCTGAGTCTATCCTGAAGGTCATTGACCTCTGTTGACCTCATTTTGCGTGTGCGGGAGCTTCTAAGATGATAGCAAAGGTCATTGACCTCATCTGAGCAAATTTGACCGACACGGCGCTTCTGAGTCTATCCTGAAGGTCATTGTCCTCTGGTGACCTCATTTTGCGTCTCCGAAAGCGTCTTGGAAGATAGCAAAGGTCATTGAAAGCCGGTGACCTCATTTTGCGTGTCCTGGAGCTTCTAAGAGGATAGCAAACGTCATTGACCTCTGGTGACCTCATTTGACCGACGCGGCGCTTCTGAGTCTAACCTGAAGGTCATTGACCTCTGGTGACCTCATTTTGCGTGTCCGGGAGCGTCTTGGAAAATAGCAAAGGTCATTGACCTCTGGTGACCTCATTTTGCGTGTCAGGGAGCTTCTAAGAGGATAGCAAATGTCATTGCCCTCATCTGACCTCATTTGACCGACGCGGCGCCTCTTAGTCTATCCTGAGGGTCATTGACCTCTCGTGACCTCATTTTGCGTGTCCGGATGCGTCTTAGAAGATAGCAAAGTTCATTGACCACTCGTGACCTCATTTTGCGTGTCCGGGTGCTTCTAAGGGTATAGCAAAGGTCATTGACCTCATCTGACCTCATTTGACCGACGCGGCGCCTCTTAGTCTATCCTGAGGGTCATTGACCTCTCGTGACCTCATTTTGCGTGTCCGGATGCGTCTTAGAAGATAGCAAAGTTCATTGACCTCTGGTGACTTCTTTTTGCGTCTCCTGGAGCTTCTAAGGGTATAGCAAAGGTCATTGTCCTCATCTGACCTCATTTGACCGACGCGGCGCTTCTGAGTCTATCCTGAAGGTCATTGACCTCTGGTGACTTCATTGTGCGTGTCCGGTAGCGTCTGAGAAGGTAGCAAAGGTCATTGACCACTGGTGACCTCATTTTGCGTGTCCGGGAGCTTCTGAGAAGGTAGCAAAGGTCATTGACCTCTGGTGACCTCATTTTGCGTGTGCGGGAGCTTCTTAGAAGATAGCAAAGGTCATTGACCTCTGGTGACCTCTTTTGACCGACGCAGCGCTTCTGAGTCTATCCTGAAGGTCATTGTCCTCTGGTGACCTCATTTTGCGTGTGCGAGAGCTTCTAAGAGGATAGCAAAGGTCATTGCCCTCATCTGACCTCATTTGACCGACGCGGCGCCTCTTAGTCTATCCTGAGGGTCATTGACCTCTCGTGACTTCATTTTGCGTGTCCGGATGCGACTTAGAAGATAGCAACGTTCATTGACCACTCATGACCTCATTTTGCGTGTCCGGGTGCTTCTAAGGGTATAGCAAAGGTCATTGACCTCATCTGACCTCATTTGACCGACGCGGCGCTTCTGAGTCTATCCTGAAGGTCAATGACCTCTGGTGACCTCATTTTGCGTCTCCGGGAGCGTCTTAGAAGATAGCAAAGTTCATTGACCTCTGGTGACCTCTTTTTGCGTGTCCGGGAGCTGCAAAGGGTATAGCAAAGGTCATTGACCTCATCTGACCTCATTTGACCGACGCGGCGCTTCTGAGTGTAACCTGAAGGTCATTGACCTCTGGTGACTTCATTTTGCGTGTCCGGTAGCGTCTGAGAAGGTAGCAAAGGTCATTGACCTCTGGTGACCTCATTTGACCGACGCGGCGCTTCTGAGTCTATCCTGAAGGTCATTGTCCTCTGGTGACCTCATTTTGCGTCTGTGGGAGCTTCTAAGAAGATAGCAAAGGTCATTGACCTCATCTGACCAAATTTGACCGACACGGCGCTTCTGAGTCTATCCTGAAGGTCATTGTCCTCTGGTGACCTCATTTTGCGTCTCCGGGAGCATCTTGGAAGATAGCAAAGGTCATTGAACTCTGTTGACCTCATTTTGCGTGTCCGGGAGCTTCTAAGAGGATAGCAAAGGTCATTGACCTCTGGTGACCTCATTTGACCGACGCGGCGCTTCTGAGTCTAACCTGAAGGTCATTGACCTCTGGTGACCTCATTTTGCGTGTCCGGGAGCTTCTTAGAAGATAGCAATGGTCATTGACCTCTGGTGACCTCATTTTGCGTGTCCAGGAGCATCTTAGAAGATAGCAAAGGTCATTGACCTCTGGTGACCTCATATTGCGTGTGCGGGAGCATCCAAAAGGATAGCAAAGTTCATTGACCTCATCTGACCTCATTTGACAGACGCGGCGCTTCTGAGTCTATCCTGAAGGTCATTGACCTCTGGTGACCTCATTTTGCGTGTCAGGGAGCTTCTAAGAGGATAGCAAAGGTCATTGCTCTCATCTGACGTCATTTGACCGACGCGGCGCCTCTTAGTCTATCCTGAGGGTCATTGACCTCTCGTGACCTCATTTTGCGTGTCCGGGAGCGTCTTGGAAGATAGCAAAGGTCATTGACCTCTGGTGACCTCATTTTGCGTGTCAGGGAGCTTCTAAGAGGATAGCAAAGGTCATTGCCCTCATCTGACCTCATTTGACCGACGCGGCGCCTCTTAGTCTATCCTGAGGGTCATTGACCTCTCGTGACCTCATTTTGCGTGTCCGGATGCGTCTTAGAAGATAGCAAAGTTCATTGACCTCTGGTGACTTCTTTTTGCGTTTCCTGGAGCTTCTCAGGGTATAGCAAAGGTCATTGACCTCATCTGACCTCATTTGACCGACGCGGCGCTACTGAGTCTATCCTGAAGGTCATTGACCTCTGGTGACTTCATTTTGCGTGTCCGGTAGCGTCTGAGAATGTAGCAAATGTCATTGACCTCTGGTGACCTCATTTTGCGTGTCCGGGAGCTTCTGAGAAGGTAGCAAAGGTCATTGACCTCTGGTGACCTCATTTTGCGTGTGCGGGAGCTTCTTAGAAGATAGCAAAGGTCATTGACCTCTGGTGACCTCATTTGACCGACGCGGCGCTTCTGAGTCTATCCTGAAGGTCATTGTCCTCTGGTGACCTCATTTTGCGTGTGCGAGAGCTTCTGAGAAGGTAGCAAAGGTCATTGACCTCTGGTGACCTCATTTTGCGTGTGCAGGAGCTTCTAAGAAGATAGCAAAGGTCATTGACCTCATCTGACCTCATTTGACCAACGCGGCGCTTCTGAGTCTATCCTGAAGGTCATTGACCTCTGGTGACCACATTTTGCGTGTGCGGGAGCTTCTAAGAAGATAGCAAAGCTCATTGACCTCATCTGACCTCTTTTGACCGGCGCGGCGCTTCTGAGTCTATCCTGAAGGTCATTGTCCTCTGGTGACCTCATTTTGCGTGTGCAGGAGCTTCTAAGAAGATAGCAAAGGTCATTGACCTCATCTGACCTCATTTGACCAACGCGGCGCTTCTGAGTCTATCATGAAGGTCATTGTCCTCTGGTGACCTCATTTTGCGTGTCCGGGAGCTTCTTAGAAGATAGCAAAGGTAATTGACCTCTGGTGACCTCATTTTGCGTGTGCGGAGCTTCTAAGAGGATAGCAAAAGTCATTGACCTCATCTGACCTCATTTGACCGACGCGGCGCTTCTGAGTCTAACCTGAAGGTCATTGACCTCTGGTGACCTCATTTTGCGTGTCCGGGAGCTTCTTGGAAGATAGCAATGGTCATTGACCTCTGGTGACCTCATTTTGCGTGTCCAGGAGCATCTTAGAAGATAGCAAAGGTCATTGACCTCTGGTGACCTTATATTGCGTGTGCGGCAGCATCCAAAAGGATAGCAAAGTTCATTGACCTCATCTGACCTCATTTGACCGACGCGGCGCTTCTGAGTCTATCCTGAAGGTCATTGACCTCTGGTGACCTCTTTTTGCGTGTCCGGGAGCTTCTAAGAGGATAGCAAAGGGCATTGACCTCATCTGACCTCATTTGACCGACGCGGCGCTTCAGAGTCTAACCTGAAGGTCATTGACCTCTGGTGACCTCTTTTTGCGTGTCCGGGAGCTTCTAAGGGTATAGCAAAGGTCATTGACCTTATCTGACCTCATTTGACCGACGCGGCGCTTCAGAGTCTAACCTGAAGGTCATTGACCTCTGGTGACCTCATTTTGCGTGTGCGGGAGCGTCTTGGAAGATAGCAAAGGTCATTGACCTCTGGTGACCTCATTTTGCGTGTCAGGGAGCTTCTAAGAGGATAGCAAAGGTCATTGCCCTCATCTGACCTCTTTTGACCGGCGCGGCGCTTCTGAGTCTATCCTGAAGGTCATTGTCCTCTGGTGACCTCATTTTGCGTGTGCAGGAGCTTCTAAGAAGATAGCAAAGGTCATTGACCTCATCTGACCTCATTTGACCAACGCGGCGCTTCTGAGTCTATCATGATGGTCATTGTCCTCTGGTGACCTCATTTTGCGTGTCCGGGAGCTTCTTAGAAGATAGCAAAGGTAATTGACCTCTGGTGACCTCATTTTGCGTGTGCGGAGCTTCTAAGAGGATAGCAAAAGTCATTGACCTCATCTGACCTCATTTGACCGACGCGGCGCTTCTGAGTCTATCCTGAAGGTCATTGACCTCTGGTGACCTCATTTTGCGTGTCCGGGAGCTTCTTGGAAGATAGCAATGGTCATTGACCTCTGGTGACCTCATTTTGCGTGTCCAGGAGCATCTTAGAAGATAGCAAAGGTCATTGACCTCTGGTGACCTTATATTGCGTGTGCGGCAGCATCCAAAAGGATAGCAAAGTTCATTGACCTCATCTGACCTCATTTGACCGACGCGGCGCTTCTGAGTCTATCCTGAAGGTCATTGACCTCTGGTGACCTCATTTTGCGTGTCCGGGAGCGTCTTAGAATATAGCAAAGTTCATTGACCTCTGGTGACATCATTTTGCGTATCCGGGAGCTTCTAAGAGTATAGCAAAGGTCACTGAACTCATCTGACCTCATTTGACCGACGCGGCGCTTCTGAGAGTATCCTGAAGGTCATTGACCTCTGGTGAACTCATTTTGCGTGTGCGGGAGCTTCTAAGAAGTTAGCAAAGGTCATTGACCTCATCTGACCTCATTTGACCGACGCGGCGCTTCTGAGTCTATCCTGAAGGTCATTGACTTCTGGTGACCTCATTTTGCGTGTCCGGGAGCGTCTGAGAAGGTAGCAAAGGTCATTGACCCTTGGTGACCTCATTTTGCGTGTCCGGGAGTTTCTGAGAAGGTAGCAAAGGTCATTGACCTCTGGTGACCTCATTTTGCGTGTCCGGGAGCTTCTAAGAGGATAGCAAAGGTCATTGACCTCATCTGACCTCATTTGACCGACGCGGCGCTTCAGAGTCTAACCTGAAGGTCATTGACCTCTGGTGACCTCTTTTTGCGTGTCCGGGAGCTTCTAAGGGTATAGCAAAGGTCATTGACCTTATCTGACCTCATTTGACCGACGCGGCGCTTCAGAGTCTAACCTGAAGGTCATTGACCTCTGGTGACCTCATTTTACGTGTGCGGGAGCGTCTTGGAAGATAGCAAAGGTCATTGACCTCTGGTGACCTCATTTTGCGTGTCAGGGAGCTTCTAAGAGGATAGCAAAGGTCATTGCCCTCATCTGACCTCATTTGACCGACGCGGCGCCTCTTAGTCTATCCTGAGGGTCATTGACCTCTCGTGACCTCATTTTGCGTGTCCGGATGCGTCTTAGAAGATAGCAAAGTTCATTGACCTCTGGTGACTTCTTTTTGCGTTTCCTGGAGCTTCTCAGGGTATAGCAAAGGTCATTGACCTCATCTGACCTCATTTGACCGACGCGGCGCTACTGAGTCTATCCTGAAGGTCATTGACCTCTGGTGACTTCATTTTGCGTGTCCGGTAGCGTCTGAGAATGTAGCAAATGTCATTGACCTCTGGTGACCTCATTTTGCGTGTCCGGGAGCTTCTGAGAAGGTAGCAAAGGTCATTGACCTCTGGTGACCTCATTTTGCGTGTGCGGGAGCTTCTTAGAAGATAGCAAAGGTCATTGACCTCTGGTGACCTCATTTGACCGACGCGGCGCTTCTGAGTCTATCCTGAAGGTCATTGTCCTCTGGTGACCTCATTTTGCGTGTGCGAGAGCTTCTGAGAAGGTAGCAAAGGTCATTGACCTCTGGTGACCTCATTTTGCGTGTGCAGGAGCTTCTAAGAAGATAGCAAAGGTCATTGACCTCATCTGACCTCATTTGACCAACGCGGCGCTTCTGAGTCTATCCTGAAGGTCATTGACCTCTGGTGACCACATTTTGCGTGTGCGGGAGCTTCTAAGAAGATAGCAAAGCTCATTGACCTCATCTGACCTCTTTTGACCGGCGCGGCGCTTCTGAGTCTATCCTGAAGGTCATTGTCCTCTGGTGACCTCATTTTGCGTGTGCAGGAGCTTCTAAGAAGATAGCAAAGGTCATTGACCTCATCTGACCTCATTTGACCAACGCGGCGCTTCTGAGTCTATCATGAAGGTCATTGTCCTCTGGTGACCTCATTTTGCGTGTCCGGGAGCTTCTTAGAAGATAGCAAAGGTAATTGACCTCTGGTGACCTCATTTTGCGTGTGCGGAGCTTCTAAGAGGATAGCAAAAGTCATTGACCTCATCTGACCTCATTTGACCGACGCGGCGCTTCTGAGTCTAACCTGAAGGTCATTGACCTCTGGTGACCTCATTTTGCGTGTCCGGGAGCTTCTTGGAAGATAGCAATGGTCATTGACCTCTGGTGACCTCATTTTGCGTGTCCAGGAGCATCTTAGAAGATAGCAAAGGTCATTGACCTCTGGTGACCTTATATTGCGTGTGCGGCAGCATCCAAAAGGATAGCAAAGTTCATTGACCTCATCTGACCTCATTTGACCGACGCGGCGCTTCTGAGTCTATCCTGAAGGTCATTGACCTCTGGTGACCTCATTTTGCGTGTCCGGGAGCGTCTTAGAATATAGCAAAGTTCATTGACCTCTGGTGACATCATTTTGCGTATCCGGGAGCTTCTAAGAGTATAGCAAAGGTCACTGAACTCATCTGACCTCATTTGACCGACGCGGCGCTTCTGAGAGTATCCTGAAGGTCATTGACCTCTGGTGAACTCATTTTGCGTGTGCGGGAGCTTCTAAGAAGTTAGCAAAGGTCATTGACCTCATCTGACCTCATTTGACCGACGCGGCGCTTCTGAGTCTATCCTGAAGGTCATTGACCTCTGGTGACCTCATTTTGCGTGTCCGGGAGCGTCTGAGAAGGTAGCAAAGGTCATTGACCCTTGGTGACCTCATTTTGCGTGTCCGGGAGTTTCTGAGAAGGTAGCAAAGGTCATTGACCTCTGGTGACCTCATTTTGCGTGTCCGGGAGCTTCTAAGAGGATAGCAAAGGTCATTGACCTCATCTGACCTCATTTGACCGACGCGGCGCTTCAGAGTCTAACCTGAAGGTCATTGACCTCTGGTGACCTCTTTTTGCGTGTCCGGGAGCTTCTAAGGGTATAGCAAAGGTCATTGACCTTATCTGACCTCATTTGACCGACGCGGCGCTTCAGAGTCTAACCTGAAGGTCATTGACCTCTGGTGACCTCATTTTGCGTGTGCGGGAGCGTCTTGGAAGATAGCAAAGGTCATTGACCTCTGGTGACCTCATTTTGCGTGTCAGGGAGCTTCCAAGAGGATAGCAAAGGTCATTGCCCTCATCTGACCTCATTTGACCGACGCGGCGCCTCTTAGTCTATCCTGAGGGTCATTGACCTCTCGTGACTTCATTTTGCGTGTCCGGATGCGTCTTAGAAGATAGCAACGTTCATTGACCACTCATGACCTCATTTTGCGTGTCCGGGTGCTTCTAAGGGTATAGCAAAGGTCATTGACCTCATCTGACCTCATTTGACCGACGCGGCGCTTCTGAGTCTATCCTGAAGGTCAATGACCTCTGGTGACCTCATTTTGCGTCTCCGGGAGCGTCTTAGAAGATAGCAAAGTTCATTGACCTCTGGTGACCTCTTTTTGCGTGTCCGGGAGCTGCAAAGGGTATAGCAAAGGTCATTGACCTCATCTGACCTCATTTGACCGACGCGGCGCTTCTGAGTCTATCCTGAAGGTCATTGACCTCTGGTGACTTCATTTTGCGTGTCCGGTAGCGTCTGAGAAGGTAGCAAAGGTCATTGACCTCTGGTGACCTCATTTGACCGACGCGGCGCTTCTGAGTCTATCCTGAAGGTCATTGTCCTCTGGTGACCTCATTTTGCGTGTGCGACAGCTTCTAAGAGGATAGCAAATGTCATTGACCTCATCTGTCCTCATTTGACCGTCGCGGCGCTTCTGAGTCTATCCTGAAAATCATTGACCTCTGGTGACCTCATTTTGCGTCTGCGGGAGCTTCTAAGAAGATAGCAAAGGTCATTGACCTCATCTGACCAAATTTGACCGACACGGCGCTTCTGAGTCTATCCTGAAGGTCATTGTCCTCTGGTGACCTCATTTTGCGTCTCCGGGAGCATCTTGGAAGATAGCAAAGGTCATTGAACACTGGTGACCTCATTTTGCGTGTCCGGGAGCTTCTAAGAGGATAGCAAAGGTCATTGACCTCTGGTGACCTCATTTGACCGACGCGGCGCTTCTGAGTCTAACCTGAAGGTCATTGACCTTTGGTGACCTCATTTTGCGTGTCCGGGAGCTTCTTAGAAGATAGCAATGGTCATTGACCTCTGGTGACCTCATTTTGCGTGTCCAGGAGCATCTTAGAAGATAGCAAAGGTCATTGACCTCTGGTGACCTCATATTGCGTGTGCGGGAGCATCCAAAAGGATAGCAAAGTTCATTGACCTCATCTGACCTCATTTGACAGACGCGGCGCTTCTGAGTCTATCCTGAAGGTCATTGACCTCTGGTGACCTCATTTTGCGTGTCAGGGAGCTTCTAAGAGGATAGCAAAGGTCATTGCCCTCATCTGACGTCATTTGACCGACGCGGCGCCTCTTAGTCTATCCTGAGGGTCATTGACCTCTCGTGACCTCATTTTGCGTGTCCGGGAGCGTCTTGGAAGATAGCAAAGGTCATTGACCTCTGGTGACCTCATTTTGCGTGTCAGGGAGCTTCTAAGAGGATAGCAAAGCTCATTGCCCTCATCTGACCTCATTTGACCGACGCGGCGCCTCTTAGTCTATCCTGAGGGTCATTGACCTCTCGTGACCTCATTTTGCGTGTCCGGATGCGTCTTAGAAGATAGCAAAGTTCATTGACCTCTGGTGACTTCTTTTTGCGTCTCCTGGAGCTTCTAAGGGTATAGCAAAGGTCATTGACCTCATCTGACCTCATTTGACCGACGCGGCGCTACTGAGTCTATCCTGAAGGTCATTGACCTCTGGTGACTTCATTTTGCGTGTTCGGTTGCGTCTGAGAAGGTAGCAAATGTCATTGACCTCTGGTGACCTCATTTTGCGTGTCCGGGAGCTTCTGAGAAGGTAGCAAAGGTCATTGACCTCTGGTGACCTCATTTTGCGTGTGCGGGAGCTTCTTAGAAGATAGCAAAGGTCATTGACCTCTGGTGACCTCATTTGACCGACGCGGCGCTTCTGAGTCTATCCTGAAGGTCATTGTCCTCTGGTGACCTCATTTTGCGTGTGCGAGAGCTTCTGAGAAGGTAGCAAAGGTCATTGACCTCTGGTGACCTCATTTTGCGTGTGCAGGAGCTTCTAAGAAGATAGCAAAGGTCATTGACCTCATCTGACCTCATTTGACCAACGCGGCGCTTCTGAGTCTATCCTGAAGGTCATTGACCTCTGGTGACCACATTTTGCGTGTGCAGGAGCTTCTAAGAAGATAGCAAAGGTCATTGACCTCATCTGACCTCATTTGACCAACGCGGCGCTTCTGAGTCTATCCTGAAGGTCATTGTCCTCTGGTGACCTCATTTTGCGTGTCCGGGAGCTTCTTAGAAGATAGCAAAGGTCATTGACCTCTGGTGACCTCATTTTGCGTGTGCGGAGCTACTAAGAGGATAGCAAAAGTCATTGACCTCATCTGAACTCATTTGACCGACGCGGCGCTTCTGAGTCTATCCTGAAGGTCATTGACCTCTGGTGACCTCATTTTGCGTGTCCAGGAGCATCTTAGAAGATAGCAAAGGTCATTGACCTCTGGTGACCTTATATTGCGTGTGCGGGAGCATCCAAAAGGATAGCAAAGTTCATTGACCTCATCTGACCTCATTTGACCGACGCGGCGCTTCTGAGTCTATCCTGAAGGTCATTGACCTCTGGTGACCTCATTTTGCGTGTCCGGGAGCGTCTGAGAAGGTAGCAAAGGTCATTGACCTCTGGTGACCTCATTTTGCGTGTCCGGGAGTTTCTGAGAAGGTAGCAAATGTCATTGACCTCTGGTGACCTCATTTTGCGTGTCCGGGAGCTTCTAAGAGGATAGCAAAGGTCATTGACCTCATCTGACCTCATTTGACCGACGCGGCGCTTCAGAGTCTAACCTGAAGGTCATCGACCTCTGGTGACCTCTTTTTGCGTGTCCGGGAGCTTCTAAGGGTATAGCAAAGGTCATTGACCTCATCTGACCTCATTTGACCGACGCGGCGCTTCAGAGTCTAACCTGAAGGTCATTGACCTCTGGTGACCTCTTTTTGCGTGTCCGGGAGCTTCTAAGGGTATAGCAAAGGTCATTGACCTCATCTGACCTCATTTGACCGACGCGGCGCTTCAGAGTCTAACCTGAAGGTCATTGACCTCTGGTGACCTCATTTTGCGTGTGCGGGAGCTTCTAAGAAGATAGCAAAGGTCATTGACCTCATCTGACCTCATTTGACCAACGCGGCGCTTCTGAGTCTATCCTGAAGGTCATTGACCTCTGGTGACCACATTTTGCGTGTGCGGCAGCTTCTAAGAAGATAGCAAAGCTCATTGACCTCATCTGTCCTCTTTTGACCGGCGCGGCGCTTCTGAGTCTATCCTGAAGGTCATTGTCCTCTGGTGACCTCATTTTGCGTGTGCAGGAGCTTCTAAGAAGATAGCAAAGGTCATTGACCTCATCTGACCTCATTTGACCAACGCGGCGCTTCTGAGTCTATCCTGAAGGTCATTGTCCTCTGGTGACCTCATTTTGCGTGTCCGGGAGCTTCTTAGAAGATAGCAAAGGTCATTGACCTCTGGTGACCTCATTTTGCGTGTGCGGAGCTTCTAAGAGGATAGCAAAAGTCATTGACCTCATCTGAACTCATTTGACCGACGCGGCGCTTCTGAGTCTATCCTGAAGGTCATTGTCCTCTGGTGACCTCATTTTGTGTGTGCGAGAGCTTATAAGAGGATAGCAAAGGTCATTGACCTCTGGTGACCTTATATTGCGTGTGCGGGAGCATCCAAAAGGATAGCAAAGTTCATTGACCTCATCTGACCTCATTTGACCGACGCGGCGCTTCTGAGTCTATCCTGAAGGTCATTGACCTCTGGTGACCTCATTTTGCGTGTCCGGGAGCGTCTTAGAATATAGCAAAGTTCATTGACCTCTGATGATTTCATTTTGCGTATCCGGGAGCTTCTAAGAGTATAGCAAAGGTCACTGAACTCATCTGACCTCATTTGAACGACGCGGCGCTTCTGAGAGTATCCTGAAGGTCATTGACCTCTGGTGAACTCATTTTGCGTGTGCGGGAGCTTCTAAGAAGTTAGCAAAGGTCATTGACCTCATCTGACCTCATTTGACCGACGCGGCGCTTCTGAGTCTATCCTGAAGGTCATTGACCTCTGGTGACCTCATTTTGCGTGTCCGGGAGCGTCTGAGAAGGTAGCAAAGGTCATTGACCTCTGGTGACCTCATTTTGCGTGTCCGGGAGTTTCTGAGAAGGTAGCAAATGTCATTGACCTCTGGTGACCTCATTTTGCGTGTCCGGGAGCTTCTAAGAGGATAGCAAAGGTCATTGACCTCATCTGACCTCATTTGACCGACGCGGCGCTTCAGAGTCTAACCTGAAGGTCATTGACCTCTGGTGACCTCTTTTTGCGTGTCCGGGAGCTTCTAAGGGTATAGCAAAGGTCATTGACCTCATCTGACCTCATTTGACCGACGCGGCGCTTCAGAGTCTAACCTGAAGATCATTGACCTCTGGTGACCTCATTTTGCGTGTGCGGGAGCTTCTTAGAAGATAGCAAAGGTCATTGACCTCTGGTGACCTCATTTGACCGACGCGGCGCCTCTGAGTCTATCCTGAAGGTCATTGACCTCTGGTGACCTCATTTTGCGTGTGCGGGAGCTTCTAAGAAGATAGCAAAGCTCATTGACCTCATCTGACCTCTTTTGACCGGCGCGGCGCTTCTCAGTTTATCCTGAAGGTCATTGACCTCTGGTCACCTCATTTTGTGTCTCCGGGAGCGTCTTGGAAGATAGCAAAGGTCATTGACCTCTGGTCACCTCATTTTGCGAGTCTGGGAGCTTCTTAGAAGATAGCAAAGGTCATTGACCTCTGGTGACCTCATTTTGCGTTGCGGGAGCTTCTAAGATGATAGCAAAGTTCATTGACCTCATCTGATCTCATTTGACCAACGCGGCGCTTCTGAGTATATCCTGAAGGTCATTGTCCTCTGGTGACCTCATTTTGTGTGTGCGAGAGCTTATAAGAGGATAGCAAAGGTCATTAACATTATCTGACCTCATTTGACCGACGCGGCGCTTCTGAGTCCATCCTGAAGGTCATTTACCACTGATGACCTCATTTTAGTTGTCCGGGAGCGTCTTTGAAGATAGCAAAGGTCATTGACCTCTGGTGACCTCATTTTGCGTGTCCGGGAGCGTCTGAGAAGGTAGCAAAGGTCACTGACCTCTGGTGACCTCATTTTGCGTGTCCGGGAGCTTCTAAGAGGATAGCAAAGGTCATTGACCTCATCTGACCTCATTTGACCGACGCGGCGCTTCTGAGTCTAACCTGAAGGTCATTGACCTCTGGTGACCTCATTTTGCGTGTCCGGGAGCTTCTTAGAAGATAGCAATGGTCATTGACCTCTGGTGACCTCATTTTGCGTGTCCGGGAGCTTCTAAGGGTATAGTTAAGGTCATTGACCTCATCTGACCTCATTTGACCGACGCGGCGCTGCTGAGTCTATCCTGAAGGTCATTGACCTATGGTGACCTCATTTTGCGTGTCCGGGAGCGTCTGAGCAGGTAGCAAAGGTCATTGACCTCTGGTGACATCATTTTGCGTGTCCGGGAGCTTCTGAGAAGGTAACAAATGTCATTTACCTCTGGTGACCTCATTTTGCGTGTCCGGGAGCTTCTAAGAGGATAGCAAAGGTCATTGACCTCATCTGACCTCATTTGACCGACGCGGCGCATCAGAGTCTAACCTGAAGGTCATTGTCCTCTGGTGACCTCATTTTGCGTGTGCGAGAGCTTCTAAGAGGATAGCAAATGTCATTGACCTCTTCTGTCCTCATTTGACCGTCGCGGCGCTTCTGAGTCTCTCCTGAAGGTCATTGACCTCTGGTGACCTCATTTTGCGTGTGCGGGAGCTTCTAAGAAGATAGCAAAAGTCATTGACCTCATCTGACCAAATTTGACCGACGCGGCGCTTCTGAGTCTAACCTGAAGGTCATTTACCTCTGGTGACCTCATTTTGCGTGTCCGGGAGCTTCTTAGATGATAGCAATGGTCATTGACCTCTGGTGACCTCATTTTGCTTGTCCAGGAGCATCTTAGAAGATAGCAAAGGTCATTGACCTCTGGTGACCTCATATTGCGTGTGCGGGAGCTTCCAAAAGGATAGCAAAGTTCATTGACCTCATCTGACCACATTTGACCGACACGGCGCTTCTGAATCTATCCTGAAGGTCATTGACCTCTGGTGACCTCATTTTGCGTGTCAGGGAGCTTCTAAGAGGATAGCAAAAGTCATTTCCCTCATCTGACCTCATTTGACCGACGCGGCGCCTCTTAGTCTATCCTGAGGGTCATTGACCTCTCGTGACCTCATTTTGCGTGTCCGGATGCGTCTTAGAAGATAGCAAAGTTCATTGACCACTCGTGACCTCATTTTGCGTGTCCGGGTGCTTCTAAGGTTATAGCAAAGGTCATTGACCTCATCTGACCTCATTTGACCGACGCGGCGCTTCTGAGTCCATCCTGAAGGTCATTTACCACTGATGACCTCATTTTAGTTGTCCGGGAGCGTCTTTGAAGATAGCAAAGGTCATTGACCTCTGGTGACCTCATTTTGCGTGTCCGGGAGCTTCTTACAAGATAGCAAAGGTCATTGACCTCTGGTGACCTCATTTTGCGTGTGCGGGAGCTTCTAATGGTATAGCAAAGGTCATTGACCTCATCTGACCTCATTTGACCGACGCGGCGCTTCTGAGTCTATCCTGAAGGTCATTGACCTCTGGTGACTTCATTTTGCGTGTCCGGTAGCGTCTGAGAAGGTAGCAAAGGTCATTGACCTCTGGTGACCTCATTTTGCGTGTGCGGGAACCTCTTAGAAGATAGCAAAGGTCATTGACCTCTGGTGACCTCATTTGACCGACGCGGCGCTTCTGAGTCTATCCTGAAGGTCATTGTCCTCTGGTGACCTCATTTTGCGTGTGCGAGAGCTTCTAAGAGGATAGCAAATGTCATTGACCTCTTCTGTCCTCATCTGACCGTCGCGGCGCTTCTGAGTCTATCCTGAAGGTCATTGACCTCTGGTGACCTCATTTTGCGTGTGCGGGAGCTTCCAAAAGGACAGCAAAGTTCATTGACCTCATCTGACCTCATTTGACCGACGCGGCGCTTCTGAGTCTAACCTGAAGGTCATTCACCTCTGGTGACCTCATTTTGCGTGTCCGGGAGCTTCTTAGAAGATAGCAATGGTCATTGACCTCTGGTGACCTCATTTTGCGTGTCCGGGAGCTTCTAAGGTTATAGTTAAGGTCATTGACCTCATCTGACCTCATTTGACCGACGCGGCGCTGCTGAGTCTATCCTGAAGGTCATTGACCTATGGTGACCTCATTTTGCGTGTCCGGGAGCGTCTGAGAAGGTAGCAAAGGTCATTGACCTCTGGTGACATCATTTTGCGTGTCCGGGAGCTTCTGAGAAGGTAGCAAATGTCATTTACCTCTGGTGACCTCATTTTGCGTGTCCGGGAGCTTCTAAGAGGATAGCAAAGGTCATTGACCTCATCTGACCTCATTTGACCGACGCGGCGCTTCTGAGTCTATCCTGAAGGTCATTGTCCTCTGGTGACCTCATTTTGCGTGTGCGAGAGCTTCTAAGAGGATAGCAAATGTCATTGACCTCTTCTGTCCTCATTTGACCGTCGCGGCGCATCAGAGTCTATCCTGAAGGTCATTGACCTCTGGTGACCTCATTTTGCGTGTGCGGGAGCTTCTTAGAAGATAGCAAAGGTCATTGGCCTCTGGTGACCTCATTTGACCGACGCGGCGCTTCTGAGTCTATCCTGAAGGTCATTGTCCTCTGGTGACCTCATTTTGCGTGTGCGAGAGCTTCTAAGAGGATAGCAAATGTCATTGACCTCTTCTGTCCTCATTTGACCGTCGCGGCGCTTCTGAGTCTATCCTGAAGGTCATTGACCTCTGGTGACCTCATTTTGCGTGTGCGAGAGCTTCTAAGAAGATAGCAAAGGTCATTGAACTCATCTGACCAAATTTGACCGACGCGGCGCTTCTGAGTCTAACCTGAAGGTCATTTACCTCTGGTGACCTCATTTTGCGTGTCCGGGAGCTTCTTAGAAGATAGCAATGGTCATTGACCTCTGGTGACCTCATTTTGCTTGTCCAGGAGCATCTTAGAAGATAGCAAAGGTCATTGACCTCTGGTGACCTCATATTGCGTGTGCGGGAGCTTCCAAAAGGATAGCAAAGTTCATTGACCTCATCTGACCACATTTGACCGACGCGGCGCTTCTGAGTCTATCCTGAAGGTCATTGACCTCTGGTGACCTCATTTTGCGTGTGCGGGAGCTTCTAAGAAGATAGCAAAGGTCATTGACCTCATCTGACCAAATTTGACCGACGCGGCGCTTCTGAGTCTAACCTGAAGGTCATTTACCTCTGGTGACCTCATTTTGCGTGTCCGGGAGCTCCTTAGATGATAGTAATGGTCATTGACCTCTGGTGACCTCATTTTGCGTGTCCGGGAGCTTCTTAGAAGATAGCAATGGTCATTGACCTCTGGTGACCTCATTTCGCGTGTCCGGGAGCTTCTAAGGGTATAGTTAAGGTCATTGACCTCATCTGACCTCATTTGACCGACGCGGCGCTGCTGAGTCTATCCTGAAGGTCATTGACCTATGGTGACCTCATTTTGCGTGTCCGGGAGCGTCTGAGAAGGTAGCAAAAGTCATTGCCCTCATCTGACCTCATTTGACCGACGCGGCGCCTCTTAGTCTATCCTGAGGGTCATTGACCTCTCGTGACCTCATTTTGCGTGTCCGGATGCGTCTTAGAAGATAGCAAAGTTCATTGACCACTCGTGACCTCATTTTACGTGTCCGGGTGCTTCTAAGGGTATAGCAAAGGTCATTGACCTCATCTGACCTCATTTGACCGACGCGGCGCCTCTTAGTCTATCCTGAGGGTCATTGACCTCTCGTGACCTCACTTTGCGTGTCCGGATGCGTCTTAGAAGATAGCAAAGTTCATTGACCACTCGTGACCTCATTTTGCGTGTCCGGGTGCTTCTAAGGTTATAGCAAAGGTCATTGACCTCATCTGACCTCATTTGACCGACGCGGCGCTTCTGAGTCCATCCTGAAGGTCATTTACCACTGATGACCTCATTTTAGTTGTCCGGGAGCGTCTTTGAAGATAGCAAAGGTCATTGACCTCTGGTGACCTCATTTTGCGTGTCCGGGAGCTTCTTACAAGATAGCAAAGGTCATTGACCTCTGGTGACCTCATTTTGCGTGTGCGGGAGCTTCTAATGGTATAGCAAAGGTCATTGACCTCATCTGACCTCATTTGACCGACGCGGCGCTTCTGAGTCTATCCTGAAGGTCATTGACCTCTGGTGACTTCATTTTGCGTGTCCGGTAGCGTCTGAGAAGGTAGCAAAGGTCATTGACCTCTGGTGACCTCATTTTGCGTGTGCGGGAAACTCTTAGAAGATAGCAAAGGTCATTGACCTCTGGTGACCTCATTTGACCGACGCGGCGCTTCTGAGTCTATCCTGAAGGTCATTGTCCTCTGGTGACCTCATTTTGCGTGTGCGAGAGCTTCTAAGAGGATAGCAAATGTCATTGACCTCATCTGTCCTCATTTGACCGTCGCGGCGCTTCTGAGTCTATCCTGAAGGTCATTGACCTCTGGTGACTTCATTTTGCGTGTCCGGTAGCGTCTGAGAAGGTAGCAAAGGTCATTGACTTCTGGTGACCTCATTTTGCGTGTCCGGGAGCTTCTGAGAAGGTAGCAAAGGTCATTGACCTCTGGGGACCTCATTTTGCGTGTGCGGGAGCTTCTAAAAGGATAGCAAAGGTCATTGACCTCATCTGACCTCATTTGACCGACGCGGCGCCTCTGAGACTGTCCTGAAAGTCATTGACCTCTGGTGACCTCATTTTGCGTGTCCGGGAGCTTCTAAGAGGATAGCAAAGGTCATTGACCTCATCTGACCTCATTTGACCGACGCGGCGCTTCTGAGTCTAACCTGAAGGTCATTGACCTCTGGTGACCTCATTTTGCGTGTCCGGGAGCTTCTTAGAAGATAGCAATGGTCATTGACCTCTGGTGACCTCATTTTGCGTGTCCGGGAGCTTCTAAGGTTATAGTTAAGGTCATTGACCTCATCTGACCTCATTTGACCGACGCGGCGCTGCTGAGTCTATCCTGAAGGTCATTGACCTATGGTGACCTCATTTTGCGTGTCCGGGAGCGTCTGAGAAGGTAGCAAAGGTCATTGACCTCTGGTGACATCATTTTGCGTGTCCGGGAGCTTCTGAGAAGGTAGCAAATGTCATTTACCTCTGGTGACCTCATTTTGCGTGTCCGGGAGCTTCTAAGAGGATAGCAAAGGTCATTGACCTCATCTGACCTCATTTGACCGACGCGGCGCTTCTGAGTCTATCCTGAAGGTCATTGTCCTCTGGTGACCTCATTTTGCGTGTGCGAGAGCTTCTAAGAGGATAGCAAATGTCATTGACCTCTTCTGTCCTCATTTGACCGTCGCGGCGCATCAGAGTCTATCCTGAAGGTCATTGACCTCTGGTGACCTCATTTTGCGTGTGCGGGAGCTTCTTAGAAGATAGCAAAGGTCATTGGCCTCTGGTGACCTCATTTGACCGACGCGGCGCTTCTGAGTCTATCCTGAAGGTCATTGTCCTCTGGTGACCTCATTTTGCGTGTGCGAGAGCTTCTAAGAGGATAGCAAATGTCATTGACCTCTTCTGTCCTCATTTGACCGTCGCGGCGCTTCTGAGTCTATCCTGAAGGTCATTGACCTCTGGTGACCTCATTTTGCGTGTGCGGGAGCTTCTAAGAAGATAGCAAAGGTCATTGAACTCATCTGACCAAATTTGAACGACGCGGCGCTTCTGAGTCTAACCTGAAGGTCATTTACCTCTGGTGACCTCATTTTGCGTGTCCGGGAGCTTCTTCGAAGATAGCAATGGTCATTGACCTCTGGTGACCTCATTTTGCTTGTCCAGGAGCATCTTAGAAGATAGCAAAGGTCATTGACCTCTGGTGACCTCATATTGCGTGTGCGGGAGCTTCCAAAAGGATAGCAAAGTTCATTGACCTCATCTGACCACATTTGACCGACGCGGCGCTTCTGAGTCTATCCTGAAGGTCATTGACCTCTGGTGACCTCATTTTGCGTGTGCGGGAGCTTCTAAGAAGATAGCAAAGGTCATTGACCTCATCTGACCAAATTTGACCGACGCGGCGCTTCTGAGTCTAACCTGAAGGTCATTTACCTGTGGTGACCTCATTTTGCGTGTCCGGGAGCTCCTTAGATGATAGTAATGGTCATTGACCTCTGGTGACCTCATTTTGCGTGTCCGGGAGCTTCTTAGAAGATAGCAATGGTCATTGACCTCTGGTGACCTCATTTCGCGTGTCCGGGAGCTTCTAAGGGTATAGTTAAGGTCATTGACCTCATCTGACCTCATTTGACCGACGCGGCGCTGCTGAGTCTATCCTGAAGGTCATTGACCTATGGTGACCTCATTTTGCGTGTCCGGGAGCGTCTGAGAAGGTAGCAAAAGTCATTGCCCTCATCTGACCTCATTTGACCGACGCGGCGCCTCTTAGTCTATCCTGAGGGTCATTGACCTCTCGTGACCTCATTTTGCGTGTCCGGATGCGTCTTAGAAGATAGCAAAGTTCATTGACCACTCGTGACCTCATTTTACGTGTCCGGGTGCTTCTAAGGGTATAGCAAAGGTCATTGACCTCATCTGACCTCATTTGACCGACGCGGCGCCTCTTAGTCTATCCTGAGGGTCATTGACCTCTCGTGACCTCATTTTGCGTGTCCGGATGCGTCTTAGAAGATAGCAAAGTTCATTGACCACTCGTGACCTCATTTTGCGTGTCCGGGTGCTTCTAAGGTTATAGCAAAGGTCATTGACCTCATCTGACCTCATTTGACCGACGCGGCGCTTCTGAGTCCATCCTGAAGGTCATTGACCTCTGGTGACTTCATTTTGCGTGTCCGGTAGCGTCTGAGAAGGTAGCAAAGGTCATTGACCTCTGGTGACCTCATTTTGCGTGTGCGGGAACCTCTTAGAAGATAGCAAAGGTCATTGACCTCTGGTGACCTCATTTGACCGACGCGGCGCTTCTGAGTCTATCCTGAAGGTCATTGTCCTCTGGTGACCTCATTTTGCGTGTGCGAGAGCTTCTAAGAGGATAGCAAATGTCATTGACCTCATCTGTCCTCATTTGACCGTCGCGGCGCTTCTGAGTCTATCCTGAAGGTCATTGACCTCTGGTGACTTCATTTTGCGTGTCCGGTAGCGTCTGAGAAGGTAGCAAAGGTCATTGACTTCTGGTGACCTCATTTTGCGTGTCCGGGAGCTTCTGAGAAGGTAGCAAAGGTCATTGACCTCTGGGGACCTCATTTTGCGTGTGCGGGAGCTTCTAAAAGGATAGCAAAGGTCATTGACCTCATCTGACCTCATTTGACCGACGCGGCGCCTCTGAGACTGTCCTGAAAGTCATTGACCTCTGGTGACCTCATTTTGCGTGTCCGGGAGCTTCTAAGTGGATAGCAAAGGTCATTGACCTCATCTGACCTCATTTGACCGACGCGGCGCTTCTGAGTCTAACCTGAAGGTCATTGACCTCTGGTGACCTCATTTTGCGTGTCCGGGAGCTTCTTAGAAGATAGCAATGGTCATTGACCTCTGGTGACCTCATTTTGCGTGTCCGGGAGCTTCTAAGGTTATAGTTAAGGTCATTGACCTCATCTGACCTCATTTGACCGACGCGGCGCTGCTGAGTCTATCCTGAAGGTCATTGACCTATGGTGACCTCATTTTGCGTGTCCGGGAGCGTCTTTGAAGATAGCAAAGGTCATTGACCTCTGGTGACCTCATTTTGCGTGTCCGGGAGCTTCTTACAAGATAGCAAAGGTCATTGACCTCTGGTGACCTCATTTTGCGTGTGCGGGAGCTTCTAATGGTATAGCAAAGGTCATTGACCTCATCTGACCTCATTTGACCGACGCGGCGCTTCTGAGTCTATCCTGAAGGTCATTGACCTCTGGTGACTTCATTTTGCGTGTCCGGTAGCGTCTGAGAAGGTAGCAAAGGTCATTGACCTCTGGTGACCTCATTTTGCGTGTGCGGGAACCTCTTAGAAGATAGCAAAGGTCATTGACCTCTGGTGACCTCATTTGACCGACGCGGCGCTTCTGAGTCTATCCTGAAGGTCATTGTCCTCTGGTGACCTCATTTTGCGTGTGCGAGAGCTTCTAAGAGGATAGCAAATGTCATTGACCTCATCTGTCCTCATTTGACCGTCGCGGCGCTTCTGAGTCTATCCTGAAGGTCATTGTCCTCTGGTGACCTCATTTTGCGTGTGCGAGAGCTTCTAAGAGGATAGCAAATTTCATTGACCTCTTCTGTCCTCATTTGACCGTCGCGGCGCTTCTGAGTCTATCCTGAAGGTCATTGACCTCTGGTGACCTCATTTTGCGTGTGCGGGAGCTTCTAAGAAGATAGCAAAGGTCATTGACCTCATCTGACCAAATTTGACCGACGCGGCGCTTCTGAGTCTAACCTGAAGGTCATTTACCTCTGGTGACCTCATTTTGCGTGTCCGGGAGCTTCTTAGAAGATAGCAATGGTCATTGACCTCTGGTGACCTCATTTTGCTTGTCCAGGAGCATCTTAGAAGATAGCAAAGGTCATTGACCTCTGGTGACCTCATATTGCGTGTAGGGGAGCTTCCAAAAGGATAGCAAAGTTCATTGACCTCATCTGACCACATTTGACCGACGCGGCGCTTCTGAGTCTATCCTGAAGGTCATTGACCTCTGGTGACCTCATTTTGCGTGTGCGGGAGCTTCTAAGAAGATAGCAAAGGTCATTGACCTCATCTGACCAAATTCGACCGACGCGGCGCTTCTGAGTCTAACCTGTAGGTCATTTACCTCTGGTGACCTCATTTTGCGTGTCCGGGAGCTCCTTAGATGATAGCAATGGTCATTGACCTCTGGTGACCTCATTTTGCGTGTCCGGGAGCTTCTTAGAAGATAGCAATGGTCATTTACCTCTGGTGACCTCATTTTGCGTGTCCGGGAGCTTCTAAGGGTATAGTTAAGGTCATTGACCTCATCTGCCCTCATTTGACCGACGCGGCGCTGCTGAGTCTATCCTGAAGGTCATTGACCTATGGTGACCTCATTTTGCGTGTCCGGGAGCATCTGAGAAGGTAGCAAAAGTCATTGCCCTCATCTGACCTCATTTGACCGACGCGGCGCCTCTTAGTCTATCCTGAGGGTCATTGACCTCTCGTGACCTCATTTTGCGTGTCCGGGTGCTTCTAAGGTTATAGCAAAGGTCATTGACCTCATCTGACCTCATTTGACCGACGCGGCGCTTCTGCGTCCATCCTGAAGGTCATTTACCACTGATGACCTCATTTTAGTTGTCCGGGAGCGTCTTTGAAGATAGCAAAGGTCATTGACCTCTGGTGACCTCATTTTGCGTGTGCGGGAGCTTCTAATGGTATAGCAAAGGTCATTGACCTCATCTGACCTCATTTGACCGACGCGGCGCTTCTGAGTCTATCCTGAAGGTCATTGACCTCTGGTGACTTCATTTTGCGTGTCCGGTAGCGTCTGAGAAGGTAGCAAAGGTCATTGACCTCTGGTGACCTCATTTTGCGTGTGCGGGAACCTCTTAGAAGATAGCAAAGGTCATTGACCTCTGGTGACCTCATTTGACCGACGCGGCGCTTCTGAGTCTATCCTGAAGGTCATTGTCCTCTGGTGACCTCATTTTGCGTGTGCGAGAGCTTCTAAGAGGATAGCAAATGTCATTGATCTCATCTGTCCTCATTTGACCGACGCGGCGCTGCTGAGTCTATCCTGAAGGTCATTGACCTATGGTGACCTCATTTTGCGTGTCCGGGAGCGTCTGAGAAGGTAGCAAAGGTCATTGACCTCTGGTGACATCATTTTGCGTGTCCGGTAGCTTCTGAGAAGGTAGCAAATGTCATTTACCTCTGGTGACCTCATTTTGCGTGTCCGGGAGCTTCTAAGAGGATAGCAAAGGTCATTGACCTCATCTGACCTCATTTGACCGACGCGGCGCTTCTGAGTCTATCCTGAAGGTCATTGTCCTCTGGTGACCTCATTTTGCGTGTGCGAGAGCTTCTAAGAGGATAGCAAATGTCATTGACCTCTTCTGTCCTCATTTGACCGTCGCGGCGCATCAGAGTCTATCCTGAAGGTCATTGACCTCTGGTGACCTCATTTTGCGTGTGCGGGAGCTTCTTAGAAGATAGCAAAGGTCATTGGCCTCTGGTGACCTCATTTGACCGACGCGGCGCTTCTGAGTCTATCCTGAAGGTCATTGTCCTCTGGTGACCTCATTTTGCGTGTGCGAGAGCTTCTAAGAGGATAGCAAATGTCATTGACCTCTTCTGTCCTCATTTGACCGTCGCGGCGCTTCTGAGTCTATCCTGAAGGTCATTGACCTCTGGTGACCTCATTTTGCGTGTGCGGGAGCTTCTAAAAAGATAGCAAAGGTCATTGAACTCATCTGACCAAATTTGACCGACGCGGCGCTTCTGAGTCTAACCTGAAGGTCATTTACCTCTGGTGACCTCATTTTGCGTGTCCGGGAGCTTCTTAGAAGATAGCAATGGTCATTGACCTCTGGTGACCTCATTTTGCTTGTCCAGGAGCATCTTAGAAGATAGCAAAGGTCATTGACCTCTGGTGACCTCATATTGCGTGTGCGGGAGCTTCCAAAAGGATAGCAAAGTTCATTGACCTCATCTGACCACATTTGACCGACGCGGCGCTTCTGAGTATATCCTGAAGGTCATTGACCTCTGGTGACCTCATTTTGCGTGTGCGGGAGCTTCTAAGAAGATAGCAAAGGTCATTGACCTCATCTGACCAAATTTGCCCGACGCGGCGCTTCTGAGTCTAACCTGAAGGTCATTTACCTCTGGTGACCTCATTTTGCGTGTCCGGGAGCTCCTTAGATGATAGTAATGGTCATTGACCTCTGGTGACCTCATTTTGCGTGTCCGGGAGCTTCTTAGAAGATAGCAATGGTCATTGACCTCTGGTGACCTCATTTTGCGTGTCCGGGAGCTTCTAAGGGTATAGTTAAGGTCATTGACCTCATCTGACCTCATTTGACCGACGCGGCGCTGCTGAGTCTATCCTGAAGGTCATTGACCTATGGTGACCTCATTTTGCGTGTCGGGGAGCGTCTGAGAAGGTAGCAAAAGTCATTGCCCTCATCTGACCTCATTTGACCGACGCGGCGCCTCTTAGTCTATCCTGAGGGTCATTGACCTCTCGTGACCTCATTTTGCGTGTCCGGATGCGTCTTAGAAGATAGCAAAGTTCATTGACCACTCGTGACCTCATTTTGCGTGTCCGGGTGCTTCTAAGGTTATAGCAAAGGTCATTGACCTCATCTGACCTCATTTGACCGACGCGGCGCTTCTGAGTCCATCCTGAAGGTCATTTACCACTGATGACCTCATTTTAGTTGTCCGGGAGCGTCTTTGAAGATAGCAAAGGTCATTGACCTCTGGTGACCTCATTTTGCGTGACCGGGAGCTTCTTACAAGATAGCAAAGGTCATTGACCTCTGGTGACCTCATTTTGCGTGTGCGGGAGCTTCTAATGGTATAGCAAAGGTCATTGACCTCATCTGACCTCATTTGACCGACGCGGCGCTTCTGAGTCTATCCTGAAGGTCATTGACCTCTGGTGACTTCATTTTGCGTGTCCGGTAGCGTCTGAGAAGGTAGCAAAGGTCATTGACCTCTGGTGACCTCATTTTGCGTGTGCGGGAACCTCTTAGAAGATAGCAAAGGTCATTGACCTCTGGTGACCTCATTTGACCGACGCGGCGCTTCTGAGTCTATCCTGAAGGTCATTGTCCTCTGGTGACCTCATTTTGCGTGTGCGAGAGCTTCTAAGAGGATAGCAAATGTCATTGACCTCATCTGTCCTCATTTGACCGTCGCGGCGCTTCTGAGTCTATCCTGAAGGTCATTGTCCTCTGGTGACCTCATTTTGCGTGTGCGAGACCTTCTAAGAGGATAGCAAATTTCATTGACCTCTTCTGTCCTCATTTGACCGTCGCGGCGCTTCTGAGTCTATCCTGAAGGTCATTGACCTCTGGTGACCTCATTTTGCGTGTGCGGGAGCTTCTAAGAAGATAGCAAAGGTCATTGACCTCATCTGACCAAATTTGACCGACGCGGCGCTTCTGAGTCTAACCTGAAGGTCATTTACCTCTGGTGACCTCATTTTGCGTGTCCGGGAGCTTCTTAGAAGATAGCAATGGTCATTGACCTCTGGTGACCTCATTTTGCTTGTCCAGGAGCATCTTAGAAGATAGCAAAGGTCATTGACCTCTGGTGACCTCATATTGCGTGTAGGGGAGCTTCCAAAAGGATAGCAAAGTTCATTGACCTCATCTGACCACATTTGACCGACGCGGCGCTTCTGAGTCTATCCTGAAGGTCATTGACCTCTGGTGACCTCATTTTGCGTGTGCGGGAGCTTCTAAGAAGATAGCAAAGGTCATTGACCTCATCTGACCAAATTCGACCGACGCGGCGCTTCTGAGTCTAACCTGAAGGTCATTTACCTCTGGTGACCTCATTTTGCGTGTCCGGGAGCTCCTTAGATGATAGCAATGGTCATTGACCTCTGGTGACCTCAATTTGCGTGTCCGGGAGCTTCTTAGAAGATAGCAATGGTCATTTACCTCTGGTGACCTCATTTTGCGTGTCCGGGAGCTTCTAAGGGTATAGTTAAGGTCATTGACCTCATCTGCCCTCATTTGACCGACGCGGCGCTGCTGAGTCTATCCTGAAGGTCATTGACCTATGGTGACCTCATTTTGCGTGTCCGGGAGCATCTGAGAAGGTAGCAAAAGTCATTGCCCTCATCTGACCTCATTTGACCGACGCGGCGCCTCTTAGTCTATCCTGAGGGTCATTGACCTCTCGTGACCTCATTTTGCGTGTCCGGGTGCTTCTAAGGTTATAGCAAAGGTCATTGACCTCATCTGACCTCATTTGACCGACGCGGCGCTTCTGCGTCCATCCTGAAGGTCATTTACCACTGATGACCTCATTTTAGTTGTCCGGGAGCGTCTTTGAAGATAGCAAAGGTCATTGACCTCTGGTGACCTCATTTTGCGTGTCCGGGAGCTTCTTACAAGATAGCAAAGGTCATTGACCTCTGGTGACCTCATTTTGCGTGTGCGGGAGCTTCTAATGGTATAGCAAAGGTCATTGACCTCATCTGACCTCATTTGACCGACGCGGCGCTTCTGAGTCTATCCTGAAGGTCATTGACCTCTGGTGACTTCATTTTGCGTGTCCGGTAGCGTCTGAGAAGGTAGCAAAGGTCATTGACCTCTGGTGACCTCATTTTGCGTGTGCGGGAACCTCTTAGAAGATAGCAAAGGTCATTGACCTCTGGTGACCTCATTTGACCGACGCGGCGCTTCTGAGTCTATCCTGAAGGTCATTGTCCTCTGGTGACCTCATTTTGCGTGTGCGGGAGCTTCTAAGAGGATAGCAAATGTCATTGACCTCATCTGTCCTCATTTGACCGTCGCGGCGCTTCTGAGTCTATCCTGAAGGTCATTGACCTCTGGTGACTTCATTTTGCGTGTCCGGTAGCGTCTGAGAAGGTAGCAAAGGTCATTGACTTCTGGTGACCTCATTTTGCGTGTCCGGGAGCTTCTGAGAAGGTAGCAAAGGTCATTGACCTCTGGGGACCTCATTTTGCGTGTGCGGGAGCTTCTAAAAGGATAGCAAAGGTCATTGACCTCATCTGACCTCATTTGACCGACGCGGCGCCTCTGAGACTGTCCTGAAAGTCATTGACCTCTGGTGACCTCATTTTGCGTGTCCGGGAGCTTCTAAGAGGATAGCAAAGGTCATTGACCTCATCTGACCTCATTTGACCGACGCGGCGCTTCTGAGTCTAACCTGAAGGTCATTGACCTCTGGTGACCTCATTTTGCGTGTCCGGGAGCTTCTTAGAAGATAGCAATGGTCATTGACCTCTGGTGACCTCATTTTGCGTGTCCGGGAGCTTCTAAGGTTATAGTTAAGGTCATTGACCTCATCTGACCTCATTTGACCGACGCGGCGCTGCTGAGTCTATCCTGAAGGTCATTGACCTATGGTGACCTCATTTTGCGTGTCCGGGAGCGTCTGAGAAGGTAGCAAAGGTCATTGACCTCTGGTGACATCATTTTGCGTGTCCGGGAGCTTCTGAGAAGGTAGCAAATGTCATTTACCTCTGGTGACCTCATTTTGCGTGTCCGGGAGCTTCTAAGAGGATAGCAAAGGTCATTGACCTCATCTGACCTCATTTGACCGACGCGGCGCATCAGAGTCTAACCTGAAGGTCATTGACCTCTGGTGACCTCATTTTGCGTGTGCGGGAGCTTCTTAGAAGATAGCAAAGGTCATTGGCCTCTGGTGACCTCATTTGACCGACGCGGCGCTTCTGAGTCTATCCTGAAGGTCATTGTCCTCTGGTGACCTCATTTTGCGTGTGCGAGAGCTTCTAAGAGGATAGCAAATGTCATTGACCTCTTCTGTCCTCATTTGACCGTCGCGGCGCTTCTGAGTCTATCCTGAAGGTCATTGACCTCTGGTGACCTCATTTTGCGTGTGCGGGAGCTTCCAAAAGGACAGCAAAGTTCATTGACCTCATCTGACCACATTTGACCGACGCGGCGCTTCTGAGTCTATCCTGAAGGTCATTGACCTCTGGTGACCTCATTTTGCGTGTGCGGGAGCTTCTAAGAAGATAGCAAAGGTCATTGACCTCATCTGACCAAATTTGACCGACGCGGCGCTTCTGAGTCTAACCTGAAGGTCATTTACCTCTGGTGACCTCATTTTGCGTGTCCGGGAGCTCCTTAGATGATAGCAATGGTCATTGACCTCTGGTGACTTCATTTTGCGTGTCCGGTAGCGTCTGAGAAGGTAGCAAAGGTCATTGACCTCTGGTGACCTCATTTTGCGTGTGCGGGAACCTCTTAGAAGATAGCAAAGGTCATTGACCTCTGGTGACCTCATTTGACCGACGCGGCGCTTCTGAGTCTATCCTGAAGGTCATTGTCCTCTGGTGACCTCATTTTGCGTGTGCGAGAGCTTCTAAGAGGATAGCAAATGTCATTGACCTCATCTGTCCTCATTTGACCGTCGCGGCGCTTCTGATTCTATTCTGAACGTCATTGACATCTGGTGACCTCATTTTGCGTGTGCGGGAGCTTCTAAGAAGATAGCAAAGGTCATTGACCTCATCTGACCAAATTTGACCGACGCGGCGCTTCTGAGTCTATCCTGAATGTCATTGACCTCTGGTGACCTCACTTTGCGTCTCCGGGAGCGTCTTGGAAGATAGCAAAGTTCATTGACCTCTGGTGACCTCATTTTGCGTGTCCTGGAGCTTCTAAGAGGATAGCAAAGGTCATTGACCTCATCTGACCTCATTTGACCGACGCGGCGCTTCTGAGTCTATCCTGAAGGTCATTGACCTCTGGTGACTTCATTTTGCGTGTCCGGTAGCGTCTGAGAAGGTAGCAAAGGTCATTGACTTCTGGTGACCTCATTTTGCGTGTCCGGGAGCTTCTGAGAAGGTAGCAAAGGTCATTGACCTCTGGGGACCTCATTTTGCGTGTGCGGGAGCTTCTAAAAGGATAGCAAAGGTCATTGACCTCATCTGACCTCATTTGACCGACGCGGCGCCTCTGAGACTGTCCTGAAAGTCATTGACCTCTGGTGACCTCATTTTGCGTCTCCGGGAGCGTCTTAGAAGATAGCAAATTTCATTGATCTCTGGTGACCTCTTTTTACGTGTCCGGGAGCTTCTAAGGGTATAGCAAACGTCATTGACCTCATCTGACCTCATTTGACCGACGCGGCGCTTATGAGTCTATCCTGAAGGTCATTGACCTCTGGTGACCTCATTTTGCGTGTCCGGGAGCTTCTTAGAAGATAGCGATGGTCATTGACCTCTGGTGACCTCATTTTGCTTGTCCAGGAGCATCTTAGAAGATAGCAAAGGTCATTGACCTCTGGTGACCTCATATTGCGTGTGCGGGAGCTTCCAAAAGGATAGCAAAGTTCATTGACCTCATCTGACCACATTTGACCGACGCGGCGCTTCTGAGTCTATCCTGAAGGTCATTGACCTCTGGTGACCTCATTTTGCGTGTCAGGGAGCTTCTAAGAGGATAGCAAAAGTCATTGCCCTCATCTGACCTCATTCGACCGACGCGGCGCCTCTTAGTCTATCCTGAGGGTCATTGACCTCTCGTGACCTCATTTTGCGTGTCCGGATGCGTCTTAGAAGATAACAAAGTTCATTGACCACTCGTGACCTCATTTTGCGTGTCCGGGTGCTTCTAAGGTTATAGCAAAGGTCATTGACCTCATCTGACCTCATTTGACCGACGCGGCGCTTCTGCGTCCATCCTGAAGGTCATTTAACACTGATGACCTCATTTTAGTTGTCCGGGAGCGTCTTTGAAGATAGCAAAGGTCATTGACCTCTGGTGACCTCATTTTGCGTGTCCGGGAGTTTCTTACAAGATAGCAAAGGTCATTGACCTCTGGTGACCTCATTTTGCGTGTGCGGGAGCTTCTAATGGTATAGCAAAGGTCATTGACCTCATCTGACCTCATTTGACCGACGCGGCGCTTCTGAGTCTATCCTGAAGGTCATTGACCTCTGGTGACTTCATTTTGCGTGTCCGGTAGCGTCTGAGAAGGTAGCAAAGGTCATTGAACTCTGGTGACCTCATTTTGCGTGTGCGGGAACCTCTTAGAAGATAGCAAAGGTCATTGACCTCTGATGACCTCATTTGACCGACGCGGCGCTTCTGAGTCTATCCTGAAGGTCATTGTCCTCTGGTGAACTCATTTTGCGTGTGCGAGAGCTTCTAAGAGGATAGCAAATGTCATTGACCTCATCTGTCCTCATTTGACCGTCGCGGCGCTTCTGATTCTATCCTGAACGTCATTGACATCTGGTGACCTCATTTTGCGTGTGCGGGAGCTTCTAAGAAGATAGCAAAGGTCAATGACCTCATCTGACCAAATTTGACCGACGCGGCGCTTCTGAGTCTATCCTGAATGTCATTGACCTCTGGTGACCTCACTTTGCGTCTCCGGGAGCGTCTTGGAAGATAGCAAAGTTCATTGACCTCTGGTGACCTCATTTTGCGTGTCCTGGAGCTTCTAAGAGGATAGCAAAGGTCATTGACCTCATCTGACCTCATTTGACCGACGCGGTGCTTCAGAGTCTATCCTGAAGGTCATTGACCTCTGGTGACCTCATTTTGCGTGTCAGGGAGCTTCTAAGGGGATAGCAAAGGTCATTGCCCTCATCTGACCTCATTTGACCGACGCGGCGCCTCTGAGTCTGTCCTGAAGGTCATTGACCTCTGGTGACCTCATTTTGCGTCTCCGGGAGCGTCTTAGAAGATAGCAAATTTCATTGACCTCTGGTGACCTCTTTTTGCGTGTCCGGGAGCTTCTAAGGGTATAGCAAAGGTCATTGACCTCATCTGACCTCATTTGACCGACGCGGCGCTTCTGAGTCTATCCTGAAGGTCATTGACCTCTGGTGTCCTCATTTTGCGTGTCCGGGAGCTTCTTAGAAGATAGCGATGGTCATTGACCTCTGGTGACCTCATTTTGCGTGTCCAGGAGCATCTTAGAAGATAGCAAAGGTCATTGACCTCTGGTGACCTCATATTACGTGTGCGGGAGCTTCTGAGAAGGTAGCAAAGGTCATTGACCTCTGGTGACCTCATTTTGCGTGTGCGGGAGCTTCTTTGAAGATAGCAAAGGTCATTGACCTCTGGTGACCTCATTTGACCGACGCGGCGCTTCTGAGTCTATCCTGAAGGTCATTGTCCTCTGGTGACCTCATTTTGCGTGTGCGAGTGCTTCTAAGAAGATAGCAAATGTCATTGACCTCATCTCACCAAATTTGACCGACGCGGCGCTTCTGAGTCTATCCTGAAGGTCATTGTCCTGTGGTGTCCTCATTTTTCGTCTCCGGGAGCGTCTTGGAAGATAGCAAAGGTCATTGAACTCTGTTGACCTCATTTTGCGTGTCCGGGAGCTTCTAAGAGGATAGCAAAGGACATTGACCTCATCTGACCTCATTTGACCGAGGCGGCGCTTCTGAGTCTAACCTGAAGGTCATTGACCTCTGGTGACCTCATTTTGCGTGTCCCGGAGCTTCTTAGAAGATAGCAATGGTCATTGACCTCTGGTGACCTCATTTTGCGTGTCCTGGAGCTTCTAAGGGTATAGTTAAGGTCATTGACCTCATCTGACCTCATTTGAGCGACGCGGCGCTTCTGAGTCTATCCTGAAGTTCATTTTCCTCTCTTGACCTCATTTTGCGTGTCCGGGAGCTTCTAAGAGGATAGCAAAGGTCATTGACCTCATCTGACCTCATTTGACCGACGCGGCGCTTCTGAGTCTAACCTGAAGGTCATTGACCTCTGGTGACCTCATTTTGCGTGTCCGGGAGCTTCTTAGAAGATAGCAATGGTCATTGACATCTGGTGACCTCATTTTGCGTGTCCGGGAGCTTCTAAGGGTATAGTTAAGGTCATTGACCTCATCTGACCTCATTTGACCGACGCGGCGCTGCTGAGTCTATCCTGAAGGTCATTGACCTATGGTGACCTCATTTTGCGTGTCCGGGAGCGTCTGAGAAGGTAGCAAAGGTCATTGACCTCTGGTGACATCATTTTGCGTGTCCGGGAGCTTCTGAGAAGGTAGCAAATGTCATTTACCTCTGGTGACCTCATTTTGCGTGTCCGGGAGCTTCTAAGAGGATAGCAAAGGTCATTGACCTCATCTGACCTCATTTGTCCGACGCGGCGCATCAGAGTCTAACCTGAAGGTCATTAACCTCTGGTGACCTCATTTTGCGTGTGCTCGAGCTTCTTAGAAGATAGCAAAGTTCATTGGCCTCTGGTGACCTCAATTGACCGACGCGGCTCTTCTGAGTCTATCCTGAAGGTCATTGTCCTCTGGTGACCTCATTTTGCGTGTGCGAGAGCTTCTAAGAGGATAGCAAATGTCATTGACCTCTTCTGTCCTCATTTGACCGTAGCGGCGCTTCTGAGTCTATCCTGAAGGTCATTTACCACTGATGACCTCATTTTAGTTGTCCGGGAGCGTCTTTGAAGATAGCAAAGGTCATTGACCTCTGGTGACCTCATTTTGCGTGACCGGGAGCTTCTTACAAGATAGCAAAGGTCATTGACCTCTGGTGACCTCATTTTGCGTGTGCGGGAGCTTCTAATGGTATAGCAAAGGTCATTGACCTCATCTGACCTCATTTGACCGACGCGGCGCTTCTGAGTCTATCCTGAAGGTCATTGACCTCTGGTGACTTCATTTTGCGTGTCCGGTAGCGTCTGAGAAGGTAGCAAAGGTCATTGACCTCTGGTGACCTCATTTTGCGTGTGCGGGAACCTCTTAGAAGATAGCAAAGGTCATTGACCTCTGGTGACCTCATTTGACCGACGCGGCGCTTCTGAGTCTATCCTGAAGGTCATTGTCCTCTGGTGACCTCATTTTGCGTGTGCGAGAGCTTCTAAGAGGATAGCAAATGTCATTGACCTCATCTGTCCTCATTTGACCGTCGCGGCGCTTCTGAGTCTATCCTGAAGGTCATTGTCCTCTGGTGACCTCATTTTGCGTGTGCGAGAGCTTCTAAGAGGATAGCAAATTTCATTGACCTCTTCTGTCCTCATTTGACCGTCGCGGCGCTTCTGAGTCTATCCTGAAGGTCATTGACCTCTGGTGACCTCATTTTGCGTGTGCGGGAGCTTCTAAGAAGATAGCAAAGGTCATTGACCTCATCTGACCAAATTTGACCGACGCGGCGCTTCTGAGTCTAACCTGAAGGTCATTTACCTCTGGTGACATCATTTTGCGTGTCCGGGAGCTTCTTAGAAGATAGCAATGGTCATTGACCTCTGGTGACCTCATTTTGCTTGTCCAGGAGCATCTTAGAAGATAGCAAAGGTCATTGACCTCTGGTGACCTCATATTGCGTGTAGGGGAGCTTCCAAAAGGATAGCAAAGTTCATTGACCTCATCTGACCACATTTGACCGACGCGGCGCTTCTGAGTCTATCCTGAAGGTCATTGACCTCTGGTGACCTCATTTTGCGTGTGCGGGAGCTTCTAAGAAGATAGCAAAGGTCATTGACCTCATCTGACCAAATTCGACCGACGCGGCGCTTCTGAGTCTAACCTGAAGGTCATTTACCTCTGGTGACCTCATTTTGCGTGTCCGGGAGCTCCTTAGATGATAGCAATGGTCATTGACCTCTGGTGACCTCATTTTGCGTGTCCGGGAGCTTCTTAGAAGATAGCAATGGTCATTTACCTCTGGTGACCTCATTTTGCGTGTCCGGGAGCTTCTAAGGGTATAGTTAAGGTCATTGACCTCATCTGCCCTCATTTGACCGACGCGGCGCTGCTGAGTCTATCCTGAAGGTCATTGACCTATGGTGACCTCATTTTGCGTGTCCGGGAGCATCTGAGAAGGTAGCAAAAGTCATTGCCCTCATCTGACCTCATTTGACCGACGCGGCGCCTCTTAGTCTATCCTGAGGGTCATTGACCTCTCGTGACCTCATTTTGCGTGTCCGGGTGCTTCTAAGGTTATAGCAAAGGTCATTGACCTCATCTGACCTCATTTGACCGACGCGGCGCTTCTGCGTCCATCCTGAAGGTCATTTACCACTGATGACCTCATTTTAGTTGTCCGGGAGCGTCTTTGAAGATAGCAAAGGTCATTGACCTCTGGTGACCTCATTTTGCGTGTCCGGGAGCTTCTTACAAGATAGCAAAGGTCATTGACCTCTGGTGACCTCATTTTGCGTGTGCGGGAGCTTCTAATGGTATAGCAAAGGTCATTGACCTCATCTGACCTCATTTGACCGACGCGGCGCTTCTGAGTCTATCCTGAAGGTCATTGACCTCTGGTGACTTCATTTTGCGTGTCCGGTAGCGTCTGAGAAGGTAGCAAAGGTCATTGACCTCTGGTGACCTCATTTTGCGTGTGCGGGAACCTCTTAGAAGATAGCAAAGGTCATTGACCTCTGGTGACCTCATTTGACCGACGCGGCGCTTCTGAGTCTATCCTGAAGGTCATTGTCCTCTGGTGACCTCATTTTGCGTGTGCGAGAGCTTCTAAGAGGATAGCAAATGTCATTGACCTCATCTGTCCTCATTTGACCGTCGCGGCGCTTCTGAGTCTATCCTGAAGGTCATTGACCTCTGGTGACTTCATTTTGCGTGTCCGGTAGCGTCTGAGAAGGTAGCAAAGGTCATTGACTTCTGGTGACCTCATTTTGCGTGTCCGGGAGCTTCTGAGAAGGTAGCAAAGGTCATTGACCTCTGGTGACCTCATTTTGCGTGTGCGGGAGCTTCTAAAAGGATAGCAAAGGTCATTGACCTCATCTGACCTCATTTGACCGACGCGGCGCCTCTGAGACTGTCCTGAAAGTCATTGACCTCTGGTGACCTCATTTTGCGTGTCCGGGAGCTTCTAAGAGGATAGCAAAGGTCATTGACCTCATCTGACCTCATTTGACCGACGCGGCGCTTCTGAGTCTAACCTGAAGGTCATTGACCTCTGGTGACCTCATTTTGCGTGTCCGGGAGCTTCTTAGAAGATAGCAATGGTCATTGACCTCTGGTGACCTCATTTTGCGTGTCCGGGAGCTTCTAAGGTTATAGTTAAGGTCATTGACCTCATCTGACCTCATTTGACCGACGCGGCGCTGCTGAGTCTATCCTGAAGGTCATTGACCTATGGTGACCTCATTTTGCGTGTCCGGGAGCGTCTGAGAAGGTAGCAAAGGTCATTGACCTCTGGTGACATCATTTTGCGTGTCCGGGAGCTTCTGAGAAGGTAGCAAATGTCATTTACCTCTGGTGACCTCATTTTGCGTGTCCGGGAGCTTCTAAGAGGATAGCAAAGGTCATTGACCTCATCTGACCTCATTTGACCGACGCGGCGCATCAGAGTCTAACCTGAAGGTCATTGACCTCTGGTGACCTCATTTTGCGTGTGCGGGAGCTTCTTAGAAGATAGCAAAGGTCATTGGCCTCTGGTGACCTCATTTGACCGACGCGGCGCTTCTGAGTCTATCCTGAAGGTCATTGTCCTCTGGTGACCTCATTTTGCGTGTGCGAGAGCTTCTAAGAGGATAGCAAATGTCATTGTCCTCTTCTGTCCTCATTTGACCGTCGCGGCGCTTCTGAGTCTATCCTGAAGGTCATTGACCTCTGGTGACCTCATTTTGCGTGTGCGGGAGCTTCTTAGAAGATAGCAATGGTCATTGACATCTGGTGACCTCATTTTGCGTGTCCGGGAGCTTCTAAGGGTATAGTTAAGGTCATTGACCTCATCTGACCTCATTTGACCGACGCGGCGCTGCTGAGTCTATCCTGAAGGTCATTGACCTATGGTGACCTCATTTTGCGTGTCCGGGAGCGTCTGAGAAGGTAGCAAAGGTCATTGACCTCTGGTGACATCATTTTGCGTGTCCGGGAGCTTCTGAGAAGGTAGCAAATGTCATTTACCTCTGGTGACCTCATTTTGCGTGTCCGGGAGCTTCTAAGAGGATAGCAAAGGTCATTGACCTCATCTGACCTCATTTGTCCGACGCGGCGCATCAGAGTCTAACCTGAAGGTCATTAACCTCTGGTGACCTCATTTTGCGTGTGCTCGAGCTTCTTAGAAGATAGCAAAGTTCATTGGCCTCTGGTGACCTCAATTGACCGACGCGGCGCTTCTGAGTCTATCCTGAAGGTCATTGTCCTCTGGTGACCTCATTTTGCGTGTGCGAGAGCTTCTAAGAGGATAGCAAATGTCATTGACCTCTTCTGTCCTCATTTGACCGTAGCGGCGCTTCTGAGTCTATCCTGAAGGTCATTTACCACTGATGACCTCATTTTAGTTGTCCGGGAGCGTCTTTGAAGATAGCAAAGGTCATTGACCTCTGGTGACCTCATTTTGCGTGACCGGGAGCTTCTTACAAGATAGCAAAGGTCATTGACCTCTGGTGACCTCATTTTGCGTGTGCGGGAGCTTCTAATGGTATAGCAAAGGTCATTGACCTCATCTGACCTCATTTGACCGACGCGGCGCTTCTGAGTCTATCCTGAAGGTCATTGACCACTGGTGACTTCATTTTGCGTGTCCGGTAGCGTCTGAGAAGGTAGCAAAGGTCATTGACCTCTGGTGACCTCATTTTGCGTGTGCGGGAACCTCTTAGAAGATAGCAAAGGTCATTGACCTCTGGTGACCTCATTTGACCGACGCGGCGCTTCTGAGTCTATCCTGAAGGTCATTGTCCTCTGGTGACCTCATCTTGCGTGTGCGAGAGCTTCTAAGAGGATAGCAAATGTCATTGACCTCATCTGTCCTCATTTGACCGTCGCGGCGCTTCTGAGTCTATCCTGAAGGTCATTGTCCTCTGGTGACCTCATTTTGCGTGTGCGAGAGCTTCTAAGAGGATAGCAAATTTCATTGACCTCTTCTGTCCTCATTTGACCGTCGCGGCGCTTCTGAGTCTATCCTGAAGGTCATTGACCTCTGGTGACCTCATTTTGCGTGTGCGGGAGCTTCTAAGAAGATAGCAAAGGTCATTGACCTCATCTGACCAAATTTGACCGACGCGGCGCTTCTGAGTCTAACCTGAAGGTCATTTACCTCTGGTGACCTCATTTTGCGTGTCCGGGAGCTTCTTAGAAGATAGCAATGGTCATTGACCTCTGGTGACCTCATTTTGCTTGTCCAGGAGCATCTTAGAAGATAGCAAAGGTCATTGACCTCTGGTGACCTCATATTGCGTGTAGGGGAGCTTCCAAAAGGATAGCAAAGTTCATTGACCTCATCTGACCACATTTGACCGACGCGGCGCTTCTGAGTCTATCCTGAAGGTCATTGACCTCTGGTGACCTCATTTTGCGTGTGCGGGAGCTTCTAAGAAGATAGCAAAGGTCATTGACCTCATCTGACCAAATTCGACCGACGCGGCGCTTCTGAGTCTAACCTGAAGGTCATTTACCTCTGGTGACCTCATTTTGCGTGTCCGGGAGCTCCTTAGATGATAGCAATGGTCATTGACCTCTGGTGACCTCATTTTGCGTGTCCGGGAGCTTCTTAGAAGATAGCAATGGTCATTTACCTCTGGTGACCTCATTTTGCGTGTCCGGGAGCTTCTAAGGGTATAGTTAAGGTCATTGACCTCATCTGCCCTCATTTGACCGACGCGGCGCTGCTGAGTCTATCCTGAAGGTCATTGACCTATGGTGACCTCATTTTGCGTGTCCGGGAGCATCTGAGAAGGTAGCAAAAGTCATTGCCCTCATCTGACCTCATTTGACCGACGCGGCGCCTCTTAGTCTATCCTGAGGGTCATTGACCTCTCGTGACCTCATTTTGCGTGTCCGGGTGCTTCTAAGGTTATAGCAAAGGTCATTGACCTCATCTGACCTCATTTGACCGACGCGGCGCTTCTGCGTCCATCCTGAAGGTCATTTACCACTGATGACCTCATTTTAGTTGTCCGGGAGCGTCTTTGAAGATAGCAAAGGTCATTGACCTCTGGTGACCTCATTTTGCGTGTCCGGGAGCTTCTTACAAGATAGCAAAGGTCATTGACCTCTGGTGACCTCATTTTGCGTGTGCGGGAGCTTCTAATGGTATAGCAAAGGTCATTGACCTCATCTGACCTCATTTGACCGACGCGGCGCTTCTGAGTCTATCCTGAAGGTCATTGACCTCTGGTGACTTCATTTTGCGTGTCCGGTAGCGTCTGAGAAGGTAGCAAAGGTCATTGACCTCTGGTGACCTCATTTTGCGTGTGCGGGAACCTCTTAGAAGATAGCAAAGGTCATTGACCTCTGGTGACCTCATTTGACCGACGCGGCGCTTCTGAGTCTATCCTGAAGGTCATTGTCCTCTGGTGACCTCATTTTGCGTGTGCGAGAGCTTCTAAGAGGATAGCAAATGTCATTGACCTCATCTGACCTCATTTGACCGTCGCGGCGCTTCTGAGTCTATCCTGAAGGTCATTGACCTCTGGTGACTTCATTTTGCGTGTCCGGTAGCGTCTGAGAAGGTAGCAAAGGTCATTGACTTCTGGTGACCTCATTTTGCGTGTCCGGGAGCTTCTGAGAAGGTAGCAAAGGTCATTGACCTCTGGGGACCTCATTTTGCGTGTGCGGGAGCTTCTAAAAGGATAGCAAAGGTCATTGACCTCATCTGACCTCATTTGACCGACGCGGCGCCTCTGAGACTGTCCTGAAAGTCATTGACCTCTGGTGACCTCATTTTGCGTGTCCGGGAGCTTCTAAGAGGATAGCAAAGGTCATTGACCTCATCTGACCTCATTTGACCGACGCGGCGCTTCTGAGTCTAACCTGAAGGTCATTGACCTCTGGTGACCTCATTTTGCGTGTCCGGGAGCTTCTTAGAAGATAGCAATGGTCATTGACCTCTGGTGACCTCATTTTGCGTGTCCGGGAGCTTCTAAGGTTATAGTTAAGGTCATTGACCTCATCTGACCTCATTTGACCGACGCGGCGCTGCTGAGTCTATCCTGAAGGTCATTGACCTATGGTGACCTCATTTTGCGTGTCCGGGAGCGTCTGAGAAGGTAGCAAAGGTCATTGACCTCTGGTGACATCATTTTGCGTGTCCGGGAGCTTCTGAGAAGGTAGCAAATGTCATTTACCTCTGGTGACCTCATTTTGCGTGTCCGGGAGCTTCTAAGAGGATAGCAAAGGTCATTGACCTCATCTGACCTCATTTGACCGACGCGGCGCATCAGAGTCTAACCTGAAGGTCATTGACCTCTGGTGACCTCATTTTGCGTGTGCGGGAGCTTCTTAGAAGATAGCAAAGGTCATTGGCCTCTGGTGACCTCATTTGACCGACGCGGCGCTTCTGAGTCTATCCTGAAGGTCATTGTCCTCTGGTGACCTCATTTTGCGTGTGCGAGAGCTTCTAAGAGGATAGCAAATGTCATTGTCCTCTTCTGTCCTCATTTGACCGTCGCGGCGCTTCTGAGTCTATCCTGAAGGTCATTGACCTCTGGTGACCTCATTTTGCGTGTGCGGGAGCTTCCAAAAGGATAGCAAAGTTCATTGACCTCATCTGACCACATTTGACCGACGCGGCGCTTCTGAGTCTATCCTGAAGGTCATTGACCTCTGGTGACCTCATTTTGCGTGTGCGGGAGCTTCTAAGAAGATAGCAAAGGTCATTGACCTCATCTGACCAAATTTGACCGACGCGGCGCTTCTGAGTCTAACCTGAAGGTCATTTACCTCTGGTGACCTCATTTTGCGTGTCCGGGAGCTCCTTAGATGATAGCAATGGTCATTGACCTCTGGTGACTTCATTTTGCGTGTCCGGTAGCGTCTGAGAAGGTAGCAAAGGTCATTGACCTCTGGTGACCTCATTTTGCGTGTGCGGGAACCTCTTAGAAGATAGCAAAGGTCATTGACCTCTGGTGACCTCATTTGACCGACGCGGCGCTTCTGATTCTATTCTGAACGTCATTGACATCTGGTGACCTCATTTTGCGTGTGCGGGAGCTTCTAAGAAGATAGCAAAGGTCATTGACCTCATCTGACCAAATTTGACCGACGCGGCGCTTCTGAGTCTATCCTGAATGTCATTGACCTCTGGTGACCTCACTTTGCGTCTCCGGGAGCGTCTTGGAAGATAGCAAAGTTCATTGACCTCTGGTGACCTCATTTTGCGTGTCCTGGAGCTTCTAAGAGGATAGCAAAGGTCATTGACCTCATCTGACCTCATTTGACCGACGCGGCGCTTCTGAGTCTATCCTGAAGGTCATTGACCTCTGGTGACTTCATTTTGCGTGTCCGGTAGCGTCTGAGAAGGTAGCAAAGGTCATTGACTTCTGGTGACCTCATTTTGCGTGTCCGGGAGCTTCTGAGAAGGTAGCAAAGGTCATAGACCTCTGGGGACCTCATTTTGCGTGTGCGGGAGCTTCTAAAAGGAAAGCAAAGGTCATTGACCTCATCTGACCTCATTTGACCGACGCGGCGCCTCTGAGACTGTCCTGAAAGTCATTGACCTCTGGTGACCTCATTTTGCGTCTCCGGGAGCGTCTTAGAAGATAGCAAATTTCATTGATCTCTGGTGACCTCTTTTTACGTGTCCGGGAGCTTCTAAGGGTATAGCAAACGTCATTGACCTCATCTGACCTCATTTGACCGACGCGGCGCTTATGAGTCTATCCTGAAGGTCATTGACCTCTGGTGACCTCATTTTGCGTGTCCGGGAGCTTCTTAGAAGATAGCGATGGTCATTGACCTCTGGTGACCTCATTTTGCTTGTCCAGGAGCATCTTAGAAGATAGCAAAGGTCATTGACCTCTGGTGACCTCATATTGCGTGTGCGGGAGCTTCCAAAAGGATAGCAAAGTTCATTGACCTCATCTGACCACATTTGACCGACGCGGCGCTTCTGAGTCTATCCTGAAGGTCATTGACCTCTGGTGACCTCATTTTGCGTGTCAGGGAGCTTCTAAGAGGATAGCAAAAGTCATTGCCCTCATCTGACCTCATTCGACCGACGCGGCGCCTCTTAGTCTATCCTGAGGGTCATTGACCTCTCGTGACCTCATTTTGCGTGTCCGGATGCGTCTTAGAAGATAACAAAGTTCATTGACCACTCGTGACCTCATTTTGCGTGTCCGGGTGCTTCTAAGGTTATAGCAAAGGTCATTGACCTCATCTGACCTCATTTGACCGACGCGGCGCTTCTGCGTCCATCCTGAAGGTCATTTACCACTGATGACCTCATTTTAGTTGTCCGGGAGCGTCTTTGAAGATAGCAAAGGTCATTGACCTCTGGTGACCTCATTTTGCGTGTCCGGGAGTTTCTTACAAGATAGCAAAGGTCATTGACCTCTGGTGACCTCATTTTGCGTGTGCGGGAGCTTCTAATGGTATAGCAAAGGTCATTGACCTCATCTGACCTCATTTGACCGACGCGGCGCTTCTGAGTCTATCCTGAAGGTCATTGACCTCTGGTGACTTCATTTTGCGTGTCCGGTAGCGTCTGAGAAGGTAGCAAAGGTCATTGAACTCTGGTGACCTCATTTTGCGTGTGCGGGAACCTCTTAGAAGATAGCAAAGGTCATTGACCTCTGATGACCTCATTTGACCGACGCGGCGCTTCTGAGTCTATCCTGAAGGTCATTGTCCTCTGGTGAACTCATTTTGCGTGTGCGAGAGCTTCTAAGAGGATAGCAAATGTCATTGACCTCATCTGTCCTCATTTGACCGTCGCGGCGCTTCTGATTCTATCCTGAACGTCATTGACATCTGGTGACCTCATTTTGCGTCTCCGGGAGCGTCTTAGAAGATAGCAAATTTCATTGACCTCTGGTGACCTCTTTTTGCGTGTCCGGGAGCTTCTAAGGGTATAGCAAAGGTCATTGACCTCATCTGAACTCATTTGACCGACGCGGCGCTTCTGAGTCTATCCTGAAGGTCATTGACCTCTGGTGTCCTCATTTTGCGTGTCCGGGAGCTTCTTAGAAGATAGCGATGGTCATTGACCTCTGGTGACCTCATTTTGCGTGTCCAGGAGCATCTTAGAAGATAGCAAAGGTCATTGACCTCTGGTGACCTCATATTACGTGTGCGGGAGCTTCTGAGATGGTAGCAAAGGTCATTGACCTCTGGTGACCTCATTTTGCGTGTGCGGGAGCTTCTTTGAAGATAGCAAAGGTCATTGACCTCTGGTGACCTCATTTGACCGACGCGGCGCTTCTGAGTCTATCCTGAAGGTCATTGTCCTCTGGTGACCTCATTTTGCGTGTGCGAGTGCTTCTAAGAAGATAGCAAATGTCATTGACCTCATCTGACCAAATTTGACCGACGCGGCGCTTCTGAGTCTATCCTGAAGGTCATTGTCCTGTGGTGTCCTCATTTTTCGTCTCCGGGAGCGTCTTGGAAGATAGCAAAGGTCATTGAAATCTGTTGACCTCATTTTGCGTGTCCGGGAGCTTCTAAGAGGATAGCAAAGGACATTGACCTCATCTGACCTCATTTGACCGAGGCGGCGCTTCTGAGTCTAACCTGAAGGTCATTGACCTCTGGTGACCTCATTTTGCGTGTCCCGGAGCTTCTTAGAAGATAGCAATGGTCATTGACCTCTGGTGACCTCATTTTGCGTGTCCGGGAGCTTCTAAGGGTATAGTTAAGGTCATTGACCTCATCTGACCTCATTTGACCGACGCGGCGCTGCTGAGTCTATCCTGAAGGTCATTGACCTATGGTGACCTCATTTTGCGTGTCCGGGAGCGTCTGAGAAGGTAGCAGAGGTCATTGACCTCTGGTGACATCATTTTGCGTGTCCGGGAGCTTCTGAGAAGGTAGCAAATGTCATTTACCTCTGGTGACCTCATTTTGCGTGTCCGGGAGCTTCTAAGAGGATAGCAAAGGTCATTGACCTCATCTGACCTCATTTGTCCGACGCGGCGCATCAGAGTCTAACCTGAAGGTCATTGACCTCTGGTGACCTCATTTTGCGTGTGCGGGAGCTTCTTAGAAGATAGCAAAGGTCATTGGCCTCTGGTGACCTCATTTGACCGACGCGGCGCTTCTGAGCCTATCCTGAAGGTCATTGTCCTCTGGTGACCTCATTTTGCGTGTGCGAGAGCTTCTAAGAGGATAGCAAATGTCATTGACCTCTTCTGTCCTCATTTGACCGTAGCGGTGCTTCTGAGTCTATCCTGAAGGTCATTGACCTGTGGTGACCTCATTTTGCGTGTGCGGGAGCTTCTAAGAAGATAGCAAAGGTCATTGACCTCATCTGACCAAATTTGACCGACGCGGCGCTTCTGAGTCTAACCTGAAGGTCATTTACCTCTGGTGACCTCATTTTGCGTGTCCGGGAGCTTCTTAGTAGATAGCAATGGTCATTGACCTCTGGTGACCTCATTTTGCTTGTCCAGGAGCATCTTAGAAGATAGCAAAGGTCATTGACCTCTGGTGACCTCATATTGCGTGTGCGGGAGCTTCCAAAAGGATAGCAAAGTTCATTGACCTCATCTGACCACATTTGACCGACGCGGCGCTTCTGAGTCTATCCTGAAGGTCATTGACCTCTGGTGACCTCATTTTGCGTGTCAGGGAGCTTCTAAGAGGATAGCAAAAGTCATTGCCCTCATCTGACCTCATTCGACCGACGCGGCGCCTCTTAGTCTATCCTGAGGGTCATTGACCTCTCGTGACCTCATTTTGCGTGTCCGGATGCGTCTTAGAAGATAACAAAGTTCATTGACCACTCGTGACCTCATTTTGCGTGTCCGGGTGCTTCTAAGGTTATAGCAAAGGTCATTGACCTCATCTGACCTCATTTGACCGACGCGGCGCTTCTGCGTCCATCCTGAAGGTCATTTACCACTGATGACCTCATTTTAGTTGTCCGGGAGCGTCTTTGAAGATAGCAAAGGTCATTGACCTCTGGTGACCTCATTTTGCGTGTCCGGGAGTTTCTTACAAGATAGCAAAGGTCATTGACCTCTGGTGACCTCATTTTGCGTGTGCGGGAGCTTCTAATGGTATAGCAAAGGTCATTGACCTCATCTGACCTCATTTGACCGAGGCGGCGCTTCTGAGTCTAACCTGAAGGTCATTGACCTCTGGTGACCTCATTTTGCGTGTCCCGGAGCTTCTTAGAAGATAGCAATGGTCATTGACCTCTGGTGACCTCATTTTGCGTGTCCTGGAGCTTCTAATGGTATAGTTAAGGTCATTGACCTCATCTGACCTCATTTGACCGATGCGGCGCTTCTGAGTCTATCCTGAAGTTCATTTTCCTCTGGTGACCTCATTTTGCGTGTCCGGGAGCTTCTAAGAGGATAGCAAAGGTCATTGACCTCATCTGACCTCATTTGACCGACGCGGCGCTTCTGAGTCTAACCTGAAGGTCATTGACCTCTGGTGACCTCATTTTGCGTGTCCGGGAGCTTCTTAGAAGATAGCAATGGTCATTGACCTCTGGTGACCTCATTTTGCGTGTCCGGGAGCTTCTAAGGGTATAGTTAAGGTCATTGACCTCATCTGACCTCATTTGACCGACGCGGCGCTTCTGAGTCTATCCTGAAGGTCATTGACCTCTGGTGACCTCATTTTGCGTGTCAGGGAGCTTCTAAGAGGATAGCAAAAGTCATTGCCCTCATCTGACCTCATTCGACCGACGCGGCGCCTCTTAGTCTATCCTGAGGGTCATTGACCTCTCGTGACCTCATTTTGCGTGTCCGGATGCGTCTTAGAAGATAACAAAGTTCATTGACCACTCGTGACCTCATTTTGCGTGTCCGGGTGCTTCTAAGGTTATAGCAAAGGTCATTGACCTCATCTGACCTCATTTGACCGACGCGGCGCTTCTGCGTCCATCCTGAAGGTCATTTACCACTGATGACCTCATTTTAGTTGTCCGGGAGCGTCTTTGAAGATAGCAAAGGTCATTGACCTCTGGTGACCTCATTTTGCGTGTCCGGGAGTTTCTTACAAGATAGCAAAGGTCATTGACCTCTGGTGACCTCATTTTGCGTGTGCGGGAGCTTCTAATGGTATAGCAAAGGTCATTGACCTCATCTGACCTCATTTGACCGACGCGGCGCTTCTGAGTCTATCCTGAAGGTCATTGACCTCTGGTGACTTCATTTTGCGTGTCCGGTAGCGTCTGAGAAGGTAGCAAAGGTCATTGAACTCTGGTGACCTCATCTTGCGTGTGCGGGAACCTCTTAGAAGATAGCAAAGGTCATTGACCTCTGATGACCTCATTTGACCGACGCGGCCCTTCTGAGTCTATCCTGAAGGTCATTGTCCTCTGGTGAACTCATTTTGCGTGTGCGAGAGCTTCTAAGCGGATAGCAAATGTCATTGACCTCATCTGTCCTCATTTGACCGTCGCGGCGCTTCTGATTCTATCCTGAACGTCATTGACATCTGGTGACCTCATTTTGCGTGTGCGGGAGCTTCTAAGAAGATAGCAAAGGTCAATGACCTCATCTGACCAAATTTGACCGACGCGGCGCTGCTGAGTCTATCCTGAATGTCATTGACCTCTGGTGACCTCACTTTGCGTCTCCGGGAGCGTCTTGGAAGATAGCAAAGTTCATTGACCTCTGGTGACCTCATTTTGCGTGTCCTGGAGCTTCTAAGAGGATAGCAAAGGTCATTGACCTCATCTGACCTCATTTGACCGACGCGGTGCTTCAGAGTCTATCCTGAAGGTCATTGACCTCTGGTGACCTCATTTTGCGTGTCAGGGAGCTTCTAAGGGGATAGCAAAGGTCATTGCCCTCATCTGACCTCATTTGACCGACGCGGCGCCTCTGAGTCTGTCCTGAAGGTCATTGACCTCTGGTGACCTCATTTTGCGTCTCCGGGAGCGTCTTAGAAGATAGCAAATTTCATTGACCTCTGGTGACCTCTTTTTGCGTGTCCGGGAGCTTCTAAGGGTATAGCAAAGGTCATTGACCTCATCTGACCTCATTTGACCGACGCGGCGCTTCTGAGTCTATCCTGAAGGTCATTGACCTCTGGTGTCCTCATTTTGCGTGTCCGGGAGCTTCTTAGAAGATAGCGATGGTCATTGACCTCTGGTGACCTCATTTTGCGTGTCCAGGAGCATCTTAGAAGATAGCAAAGGTCATTGACCTCTGGTGACCTCATATTATGTGTGCGGGAGCTTCTGAGAAGGTAGCAAAGGTCATTGACCTCTGGTGACCTCATTTTGCGTGTGCGGGAGCTTCTTTGAAGATAGCAAAGGTCATTGACCTCTGGTGACCTCATTTGACCGACGCGGCGCTTCTGAGTCTATCCTGAAGGTCATTGTCCTCTGGTGACCTCATTTTGCGTGTGCGAGTGCTTCTAAGAAGATAGCAAATGTCATTGACCTCATCTGACCAAATTTGACCGACGCGGCGCTTCTGAGTCTATCCTGAAGGTCATTGTCCTGTGGTGTCCTCATTTTTCGTCTCCGGGAGCGTCTTGGAAGATAGCAAAGGTCATTGAACTCTGTTGACCTCATTTTGCGTGTCCGGGAGCTTCTAAGAGGATAGCAAAGGACATTGACCTCATCTGACCTCATTTGACCGAGGCGGCGCTTCTGAGTCTAACCTGAAGGTCATTGACCTCTGGTGACCTCATTTTGCGTGTCCCGGAGCTTCTTAGAAGATAGCAATGGTCATTGACCTCTGGTGACCTCATTTTGCGTGTCCTGGAGCTTCTAAGGTTATAGTTAAGGTCATTGACCTCATCTGACCTCATTTGACCGACGCGGCGCTTCTGAGTCTATCCTGAAGTTCATTTTCCTCTGGTGACCTCATTTTGCGTGTCCGGGAGCTTCTAAGAGGATAGCAAAGGTCATTGACCTCATCTGACCTCATTTGACCGACGCGGCGCTTCTGAGTCCATCCTGAAGGTCATTTACCACTGATGACCTCATTTTAGTTGTCCGGGAGCGTCTTTGAAGATAGCAAAGGTCATTGACCTCTGGTGACCTCATTTTGCGTGTCCGGGAGTTTCTTACAAGATAGCAAAGGTCATTGACCTCTGGTGACCTCATTTTGCGTGTGCGGGAGCTTCTAATGGTATAGCAAAGGTCATTGACCTCATCTGACCTCATTTGACCGAGGCGGCGCTTCTGAGTCTAACCTGAAGGTCATTGACCTCTGGTGACCTCATTTTGCGTGTCCCGGAGCTTCTTAGAAGATAGCAATGGTCATTGACCTCTGGTGACCTCATTTTGCGTGTCCTGGAGCTTCTAAGGGTATAGTTAAGGTCATTGACCTCATCTGACCTCATTTGACCGATGCGGCGCTTCTGAGTCTATCCTGAAGTTCATTTTCCTCTGGTGACCTCATTTTGCGTGTCCGGGAGCTTCTAAGAGGATAGCAAAGGTCATTGACCTCATCTGACCTCATTTGACCGACGCGGCGCTTCTGAGTCTAACCTGAAGGTCATTGACCTCTGGTGACCTCATTTTGCGTGTCCGGGAGCTTCTTAGAAGATAGCAATGGTCATTGACCTCTGGTGACCTCATTTTGCGTGTCCGGGAGCTTCTAAGGGTATAGTTAAGGTCATTGACCTCATCTGACCTCATTTGACCGACGCGGCGCTTCTGAGTCTATCCTGAAGGTCATTGACCTCTGGTGACCTCATTTTGCGTGTCAGGGAGCTTCTAAGAGGATAGCAAAAGTCATTGCCCTCATCTGACCTCATTCGACCGACGCGGCGCCTCTTAGTCTATCCTGAGGGTCATTGACCTCTCGTGACCTCATTTTGCGTGTCCGGATGCGTCTTAGAAGATAACAAAGTTCATTGACCACTCGTGACCTCATTTTGCGTGTCCGGGTGCTTCTAAGGTTATAGCAAAGGTCATTGACCTCATCTGACCTCATTTGACCGACGCGGCGCTTCTGCGTCCATCCTGAAGGTCATTTACCACTGATGACCTCATTTTAGTTGTCCGGGAGCGTCTTTGAAGATAGCAAAGGTCATTGACCTCTGGTGACCTCATTTTGCGTGTCCGGGAGTTTCTTACAAGATAGCAAAGGTCATTGACCTCTGGTGACCTCATTTTGCGTGTGCGGGAGCTTCTAATGGTATAGCAAAGGTCATTGACCTCATCTGACCTCATTTGACCGACGCGGCGCTTCTGAGTCTATCCTGAAGGTCATTGACCTCTGGTGACTTCATTTTGCGTGTCCGGTAGCGTCTGAGAAGGTAGCAAAGGTCATTGAACTCTGGTGACCTCATCTTGCGTGTGCGGGAACCTCTTAGAAGATAGCAAAGGTCATTGACCTCTGATGACCTCATTTGACCGACGCGGCCCTTCTGAGTCTATCCTGAAGGTCATTGTCCTCTGGTGAACTCATTTTGCGTGTGCGAGAGCTTCTAAGCGGATAGCAAATGTCATTGACCTCATCTGTCCTCATTTGACCGTCGCGGCGCTTCTGATTCTATCCTGAACGTCATTGACATCTGGTGACCTCATTTTGCGTGTGCGGGAGCTTCTAAGAAGATAGCAAAGGTCAATGACCTCATCTGACCAAATTTGACCGACGCGGCGCTGCTGAGTCTATCCTGAATGTCATTGACCTCTGGTGACCTCACTTTGCGTCTCCGGGAGCGTCTTGGAAGATAGCAAAGTTCATTGACCTCTGGTGACCTCATTTTGCGTGTCCTGGAGCTTCTAAGAGGATAGCAAAGGTCATTGACCTCATCTGACCCCATTTGACCGACGCGGTGCTTCAGAGTCTATCCTGAAGGTCATTGACCTCTGGTGACCTCATTTTGCGTGTCAGGGAGCTTCTAAGGGGATAGCAAAGGTCATTGCCCTCATCTGACCTCATTTGACCGACGCGGCGCCTCTGAGTCTGTCCTGAAGGTCATTGACCTCTGGTGACCTCATTTTGCGTCTCCGGGAGCGTCTTAGAAGATAGCAAATTTCATTGACCTCTGGTGACCTCTTTTTGCGTGTCCGGGAGCTTCTAAGGGTATAGCAAAGGTCATTGACCTCATCTGACCTCATTTGACCGACGCGGCGCTTCTGAGTCTATCCTGAAGGTCATTGACCTCTGGTGTCCTCATTTTGCGTGTCCGGGAGCTTCTTAGAAGATAGCGATGGTCATTGACCTCTGGTGACCTCATTTTGCGTGTCCAGGAGCATCTTAGAAGATAGCAAAGGTCATTGACCTCTGGTGACCTCATATTATGTGTGCGGGAGCTTCTGAGAAGGTAGCAAAGGTCATTGACCTCTGGTGACCTCATTTTGCGTGTGCGGGAGCTTCTTTGAAGATAGCAAAGGTCATTGACCTCTGGTGACCTCATTTGACCGACGCGGCGCTTCTGAGTCTATCCTGAAGGTCATTGTCCTCTGGTGACCTCATTTTGCGTGTGCGAGTGCTTCTAAGAAGATAGCAAATGTCATTGACCTCATCTGACCAAATTTGACCGACGCGGCGCTTCTGAGTCTATCCTGAAGGTCATTGTCCTGTGGTGTCCTCATTTTTCGTCTCCGGGAGCGTCTTGGAAGATAGCAAAGGTCATTGAACTCTGTTGACCTCATTTTGCGTGTCCGGGAGCTTCTAAGAGGATAGCAAAGGACATTGACCTCATCTGACCTCATTTGACCGAGGCGGCGCTTCTGAGTCTAACCTGAAGGTCATTGACCTCTGGTGACCTCATTTTGCGTGTCCCGGAGCTTCTTAGAAGATAGCAATGGTCATTGACCTCTGGTGACCTCATTTTGCGTGTCCTGGAGCTTCTAAGGTTATAGTTAAGGTCATTGACCTCATCTGACCTCATTTGACCGACGCGGCGCTTCTGAGTCTATCCTGAAGTTCATTTTCCTCTGGTGACCTCATTTTGCGTGTCCGGGAGCTTCTAAGAGGATAGCAAAGGTCATTGACCTCATCTGACCTCATTTGACCGACGCGGCGCTTCTGAGTCTAACCTGAAGGTCATTGACCTCTGGTGACCTCATTTTGCGTGTCCGGGAGCTTCTTAGAAGATAGCAATGGTCATTGACCTCTGGTGACCTCATTTTGCGTGTCCGGGAGCTTCTAAGGGTATAGTTAAGGTCATTGACCTCATCTGACCTCATTTGACCGACGCGGCGCTGCTGAGTCTATCCTGAAGGTCATTGACCTATGGTGACCTCATTTTGCGTGTCCGGGAGCGTCTGAGAAGGTAGCAAAGGTCATTGACCTCTGGTGACATCATTTTGCGTGTCCGGGAGCTTCTGAGAAGGTAGCAAATGTCATTTACCTCTGGTGACCTCATTTTGCGTGTCCGGGAGCTTCTAAGAGGATAGCAAAGGTCATTGACCTCATCTGACCTCATTTGTCCGACGCGGCGCATCAGAGTCTAACCTGAAGGTCATTGACCTCTGGTGACCTCATTTTGCGTGTGCGGGAGCTTCTTAGAAGATAGCAAAGGTCATTGGCCTCTGGTGACATCATTTGACCGACGCGGCGCTTCTGAGTCTATCCTGAAGGTCATTGTCCTCTGGTGACCTCATTTTGCGTGTGCGAGAGCTTCTAAGAGGATAGCAAATGTCATTGACCTCTTCTGTCCTCATTTGACCGTAGCGGCGCTTCTGAGTCTATCCTGAAGGTCATTGACCTCTGGGGACCTCATTTTGCGTGTACGGGAGCTTCTAAGAAGATAGCAAAGGTCATTGACCTCATCTGACCAAATTTGACCGACGCGGCGCTTCTGAGTCTAACCTGAAGGTCATTTACTTCTGGTGACCTCATTTTGCGTGTCCGGGAGCTTCTTAGAAGATAGCAATGGTCATTGACCTCTGGTGACCTCATTTTGCTTGTCCAGGAGCATCTTAGAAGATAGCAAAGGTCATTGACCTCTGGTGACCTCATATTGCGTGTGCGGGAGCTTCCAAAAGGATAGCAAAGTTCATTGACCTCATCAGACCACATTTGACCGACGCGGCGCTTCTGAGTCTATCCTGAAGGTCATTGACCTCTGGTGACCTCATTTTGCGTGTCAGGGAGCTTCTAAGAGGATAGCAAAAGTCATTGCCCTCATCTGACCTCATTCGACCGACGCGGCGCCTCTTAGTCTATCCTGAGGGTCATTGACCTCTCGTGACCTCATTTTGCGTGTCCGGATGCGTCTTAGAAGATAACAAAGTTCATTGACCACTCGTGACCTCATTTTGCGTGTCCGGGTGCTTCTAAGGTTATAGCAAAGGTCATTGACCTCATCTGACCTCATTTGACCGACGCGGCGCTTCTGCGTCCATCCTGAAGGTCATTTACCACTGATGACCTCATTTTAGTTGTCCGGGAGCGTCTTTGAAGATAGCAAAGGTCATTGACCTCTGGTGACCTCATTTTGCGTGTCCGGGAGTTTCTTACAAGATAGCAAAGGTCATTGACCTCTGGTGACCTCATTTTGCGTGTGCGGGAGCTTCTAATGGTATAGCAAAGGTCATTGACCTCATCTGACCTCATTTGACCGACGCGGCGCTTCTGAGTCTATCCTGAAGGTCATTGACCTCTGGTGACTTCATTTTGCGTGTCCGGTAGCGTCTGAGAAGGTAGCAAAGGTCATTGAACTCTGGTGACCTCATTTTGCGTGTGCGGGAACCTCTTAGAAGATAGCAAAGGTCATTGACCTCTGATGACCTCATTTGACCGACGCGGCGCTTCTGAGTCTATCCTGAAGGTCATTGTCCTCTGGTGAACTCATTTTGCGTGTGCGAGAGCTTCTAAGAGGATAGCAAATGTCATTGACCTCATCTGTCCTCATTTGACCGTCGCGGCGCTTCTGATTCTATCCTGAACGTCATTGACATCTGGTGACCTCATTTTGCGTGTGCGGTAGCTTCTAAGAAGATAGCAAAGGTCAATGACCTCATCTGACCAAATTTGACCGACGCGGCGCTTCTGAGTCTATCCTGAATGTCATTGACCTCTGGTGACCTCACTTTGCGTCTCCGGGAGCGTCTTGGAAGATAGCAAAGTTCATTGACCTCTGGTGACCTCATTTTGCGTGTCCTGGAGCTTCTAAGAGGATAGCAAAGGTCATTGACCTCATCTGACCTCATTTGACCGACGCGGTGCTTCAGAGTCTATCCTGAAGGTCATTGACCTCTGGTGACCTCATTTTGCGTGTCAGGGAGCTTCTAAGGGGATAGCAAAGGTCATTGCCCTCATCTGACCTCATTTGACCGACGCGGCGCCTCTGAGTCTGTCCTGAAGGTCATTGACCTCTGGTGACCTCATTTTGCGTCTCCGGGAGCGTCTTAGAAGATAGCAAATTTCATTGACCTCTGGTGACCTCTTTTTGCGTGTCCGGGAGCTTCTAAGGGTATAGCAAAGGTCATTGACCTCATCTGACCTCATTTGACCGACGCGGCGCTTCTGAGTCTATCCTGAAGGTCATTGACCTCTGGTGTCCTCATTTTGCGTGTCCGGGAGCTTCTTAGAAGATAGCGATGGTCATTGACCTCTGGTGACCTCATTTTGCGTGTCCAGGAGCATCTTAGAAGATAGCAAAGGTCATTGACCTCTGGTGACCTCATATTACGTGTGCGGGAGCTTCTGAGAAGGTAGCAAAGGTCATTGACCTCTGGTGACCTCATTTTGCGTGTGCGGGAGCTTCTTTGAAGATAGCAAAGGTCATTGACCTCTGGTGACCTCATTTGACCGACGCGGCGCTTCTGAGTCTATCCTGAAGGTCATTGTCCTCTGGTGACCTCATTTTGCGTGTGCGAGTGCTTCTAAGAAGATAGCAAATGTCATTGACCTCATCTGACCAAATTTGACCGACGCGGCGCTTCTGAGTCTATCCTGAAGGTCATTGTCCTGTGGTGTCCTCATTTTTCGTCTCCGGGAGCGTCTTGGAAGATAGCAAAGGTCATTGAACTCTGTTGACCTCATTTTGCGTGTCCGGGAGCTTCTAAGAGGATAGCAAAGGACATTGACCTCATCTGACCTCATTTGACCGAGGCGGCGCTTCTGAGTCTAACCTGAAGGTCATTGACCTCTGGTGACCTCATTTTGCGTGTCCCGGAGCTTCTTAGAAGATAGCAATGGTCATTGACCTCTGGTGACCTCATTTTGCGTGTCCTGGAGCTTCTAAGGGTATAGTTAAGGTCATTGACCTCATCTGACCTCATTTGACCGACGCGGCGCTGCTGAGTCTATCCTGAAGGTCATTGACCTATGGTGACCTCATTTTGCGTGTCCGGGAGCGTCTGAGAAGGTAGCAAAGGTCATTGACCTCTGGTGACATCATTTTGCGTGTCCGGGAGCTTCTGAGAAAGTAGCAAATGTCATTTACCTCTGGTGACCTCATTTTGCGTGTCCGGGAGCTTCTAAGAGGATAGCAAAGGTCATTGACCTCATCTGACCTCATTTGACCGACGCGGCGCTTCAGAGTCTAACCTGAAGGTCATTGACCTCTGTTGACCTCATTTTGCGTGTGCGGGAGCTTCTTAGAAGATAGCAAAGGTCATTGGCCTCTGGTGACCTCATTTGACCGACGCGGCGCTTCTGAGTCTATCCTGAAGGTCATTGTCCTCTGGTGACCTCATTTTGCGTGTCAGGGAGCTTCTAAGAGGATAGCAAAAGTCATTGCCCTCATCTGACCTCATTTGACCGACGCGGCGCCTCTTAGTCTATCCTGAGGGTCATTGATCTCTCGTGACCTCATTTTGCGTGTCCGGATGCGTCTTAGAAGATAGCAAATTTCATTGACCACTCGTGACCTCATTTTGCGTGTCCGGGTGCTTCTAAGGTTATAGCAAAGGTCATTGACCTCATCTGACCTCATTTGACCGACGCGGCGCTTCTGAGTCCATCCTGAAGGTCATTTACCACTGATGACCACATTTTAGTTGTCCGGGAGCGTCTTTGAAGATAGCAAAGGTCATTGACCTCTGGTGACCTCATTTTGCGTGTCCGGGAGCTTCTTACAAGATAGCAAAGGTCATTGACCTCTGGTGACCTCATCTTGCGTGTGCGGGAGCTTCTAAGGGTATAGCAAAGGTCATTGACCTCATCTGACCTCATTTGACCGACGCGGCTCTTCTGAGTCTATCCTGAAGGTCATTGACCTCTGGTGACCTCATTTTGCGTGTCAGGGAGCTTCTAAGAGGATAGCAAAGGTCATTGCCCTCATCTGACCTCATTTGACCGACGCGGCGCCTCTGAGTCTATCCTGAGGGTCATTGACCTCTGGTGACCTCATTTTGCGTGTCCGGTAGCGTCTGAGAAGGTAACAAAGGTCATTGACCTCTGGTGACCTCATTTTGCGTGTGCGGGAGCTTCTTAGAAGATAGCAAAGGTCATTGACCTCTGGTTACCTCATTTGACCGACGCGGAGCTTCTGAGTCTATCCTGAAGGTCATTGTCCTCTGGTGACCTCATTTTGCGTGTGCGAGAGCTTCTAAGAGGATAGCAAATGTCATTGACCTCATCTGTCCTCATTTGACCGTCGCGGCGCTTCTGATTCTATCCTGAAGGCCATTGACATCTGGTGACCTCATTTTGCGTGTGCGGGAGCTTCTAAGAAGATAGCAAAGGTCATTGACCTCATCTGACCAAATTTGACCGACGCGGCGCTTCTGAGTCTATCCTGAATGTCATTGACCTCTGGTGACATCACTTTGCGTCTCCGGGAGCGTCTTGGAAGATAGCAAAGTTCATTGACCTCTGGTGACCTCATTTTGCGTGTCCTGGAGCTTCTAAGAGGATAGCAAAGGTCATTGACCTCATCTGACCTCATTTGACCGACGCGGAGTTTCAGAGTCTATCCTGAAGGTCATTGACCTCTGGTGACCTCATTTTGCGTGTCAGGGAGCTTCTAAGGGGATAGCAAAGGTCATTGCCCTCATCTGACCTCATTTGACCGTCGCGGCGCCTCTGAGTCTGTCCTGAAGGTCATTGACCTCTGGTGACCTCATTTTGCGTCTCCGGGAGCGTCTTAGAAGATAGCAAATGTCATTGACCTCTGGTGACCTCATATTACGTGTGCGGGAACTTCTGAGAAGGTAGCAAAGGTCATTGACCTCTGGTGACCTCATTTGACCGACGCGGCGCTTCTGAGTCTATCCTGAAGGTCATTGTCCTCTGGTGACCTCATTTTGCGTGTGCGAGTGCTTCTAAGAGGATAGCAAATATCATTGACCTCATCTGACCAAATTTGACCGACGCGGCGCTTCTGAGTCTATCCTGAAGGTCATTGTCCTCTGGTGTCCTCATTTTGCGTCTCCGGGAGCGTCTTGGAAGATAGCAAAGGTCATTGAACTCTGTTGACCTCATTTTGCGTGTCCGGGAGCTTCTAAGGGTATAGCAAAAGTCATTGACCTCATCTGACCTCATTTGACCGACGCGGCGCTTCTGAGTCTATCCTGAAGGTCATTGACCTCTGGTGACTTCATTTTGCGTGTCCGGTAGCGTCTGAGAAGGTAGCAAAGGTCATTGACTTCTGGTGACCTCATTTTGCGTGTCCGGGAGCTTCTGAGAAGGTAGCAAAGGTCATTGACCTCTGGTGACCTCATTTTGCGTGTGCGGGAGCTTCTTAGAAGATAGCAAAGGTCATTGACCTCTGGTAACCTCATTTGACCGACGCGGCGCTTCTGAGTCTATCCTGAAGGTCATTGTCCTCTGGTGACCTCATTTTGCGTGTGCGAGAGCTTCAAAGAGGATAGCAAATGTCATTGACCTCATCTGTCCACATTTGACCGTCGCGGCGCTTCTGATTCTATCCTGAAGGTCATTGACCTCTGGGGACCTCATTTTGCGTGTGCGGGAGCTTCTAAGAAGATAGCAAAGGTCATTGACCTCATCTGACCAAATTTGACCGACGCGGCGCTTCTGAGTCTATCCTGAAGTTCATTGACCTCTGGTGACCTCATTTTGCGTCTCCGGGAGCGTCTTGGAAGATAGCAAAGTTCATTGACCTCTGGTGACCTCATTTTGCGTGTCCTGGAGCTTCTAAGAGGATAGCAAAGGTCATTGACCTCATCTGACCTCATTTGACCGACGCGGCGCTTCAGAGTCTATCCTGAAGGTCATTGACCTCTGGTGACCTCATTTTGCGAGTCAGGGAGCTTCTAAGAGTATAGCAAAGATCATTGCCCTCATCTGACCTCATTTGACCGACGCGGCGCCTCTGAGTCTGTCCTGAAGGTCATTGACCTCTGGTGACCTCATTTAGCGTCTCCGGGAGCGTCTTAGAAGATAGCAAATTTCATTGACCTCTGGTGACCTCTTTTTGCGTGTCCGGGAGCTTCTAAGGGTATAGCAAATGTCATTGACCTCCTCTGACCTCATTTGACCGACGCGGCGCTTCTGAGTCCATCCTGAAGGTCATTTACCTCTGATGACCTCATTTTAGTTGTCCGGGAGCGTCTTTGAAGATAGCTAAGGTCATTGACCTCTGGTGACCTCATTTTGCGTGTCCAGGAGCATCTTAGAAGATAGCAAAGGTCATTGACCTCTGGTACCTCATTTTGCGTGTCCGGGAGCTTCTTAGAAGATAGCGGTGGTCATTGACCTCTGGTGACCTCATTTTGCGTGTCCAGGAGCATCTTAGAAGATAGCAAAGGTCATTGACCTCTGGTACCTCATATTACGTGTGCGGGAGCATCTGAGTAGGTAGCAAAGGTCATTGACCTCTGGTGACCTCATTTTGCGTGTGCGGGAGCTTCTTTGAAGATAGCAAAGGACATTGACCTCTGGTGACCTCATTTGACCGACGCGGCGCTTCTGAGTCTATCCTGAAGGTCATTGTCCTCTGGTGACCTCATTTTGCGTGTGCGAGTGCTTCTAAGAGGATAGCAAATGTCATTGACCTCATCTGACCAAATTTGACCGACGCGGCGCTTCTGAGTCTATCCTGAAGGTCATTGTCCTGTGGTGTCCTCATTTTGCGTCTCCGGGAGCGTCTTGGAAGATAGCAAAGGTCATTGAACTCTGTTGACCTCATTTTGCGTGTCCGGGAGTTTCTATAAGGATAGCAAAGGTCATTGACCTCATCTGACCTCATTTGACCGACGCGGCGCTTCTGAGTCTAACCTGAAGGTCATTGACCTCTGGTGACCTCATTTTGCGTGTCCGGGAGCTTCTTAGAAGATAGCAATGGTCATTGACCTCTGGTGACCTCATTTTGCGTGTCCGGGATCTTCTAAGGGTATAGTAAAGGTCATTGACCTCATCTGACCTCATTTGACCGACGCGGTGCTGCTGAGTCTATCCTGAAGGTCATTGACCTATGGTGACCTCATTTTGCGTGTCCGGGAGCGTCTGAGAAGGTAGCAAAGGTCATTGACCTGTGGTGACATCATTTTGCGTGTCCGGGAGCTTCTGAGAAGGTAGCAAAGGTCATTTACCTCTGGTGACCTCATTTTGCGTGTCCGGGAGCTTCTAAGAGGATAGCAAAGGTCATTGACCTCATCTGACCTCATTTGACCGACGCGGCGCTTCAGAGTCTAACCTGAAGGTCATTGACCTCTGGTGACCTCATTTTGCGTGTGCGGGAGCTTCTTAGAAGATAGCAAAGGTCATTGGCCTCTGGTGACCTCATTTGACCGACGCGGCGCTTCTGAGTCTATCCTGAAGGTCATTGTCCTCTGGTGACCTCATTTTGCATGTGCGAGAGCTTCTAAGAGGATAGCAAATGTCATTGACCTCTTCTGTCCTCATTTGACCGTCGCGGAGCTTCTGAGTCTATCCTGAAGGTCATTGACCTCTGGTGACCTCATTTTGCGTGTCAGGGAGCTTCTAAGAGGATAGCAAAAGTCATTGCCTTCATCTGACCTCATTTGACCGACGCGGCGCCTCTTAGTCTATCCTGAGGGTCATTGACCTCTCGTGACCTCATTTTGCGTGTACGGATGCGTCTTAGAAGATAGCAAAGTTCATTGACCACTCGTGACCTCATTTTGCGTGTCCGGGTGCTTCTAAGGTTATAGCAAAGGTCATTGACCTCATCTGACCTCATTTGACCGACGCGGCGCTTCTGAGTCTATCCTGAAGGTCATTGACCTCTGGTGACCTCATTTTGCGTGTCCGGGAGCGTCTTGGAAGATAGCAAAGGTCATTGACCACTGGTGACCTCATTTTGCGTGTCCAGGAGCATCTTAGAAGATAGCAAAGGTCATTGACCTCTGGTGACCTCATATTGCGTGTGCGGGAGCTTCCAAAAGGATAGCAAAGTTCATTGACCTCATCTGACCTCATTTGACCGACGCGGCGCTTCTGAGTCTATCCTGAAGGTCATTGACCTCTGGTGACCTCATTTTGCGTGTGCGGGAGCTTCTAAGAAGATAGCAAAGGTCATTGACCTCATCTGACCAAATTTGACCGACGCGGCGCTTCTGAGTCTATCCTGAATGTCATTGACCTCTGGTGACCTCACTTTGCGTCTCCGGGAGCGTCTTGGAAGATAGCAAAGTTCATTGACCTCTGGTGACCTCATTTTGCGTGTCCTGGAGCTTCTAAGAGGATAGCAAAGGTCATTGACCTCATCTGACCTCATTTGACCGACGCGGCGCTTCAGAGTCTATCCTGAAGGTCATTGACCTCTGGTGACCTTATTTTGCGTGTCAGGGAGCTTCTAAGGGGATAGCAAAGGTCATTGCCCTCATCTGACCTCATTTGACCGACGCGGCGCCTCTGAGTCTGTCCTTAAGGTCATTGACCTCTGGTGACCTCATTTTGCGTCTCCGGGAGCGTCTTAGAAGATAGCAAATTTCATTGACCTCTGGTGACCTCTTTTTGCGTGTCCGGGAGCTTCTAAGGGTATAGCAAAGGTCATTGACCTCATCTGACCTCATTTGACCGACGCGGCGCCTCTTAGTCTATCCTGAGGGTCATTGATCTCTCGTGACCTCATTTTGCGTGTCCGGATGCGTCTTAGAAGATAGCAAATTTCATTGACCACTCGTGACCTCATTTTGCGTGTCCGGGTGCTTCTAAGGTTATAGCAAAGGTCATTGACCTCATCTGACCTCATTTGACCGACGCGGCGCTTCTGAGTCCATCCTGAAGGTCATTTACCACTGATGACCACATTTTAGTTGTCCGGGAGCGTCTTTGAAGATAGCAAAGGTCATTGACCTCTGGTGACCTCATTTTGCGTGTCCGGGAGCTTCTTACAAGATAGCAAAGGTCATTGACCTCTGGTGACCTCATCTTGCGTGTGCGGGAGCTTCTAAGGGTATAGCAAAGGTCATTGACCTCATCTGACCTCATTTGACCGACGCGGCTCTTCTGAGTCTATCCTGAAGGTCATTGACCTCTGGTGACCTCATTTTGCGTGTCAGGGAGCTTCTAAGAGGATAGCAAAGGTCATTGCCCTCATCTGACCTCATTTGACCGACGCGGCGCCTCTGAGTCTATCCTGAGGGTCATTGACCTCTGGTGACCTCATTTTGCGTGTCCGGTAGCGTCTGAGAAGGTAACAAAGGTCATTGACCTCTGGTGACCTCATTTTGCGTGTGCGGGAGCTTCTTAGAAGATAGCAAAGGTCATTGACCTCTGGTTACCTCATTTGACCGACGCGGAGCTTCTGAGTCTATCCTGAAGGTCATTGTCCTCTGGTGACCTCATTTTGCGTGTGCGAGAGCTTCTAAGAGGATAGCAAATGTCATTGACCTCATCTGTCCTCATTTGACCGTCGCGGCGCTTCTGATTCTATCCTGAAGGCCATTGACATCTGGTGACCTCATTTTGCGTGTGCGGGAGCTTCTAAGAAGATAGCAAAGGTCATTGACCTCATCTGACCAAATTTGACCGACGCGGCGCTTCTGAGTCTATCCTGAATGTCATTGACCTCTGGTGACATCACTTTGCGTCTCCGGGAGCGTCTTGGAAGATAGCAAAGTTCATTGACCTCTGGTGACCTCATTTTGCGTGTCCTGGAGCTTCTAAGAGGATAGCAAAGGTCATTGACCTCATCTGACCTCATTTGACCGACGCGGAGTTTCAGAGTCTATCCTGAAGGTCATTGACCTCTGGTGACCTCATTTTGCGTGTCAGGGAGCTTCTAAGGGGATAGCAAAGGTCATTGCCCTCATCTGACCTCATTTGACCGTCGCGGCGCCTCTGAGTCTGTCCTGAAGGTCATTGACCTCTGGTGACCTCATTTTGCGTCTCCGGGAGCGTCTTAGAAGATAGCAAATGTCATTGACCTCTGGTGACCTCATATTACGTGTGCGGGAACTTCTGAGAAGGTAGCAAAGGTCATTGACCTCTGGTGACCTCATTTGACCGACGCGGCGCTTCTGAGTCTATCCTGAAGGTCATTGTCCTCTGGTGACCTCATTTTGCGTGTGCGAGTGCTTCTAAGAGGATAGCAAATGTCATTGACCTCATCTGACCAAATTTGACCGACGCGGCGCTTCTGAGTCTATCCTGAAGGTCATTGTCCTCTGGTGTCCTCATTTTGCGTCTCCGGGAGCGTCTTGGAAGATAGCAAAGGTCATTGAACTCTGTTGACCTCATTTTGCGTGTCCGGGAGCTTCTAAGGGTATAGCAAAAGTCATTGACCTCATCTGACCTCATTTGACCGACGCGGCGCTTCTGAGTCTATCCTGAAGGTCATTGACCTCTGGTGACTTCATTTTGCGTGTCCGGTAGCGTCTGAGAAGGTAGCAAAGGTCATTGACTTCTGGTGACCTCATTTTGCGTGTCCGGGAGCTTCTGAGAAGGTAGCAAAGGTCATTGACCTCTGGTGACCTCATTTTGCGTGTGCGGGAGCTTCTTAGAAGATAGCAAAGGTCATTGACCTCTGGTAACCTCATTTGACCGACGCGGCGCTTCTGAGTCTATCCTGAAGGTCATTGTCCTCTGGTGACCTCATTTTGCGTGTGCGAGAGCTTCAAAGAGGATAGCAAATGTCATTGACCTCATCTGTCCACATTTGACCGTCGCGGCGCTTCTGATTCTATCCTGAAGGTCATTGACCTCTGGGGACCTCATTTTGCGTGTGCGGGAGCTTCTAAGAAGATAGCAAAGGTCATTGACCTCATCTGACCAAATTTGACCGACGCGGCGCTTCTGAGTCTATCCTGAAGTTCATTGACCTCTGGTGACCTCATTTTGCGTCTCCGGGAGCGTCTTGGAAGATAGCAAAGTTCATTGACCTCTGGTGACCTCATTTTGCGTGTCCTGGAGCTTCTAAGAGGATAGCAAAGGTCATTGACCTCATCTGACCTCATTTGACCGACGCGGCGCTTCAGAGTCTATCCTGAAGGTCATTGACCTCTGGTGACCTCATTTTGCGAGTCAGGGAGCTTCTAAGAGTATAGCAAAGATCATTGCCCTCATCTGACCTCATTTGACCGACGCGGCGCCTCTGAGTCTGTCCTGAAGGTCATTGACCTCTGGTGACCTCATTTAGCGTCTCCGGGAGCGTCTTAGAAGATAGCAAATTTCATTGACCTCTGGTGACCTCTTTTTGCGTGTCCGGGAGCTTCTAAGGGTATAGCAAATGTCATTGACCTCCTCTGACCTCATTTGACCGACGCGGCGCTTCTGAGTCCATCCTGAAGGTCATTTACCTCTGATGACCTCATTTTAGTTGTCCGGGAGCGTCTTTGAAGATAGCTAAGGTCATTGACCTCTGGTGACCTCATTTTGCGTGTCCAGGAGCATCTTAGAAGATAGCAAAGGTCATTGACCTCTGGTACCTCATTTTGCGTGTCCGGGAGCTTCTTAGAAGATAGCGGTGGTCATTGACCTCTGGTGACCTCATTTTGCGTGTCCAGGAGCATCTTAGAAGATAGCAAAGGTCATTGACCTCTGGTACCTCATATTACGTGTGCGGGAGCATCTGAGTAGGTAGCAAAGGTCATTGACCTCTGGTGACCTCATTTTGCGTGTGCGGGAGCTTCTTTGAAGATAGCAAAGGACATTGACCTCTGGTGACCTCATTTGACCGACGCGGCGCTTCTGAGTCTATCCTGAAGGTCATTGTCCTCTGGTGACCTCATTTTGCGTGTGCGAGTGCTTCTAAGAGGATAGCAAATGTCATTGACCTCATCTGACCAAATTTGACCGACGCGGCGCTTCTGAGTCTATCCTGAAGGTCATTGTCCTGTGGTGTCCTCATTTTGCGTCTCCGGGAGCGTCTTGGAAGATAGCAAAGGTCATTGAACTCTGTTGACCTCATTTTGCGTGTCCGGGAGTTTCTATAAGGATAGCAAAGGTCATTGACCTCATCTGACCTCATTTGACCGACGCGGCGCTTCTGAGTCTAACCTGAAGGTCATTGACCTCTGGTGACCTCATTTTGCGTGTCCGGGAGCTTCTTAGAAGATAGCAATGGTCATTGACCTCTGGTGACCTCATTTTGCGTGTCCGGGATCTTCTAAGGGTATAGTAAAGGTCATTGACCTCATCTGACCTCATTTGACCGACGCGGTGCTGCTGAGTCTATCCTGAAGGTCATTGACCTATGGTGACCTCATTTTGCGTGTCCGGGAGCGTCTGAGAAGGTAGCAAAGGTCATTGACCTGTGGTGACATCATTTTGCGTGTCCGGGAGCTTCTGAGAAGGTAGCAAAGGTCATTTACCTCTGGTGACCTCATTTTGCGTGTCCGGGAGCTTCTAAGAGGATAGCAAAGGTCATTGACCTCATCTGACCTCATTTGACCGACGCGGCGCTTCAGAGTCTAACCTGAAGGTCATTGACCTCTGGTGACCTCATTTTGCGTGTGCGGGAGCTTCTTAGAAGATAGCAAAGGTCATTGGCCTCTGGTGACCTCATTTGACCGACGCGGCGCTTCTGAGTCTATCCTGAAGGTCATTGTCCTCTGGTGACCTCATTTTGCATGTGCGAGAGCTTCTAAGAGGATAGCAAATGTCATTGACCTCTTCTGTCCTCATTTGACCGTCGCGGAGCTTCTGAGTCTATCCTGAAGGTCATTGACCTCTGGTGACCTCATTTTGCGTGTCAGGGAGCTTCTAAGAGGATAGCAAAAGTCATTGCCTTCATCTGACCTCATTTGACCGACGCGGCGCCTCTTAGTCTATCCTGAGGGTCATTGACCTCTCGTGACCTCATTTTGCGTGTACGGATGCGTCTTAGAAGATAGCAAAGTTCATTGACCACTCGTGACCTCATTTTGCGTGTCCGGGTGCTTCTAAGGTTATAGCAAAGGTCATTGACCTCATCTGACCTCATTTGACCGACGCGGCGCTTCTGAGTCTATCCTGAAGGTCATTGACCTCTGGTGACCTCATTTTGCGTGTCCGGGAGCGTCTTGGAAGATAGCAAAGGTCATTGACCACTGGTGACCTCATTTTGCGTGTCCAGGAGCATCTTAGAAGATAGCAAAGGTCATTGACCTCTGGTGACCTCATATTGCGTGTGCGGGAGCTTCCAAAAGGATAGCAAAGTTCATTGACCTCATCTGACCTCATTTGACCGACGCGGCGCTTCTGAGTCTATCCTGAAGGTCATTGACCTCTGGTGACCTCATTTTGCGTGTGCGGGAGCTTCTAAGAAGATAGCAAAGGTCATTGACCTCATCTGACCAAATTTGACCGACGCGGCGCTTCTGAGTCTATCCTGAATGTCATTGACCTCTGGTGACCTCACTTTGCGTCTCCGGGAGCGTCTTGGAAGATAGCAAAGTTCATTGACCTCTGGTGACCTCATTTTGCGTGTCCTGGAGCTTCTAAGAGGATAGCAAAGGTCATTGACCTCATCTGACCTCATTTGACCGACGCGGCGCTTCAGAGTCTATCCTGAAGGTCATTGACCTCTGGTGACCTTATTTTGCGTGTCAGGGAGCTTCTAAGGGGATAGCAAAGGTCATTGCCCTCATCTGACCTCATTTGACCGACGCGGCGCCTCTGAGTCTGTCCTTAAGGTCATTGACCTCTGGTGACCTCATTTTGCGTCTCCGGGAGCGTCTTAGAAGATAGCAAATTTCATTGACCTCTGGTGACCTCTTTTTGCGTGTCCGGGAGCTTCTAAGGGTATAGCAAAGGTCATTGACCTCATCTGACCTCATTTGACCGACGCGGCGCTTCTGAGTCTATCCTGAAGGTCATTGACATCTGGTGACCTCATTTTGCGTGTCCGGGAGCTTCTTAGAAGATAGCGATGGTCATTGACCTCTGGTGACCTCATTTTGCGTGTCCAGGAGCATCTTAGAAGATAGCAAAGGTCATTGACCTCTGGTGACCTCATATTACGTGTGCGGGAGCTTCTGAGAAGGTAGCAAAGGTCATTGAACACTGGTGACCTCATTTTGCGTATGCAGGAGCTTCTTAGAAGATAGCAAAGGTCATTTACCTCTGGTGACCTCATTTGACCGACGCGGCGCTTCTGAGTCTATCCTGAAGGTCATTGTCCTCTGGTGACCTCATTTTGCGTGTGCGAGTGCTTCTAAGAGGATAGCAAATGTCATTGACATCATCTGACCTCATTTGACCGACGCGGCGCTTCTGAGTCTAACCTGAAGGTCATTGACCTCTGGTGACTTCATTTTGCGTGTCCGGTAGCGTCTGAGAAGGTAGCAAAGGTCATTGACTTCTGGTGACCTCATTTTGCGTGTCCGGGAGCTTCTGAGAAGGTAGCAAAGGTCATTGACCTCTGGTGACCTCATTTTGCGTGTGCGGGAGCTTCTTAGAAGATAGCAAAGGTCATTGACCTCTGGTAACCTCATTTGACCGACGCGGCGCTTCTGAGTCTATCCTGAATGTCATTGTCCTCTGGTGACCTCATTTTGCGTGTGCGAGAGCTTCTAAGAGGATAGCAAATGTCATTGACCTCATCTGTCCTCATTTGACCGTCGCGGCGCTTCTGATTCTATCCTGAAGGTCATTGACATCTGGGGACCTCATTTTGCGTGTGCGGGAGCTTCTAAGAAGATAGCAAAGGTCATTGACCTCATCTGACCAAATTTGACCGACGCGGCGCTTCTGAGTCTATCCTGAAGGTCATTGACCTCTGGTGACCTCATTTTGCGTCTCCGGGAGCGTCTTGGAAGATAGCAAAGTTCATTGACCTCTGGTGACTTCATTTTGCGTGTCCTGGAGCTTCTAAGAGGATAGCAAAGGTCATTGACCTCATCTGACCTCATTTGACCGACGCGGCGCTTCGGAGTCTATCCTGAAGGTCATTGAGCTCTGGTGACCTCATTTTGCGTGTCAGGGAGCTTCTAAGAGGATAGCAAAGGTCATTGACCTCATCTGACCTCATTTGACCGACGCGGCGCCTCTGAGTCTGTCCTGAAGGTCATTGACCTCTGGTGACCTCATTTGGCGTCTCCGGGAGCGTCTTAGAAGATAGCAAATTTCATTGACCTCTGGTGACCTCTTTTTGCGTGTCCGGGAGCTTCTAAGGGTATAGCAAAGGTCATTGACCTCATCTGACCTCATTTGACCGACGCGGCGCTTCTGAGTCCATCCTGAAGGTCATTTACCACTGATGACCTCATTTTAGTTGTCCGGGAGCGTCTTTGAAGATAGCAAAGGTCATTGACCTCTGGTGACCTCATTTTGCTTGTCCAGGAGCATCTTAGAAGATAGCAAAGGTCATTGACCTCTGGTACCTCATTTTGCGTGTCCGGGAGCTTCTTAGAAGATAGCGATGGTCATTGACCTCTGGTGACCTCATTTTGCGTGTCCAGGAGCATCTTAGAAGATAGCAAAGGTCATTGACCTCTGGTACCTCATATTACGTGTGCGGGAGCTTCTGAGAAGGTAGCAAAGGTCATTGAACTCTGGTGACCTCATTTTGCGTGTGCGGGAGCTTCTTTGAAGATAGCAAAGGTCATTGACCTCTGGTGACCTCATTTGACCGACGCGGCGCTTCTGAGTCTATCCTGAAGGTCATTGTCCTCTGGTGACCTCATTTTGCGTGTGCGAGTGCTTCTAAGAGGATAGCAAATGTCATTGACATCATCTGACCTCATTTGACCGACGCGGCGCTTCTGAGTCTAACCTGAAGGTCATTGACCTCTGGTGACTTCATTTTGCGTGTCCGGTAGCGTCTGAGAAGGTAGCAAAGGTCATTGACTTCTGGTGACCTCATTTTGCGTGTCCGGGAGCTTCTGAGAAGGTAGCAAAGGTCATTGACCTCTGGTGACCTCATTTTGCGTGTGCGAGTGCTTCTAAGAGGATAGCTAATGTCATTGACCTCATCTGACCAAATTTGACAGACGCGGCGCTTCTGAGTCTTTCCTGAAGGTCATTGTCCTGTGGTGTCCTCATTTTGCGTCTCCGGGAGCGTCTTGGAAGATAGCAAAGGTCATTGAACTCTGTTGACCTCATTTTGCGTGTCCGGGAGCTTCCAAAAGGATAGCAAAGTTCATTGACCTCATCTGACCACATTTGACCGACGCGGGGCTTCTGAGTCTATCCTGAAGGTCATTGACCTCTGGTGACCTCATTTTGCTTGTCAGGGAGCTTCTAAGAGGTTAGCAAAAGTCATTGCCCTCATCTGACCTCATTTGACCGACGCGGCGCCTCCTAGTCTATCCTGAGGGTCATTGACCTCTCGTGACCTCATTTTGCGTGTCCGGATGCGTCTTAGAAGATAGCAAAGTTCATTGACCACTCGTGACCTCATTTTGCGTGTCCGGGTGCTTCTAAGATTATAGCAAAGGTCATTGACCTCATCTGACATCATTTGACAGACGCGGCGCTTCTGAGTCTATCCTGAAGATCATTGACCTCCGGTGACCTCATTTTGCGTGTCCGGGAGCGTCTTGGAAGATAGCAAAGGTCATTGACCTCTGGTGACCTCATTTTGCGTGTGCGGGAGCTTCTAAGAAGATAGCAAAGGTCATTGACCTCATCTGACCAAATTTGACCGACGCGGCGCTTCTGAGTCTATCCTGAAGGTCATTGTCCTCTGGTGACCTCATTTTGCGTCTCCGGGAGCGTCTTGGAAGATAGCAAAGGTCATTGACATCTGGTGACCCCATTTTGCGTGTCAGGGAGCGTCTTGGAAGATAGCAAAGGTCATTGACCTCTGGTGACCTCATTTTGCGTGTCCGGGAGCTTCTAAGAGGATAGCAAATGTCATTGACCTCATCTGAACTCATTTGACCGACGCGGCGCTTCAGAGTCTATCCTGAAGGTCATTGACCTCTGGTTAGCTCATTTTGCTTGTCCGGGAGCGTCTTTGAAGATAGCAAAGGTCATTGACCTCTGGTGACCTCATTTTGCGTGTGCGGGAGCTTCTTAGAAGATAGCAAAGGTCATTGACCTCTGGTAACCTCATTTGACCGACGCGGCGCTTCTGAGTCTATCCTGAATGTCATTGTCCTCTGGTGACCTCATTTTGCGTGTGCGAGAGCTTCTAAGAGGATAGCAAATGTCATTGACCTCATCTGTCCTCATTTGACCGTCGCGGCGCTTCTGATTCTATCCTGAAGGTCATTGACATCTGGGGACCTCATTTTGCGTGTGCGGGAGCTTCTAAGAAGATAGCAAAGGTCATTGACCTCATCTGACCAAATTTGACCGACGCGGCGCTTCTGAGTCTATCCTGAAGGTCATTGACCTCTGGTGACCTCATTTTGCGTCTCCGGGAGCGTCTTGGAAGATAGCAAAGTTCATTGACCTCTGGTGACTTCATTTTGCGTGTCCTGGAGCTTCTAAGAGGATAGCAAAGGTCATTGACCTCATCTGACCTCATTTGACCGACGCGGCGCTTCGGAGTCTATCCTGAAGGTCATTGAGCTCTGGTGACCTCATTTTGCGTGTCAGGGAGCTTCTAAGAGGATAGCAAAGGTCATTGACCTCATCTGACCTCATTTGACCGACGCGGCGCCTCTGAGTCTGTCCTGAAGGTCATTGACCTCTGGTGACCTCATTTGGCGTCTCCGGGAGCGTCTTAGAAGATAGCAAATTTCATTGACCTCTGGTGACCTCTTTTTGCGTGTCCGGGAGCTTCTAAGGGTATAGCAAAGGTCATTGACCTCATCTGACCTCATTTGACCGACGCGGCGCTTCTGAGTCCATCCTGAAGGTCATTTACCACTGATGACCTCATTTTAGTTGTCCGGGAGCGTCTTTGAAGATAGCAAAGGTCATTGACCTCTGGTGACCTCATTTTGCTTGTCCAGGAGCATCTTAGAAGATAGCAAAGGTCATTGACCTCTGGTACCTCATTTTGCGTGTCCGGGAGCTTCTTAGAAGATAGCGATGGTCATTGACCTCTGGTGACCTCATTTTGCGTGTCCAGGAGCATCTTAGAAGATAGCAAAGGTCATTGACCTCTGGTACCTCATATTACGTGTGCGGGAGCTTCTGAGAAGGTAGCAAAGGTCATTGAACTCTGGTGACCTCATTTTGCGTGTGCGGGAGCTTCTTTGAAGATAGCAAAGGTCATTGACCTCTGGTGACCTCATTTGACCGACGCGGCGCTTCTGAGTCTATCCTGAAGGTCATTGTCCTCTGGTGACCTCATTTTGCGTGTGCGAGTGCTTCTAAGAGGATAGCAAATGTCATTGACATCATCTGACCTCATTTGACCGACGCGGCGCTTCTGAGTCTAACCTGAAGGTCATTGACCTCTGGTGACTTCATTTTGCGTGTCCGGTAGCGTCTGAGAAGGTAGCAAAGGTCATTGACTTCTGGTGACCTCATTTTGCGTGTCCGGGAGCTTCTGAGAAGGTAGCAAAGGTCATTGACCTCTGGTGACCTCATTTTGCGTGTGCGAGTGCTTCTAAGAGGATAGCTAATGTCATTGACCTCATCTGACCAAATTTGACAGACGCGGCGCTTCTGAGTCTTTCCTGAAGGTCATTGTCCTGTGGTGTCCTCATTTTGCGTCTCCGGGAGCGTCTTGGAAGATAGCAAAGGTCATTGAACTCTGTTGACCTCATTTTGCGTGTCCGGGAGCTTCCAAAAGGATAGCAAAGTTCATTGACCTCATCTGACCACATTTGACCGACGCGGGGCTTCTGAGTCTATCCTGAAGGTCATTGACCTCTGGTGACCTCATTTTGCTTGTCAGGGAGCTTCTAAGAGGTTAGCAAAAGTCATTGCCCTCATCTGACCTCATTTGACCGACGCGGCGCCTCCTAGTCTATCCTGAGGGTCATTGACCTCTCGTGACCTCATTTTGCGTGTCCGGATGCGTCTTAGAAGATAGCAAAGTTCATTGACCACTCGTGACCTCATTTTGCGTGTCCGGGTGCTTCTAAGATTATAGCAAAGGTCATTGACCTCATCTGACATCATTTGACAGACGCGGCGCTTCTGAGTCTATCCTGAAGATCATTGACCTCCGGTGACCTCATTTTGCGTGTCCGGGAGCGTCTTGGAAGATAGCAAAGGTCATTGACCTCTGGTGACCTCATTTTGCGTGTGCGGGAGCTTCTAAGAAGATAGCAAAGGTCATTGACCTCATCTGACCAAATTTGACCGACGCGGCGCTTCTGAGTCTATCCTGAAGGTCATTGTCCTCTGGTGACCTCATTTTGCGTCTCCGGGAGCGTCTTGGAAGATAGCAAAGGTCATTGACATCTGGTGACCCCATTTTGCGTGTCAGGGAGCGTCTTGGAAGATAGCAAAGGTCATTGACCTCTGGTGACCTCATTTTGCGTGTCCGGGAGCTTCTAAGAGGATAGCAAATGTCATTGACCTCATCTGAACTCATTTGACCGACGCGGCGCTTCAGAGTCTATCCTGAAGGTCATTGACCTCTGGTTAGCTCATTTTGCTTGTCCGGGAGCGTCTTTGAAGATAGCAAAGGTCATTGACCTCTGGTGACCTCATTTTGCGTGTCCGGGAGCTTCTTAGAAGATAGCAAAGGTCATTGACCTCTGGTGACCTCATTTTGCGTGTGCGGAGCATCTAACAGGATGGCAAAGGTCATTCAGCTCATCTGACCTCATTTGAACGACGTGGCGCTTCTGAGTCCAACCTGAAGGTCATAGACCTCTGGTGACCTCATTTAGCGTGTCCGGGAGCTTCTAAGAAGATAGCAAAGGTCAATGACCTCATCTGACCTCATTTGACCGACGCGGCGCTTCAGAGTCTATCCTGAAGGTCATTGAGCCCTGGTCACCTCATTTTGTGACTCCGGGAGCGTCTTGGAAGATAGCAAAGGTCAGTGACCTCTGGTGACCTCATTTTGCGAGTCTGGGAGCTTCTTAGAAGATAGCAAAGGTCATTGAACTCTGGAGACCTCATTTTGCGTTGCGGGAGCTTCTAAGATGATAGCAAAGTTCATTGACCTCATCTGATCTCATTTGACCAACGCGGCGCTTCTGAGTATATCCTGAAGGTCATTGTCCTCTGGTTACCTCATTTTGCGTGTCAGGGAGCTTCTTAGAGGATAGCAAAGGTCATTGCCCTCATCTGACCTCATTTGACCGACGCGGCGCCTCTGAGTATGTCCTGAAGGTCATTGACCTCTGGTGACTTCAGTTTGCGTGTCCGGTAGCGTCTGAGAAGGTAGCAAAGGTCATTTACCTCTGGTGACCTCATTTTGCGTGTCCGGGAGCTTCTAAGAGGATAGCAAAGGTCATTGACCTCATCTGACCTCATTTGACCGACGCGGCGCTTCAGAGTCTAACCTGAAGGTCATTGACCTCTGGTGACCTCATTTTGCGTGTGCGGGAGCTTCTTAGAAGATAGCAAAGGTCATTGGCCTCTGGTTACCTCATTTGACCGACGCGGCGCTTCTGAGTCTATCCTGAAGGTCATTGTCCTCTGGTGACCTCATTTTGCGTGTGCGAGAGCTTCTAAGAGGATAGCAAATGTCATTGACCTTTTCTGTCCTCATTTGACCGTCGCGGAGCTTCTGAGTCTATCCTGAAGGTCATTGACCTCTGGTGACCTCATTTTGCGTGTGCGGGAGCTTCTAAGAAGATAGCAAAGGTCATTGACCTCATCTGACCAAATTTGACCGACGCGTCGCTCCTGAGTCAACCTGAAGTTCATTTACCTCTGGTGACCTCATTTTGCGTGTCCGGGAGCTTCTTAGAAGATAGCAATGGTCATTGACCTCTGGTGACCTCATTTGACCGACGCGGCGCCTCTTAGTCTATCCTGAGGGTCATTGACCTCTCGTGACCTCATTTTGCGTGTCCGGATGCGTCTTAGAAGATAGCAAAGTTCATTGACCACTCGTGACCTCATTTTGCGTGTCCGGGTGCTTCTAAGGTTATAGCAAAGGTCATTGACCTCATCTGACCTCATTTGACCGACGCGGCGCTTCTGAATCTATCCTGAAGATCATTGACCTCTGGTGACCTCATTTTGCGTGTCCGGGAGCGTCTTGGAAGATAGCAAAGGTCATTGACCTCTGGTGACCTCATTTTGCGTGTCCAGGAGCATCTTAGAATATAGCAAAGGTCATTGACCTCTGGTGACCTCATTTTGCGTCTCCGGGAGCGTCTTGGAAGATAGCAAAGGTCATTGACCTCTGGTGACCTCATTTTGCGTGTCCGGGAGCTTCTTAGAAGATAGCAATGGTCATTGACCTCTGGTGACCTCATTTTGCGTGTCCAGGAGCATCTTAGAAGATAGCAAAGTTCATTGACCTCTGGTGACCTCATATTGCGTGTGCGGGAGCATCCAAAAGGATAGCAAAGTTCATTGACCTCATCTGACCTCATTTGACCGACGCGGCGCTTCTGAGGCTATCCTGAAGGTCATTGACCTCTGGTGACCTCATTTTGCGTGTCAGGGAGCTTCTAAGAGGATAGCAAAGGTCATTGCCCTCATCTGACCTCATTTGACCGACGCGGCGCCTCTTAGTCTATCCTGAGGGTCATTGACCTCTCGTGACCTCATTTTGCGTGTCCGGGAGCGTCTTGGAAGATAGCAAAGGTCATTGACCTCTGGTGACCTCATTTTGCGTGTCCAGGAGCATCTTAGAAGTTAGCAAAGGTCATTGACCTCTGGTGACCTCATATTGCATGTGCGGCAGCTTCCAAAATGATAGCAAAGTTCATTGACCTCATCTGACCTCATTTGACCAACGCGGCGCTTCTGAGTCTATCCTGAAGGTCATTGACCTCTGGTGACTTCATTTTGCGTGTCAGGGAGCTTCTAAGAGGATAGCAAAGGTCATTGACCTCATCTGTCCTCATTTGACCGCCGCGGCGCTTCTGAGTCTATCCTGAAGGTCATTGACCTCTGGTGACCTCATTTTGCGTCTCCGGGAGCGTCTTGGAAGATAGCAAAGGTCATTGACCTCTGGTGACCTCATTTTGCGTGTCCGGGAGCTTCTAAGAGGATAGCAAATGTCATTGACCTCATCTGATTTCATTTGACCGACGCGGCGCTTCAGAGTCTATCCTGAAGGTCATTGACCTCTGGTAAGCTCATCTTGCTTGTCCGGGAGCGTCTTTGAAGATAGCAAAGGTCATTGACCTCTGGTGACCTCATTTTGCGTGTCCGGGAGCTTCTTAGAAGATAGCAAAGGTCATTGACCTCTGGTGACCTCATTTTGCGTGTGCGGAGCATCTAACAGGATGGCAAAGGTCATTCAGCTCATCTGACCTAATTTGAACGACGTGGCGCTTCTGAGTCTAACCTGAAGGTCATAGACCTCTGGTGACCTCATTTAGCGTGTCCGGGAGCTTCTAAGAGGCTAGCAAAGGTCATTGACCTCAACTGACCTCATTTGACCGACGCGGCGCTTCTGAGTCTATCCTGTAGGTCATTGACCTCTGGTGACCTTATTTTGCGTGTCCGGGAGCTTCTAAGAGGATAGCAAAAGTCAATGAACTCATCTGACCTCATTTGACCGACGCGGCGCTTCAGAGTCTATCCTGAAGGTCATTGAGCCCTGGTCACCTCATTTTGTGACTCCGGGAGCGTCTTGGAAGATAGCAAAGGTCATTGACGTCTGGTGACCTCATTTTGCGTGTCTGGGAGCTTCTTAGAAGATAGCAAAGGTCATTGAACTCTGGAGACCTCATTTTGCGTTGCGGGAGCTTCTAAGATGATAGCAAAGTTCATTGACCTCATCTGATCTCATTTGACCAACGCGGCGCTTCTGAGTATATCCTGAAGGTCATTGTCCTCTGGTGACCTCATTTTGCGTGTGCGAGAGCTTATAAGAGGATAGCAAATGTCATTAAATTTTTCTGACCTCATTTGACCGACGCGGCGCTTCTGAGTCCATCCTGAAGGTCATTTACCACTGATGACCTCATTTTAGTTGTCCGGGAGCGTCTTTGAAGATAGCAACGGTCATTGACCTCTGGTGACCTCATTTTGCGTGTCCGGGAGCTTCTTAGAAGATAGAAAAGGTCATTGACCTCTGGTGACCTCATTTTGCGTGTGCGGAGCTTCTAAGAGGATAACAAAAGTCATTGACCTCAGCTGACCTCATTTGACCGACGCGGCGCTTCTGAGTCTAACCTGAAGGTCATTGACCTCTGGTGACCTCATTTTGCGTGTCAGGGAGCTTCTTAGAGGATAGCAAAGGTCATTGCCCTCATCTGACCTCATTTGACCGACGCGGCGCCTCTGAGTATGTCCTGAAGGTCATTGACCTCTGGTGACCTCATTTTGCGTGTGCGGGAGCTTCTTAGAAGATAACAAAGGTAATTGGCCTCTGGTGACCTCATTTGACCGACGCGGCGCTTCTGAGTCTATCCTGAAGGTCATTGACCTCTGGTGACCTCATTTTGCGTGTGCGAGAGCTTCTAAGAGGATAGCAAATGTCATTGACCTCTTCTGTCCTCATTTGACCGTCGCGGAGCTTCTGAGTCTATCCTGAAGGTCATTGACCTCTGGTGACCTCATTTTGCGTGTGCGGGAGCTTCTAAGAAGATAGCAAAGGTCATTGACCTCATCTGACCAAATTTGACCGACGCGTCGCTTCTGAGTCTAACCTGAAGGTCATTTACCTCTGGTGACCTCATTTTGCGTGTCCGGGATCTTCTAAGAAGATAGCAATGGTCATTGACGTCTGGTGACCTCATTTTGCGTGTCCAGGAGCATCTTAGAAGATAGCAAAGGTCATTGACCTCTAGTGACCTCATATTGCGTGTGCGGGAGCTTCCAAAAGGATAGCAAAGTTCATTGACCTCATCTGAACACATTTGACCGACGCGGCGCTTCTGAGTCTATCCTGAAGGTCATTGACCTCTGGTGACCTCATTTTGCGTGACAGGGAGCTTCTAAGAGGATAATAAAGGTCATTGACCTCATCTGACCAAATTTGACCGACGCGGCGCTTCTGAGTCTATCCTGAAGGTCATTGTCCTCTGGTGACCTCATTTTGCGTCTCCGGGAGCGTCTTGGAAGATAGCAAAGGTCATTGACCTCTGGTGACCTCATTTTGCGTGTCCGGGAGCTTCTTAGAAGATAGCAATGGTCATTGACCTCTGGTGACCTCATTTTGCGTGTCCAGGAGCATCTTAGAAGATAGCAAAGTTCATTGACATCTGGTGACCTCATATTGCGTGTGCGGGAGCATCCAAAAGGATAGCAAAGTTCGTTGACCTCATCTGACCTCATTTGACCGACGCGGCGCTTCTGAGTCTATCCTGAAGGTCATTGACCTCTGGTGACCTCATTTTGCGTGTCAGGGAGCTTCTAAGAGGATAGTAAAGGTCATTGCCCTCATCTGACCTCATTTGACCGACGCGGCGCCTCTTAGTCTATCCTGAGGGTCATTGACCTCTCGTGACCACATTTTGCGTGTCCGGGAGCGTCTTGGAAGATAGCAAAGGTCATTGACCTCTGGTGACCTCATTTTGCGTGTCCAGGAGCATCTTAGAAGATAGCGAAGGTCATTGACCTCTGGTGACCTCATTTTGCGTGTGCGGGAGCTTCTTAGAAGATAACAAAGGTCATTGGCCTCTGGTGACCTCATTTGACCGACGCGGCGCTTCTGAGTCTATCCTGAAGGTCATTGTCCTCTGGTGACCTCATTTTGCGTGTGCGAGAGCTTCTAAGAGGATAGCAAATGTCATTGACCTCTTCTGTCCTCATTTGACCGTCGCGGAGCTTCTGAGTCTATCCTGAAGGTCATTGACCTCTGGTGACCTCATTTTGCGTGTGCGGGAGCTTCTAAGAAGATAGCAAAGGTCATTGACATCATCTGACCAAATTTGACCGACGCGTCGCTTCTGAGTCTAACCTGAAGGTCATTTACCTCTGGTGACCTCATTTTGCGTGTCCGGGATCTTCTTAGAAGATAGCAATGGTCATTGACGTCTGGTGACCTCATTTTGCGTGTCCAGGAGCATCTTAGAAGATAGCAAAGGTCATTGACCTCTAGTGACCTCATATTGCCTGTGCGGGAGCTTCCAAAAGGATAGCAAAGTTCATTGACCTCATCTGAACACATTTGACCGACGCGGCGCTTCAGAGTCTATCCTGAAGGTCATTGACCTCTGGTTAGCTCATTTTGCTTGTCCGGGAGCGTCTTTGAAGATAGCAAAGGTCATTGACCTCTGGTGACCTCATTTTGCGTGTCCGGGAGCTTCTTAGAAGATAGCAAAGGTCATTGACCTCTGGTGACCTCATTTTGCGTGTGCGGAGCATCTAACAGGATGGCAAAGGTCATTCAGCTCATCTGACCTCATTTGAACGACGTGGCGCTTCTGAGTCCAACCTGAAGGTCATAGACCTCTGGTGACCTCATTTAGCGTGTCCGGGAGCTTCTAAGAGGTTAGCAAAGGTCATTGACCTCAACTGACCTCATTTGACCGACGCGGCGCTTCTGAGTCTATCCTGTAGGTCATTGACCTCTGGTGACCTTATTTTGCGTCTCCGGGAGCTTCTAAGAAGATAGCAAAGGTCAATGACCTCATCTGACCTCATTTGACCGACGCGGCGCTTCAGAGTCTATCCTGAAGGTCATTGAGCCCTGGTCACCTCATTTTGTGACTCCGGGAGCGTCTTGGAGGATAGCAAAGGTCAGTGACCTCTGGTGACCTCATTTTGCGAGTCTGGGAGCTTCTGAGAAGATAGCAAAGGTCATTGAACTCTGGAGACCTCATTTTGCGTTGCGGGAGCTTCTAAGATGATAGCAAAGTTCATTGACCTCATCTGATCTCATTTGACCAACGCGGCGCTTCTGAGTATATCCTGAAGGTCATTGTCCTCTGGTGACCTCATTTTGCGTGTCAGGGAGCTTCTTAGAGGATAGCAAAGGTCATTGCCCTCATCTGACCTCATTTGGCCGACGCGGCGCCTCTGAGTATGTCCTGAAGGTCATTGACCTCTGGTGACCTCATTTTGCGTCTCCGGGAGCGTCTTAGAAGATAGCAAAGTTCATTGACCTCTGGTGACCTCTTTTTGCGTGTCCGGGAGCTTCTAAGAGGATAGCAAAGGTCATTGACCTCATCTGACCTCATTTGACCGACGCGGCGCTTCAGAGTCTAACCTAAAGGTCATTGACCTCTGGTGACCTCATTTTGCGTGTGCGGGAGCTTCTTAGAAGATAGCAAAGGTCATTGGCCTCTGGTGACCTCATTTGACCGACGCGGCGCTTCTGAGTCTATCCTGAAGGTCATTGTCCTCTGGTGACCTCATTTTGCGTGTGCGAGAGCTTCTAAGAGGATAGCAAATGTCATTGACCTTTTCTGTCCTCATTTGACCGTCGCGGAGCTTCTGAGTCTATCCTGAAGGTCACTGACCTCTGGTGACCTCATTTTGCGTGTGCGGGAGCTTCTAAGAAGATAGCAAAGGTCATTGACCTCATCTGACCAAATTTGACCGACGCGTCGCTTCTGAGTCTAACCTGAAGTTCATTTACCTCTGGTGACCTCATTTTGCGTGTCCGGGAGCTTCTTAGAAGATAGCAATGGTCATTGACCTCTGGTGACCTCATTTGACCGACGCGGCGCCTCTTAGTCTATCCTGAGGGTCATTGACCTCTCGTGACCTCATTTTGCGTGTCCGGATGCGTCTTAGAAGATAGCAAAGTTCATTGACCACTCGTGACCTCATTTTGCGTGTCCGGGTGCTTCTAAGGTTATAGCAAAGGTCATTGACCTCATCTGACCTCATTTGACCGACGCGGCGCTTCTGAATCTATCCTGAAGATCATTGACCTCTGGTGACCTCATTTTGCGTGTCCGGGAGCGTCTTGGAAGATAGCAAAGGTCATTGACCTCTGGTGACCTCATTTTGCGTGTCCAGGAGCATCTTAGAATATAGCAAAGGTCATTGACCTCTGGTGACCTCATTTTGCGTCTCCGGGAGCGTCTTGGAAGATAGCAAAGGTCATTGACCTCTGGTGACCTCATTTTGCGTGTCCGGGAGCTTCTTAGAAGATAGCAATGGTCATTGACCTCTGGTGACCTCATTTTGCGTGTCCAGGAGCATCTTAGAAGATAGCAAAGTTCATTGACCTCTGGTGACCTCATATTGCGTGTGCGGGAGCATCCAAAAGGATAGCAAAGTTCATTGACCTCATCTGACCTCATTTGACCGACGCGGCGCTTCTGAGTCTATCCTGAAGGTCATTGACCTCTGGTGACCTCATTTTGCGTGTCAGGGAGCTTCTAAGAGGATAGCAAAGGTCATTGCCCTCATCTGACCTCATTTGACCGACGCGGCGCCTCTTAGTCTATCCTGAGGGTCATTGACCTCTCGTGACCTCATTTTGCGTGTCCGGGAGCGTCTTGGAAGATAGCAAAGGTCATTGACCTCTGGTGACCTCATTTTGCGTGTCCAGGAGCATCTTAGAAGTTAGCAAAGGTCATTGACCTCTGGTGACCTCATATTGCATGTGCGGCAGCTTCCAAAAGGATAGCAAAGTTCATTGACCTCATCTGACCTCATTTGACCGACGCGGCGCTTCTGAGTCTATCCTGAAGGTCATTGACCTCTGGTGACTTCATTTTGCGTGTCAGGGAGCTTCTAAGAGGATAGCAAAGGTCATTGACCTCATCTGTCCTCATTTGACCGCCGCGGCGCTTCTGAGTCTATCCTGAAGGTCATTGACCTCTGGTGACCTCATTTTGCGTCTCCGGGAGCGTCTTGGAAGATAGCAAAGGTCATTGACCTCTGGTGACCTCATTTTGCGTGTCCGGGAGCTTCTAAGAGGATAGCAAATGTCATTGACCTCATCTGATTTCATTTGACCGACGCGGCGCTTCAGAGTCTATCCTGAAGGTCATTGACCTCTGGTAAGCTCATCTTGCTTGTCCGGGAGCGTCTTTGAAGATAGCAAAGGTCATTGACCTCTGGTAACCTCATTTTGCGTGTCCGGGAGCTTCTTAGAAGATAGCAAAGGTCATTGACCTCTGGTGACCTCATTTTGCGTGTGCGGAGCATCTAACAGGATGGCAAAGGTCATTCAGCTCATCTGACCTCATTTGAACGACGTGGCGCTTCTGAGTCTAACCTGAAGGTCATAGACCTCTGGTGACCTCATTTAGCGTGTCCGGGAGCTTCTAAGAGGCTAGCAAAGGTCATTGACCTCAACTGACCTCATTTGACCGACGCGGCGCTTCTGAGTCTATCCTGTAGGTTATTGACCTCTGGTGCCCTTATTTTGCGTGTCCGGGAGCTTCTAAGAGGATAGCAAAAGTCAATGACCTCATCTGACCTCATTTGACCGACGCGGCGCTTCAGAGTCTATCCTGAAGGTCATTGAGCCCTGGTCACCTCATTTTGTGACTCCGGGAGCGTCTTGGAAGATAGCAAAGGTCATTGACCTCTGGTGACCTCATTTTGCGTGTCTGGGAGCTTCTTAGAAGATAGCAAAGGTCATTGAACTCTGGAGACCTCATTTTGCGTTGCGGGAGCTTCTAAGATGATAGCAAAGTTCATTGACCTCATCTGATCTCATTTGACCAACGCGGCGCTTCTGAGTATATCCTGAAGGTCATTGTCCTCTGGTGACCTCATTTTGCGTGTGCGAGAGCTTATAAGAGGATAGCAAATGTCATTAAATTTTTCTGACCTCATTTGACCGACGCGGCGCTTCTGAGTCCATCCTGAAGGTCATTTACCACTGATGACCTCATTTTAGTTGTCCGGGAGCGTCTTTGAAGATAGCAACGGTCATTGACCTCTGGTGACCTCATTTTGCGTGTCCGGGAGCTTCTTAGAAGATAGAAAAGGTCATTGACCTCTGGTGACCTCATTTTGCGTGTGCGGAGCTTCTAAGAGGATAACAAAAGTCATTGACCTCAGCTGACCTCATTTGACCGACGCGGCGCTTCTGAGTCTAACCTGAAGGTCATTGACCTCTGGTGACCTCATTTAGCGTGTCCGGGAGCTTCTAAGAGGATAGCAAAGGTCATTGCCCTCATCTGACCTCATTTAACCGACGCGGCGCCTCTGAGTATGTCCTGAAGGTCATTGACCTCTGGTGACCTCTTTTTGCGTGTCCGGGAGCTTCTAAGGGTATAGCACAGGTCATTGTCCGCATCTGACCTCATTTGACCGACGCGGCGATTCTGAGTCTATCCTGAAGGTCATTGACCTCTGGTGACCTCATTTTGCGTGTCAGGGAGCTTCTAAGAGGATAGCAAAGGTCATTGACCTCATCTGTCCTCATTTGACCGCCGCGGCGCTTCTGAGTCTATCCTGAAGGTCATTGACCTCTGGTGACTTCAGTTTGCGTGTCCGGTAGCGTCTGAGAAGGTAGCAAAGGTCATTTACCTCTGGTGACCTCATTTTGCGTGTCCGGGAGCTTCTAAGAGGATAGCAAATGTCATTGACCTCATCTGACCTCATTTGACCGACGCGGCGCTTCAGAGTCTAACCTGAAGGTCATTGACCTCTGGTGACCTCATTTTGCGTGTGCGGGAGCTTCTTAGAAGATAACAAAGGTCATTGGCCTCTGGTGACCTCATTTGACCGACGCGGCGCTTCTGAGTCTATCCTGAAGGTCATTGTCCTCTGGTGACCTCATTTTGCGTGTGCGAGAGCTTCTAAGAGGATAGCAAATGTCATTGACCTCTTCTGTCCTCATTTGACCGTCGCGGAGCTTCTGAGTCTATCCTGAAGGTCATTGACCTCTGGTGACCTCATTTTGCGTGTGCGGGAGCTTCTAAGAAGATAGCAAAGGTCATTGACCTCATCTGACCAAATTTGACCGACGCGTCGCTTCTGAGTCTAACCTGAAGGTCATTTACCTCTGGTGACCTCATTTTGCGTGTCCGGGATCTTCTTAGAAGATAGCAATGGTCATTGACGTCTGGTGACCTCATTTTGCGTGTCCAGGAGCATCTTAGAAGATAGCAAAGGTCATTGACCTCTAGTGACCTCATATTGCGTGTGCGGGAGCTTCCAAAAGGATAGCAAAGTTCATTGACCTCATCTGAACACATTTGACCGACGCGGCGCTTCTGAGTCTATCCTGAAGGTCATTGACCTCTGGTGACCTCATTTTGCGTGACAGGGAGCTTCTAAGAGGATAGCAAAGGTCATTGACCTCATCTGACCAAATTTGACCGACGCGGCGCTTCTGAGTCTATCCTGAAGGTCATTGTCCTCTGGTGACCTCATTTTGCGTCTCCGGGAGCGTCTTGGAAGATAGCAAAGGTCATTGACCTCTGGTGACCTCATTTTGCGTGTCCGGGAGCTTCTTAGAAGATAGCAATGGTCATTGACCTCTGGTGACCTCATTTTGCGTGTCCAGGAGCATCTTAGAAGATAGCAAAGTTCATTGACATCTGGTGACCTCATATTGCGTGTGCGGGAGCATCCAAAAGGATAGCAAAGTTCGTTGACCTCATCTGACCTCATTTGACCGACGCGGCGCTTCTGAGTCTATCCTGAAGGTCATTGACCTCTGGTGACCTCATTTTGCGTGTCAGGGAGCTTCTAAGAGGATAGCAAAGGTCATTGACCTCATCTGTCCTCATTTGTCCGCCGCGGCGCTTCTGAGTCTATCCTGAAGGTCATTGACCTCTGGTGACCTCATTTTGCGTCTCCGGGAGCGTCTTGGAAGATAGCAAAGGTCATTGACCTCTGGTGACCTCATTTTGAGTGTCCGGGAGCTTCTAAGAGGATAGCAAATGTCATTGACCTCATCTGACCTCATTTGACCGACGCGGCGCTTCAGAGTCTATCCTGAAGGTCATTGACTTCTGGTTAGCTCATTTTGCTTGTCTGGGAGCGTCTTTGAAGATAGCAAAGGTCATTGACCTCTGGTGACCTCATTTTGCGTGTCCGGGAGCTTCTTAGAAGATAGCAAAGGTCATTGACCTTTGGTGACCTCATTTTGCGTGTGCGGAGCATCTAACAGGATGGCAAAGGTCATTCGGCTCATCTGACCTCATTTGAACGACGTGGCGCTTCGGAGTCTAACCTGAAGGTCATAGACCTCTGGTGACCTCATTTAGCGTGTCCGGGAGCTTCTAAGAGGCTAGCAAAGGTCATTGACCTCAACTGACCTCATTTGACCGACGCGGCGCTTCTGAGTCTATCCTGTAGGTCATTGACCTCTGGTGACCTTATTTTGCGTGTCCGGGAGCTTCTAAGAGGATAGCAAAGGTCAATGACCTCATGTGACCTCATTTGACCGACGCGGCGCTTCAGAGTCTATCCTGAAGGTCATTGAGCCCTGGTCACCTCATTTTGTGACTCCGGGAGCGTCTTGGAAGATAGCAAAGGTCATTGACCTCTGGTGACCTCATTTTGCGTGTCTGGGAGCGTCTTTGAAGATAGCAAAGGTCATTGACCTCTGGTGACCTCATTTTGCGTGTCCGGGAGCTTCTTAGAAGATAGCAAAGGTCATTGACCTCTGGTGACCTCATTTTGCGTGTGCGGAGCTTCTAAGAGGATAACAAAAGTCATTGACCTCTGGTGACCTCATTTGACCGACGCGGCGCTTCTGAGTCTATCCTGAAGGTCATTGACCTCTGGTAACCTCATTTTGCGTGTGCGAGAGCTTCTAAGAGGATAGCAAATGTCATTGACCTCATCTGTCCTCATTTGACCGTCGCGGCGCTTCTGAGTCTATCCTGAAGGTTATTGACCTCTGGTGACCTCATTTTGCGTGTGCGGGAACTTCTAAGAAGATAGCAAAAGTCATTGACCTCATCTGACCAAATTTGACCGACGCGGCGCTTCTGAGTCTATCCTGAAGGTCATTGTCCTTTGGTGACCACATTTTGCGTGTGCGAGAGCTTATAAGAGGATAGCGAAGGTCATTAACTTCATCTGACCTCATTTGTCCGAGGCTGCGTTTCTGAGTCCATCCTGAAGGTCATTTACCACTGATGACCTCATTTTAGTTGTCTGGGAGCGTCTCTGAAGATAGCAAAGGTCATTGACCTCTGGTGACCTCATTTTGCGTGTCCGGGATCTTCTTAGAAGATAGCAAAGGTCATTGACCTCTGGTGACCTCATTTTGCGTGTACGGAGCTTCTAAGAGGATAACAAAAGTCATTGACCTCATCTGACCTCATTTGACCGACGCGGCGCTTCTGAGTCTATCCTGAAGCTCATTGACCTCTGGTGACCTCATTTTGCGTGTCAGGGAACTTCTAAGAGGATAGCGAAGGTCATTGCCCTCATCTGACCTCATTTGACCGACGCGGCGCCTCTGAGTCTGTCCTGAAGGTCATTGACCTCTGGTGACCTCTTTTTGCGTGTCCGGGAGCTTCTAAGTGTATAGCAAAGGTCATTGACCTCATCTGACCTCATTTGACCGACGCGGCGCTTCTGAGTCTAACCTGAAGGTCATTGACCTCTGGTGACTTCATTTTGCGTGTCCGGTAGCGTCTGAAAAGGTAGCAAAGGTCATTGACCTCTGATGACCTCATTTTGCGTGTCCGGGAGCATCTGAGAAGGTAGCAAATGTCATTGACCTCTGGTGACCTCATTTTGCGTGTGCGGGAGCTTCTTAGAAGATAGCAAAGGTCATCGACCTCTGGTGACCTCATTTGACCGACGCGGCGCTTCTGAGTCTATCCTGAAGGTCATTGTCCTCTGGTGACCTCATTTTGCGTGTGCGAGAGCTTCTAAGAGGATAGCGAAGGTCATTGCCCTCATCTGACCTCATTTGACCGACGCGGCGCCTCTGAGTCTGTCCTGAAGGTCATTGACCTCCGGTGACCTCTTTTTGCGTGTCCGGGAACTTCTAAGAAGATAGCAAAGGTCATTGACCTCATCTGACCAAATTTGACCGACGCGGCGCTTCTGAGTCTATCCTGAAGGTCATTGTCCTCTGGTGACCTCATTTTGCGTGTGCGAGAGCTTATAAGAGGATAGCGAAGGTCATTAACTTCATCTGACCTCATTTGACCGACGCTGCGTTTCTGAGTCCATCCTGAAGGTCATTTACCACTGATGACCTCATTTTAGTTGTCCGGGAGCGTCTCTGAAGATAGCAAAGGTCATTGACCTCTGGTGACCTCATTTTGCGTGTCCGGGAGCTTCTTAGAAGATAGCAAAGGTCATTGACCTCTGGTGACCTCATTTTGCGTGTACGGAGCTTCTAAGAGGATAACAAAAGTCATTGACCTCATCTGACCTCATTTGACCGACGCGGCGCTTCTGAGTCTATCCTGAAGGTCATTGACCTCTGGTGACGTCATTTTGCGTGTCAGGGAGCTTCTAAGAGGATAGCAAAGGTCATTGCCCTCATCTGACCTCATTTGACCGACGCGGCGCCTCTGAGTCTGTCCTGAAGGTCATTGACCTCTGGTGACCTGTTTTTGCGTGTCCAGGAGCTTCTAAGGGTATAGCAAAGGTCATTGACCTCATCTGACCTCATTTGACCGACGCGGCGCTTCTGAGTCTATCCTGAAGGTCATTGACCTCTGGTGACTTCATTTTGCGTGTCCGGTAGCGTCTGAGAAGGTAGCAAAGGTCATTGACCTCTGATGACCTCATTTTGCGTGTCCGGGAGCTTCTGAGAAGGTAGCAAAGGTCATTGACCTCTGGTGACCTCATTTTGCGTGTGCGGGAGCTTCTTAGAAGATAGCAAAGGTCATCGACCTCTGGTGACCTCATTTGACCGACGCGGCGCTTCTGAGTCTATCCTGAAGGTCATTGTCCTCTGGTGTCCTCATTTTGCGTGTGCGAGAGCTTCTAAGAGGATAGCGAAGGTGATTGCCCTCATCTGACCTCATTTGACCGACGCGGCGCCTCTGAGTCTGTCCTGAAGGTCATTGACCTCTGGTGACCTCTTTTTGCGTGTCCGGGAACTTCTAAGAAGATATCAAAGGTCATTGACCTCATCTGACCAAATTTGACCGACGCGGCGCGTCTGAGTCTATCCTGAAGGTCATTGTCCTCTGGTGACCTCATTTTGCGTGTGCGAGAGCTTATAAGAGGATAGCGAAGGTCATTAACTTCATCTGACCTCATTTGACCGACGCTGCGTTTCTGAGTCCATCCTGAAGGTCATTTACCACTGATGACCTCATTTTAGTTGTCCGGGAGCGTCTCTGAAGTTAGCAAAGGTCATTGACCTCTGGTGACCTCATTTTGCGTGTCCGGGAGCTTCTTAGAAGATAGCAAAGGTCATTGACCTCTGGTGACCTCATTTTGCATGTACGGAGCTTCTAAGAGGATAACAAAAGTCATTGACCTCATCTGACCTCATTTGACCGACGCGGCGCTTCTGAGTCTATCCTGAAGGTCATTGACCTCTGGTGACCTCATTTTGCGTGTCAGGGAGCTTCTAAGAGGATAGCAAAGGTCATTGCCCTCATCTGACCTCATTTGACCGACGCGGCGCCTCTGAGTCTGTCCTGAAGGTCATTGACCTCTGGTGACCTCATTTTGCGTGTCCGGGAGCATCTGAGAAGGTAGCAAATGTCATTGACCTCTGGTGACCTCATTTGACCGACGCGGCGCTTCTGAGTCTATCCTGAAGGTCATTGTCCTCTGGTAACCTCATTTTGCGTGTGCGAGAGCTTCTAAGAGGATAGCAAATGTCATTGACCTCATCTGTCCTCATTTGACCGTCGCGGCGCTTCTGAGTCTATCCTGAAGGTTATTGACCTCTGGTGACCTCATTTTGCGTGTGCGGGAACTTCTAAGAAGATAGCAAAAGTCATTGACCTCATCTGACCAAATTTGACCGACGCGGCGCTTCTGAGTCTATCCTGAAGGTCATTGTCCTTTGGTGACCACATTTTGCGTGTGCGAGAGCTTATAAGAGGATAGCGAAGGTCATTAACTTCATCTGACCTCATTTGACCGAGGCTGCGTTTCTGAGTCCATCCTGAAGGTCATTTACCACTGATGACCTCATTTTAGTTGTCTGGGAGCGTCTCTGAAGATAGCAAAGGTCATTGACCTCTGGTGACCTCATTTTGCGTGTCCGGGATCTTCTTAGAAGATAGCAAAGGTCATTGACCTCTGGTGACCTCATTTTGCGTGTACGGAGCTTCTAAGAGGATAACAAAAGTCATTGACCTCATCTGACCTCATTTGACCGACGCGGCGCTTCTGAGTCTATCCTGAAGGTCATTGACCTCTGGTGACCTCATTTTGCGTGTCAGGGAACTTCTAAGAGGATAACGAAGGTCATTGCCCTCATCTGACCTCATTTGACCGACGCGGCGCCTCTGAGTCTGTCCTGAAGGTCATTGACCTCTGGTGACCTCTTTTTGCGTGTCCGGGAGCTTCTAAGGGTATAGCAAAGGTCATTGACCTCATCTGACCTCATTTGACCGACGCGGCGCTTCTGAGTCTAACCTGAAGGTCATTGACCTCTGGTGACTTCATTTTGCGTGTCCGGTAGCGTCTGAGAAGGTAGCAAAGGTCATTGACCTCTGATGACCTCATTTTGCGTGTCCGGGAGCATCTGAGAAGGTAGCAAATGTCATTGACCTCTGGTGACCTCATTTTGCGTGTGCGGGAGCTTCTTAGAAGATAGCAAAGGTCATCGACCTCTGGTGACCTCATTTGACCGACGCGGCGCTTCTGAGTCTATCCTGAAGGTCATTGTCCTCTGGTGACCTCATTTTGCGTGTGCGAGAGCTTCTAAGAGGATAGCGAAGGTCATTGCCCTCATCTGACCTCATTTGACCGACGCGGCGCCTCTGAGTCTGTCCTGAAGGTCATTGACCTCTGGTGACCTCTTTTTGCGTGTCCGGGAACTTCTAAGAAGATAGCAAAGGTCATTGACCTCATCTGACCAAATTTGACCGACGCGGCGCTTCTGAGTCTATCCTGAAGGTCATTGTCCTCTGGTGACCTCATTTTGCGTGTGCGAGAGCTTATAAGAGGATAGCGAAGGTCATTAACTTCATCTGACCTCATTTGACCGACGCTGCGTTTCTGAGTCCATCCTGAAGGTCATTTACCACTGATGACCTCATTTTAGTTGTCCGGGAGCGTTTCTGAAGATAGCAAAGGTCATTGACCTCTGGTGACCTCATTTTGCGTGTCCGGGAGCTTCTTAGAAGATAGCAAAGGTCATTGACCTCTGGTGACCTCATTTTGCGTGTACGGAGCTTCTAAGAGGATAACAAAAGTCATTGACCTCATCTGACCTCATTTGACCGACGCGGCGCTTCTGAGTCTATCCTGAAGGTCATTGACCTCTTGTGACCTCATTTTGCGTGTCAGGGAGCTTCTAAGAGGATAGCAAAGGTCATTGCCCTCATCTGACCTCATTTGACCGACGCGGCGCCTCTGAGTCTGTCCTGAAGGTCATTGTCCTCTGGTGACCTGTTTTTGCGTGTCCGGGAGCTTCTAAGGGTATAGCAAAGGTCATTGACCTCATCTGACCTCATTTGACCGACGCGGCGCTTCTGAGTCTATCCTGAAGGTCATTGACCTCTGGTGACTTCATTTTGCGTGTCCGGTAGCGTCTGAGAAGGTAGCAAAGGTCATTGACCTCTGATGACCTCATTTTGCGTGTCCGGGAGCTTCTGAGAAGGTAGCAAAGGTCATTGACCTCTGGTGACCTCATTTTGCGTGTGCGGGAGCTTCTTAGAAGATAGCAAAGGTCATCGACCTCTGGTGACCTCATTTGACCGACGCGGCGCTTCTGAGTCTATCCTGAAGGTCATTGTCCTCTGGTGTCCTCATTTTGCGTGTGCGAGAGCTTCTAAGAGGATAGCGAAGGTCATTGCCCTCATCTGACCTCATTTGACCGACGCGGCGCCTCTGAGTCTGTCCTGAAGGTCATTGACCTCTGGTGACCTCTTTTTGCGTGTCCGGGAACTTCTAAGAAGATAGCAAAGGTCATTGACCTCATCTGACCAAATTTGACCGACGCGGCGCGTCTGAGTCTATCCTGAAGGTCATTGTCCTCTAGTGACCTCATTTTGCGTGTGCGAGAGCTTATAAGAGGATAGCGAAGGTCATTAACTTCATCTGACCTCATTTGACCGACGCTGCGTTTCTGAGTCCATCCTGAAGGTCATTTACCACTGATGACCTCATTTTAGTTGTCCGGGAGCGTCTCTGAAGTTAGCAAAGGTCATTGACCTCTGGTGACCTCATTTTGCGTGTCCGGGAGCTTCTTAGAAGATAGCAAAGGTCATTGACCTCTGGTGACCTCATTTTGCGTGTACGGAGCTTCTAAGAGGATAACAAAAGTCATTGACCTCATCTGACCTCATTTGACCGACGCGGCGCTTCTGAGTCTATCCTGAAGGTCATTGACCTCTGGTGACCTCATTTTGCGTGTCAGGGAGCTTCTAAGAGGATAGCAAAGGTCATTGCCCTCATCTGACCTCATTTGACCGACGCGGCGCCTCTGAGTCTGTCCTGAAGGTCATTGACCTCTGATGACCTCATTTTGCGTGTCCGGGAGCTTCTGAGAAGGTAGCAAAGGTCATTGACCTCTGGTGACCTCATTTTGCGTGTGCGGGAGCTTCTTAGAAGATAGCAAAGGTCATCGACCTCTGGTGACCTCATTTGACCGACGCGGCGCTTCTGAGTCTATCCTGAAGGTCATTGACCTCTGGTGACCTCATTTTGCGTGTACGGAGCTTCTAAGAGGATAACAAAAGTCATTGACCTCATCTGACCTCATTTGACCGACGCGGCGCTTCTGAGTCTATCCTGAAGGTCATTGACCTCTGGTGACCTCATTTTGCGTGTCAGGGAGCTTCTAAGAGGATAGCAAAGGTTATTGCCCTCATCTGACCTCATTTGACCGACGCGGCGCCTCTGAGTCTGTCCTGAAGGTCATTGACCTCTGGTGACCTGTTTTTGCGTGTCCGGGAGCTTCTAAGGGTATAGCAAAGGTCATTGACCTCATCTGACCTCATTTGACCGACGCGGCGCTTCTGAGTCTATCCTGAAGGTCATTGACCTCTGGTGACTTCATTTTGCGTGTCCGGTAGCGTCTGAGAAGGTAGCAAAGGTCATTGACCTCTGATGACCTCATTTTGCGTGTCCGGGAGCTTCTGAGAAGGTAGCAAAGGTCATTGACCTCTGGTGACCTCATTTTGCGTGTGCGGGAGCTTCTTAGAAGATAGCAAAGGTCATCGACCTCTGGTGACCTCATTTGACCGACGCGGCGCTTCTGAGTCTATCCTGAAGGTCATTGTCCTCTGGTGTCCTCATTTTGCGTGTGCGAGAGCTTCTAAGTGGATAGCGAAGGTCATTGACCTCATCTGACCTCATTTGACCGACGCGGCGCTTCTGAGTCTATCCTGAAGGTCATTGACCTCTGGTGACCTCATTTTGCGTGTCAGGGAGCTTCTAAGAGGATAGCAAAGGTCATTGCCCTCATCTGACCTCATTTGACCGACGCGGCGCCTCTGAGTCTGTCCTGAAGGTCATTGACCTCTGGTGACCTGTTTTTGCGTGTCCGGGAGCTTCTAAGGGTATAGCAAAGGTCATTGACCTCATCTGACCTCATTTGACCGACGCGGCGCTTCTGAGTCTATCCTGAAGGTCATTGACCTCTGGTGACTTCATTTTGCGTGTCCGGTAGCGTCTGAGAAGGAAGCAAAGGTCATTGACCTCTGATGACCTCATTTTGCGTGTCCGGGAGCTTCTGAGAAGGTAGCAAAGGTCATTGACCTCTGGTGACCTCATTTTGCGTGTGCGGGAGCTTCTTAGAAGATAGCAAAGGTCATCGACCTCTGGTGACCTCATTTGACCGACGCGGTGCTTCTGAGTCTATCCTGAAGGTCATTGCCCTCTGGTGACCTCATTTTGCGTGTGCGAGAGCTTCTAAGAGGATAGCAAATGTCATTGACCTCATCTGTCCTCATTTGACCGTCGCGGCGCTTCTGAGTCTATCCTGAAGGTCATTGACCTCTGGTGACCTCATTTTGCGTGTGCGGGACCTTCTAAGAAGATAGCAAAGGTCATTGACCTCATCTGACCAAATTTGACCGACGCGGCGCTTCTGAGTCTATCCTGAAGGTCATTGTCCTCTGGTGTCCTCATTTTGCGTCTCCGGGAGAGTCTTGGAAGATAGCAAAGGTCATTGAACTCTGGTGACCTCATTTTGCGTGTGCGGGAGCTTCTAATAGGATAGCAAAGGTCATTGACCTCATCTGACCTCATTTGACCGACGCGGCGCTTCTGAGTCTATCCTGAAGGTCATTGACCTCTGGTGACCTCATTTTGCGTGCCCTGGAGCGTCTGAGAAGGTAGCAAAGGTCATTGAACTCTGGTGACCTCATTTTGCGTCTCCGGGAGCTTCTGAGAAGGTGGCAAAGTTCATTGACCTCTGGTGACCTCATTTTGCGTGTGCGGGATCTTCTTAGAAGATAGCAAAGGTCATTGACCTGTGGTGACCTCATTTTGCGTGTGCGGAGCTTCTAAGAGGATAGCAAAGGTCATTGACCTCGTCTGACCTTATTTGACCGACGCGGCGCTTCTGAGTCTATCCTGTAGGTCATTGACCTCTGGTGACCTTATTTTGCGTGTCCGGGAGCTTCTAAGAGGATAGCAAAGGTCAATGACCTCATGTGACCTCATTTGACCGACGCGGCGCTTCAGAGTCTATCCTGAAGGTCATTGAGCCCTGGTCAACTCATTTTGTGACTCCGGGAGCGTCTTGGAAGATAGCAAAGGTCATTGACCTCTGGTGACCTCATTTTGCGTGTCTGGGAGCTTCTTAGAAGATAGCAAAGGTCATTGAACTCTGGAGACCTCATTTTGCGTTGCGGGAGCTTCTAAGATGATAGCAAAGTTCATTGACCTCATCTGATCTCATTTGACCAACGCGGCGCTTCTGAGTATATACTGAAGGTCATTGTCCTCTGGTGACCTCATTTTGCGTGTGCGAGAGCTTATAAGAGGATAGCAAATGTCATTAAATTTATCTGACCTCATTTGACCGACGCGGCGCTTCTGAGTCCATCCTGAAGGTCATTGACCTCTGGTGACTTCAGTTTGCGTGTCCGGTAGCGTCTGAGAAGGTAGCAAAGGTCATTGACCTCTGGTGACCTCATTTTGCGTGTCCGGGAGCATCTAAGAGGATAGCAAAGGTCATTGACCTCATCTGACCTCATTTGACTGACGCGGCACTTCAGAGTCTATCCTGAAGGTCATTGACCTCTGGTTAGCTCATTTTGCTTGTCCGGGAGCGTCTTTGAAGATAGCAAAGGTCATTGACCTCTGGTGACCTCATTTTGCGTGTCCGGGAGCTTCTTAGAAGATAGCAAAGGTCATTGACCTCTGGTGACCTCATTTTGCGTGTGCGGAGCTTCTAAGAGGATAACAAAAGTCATTGACCTCTGGTGACCTCATTTGACCGACGCGGCGCTTCTGAGTCTATCCTGAAGGTCATTGTCCTCTGGTAACCTCATTTTGAGTGTGCGAGAGCTTCTAAGAGGATAGCAAATGTCATTGACCTCATCTGACCAAATTTGACCGACGCGGCGCGTCTGAGTCTATCCTGAAGGTCATTGTCCTCTGGTGACCTCATTTTGCGTGTGCGAGAGCTTATAAGAGGATAGCGAAGGTCATTAACTTCATCTGACCTCATTTGACCGACGCTGCGTTTCTGAGTCCATCCTGAAGGTCATTTACCACTGATGACCTCATTTTAGTTGTCCGGGAGCGTCTCTGAAGTTAGCAAAGGTCATTGACCTCTGGTGACCTCATTTTGCGTGTCCGGGAGCTTCTTAGAAGATAGCAAAGGTCATTGACCTCTGGTGACCTCATTTTGCGTGTACGGAGCTTCTAAGAGGATAACAAAAGTCATTGACCTCATCTGACCTCATTTGACCGACGCGGCGCTTCTGAGTCTATCCTGAAGGTCATTGACCTCTGGTGACCTCATTTTGCGTGTCAGGGAGCTTCTAAGAGGATAGCAAAGGTCATTGCCCTCATCTGACCTCATTTGACCGACGCGGCGCCTCTGAGTCTGTCCTGAAGGTCATTGACCTCTGGTGACCTGTTTTTGCGTGTCCGGGAGCTTCTAAGGGTATAGCAAAGGTCATTGACCTCATCTGACCTCATTTGACCGACGCGGCGCTTCTGAGTCTATCCTGAAGGTCATTGACCTCTGGTGACTTCATTTTGCGTGTCCGGTAGCGTCTGAGAAGGTAGCAAAGGTCATTGACATCTGATGACCTCATTTTGCGTGTCCGGGAGCTTCTGAGAAGGTAGCAAAGGTCATTGACCTCTGGTGACCTCATTTTGCGTGTGCGGGAGCTTCTTAGAAGATAGCAAAGGTCATCGACCTCTGGTGACCTCATTTGACCGACGCGGCGCTTCTGAGTCTATCCTGAAGGTCATTGTCCTCTGGTGTCCTCATTTTGCGTGTGCGAGAGCTTCTAAGAGGATAGCGAAGGTCATTGCCCTCATCTGACCTCATTTGACCGACGCGGCGCCTCTGAGACTGTCCTGAAGGTCATTGACCTCTGGTGACCTCTTTTTGCGTGTCCGGGAACTTCTAAGAAGATAGCAAAGGTCATTGACCTCATCTGACCAAATTTGACCGACGCGGCGCGTCTGAGTCTATCCTGAAGGTCATTGTCCTCTGGTGACCTCATTTTGCGTGTGCGAGAGCTTATAAGAGGATAGCGAAGGTCATTAACTTCATCTGACCTCATTTGACCGACGCTGCGTTTCTGAGTCCATCCTGAAGGTCATTTACCACTGATGACCTCATTTTAGTTGTCCGGGAGCGTCTCTGAAGTTAGCAAAGGTCATTGACCTCTGGTGACCTCATTTTGCGTGTCCGGGAGCTTCTTAGAAGATAGCAAAGGTCATTGACCTCTGGTGACCTCATTTTGCGTGTACGGAGCTTCTAAGAGGATAACAAAAGTCATTGACCTCATCTGACCTCATTTGACCGACGCGGCGCTTCTGAGTCTATCCTGAAGGTCATTGACCTCTGGTGACCTCATTTTGCGTGTCAGGGAGCTTCTAAGAGGATAGCAAAGGTCATTGCCCTCATCTGACCTCATTTGACCGACGCGGCGCCTCTGAGTCTGTCCTGAAGGTCATTGACCTCCGGTGACCTGTTTTTGCGTGTCCGGGATCTTCTAAGGGTATAGCAAAGGTCATTGACCTCATCTGACCTCATTTGACCGACGCGGCGCTTCTGAGTCTATCCTGAAGGTCATTGACCTCTGGTGACTTCATTTTGCGTGTCCGGTAGCGTCTGAGAAGGAAGCAAAGGTCATTGACCTCTGATGACCTCATTTTGCGTGTCCGGGAGCTTCTGAGAAGGTAGCAAAGGTCATTGACCTCTCGTGACCTCATTTTGCGTGTGCGGGAGCTTCTTAGAAGATAGCAAAGGTCATCGACCTCTGGTGACCTCATTTGACCGACGCGGTGCTTCTGAGTCTATCCTGAAGGTCATTGCCCTCTGGTGACCTCATTTTGCGTGTGCGAGAGCTTCTAAGAAGATAGCAAAAGTCATTGACCTCATCTGACCTCATTTGACAGACGCGGCGCTTCTGAGTCTATCCTGAAGGTCATTGACCTCTGGTGACCTCATTTTGCGTGTCCGGGAGCGTCTGAGAACGTAGCAATGGTCATTGACCTCTGGTGACCTCATTTTGCGTGTCCGGGAGCTTCTGAGAAGGTAGCAAAGGTCATTGACCTGTGGTGACCTCATTTTGCGTCACCGGGAGCTTCTGAGAAGGTGGCAAAGTTCATTGACCTCTGGTGACCTCATTTTGCGTGTGCGGGAGCTTCTTAGAAGATAGCAAAGGTCATTGACCTCTGGTGACCTCATTTTGAGTTTCCGGGAGCTTTTAAGTGTATAGCAAAGGTCATTGCCCTCATATGACCTCATTTGACCGACGCGGCGCCTCTGAGTCTATCCTGAAGGTCACTGACCTCAGGTGACCTCATTTTGCGTGTCTGGGAGCGTCTTAGAAGGTAGCAAAAATTATTGACCTCTGGTGACCTCATTTTGCGAGTCTGGGAGCTTCTTAGAAGATAGCAAAGGTCATTGAACTCTGGAGACCTCATTTTGCGTTGCGGGAGCTTCTAAGATGATAGCAAAGTTCATTGACCTCATCTGATCTCATTTGACCAACGTGGCGCTTCTGAGTATATCCTGAAGGTCATTGTCCTCTGGTGACCTCATTTTGCGTGTGCGAGAGCTTATAAGAGGATAGCAAAGGTCATTAACTTTATCTGACCTCATTTGACCGACGCGGTGCTTCTGAGTCCATCCTGAAGGTCATTTACCACTGATGACCTCATTTTAGTTGTCCGGGAGCGTCTTTGAAGATAGCAAAGGTCATTTACCTCTGGTGACCTCATTTTGCGTGTGCGGAGCTTCTAAGAGGATAACAAAAGTCATTGACCTCTGGTGACCTCATTTGACCGACGCGGCGCTTCTGAGTCTATCCTGAAGGTCATTGTCCTCTGGTAACCTCATTTTGCGTGTGCGAGAGCTTCTAAGAGGATAGCAAATGTCATTGACCTCATCTGTCCTCATTTGACCGTCGCGGCGCTTCTGAGTCTATCCTGAAGGTTATTGACCTCTGGTGACCTCATTTTGCGTGTGCGGGAACTTCTAAGAAGATAGCAAAAGTCATTGACCTCATCTGACCTCATTTGACCGAGGCTGCGTTTCTGAGTCCATCCTGAAGGTCATTTACCACTGATGACCTCATTTTAGTTGTCTGGGAGCGTCTCTGAAGATAGCAAAGGTCATTGACCTCTGGTGACCTCATTTTGCGTGTCCGGGATCTTCTTAGAAGATAGCAAAGGTCATTGACCTCTGGTGACCTCATTTTGCGTGTACGGAACTTCTAAGAGGATAACAATGGTCATTGACCTCAACTGACCTCATTTGACCGACGCGGCGCTTCTGAGTCTATCCTGAAGGTCATTGACCTCTGGTGACCTCATTTTGCGTGTCAGGGAGCTTCTAAGAGGATAGCGAAGGTCATTGCCCTCATCTGACCTCATTTGACCGACGCGGCGCCTCTGAGTCTGTCCTGAAGGTCATTGACCTCTGGTGACCTCTTTTTGCGTGTCCGGGAGCTTCTAAGGGTATAGCAAAGGTCATTGACCTCATCTGACCTCATTTGACCGACGCGGCGCTTCTGAGTCTAACCTGAAGGTCATTGACCTCTGGTGACTTCATTTTGCGTGTCCGGTAGCGTCTGAGAAGGTAGCAAATGTCATTGACCTCTGATGACCTCATTTTGCGTGTCCGGGAGCATCTGAGAAGGTAGCAAATGTCATTGACCTCTGGTGACCTCATTTTGCGTGTGCGGGAGCTTCTTAGAAGATAGCAAAGGTCATCGACCTCTGGTGACCTCATTTGACCGACGCGGCGCTTCTGAGTCTATCCTGAAGGTCATTGTCCTCTGGTGTCCTCATTTTGCGTGTGCGAGAGCTTCTAAGAGGATAGCGAAGGTCATTGCCCTCATCTGACCTCATTTGACCGACGCGGCGCCTCTGAGTCTGTCCTGAAGGTCATTGACCTCCGGTGACCTCTTTTTGCGTGTCCGGGAACTTCTAAGAAGATAGCAAAGGTCATTGACCTCATCTGACCAAATTTGACCGACGCGGCGCTTCTGAGTTTATCCTGAAGGTCATTGTCCTCTGGTGACCTCATTTTGCGTGTGCGAGAGCTTATAAGAGGATAGCGAAGGTCATTAACTTCATCTGACCTCATTTGACCGACGCTGCGTTTCTGAGTCCATCCTGAAGGTCATTTACCACTGATGACCTCATTTTAGTTGTCCGGGAGCGTCTCTGAAGATAGCAAAGGTCATTGACCTCTGGTGACCTCATTTTGCGTGTCCGGGAGCTTCTTAGAAGATAGCAAAGGTCATTGACCTCTGGTGACCTCATTTTGCGTGTACGGAGCTTCTAAGAGGATAACAAAAGTCATTGACCTCATCTGACCTCATTTGACCGACGCGGCGCTTCTGAGTCTATCCTGAAGGTCATTGACCTCTGGTGACCTCATTTTGCGTGTCAGGGAGCTTCTAAGAGGATAGCAAAGGTCATTGCCCTCATCTGACCTCATTTGACCGACGCGGCGCCTCTGAGTCTGTCCTGAAGGTCATTGACCTCCGGTGACCTCTTTTTGCGTGTCCGGGAACTTCTAAGAAGATAGCAAAGGTCATTGACCTCATCTGACCAAATTTGACCGACGCGGCGCTTCTGAGTTTATCCTGAAGGTCATTGTCCTCTGGTGACCTCATTTTGCGTGTGCGAGAGCTTATAAGAGGATAGCGAAGGTCATTAACTTCATCTGACCTCATTTGACCGACGCTGCGTTTCTGAGTCCATCCTGAAGGTCATTTACCACTGATGACCTCATTTTGCGTCTCCGGGAGCGTTTTGGATGATAGCAAAGGTCATTGACCTCTGGTGATCTCATTTTGCGTGTGCGGGAGCTTCTTAGGAGATAGCAATGGTCATTGACCTCTGGTGACCTCATTTTGCGCGTGCGGAGCTTTTAAGAGGATAGCAAAGGTTATTCACCTTATCTGACCACATTTGACTGACGCGGCGCTTCTGAGTCTATCCTGAAGGTCATTGACCTCTGGTGACCTCATTTTTCGTGTCAGGGAGCTTCTAAGAGGATAGCAAAGGTCATTGCCCTCATCTGACCTCATTTGACCGACGCGGCGCCTCTGAGTCTGTCCTGAAGGTCATTGACCTCTGGTGACCTGTTTTTGCGTGTCCGGGAGCTTCTAAGGGTATAGCAAAGGTCATTGACCTCATCTGACCTCATTTGACCGACGCGGCCCTTCTGAGTCTATCCTGAAGGTCATTGACCTCTGGTGACTTCATTTTGCGTGTCCGGTAGCGTCTGAGAAGGTAGCAAAGGTCATTGACCTCTGATGACCTCATTTTGCGTGTCCGGGAGCTTCTGAGAAGGTAGCAAAGGTCATTGACCTCTGGTGACCTCATTTTGCGTGTGCGGGAGCTTCTTAGAAGATAGCAAAGGTCATCGACCTCTGGTGACCTCATTTGACCGACGCGGCGCTTCTGAGTCTATCCTGAAGGTCATTGTCCTCTGGTGTCCTCATTTTGCGTGTGCGAGAGCTTCTAAGAGGATAGCGAAGGTCATTGCCCTCATCTGACCTCATTTGACCGACGCGGCGCCTCTGAGTCTGTCCTGAAGGTCATTGACCTCTGGTGACCTCTTTTTGCGTGTCCGGGAACTTCTAAGAAGATCGCAAAGGTCATTGACCTCATCTGACCAAATTTGACCGACGCGGCGCTTCTGAGTCTATCCTGAAGGTCATTGTCCTCTGGTGACCTCATTTTGCGTTTCAGGGAGCTTCTAAGAGGATAGCAAAGGTCATTGACCTCTGGTGACCTCATATTGCGTGTGCGGGAGCTTCCAAAAGGATAGCAAAGTTCATTGACCTCATCTGACCTCATTTGACCGACGCGGCGCTTCAGAGTCTAACCTGAAGGTCATTGACATCTGGTGATCTCATTTTGCGTGTCCGGGAGCTTCTTAGAATATAGCAATGGTCATTGCCCTCTGGTGACCTCATTTTGCGTGTGCGGGAGCTTCTAATAGGATAGCAAAGGTCATAGACCTCATCTGTCCTCATTTGACCGACGCGGCTCTTCTCAGTCTATCCTGAAGGTCATTGACCTCTGGTCCTTTCATTTTGTGTCTCCGGGAGCGTCTTGGAAGATAGCAAAGGTCATTGACCTCTGGTGACCTCACTTTGCGTGTCCGGGAGCTTTTAGAAGTTAGCAAAGGTCATTGCCCTCTGGTGATCTCATTTTTCGTGTGCGGGAGCTTCTAATAGGATAGCAAAGGTCATTGACCTCATCTGACCTCATTTGACCGACGCGGCGCGTCTGAGTCTATCCTGAAGGTCATTGACCTCTGGTGACCTCATTTTGCGTGTGCGGGATCTTCTAAGAAGATAGCAAAGGTCATTGACCTCATCTGATCCCATTCGACCGACGCGGCGCTTCTGAGTCCATCCTGAAGGTCATTGACCTCTAGTGACTTCATTTTGCTTGTCTGGGAGCGTCTTTGAAGATAGCAAAGATTATTGACCCATGGTGACATCATTTTGCGTGTCCGCGAGCTTCTTAGAAGATGGCAAATGTCATTGACCTCTGGTGACCTCATTTTGCGTCTCCGGGAGCTTCTGAGAACGTGGCAAAGTTCATTGACCTCTGGTGACCTCATTTTTCGTGTGCGGGAGCTTCTAATAGGATAGCAAAGGTCATAGACCTCATCTGACCTCATTTGACCGACGCGGCTCTTCTGAGTCTAACCTGAAGTTCATTGACCTCTGGTGACCTCATTTTGCGTGTCCGGGAGCTTCTAAGAGGATAGCAAAGTTCATTGACCTCATCTGACCTCATTTGACCAACGCTTCGCCTCTGAGTCTATCCTGAAGGTCATTGACCTCTGGTTAGCTCATTTTGCTTGTCCGGGAGAGTCTTTGAAGAGAGCAAAGTTCATTGACCTCTGGTGACCTCATTTTGCGTGTCCGGGAGCTTCTTAGAAGATAGCAAAGGTCATTCACCTCTGGTGACCTCATTTTGCGTGTGCGGAGCATCTAACAGGATGGCAAAGGTCATTCAGCTCATCTGACCTCATTTGACCGACGCAGCGCTTCTGAGTCTAACCTGAAGGTCATTGACCTCTGATCACCTCATTTTGCGTTGCCGGAGCTTGTAAGATGATAGCAAAGTACATTGATATCATCTGAATTCTTTTGAACGACGTGGCGCTTCTGAGTCTAACCTGAAGGTCATAGACCTCTGGTGACCTCATTTAGCGTGTCCGGGAGCTTCTAAGAGGCTAGCAAAGGTCATTGACCTCAACTGACCTCATTTGGCCGACGCGGCGTTTCTGAGTCTATCCTGAAGGTCATTGACCTCTGGTTAGCTCATTTTGCTTGCCCGGGAGAGTCTTTGAAGAGAGCAAAGGTCATTGACCTCTGGTGACCTCATTTTGCGTGTCCGGGAGCTTCTTAGAAGATAGCAAAGGTCATTCACCTCTGGTGACCTCATTTTGCGTGTGCGGAGCATCTAACAGGATGGCAAAGGTCATTCAGCTCATCTGACCTCATTTGACCGACGCGGCGCTTCTGAGTCTAACCTGAAGGTCATTGACCTCTGATCACCTCATTTTGCGTTGCCGGAGCTTGTAAGATGATAGCAAAGTACATTGATATCATCTGAATTCTTTTGAACGACGTGGCGCTTCTGAGTCAACCTGAAGGTCATAGACCTCTGGTGACCTCATTTAGCCTGTCCGGGAGCTTCTAAGAGGCTAGCAAAGGTCATTGACCTCGTCTGACCTCATTTGGCCGACGCGGCGTTTCTGAGTCTATCCTGAAGTTCATTGACCTCTGGTGACCTCATTTTGCGTGTCCGGGAGCTTCTTAGAAGATAGCAAAGGTCATTGCCCTCTGGTGACCTCATTTTGCGTGTGCGGGAGCTTCTAATAGGACAGCAGTGGTCATTGACCTCATCTGACCTCATTTGACCGACGCGGCTCTTCTGAGTCTAATCTGAAGTTCATTGACCTCTGGTGACCTAATTTTGCGTGTGCGGGATCTTCTAAGAAGATAGCAAAGGTCATTGAACTCATCTGACCTCATTTGACCGCCGCGGCGCTTCTGAGTTTATCCTGAAGGTCATTGGCCTCTGGTGACCTCATTTTGCGTGTGCGAGAGCTTCTAAGAAGATAGCAAAAGTCATTGACCTCATCTGACCTCATTTGACAGACGCGGCGCTTCTGAGTCTATCCTGAAGGTCATTGACCTCTGGTGACCTCATTTTGCGTGTCCGGTAGCGTCTGAGAAGGTAGCAAAGGTCATTGACCTCTGGTGACCTCATTTTGCGTCTCCGGGAGCTTCTGAGAAGGTGGCAAAGTTCATTGACCTCTGGTGACCTCATTTTGCGTGTGCGGGAGCTTCTTAGAAGATAGCAAAGGTCATTGACCTGTGGTGAGCTTATTTTGCGTCTGCGGAGCTTCTAAGAGGATAGCAAAGGTCATTGACCTCGTCTGACCTCATTTGACCGACGCGGCGCTTCTGAGTCTATCCTGAGGGTCATTGACCTCTGGTGACCTCATTTTGCGTGTCCGGGAGCTTCTAAGGGTATAGCAAAGGTCATTGACGTCATCTGACCTCATTTGACCGACGCGGCGCTTCTGAGTCTATCCTGAAGGTCACTGACCTCTGGTGACCTCATTTTGCTTGTCCGGGAGCGTCTGAGAAGGTAGCAAAGGTCATTGACCTCTGGTGACCTCATTTTGCGTGTCCAGGAGCTTCTTAAGAGATAGCAAAGGTCATTGACCTCTGGTGACCTCATATTGCGTGTTCGCGAGCTTCCAAAAGGATAGAAAGGTCATTGACCTCATCTGACCTCATTTGACCGACATGGCGCTTCTGAGTCTATCCTGAAGGTCATTGACCTCTGGTGACCTCTTTTTGCGTGTCCGGGAGCGTCTTAGAAGATAGCAAAGTTCATTGACCTCTGGTGACCTCATATTGGGTGTCCGGGAGCTTCTAAGGGTATAGCAAAGGTCATTGACCTCATCTGACCTCATTTGACCGACGCGGCGCTTCTGAGTCTATCCTGAAGGTCATTGACCTCTGGTGACCTCATTTTCGTGTCCGGGGCGTCTGAGAAGGTAGCAAAGGTCATTGACCTCTGGTGACCTCATTTTGCGTGTCCGGGAGCTTCTAATAGGACAGCAGTGGTCATTGACCTCATCTGACCTCATTTGACCGACGCGGCTCTTCTGAGTCTAATCTGAAGTTCATTGACCTCTGGTGACCTAATTTTGCGTGTGCGGGATCTTCTAAGAAGATAGCAAAGGTCATTGAACTCATCTGACCTCATTTGACCGCCGCGGCGCTTCTGAGTTTATCCTGAAGGTCATTGTTTTCTGGTGACCTCATTTTGCGTGTGCGAGAGCTTCTAAGAAGATAGCAAAAGTCATTGACCTCATCTGACCTCATTTGACAGACGCGGCGCTTCTGAGTCTATCCTGAAGGTCATTGACCTCTGGTGACCTCATTTTGCGTGTCCGGTAGCGTCTGAGAAGGTAGCAAAGGTCATTGACCTCTGGTGACCTCATTTTGCGTCTCCGGGAGCTTCTGAGAAGGTGGCAAAGTTCATTGACCTCTGGTGAACTCATTTTGCGTGTGCGGGAGCTTCTTAGAAGATAGCAAAGGTCATTGACCTGTGGTGACCTCATTTTGCGTGTGCGGAGCTTCTAAGAGGATAGCAAAGGTCATTGACCTCGTCTGACCTCATTTGACCGACGCGGCGCTTCTGAGTCTATCCTGAGGGTCATTGACCTCTGGTGACCTCATTTTGCGTGTCCGGGAGCTTCTAAGGGTATAGCAAAGGTCATTGACGTCATCTGACCTCATTTGACCGACGCGGCGCTTCTGAGTCTATCCTGAAGGTCACTGACCTCTGGTGACCTCATTTTGCTTGTCCGGGAGCGTCTGAGAAGGTAGCAAAGGTCATTGACCTCTGGTGACCTCATTTTGCGTGTCCAGGAGCTTCTTAAGAGATAGCAAAGGTCATTGACCTCTGGTGACCTCATATTGCGTGTTCGCGAGCTTCCAAAAGGATAGAAAGGTCATTGACCTCATCTGAACTCATTTGACTGACGCGGCGCTTCTGAGTCTATCCTGAAGGTCATTGACCTCTGGTTAGCTCATTTTGCTTGTCCGGGAGAGTCTTTGAAGAGAGCAAAGGTCATTGACCTCTGGTGACCTCATTTTGCGTGTGCGGAGCATCTAACAGGATGGCAAAGGTCATTCAGCTCATCTGACCTCATTTGACCGACGCGGCGCTTCTGAGTCTAACCTGAAGGTCATTGACCTCTGATCACCTCATTTTGCGTTGCCGGAGCTTGTAAGATGATAGCAAAGTACATTGATATCATCTGAATTCTTTTGAACGACGTGGCGCTTCTGAGTCTAACCTGAAGGTCATAGGCCTCTGGTGACCTCATTTAGCGTGTCCGGGAGCTTCTAAGAGGCTAGCAAAGGTCATTGACCTCAACTGACCTCATTTGGCCGACGCGGCGTTTCTGAGTCTATCCTGAAGTTCATTGACCTCTGGTGACCTCATTTTGCGTGTCCGGGAGCTTCTTAGAAGATAGCAAAGGTCATTGCCCTCTGGTGACCTCATTTTGCGTGTGCGGGAGCTTCTAATAGGACAGCAGTGGTCATTGACCTCATCTGACCTCATTTGACCGACGCGGCTCTTCTGAGTCTAATCTGAAGTTCATTGACCTCTGGTGACCTAATTTTGCGTGTGCGGGATCTTCTAAGAAGATAGCAAAGGTCATTGAACTCATCTGACCTCATTTGACCGCCGCGGCGCTTCTGAGTTTATCCTGAAGGTCATTGTCCTCTGGTGACCTCATTTTGCGTGTGCGAGAGCTTCTAAGAAGATAGCAAAAGTCATTGACCTCATCTGACCTCATTTGACAGACGCGGCGCTTCTGAGTCTATCCTGAAGGTCATTGACCTCTGGTGACCTCATTTTGCGTGTCCGGTAGCGTCTGAGAAGGTAGCAAAGGTCATTGACCTCTGGTGACCTCATTTTGCGTCTCCGGGAGCTTCTGAGAAGGTGGCAAAGTTCATTGACCTCTGGTGACCTCATTTTGCGTGTGCGGGAGCTTCTTAGAAGATAGCAAAGGTCATTGACCTGTGGTGACCTCATTTTGCGTGTGCGGAGCTTCTAAGAGGATAGCAAAGGTCATTGACCTCGTCTGACCTCATTTGACCGACGCGGCGCTTCTGAGTCTATCCTGAGGGTCATTGACCTCTGGTGACCTCATTTTGCGTGTCCGGGAGCTTCTAAGGGTATAGCAAATGTCATTGACGTCACCTGACCTCATTTGACCGACGCGGCGCTTCTGAGTCTATCCTGAAGGTCACTGACCTCTGGTGACCTCATTTTGCTTGTCCGGGAGCGTCTGAGAAGGTAGCAAAGGTCATTGACCTCTGGTGACCTCATTTTGCGTGTCCAGGAGCTTCTTAAGAGATAGCAAAGGTCATTGACCTCTGGTGACCTCATATTGCGTGTTCGCGAGCTTCCAAAAGGATAGAAAGGTCATTGACCTCATCTGACCTCATTTGACCGACATGGCGCTTCTGAGTCTATCCTGAAGGTCATTGACCTCTGGTGACCTCTTTTTGCGTGTCCGGGAGCGTCTTAGAAGATAGCAAAGTTCATTGACCTCTGGTGACCTCATTTTGGGTGTCCGGGAGCTTCTAAGGGTATAGCAAAGGTCATTGACCTCATCTGACCTCATTTGACCGACGCGGCGCTTCTGAGTCTATCCTGAAGGTCATTGACCTCTGGTGACCTCATTTTGCGTGTCCGGGGAGTCTGAGAAGGTAGCAAAGGTCATTGACCTCTGGTGACCTCATTTTGCGTGTCCGGGAGCTTCTTAGAAGATAGCAAAGGTCATTGACCTCTGGTGACCTCATTTTGCGTGTTCGGGAGCTTCTAAGGGTATAGTAAAGATAATTGACCTCATCTGACCTCATTTGACCGACGCGGCGCTTCTGAGTCTATCCTGAAGATCATTGACCTCTGGTGACCTCATTTTGCGTGTCCGGGAGCTTCTGAGAAGGTAGCAAAGGTCATTGACCTCTGGTGACCTCATTTTGCGTGTCCGGGAGCTTCTTAGAAGATAGCAAAGGTCATTGCCCTCTGGTGACCTCATTTTGCGTGTGCGGTAACTTCTAATATGATAGCAAAGGTCATTGACCTCATCTGACCTCATTTGACCGACACAGCTCTTCTGAGTTTAACCTGAAGTTCATTGACCTCTGGTGACCTCATTTTGTGTGTGCGGGATCTTCTAAGAAGATAGCAAAGGTCATTGAACTCATCTGACCTCATTTGACCGCCGCGGCGCTTCTGAGTCTATCCTGAAGGTCATTGTCCTCTGGTGACCTCATTTTGCGTGTGCGAGAGCTTCTAAGAGGATAGCAAAAGTCATTGAACTCATCTGACCTCATTTGACCGCCGCGGCGCTTCTGAGTCTATCCTGAAGGTCATTGACCTCTGGTGACCTCATTTTGCGTGTCCGGGAGCTTCTTAGAAGATAGCAAAGGTCATTGCCCTCTGGTGATCTCATTTTGCGTGTGCGGGAGCTTCTAATAGGATAGCAAAGGTCATTGACCTCATCTGACCTCATTTGACCGACGCGGCGCTTCTGAGTCTATCCTGAAGGTCATTGACCTCTGGTGACCTGATTTTGCGTGTCCGGGAGCGTCTGAGAAGGTAGCAAATGTCATTGACCTCTGGTGACCTCATTTTGCGTCTCCGGGAACTTCTGAGAAGGTGGCAAAGTTCATTGACATCTGGTGACCTCATTTTGCGTGTGCGGGAGCTTCTTAGAAGATAGCAAAGGTCATTGACCTGTGGAGACCTCATTTTGCGTGTGCGGAGCTTCTAAGAGGATAGCAAAGGTCATTGACCTCATCTGAACTCATTTGACCGACGCGGCTCTTCTGAGTCTAACCTGAAGTTCATTGACCTCTGGTGACCTCATTTTGCGTGTGCGGGATCTTCTAAGAATATAGCAAAGGTCATTGAATTCATCTGACCTCATTTGACCGCCGCGGCGCTTCTGAGTCTATCCTGAAGGTCATTGTCCTCTGGTGACCTCATTTTGCGTGTGCTAGAGCTTCTAAGAGGATAGCAAAAGTCATTGAACTCATCTGACCTCATTTGACCGCCGCGGAGCTTCTGAGTCTATCCTGAAGGTCATTGACCTCTGGTGACCTCATTTTGCATGTCCGGGAGCGTCTGAGAACGTAGCAAAGGTCATTGACCTCTGGTGACCTCATTTTGCGTGTCCGGGAGCTTCTGAGTATGTAGCAAAGGTCATTGACCTCTGTTGACCTCATCTTGCGAGTGCGGGAGCTTCTTAGAAGATAGCAAAGGTCATTGACCTCTGGTGACCTCATTTTGCGTGTGCGAAGCTTCTATGAGGATAGCAAAGGTCATTGACCTCGTCTGACCTCAGTTGACCGACGCGGCGCTTCTGAGTCTATCCTGAAGGTCATTGACCTCTGGTGACCTCATTTTCGTGTCCGGGAGCTTCTTAGAAGATAGCAAAGGTCATTGCCCTGTGATGACCTCATTTTGCGTGTGCGGGAGCTTCTAATAGGATAGCAAATGTCATTGACCTCATCTGACCTCATTTGACCGACGCAGCTCTTCTGAGTCTAACCTGAAGTTCATTGACCTCTGGTGACCTCATTTTGCGTGTGCGGGATCTTCTAAGAAGATAGCAAAGGTCATTGAACTCATCTGAACTCAATTGACCGCCGCGGCGCTTCTGAGTCTATCCTGAAGGTCATTGTACTCTGGTGACCTCATTTTGCGTGTGCGAGAGCTTCTAAGAGGATAGCAAAAGTCATTGAACTCATCTGACCTCATTTGACCGCCGCGGCGCTTCTGAGTCTATCATGAAGGTCATTGACCTCTGGTGACCTCATTTTGCGTGTCCGGGAGCTTCTTAGAAGATAGCAAAGGTCATTGCCCTCTGGTGATCTCATTTTGCGTGTGCGAGAGCTTCTAATAGGATAGCAAAGGTCATTGACCTCATCTGACCTCATTTGACCGACGCGGCGCTTCTGAGTCTAGCCTGAAGGTCATTGACCTCTGGTGACCTCATTTTGCGTGTCCGGGAGCGTCTGAGAAGGTAGCAAATGTCATTGACCTCTGGTGACCTCATTTTGCGTGTGCGGGATCTTCTAAGAAGATAGCAAAGGTCATTGAATTCATCTGACCTCATTTGACCGCCGCGGCGCTTCTGAGTCTATCCTGAAGGTCATTGTCCTCTGGTGACCTCATTTTGCGTGTGCGAGAGCTTCTAAGAGGATAGCAAAAGTCATTGAACTCATCTGACCTCATTTGACCGCCGCGGAGCTTCTGAGTCTATCCTGAAGGTCATTGACCTCTGGTGACCTCATTTTGCATGTCCGGGAGCGTCTGAGAACGTAGCAAAGGTCATTGACCTCTGGTGACCTCATTTTGCGTGTCCGGGAGCTTCTGAGTATGTAGCAAAGGTCATTGACCTCTGTTGACCTCATCTTGCGAGTGCGGGAGCTTCTTAGAAGATAGCAAAGGTCATTGACCTCTGGTGACCTCATTTTGCGTGTGCGAAGCTTCTAAGAGGATAGCAAAGGTCATTGACCTCGTCTGACCTCAGTTGACCGACGCGGCGCTTCTGAGTCTATCCTGAAGGTCATTGACCTCTGGTGACCTCATTTTCGTGTCCGGGAGCTTCTTAGAAGATAGCAAAGGTCATTGCCCTGTGATGACCTCATTTTGCGTGTGCGGGAGCTTCTAATAGGATAGCAAATGTCATTGACCTCATCTGACCTCATTTGACCGACGCAGCTCTTCTGAGTCTAACCTGAAGTTCATTGACCTCTGGTGACCTCATTTTGCGTGTGCGGGATCTTCTAAGAAGATAGCAAAGGTCATTGAACTCATCTGAACTCAATTGACCGCCGCGGCGCTTCTGAGTCTATCCTGAAGGTCATTGTACTCTGGTGACCTCATTTTGCGTGTGCGAGAGCTTCTAAGAGGATAGCAAAAGTCATTGAACTCATCTGACCTCATTTGACCGCCGCGGCGCTTCTGAGTCTATCATGAAGGTCATTGACCTCTGGTGACCTCATTTTGCGTGTCCGGGAGCTTCTTAGAAGATAGCAAAGGTCATTGCCCTCTGGTGATCTCATTTTGCGTGTGCGAGAGCTTCTAATAGGATAGCAAAGGTCATTGACCTCATCTGACCTCATTTGACCGACGCGGCGCTTCTGAGTCTAGCCTGAAGGTCATTGACCTCTGGTGACCTCATTTTGCGTGTCCGGGAGCGTCTGAGAAGGTAGCAAATGTCATTGACCTCTGGTGACCTCATTTTGCGTGTGCGGGATCTTCTAAGAAGATAGCAAAGGTCATTGAATTCATCTGACCTCATTTGACCGCCGCGGCGCTTCTGAGTCTATCCTGAAGGTCATTGTCCTCTGGTGACCTCATTTTGCGTGTGCGAGAGCTTCTAAGAGGATAGCAAAAGTCATTGAACTCATCTGACCTCATTTGACCGCCGCGGAGCTTCTGAGTCTATCCTGAAGGTCATTGACCTCTGGTGACCTCATTTTGCATGTCCGGGAGCGTCTGAGAACGTAGCAAAGGTCATTGACCTCTGGTGACCTCATTTTGCGTGTCCGGGAGCTTCTGAGTATGTAGCAAATGTCATTGACCTCTGTTGACCTCATCTTGCGAGTGCGGGAGCTTCTTAGAAGATAGCAAAGGTCATTGACCTCTGGTGACCTCATTTTGCGTGTGCGAAGCTTCTAAGAGGATAGCAAAGGTCATTGACCTCGTCTGACCTCAGTTGACCGACGCGGCGCTTCTGAGTCTATCCTGAAGGTCATTGACTTCTGGTGACCTCATTTTCGTGTCCGGGAGCTTCTTAGAAGATAGCAAAGGTCATTGCCCTGTGATGACCTCATTTTGCGTGTGCGGGAGCTTCTAATAGGATAGCAAATGTCATTGACCTCATCTGACCTCATTTGACCGACGCAGCTCTTCTGAGTCTAACCTGAAGTTCATTGACCTCTGGTGACCTCATTTTGCGTGTGCGGGATCTTCTAAGAAGATAGCAAAGGTCATTGAACTCATCTGAACTCAATTGACCGCCGCGGCGCTTCTGAGTCTATCCTGAAGGTCATTGTACTCTGGTGACCTCATTTTGCGTGTGCGAGAGCTTCTAAGAGGATAGCAAAAGTCATTGAACTCATCTGACCTCATTTGACCGCCGCGGCGCTTCTGAGTCTATCATGAAGGTCATTGACCTCTGGTGACCTCATTTTGCGTGTCCGGGAGCTTCTTAGAAGATAGCAAAGGTCATTGCCCTCTGGTGATCTCATTTTGCGTGTGCGAGAGCTTCTAATAGGATAGCAAAGGTCATTGACCTCATCTGACCTCATTTGACCGACGCGGCGCTTCTGAGTCTAGCCTGAAGGTCATTGACCTCTGGTGACCTCATTTTGCGTGTCCGGGAGCGTCTGAGAAGGTAGCAAATGTCATTGACCTCTGGTGACCTCATTTTGCGTCTCCGGGAGCTTCTGAGAAGGTGGCAAAGTTCATTGACCTCTGGTGACCTCATTTTGCGTGTGCGAGAGCTTCTTAGAAGATAGCAAAGGTCATTGACCTGTGGTGACCTCATTTTGCGTGTGCGGAGCTTCTAAGCGGATAGCAAAGGTCATTGACCTCGTCTGACCTCATTTGACCGACGCGGCGCTTCTGAGTCTATCCTGAGGGTCATTGACCTCTGGTGACCTCATTTTGCGTGTCCGGGAGCGTCTTAGAGGATAGCAAAGGTCATTGACCTCATCTGTCCTCATTTGACCGCCGAGGCGCTTCTGAGTCTATCCTGAAGGTCATTGACCTCTGGTGACCTCATTTTGCGTCTCCGAGAGCGTCTTGGAAGATAGGAAATGTCATTGACCTCATCTGACCTCATTTGACCGACGCGGCGCTTCTGAGTCTATCCTGAAGGTCATTGACCTCTGGTGACCTCATTTTGCGTGTCCGGGAGCGTCTGAGAAGGTACAAAGGTCATTGACCTCTGGTTACCTCATTTTGCGTGTCCAGGATCTTCTTAAGAGATAGCAAAGGTCATTGACCTCTGGTGACCACATATTGCGTGTTCGCGAGCTTCCAAAAGGATAGCAAAGGTCATTGACCTCATCTGACCTCATTTGACCGACATGACGCTTCTGAGTCTATCCTGAAGGTCATTGACCTCTGGTGACCTCTTTTTGCGTGTCCGGGAGCGTCTTAGAAGATAGCAAAGTTCATTGACCTCTGGTGACCTCATTTTGGGTGTCCGGGAGCTTCTAAGGGTATAGCAAAGGTCATTGACCTCATCTGACCTCATTTGACCGACGCGGCGCTTCTGAGTTTATCCTGAAGGTCATTGACCTCTGGTGACCTCATTTTGCGTGTCCGGGGCGTCTGAGAAGGTAGCAAAGGTCATTGACCTCTGGTGACCTCATTTTGCGTGTCCGGGAGCTTCTTAGAAGATAGCAAAGGTCATTGACCTCTGGTGACCTCATTTTGCGTGTTCGGGAGCTTCTAAGGGTATAGCAAAGATCATTGACCTCATCTGACCTCATTTGACCGACGCGGCGCTTCTGAGTCTATCCTGAAGATCATTGACCTCTGGTGACCTCATTTTGCGTGTCCGGGAGCTTCCGAGAAGGTAGCAAAGGTCATTGATCTCTGGTGACCTCATTTTGCGTGTCCGGGAGCTTCTTAGAAGATAGCAAAGGTCATTGCCCTCTGGTGACCTCATTTTGCGTGTGCGGTAGCTTCTAATAGGATAGCAAAGGTCATTGACCTCATCTGACCTCATTTGACCGACGCAGCTCTTCTGAGTTTAACCTGAAGTTCATTGACCTCTGGTGACCTCATTTTGCGTGTGCGGGATCTTCTAAGACGATAGCAAAGGTCATTGAACTCATCTGACCTCATTTGACCGCCGCGGCGCTTCTGAGTCTATCCTGAAGGTCATTGTCCTCTGGTGACCTCATTTTGCGTGTGCGAGAGCTTCTAAGAGGATAGCAAAAGTCATTGAACTCATCTGACCTCATTTGACCGCCGCGGCGCATCTGAGTCTATCCTGAAGGTCATTGTCCTCTGGTGACCTCATTTTGCGTGTGCGAGAGCTTCTAAGAGGATAGCAAAAGTCATTGAACTCATCTGACCTCATTTGACCGCCGCGGCGCATCTGAGTCTATCCTGAAGGTCATTGACCTCTGGTGACCTCATTTTGCCTGTCCGGGAGCTTCTTAGAAGATAGCAAATGTCATTGCCCTCTGGTAATCTCATTTTGCCTGTGCGGGAGCTTCTAATAGGATAGCAAAGGTCATTGACCTCATCTGACCTCATTTGACCGACGCGGCGCTTCTGAGCCTATCCTGAAGGTCATTGACCTCTGGTGACCTCATTTTGCGTGTGCGGGATCTTCTAAGAAGATAGCAAAGGTCATTGACCTCATCTGATCCCATTTGACCGACGCGGCCCTTCTGAGTCTAACCTGAAGTTCATTGACCTCTGGTGACCTCATTTTGCGTGTGCGGGATCTTCTAAGAAGATAGCAAAGGTCATTGAACTCATCTGACCTCATTTGACCGCCGCGGCGCTTCTGAGTCTATCCTGAAAGTCATTGACCTCTGCTGACCTCATTTTGCGTGTGCGAGAGCTTCTAAGAGGATAGCAAAAGTCATTGAACTCATCTGACCTCATTTGACCGCCGCGGAGCTTCTGAGTCTATCCTGAAGGTCATTGACCTCTGGTGACCTCATTTTGCATGTCCGGGAGCGTCTGAGAACGTAGCAAAGGTCATTGACCTCTGGTGACCTCATTTTGCGTGTCCGGGAGCTTCTGAGTATGTAGCAAAGGTCATTGACCTCTGTTGACCTCATCTTGCGTGTGCGGGATCTTCTTAGAAGATAGCAAAGTTCATTGACCTCTGGTGACCTCATTTTGCGTGTGCGAAGCTTCTAAGAGGATAGCAAAGGTCATTGACCTCGTCTGACCTCAGTTGACCGACGCGGTGCTTCTGAGTATATCCTGAAGGTCATTGACCTCTGGTGACCTCATTTTGCGTGTCCGGGAGCTTCTTAGAAGATAGCAAAGGTCATTTCCCTCTGGTGACCTCATTTTGCGTGTGCGGGATCTTCTAAGAAGATAGCAAAGGTCATTGAACTCATCTGACCTCATTTGACCGCCGCGGCGCTTCTGAGTCTATCCTGAAGGTCATTGTCCTCTGGTGACCTCATTTTGCGTGTGCGAGAGCTTCTAAGAGGATAGCAAAAGTCATTGAACTCATCTGACCTCATTTGACCGCCGCGGCGCATCTGAGTCTATCCTGAAGGTCATTGACCTCTGGTGACCTCATTTTGCCTGTCCGGGAGCTTCTTAGAAGATAGCAAAAGTCATTGAACTCATCTGACCTCATTTGACCGCCGCGGCGCATCTGAGTCTATCCTGAAGGTCATTGACCTCTGGTGACCACATTTTGCCTGTCCGGGAGCTTCTTAGAAGATAGCAAATGTCATTGCCCTCTGGTAATCTCATTTTGCCTGTGCGGGAGCTTCTAATAGGATAGCAAAGGTCATTGACCTCATCTGGCCTCATTTGACCGACGCGGCGCTTCTGGGTCTATCCTGAGGGTCATTGACCTCTGGTGACCTCATTTTGCGTGTCCGGGAGCTTCTAAGGGTATAGCAAAGGTCATTGACGTCATCTGACCTCATTTGACCGACGCGGCGCTTCTGAGTATATCCTGAAGGTCACTGACCTCTGGTGACCTCATTTTGCTTGTCCGGGAGCGTCTGAGAAGGTAGCAAAGGTCATTGACCTCTGGTGACCTCATTTTGCGTGTCCAGGAGCTTCTTAAGAGATAGCAAAGTTCATTGACCTCTGGTGACCACATATTGCGTGTTCGCGAGCTTCCAAAAGGATAGCAAAGGTCATTGACCTCATCTGACCTCATTTGACCGACATGGCGCTTCTGAGTCTATCCTGAAGGTCATTGACCTCTGGTGAACTCTTTTTGCGTGTCCGGGAGCGTCTTAGAAGATAGCAAAGTTCATTGACCTCTGGTGACCTCATTTTGGGTGTCCGGGAGCTTCTAAGGGTATAGCAAAGGTCATTGACCTCATCTGACCTCATTTGACCGACGCGGCGCTTCTGAGTTTATCCTGAAGGTCATTGACCTCTGGTGACCTCATTTTGCGTGTCCGGGGCGTCTGAGAAGGTAGCAAAGGTCATTGACCTCTGGTGACCTCATTTTGCGTGTCCGGGAGCTTCTTAGAAGATAGCAAAGGTCATTGACCTCTGGTGACCTCATTTTGCGTGTTCGGGAGCTTCTAAGGGTATAGCAAAGATCATTGACCTCATCTGACCTCATTTGACCGACGCGGCGCTTCTGAGTCTATCCTGAAGATCATTGACCTCTGGTGACCTCATTTTGCGTGTCCGGGAGCGTCTTAGAGGATAGCAAAGGTCATTGACCTCATCTGTCCTCATTTGACCGCCGAGGCGCTTCTGAGTCTATCCTGAAGGTCATTGACCTCTGGTGACCTCATTTTGCGTCTCCGAGAGCGTCTTGGAAGATAGGAAATGTCATTGACCTCATCTGACCTCATTTGACCGACGCGGCGCTTCTGAGTCTATCCTGAAGGTCATTGACCTCTGGTGACCTCATTTTGCGTGTCCGGGAGCGTCTGAGAAGGTACAAAGGTCATTGACCTCTGGTTACCTCATTTTGCGTGTCCAGGATCTTCTTAAGAGATAGCAAAGGTCATTGACCTCTGGTGACCACATATTGCGTGTTCGCGAGCTTCCAAAAGGATAGCAAAGGTCATTGACCTCATCTGACCTCATTTGACCGACATGGCGCTTCTGAGTCTATCCTGAAGGTCATTGACCTCTGGTGACCTCTTTTTGCGTGTCCGGGAGCGTCTTAGAAGATAGCAAAGTTCATTGACCTCTGGTGACCTCATTTTGGGTGTCCGGGAGCTTCTAAGGGTATAGCAAAGGTCATTGACCTCATCTGACCTCATTTGACCGACGCGGCGCTTCTGAGTTTATCCTGAAGGTCATTGACCTCTGGTGACCTCATTTTGCGTGTCCGGGGCGTCTGAGAAGGTAGCAAAGGTCATTGACCTCTGGTGACCTCATTTTGCGTGTCCGGGAGCTTCTTAGAAGATAGCAAAGGTCATTGACCTCTGGTGACCTCATTTTGCGTGTTCGGGAGCTTCTAAGGGTATAGCAAAGATCATTGACCTCATCTGACCTCATTTGACCGACGCGGCGCTTCTGAGTCTATCCTGAAGATCATTGACCTCTGGTGACCTCATTTTGCGTGTCCGGGAGCTTCCGAGAAGGTAGCAAAGGTCATTGATCTCTGGTGACCTCATTTTGCGTGTCCGGGAGCTTCTTAGAAGATAGCAAAGGTCATTGCCCTCTGGTGACCTCATTTTGCGTGTGCGGTAGCTTCTAATAGGATAGCAAAGGTCATTGACCTCATCTGACCTCATTTGACCGACGCAGCTCTTCTGAGTTTAACCTGAAGTTCATTGACCTCTGGTGACCTCATTTTGCGTGTGCGGGATCTTCTAAGACGATAGCAAAGGTCATTGAACTCATCTGACCTCATTTGACCGCCGCGGCGCTTCTGAGTCTATCCTGAAGGTCATTGTCCTCTGGTGACCTCATTTTGCGTGTGCGAGAGCTTCTAAGAGGATAGCAAAAGTCATTGAACTCATCTGACCTCATTTGACCGCCGCGGCGCATCTGAGTCTATCCTGAAGGTCATTGACCTCTGGTGACCTCATTTTGCCTGTCCGGGAGCTTCTTAGAAGATAGCAAATGTCATTGCCCTCTGGTAATCTCATTTTGCCTGTGCGGGAGCTTCTAATAGGATAGCAAAGGTCATTGACCTCATCTGGCCTCATTTGACCGACGCGGCTCTTCTGAGTCTAACCTGAAGTTCATTGCCCTCTGGTGACCTCATTTTGCGTGTGCGGGATCTTCTAAGAAGATAGCAAAGGTCATTGAACTCATCTGACCTCATTTGACCGCCGCGGCGCTTCTGAGTCTATCCTGAAGGTCATTGTCCTCTGGTGACCTCATTTTGCGTGTGCGAGAGCTTCTAAGAGGATAGCAAAAGTCATTGAACTCATCTGACCTCATTTGACCGCCGCGGCGCATCTGAGTCTATCCTGAAGGTCATTGACCTCTGGTGACCTCATTTTGCCTGTCCGGGAGCTTCTTAGAAGATAGCAAATGTCATTGCCCTCTGGTAATCTCATTTTGCCTGTGCGGGAGCTTCTAATAGGATAGCAAAGGTCATTGACCTCATCTGACCTCATTTGACCGACGCGGCGCTTCTGAGCCTATCCTGAAGGTCATTGACCTCTGGTGACCTCATTTTGCGTGTGCGGGATCTTCTAAGAAGATAGCAAAGGTCATTGACCTCATCTGATCCCATTTGACCGACGCGGCCCTTCTGAGTCTAACCTGAAGTTCATTGACCTCTGGTGACCTCATTTTGCGTGTGCGGGATCTTCTAAGAAGATAGCAAAGGTCATTGAACTCATCTGACCTCATTTGACCGCCGCGGCGCTTCTGAGTCTATCCTGAAAGTCATTGACCTCTGCTGACCTCATTTTGCGTGTGCGAGAGCTTCTAAGAGGATAGCAAAAGTCATTGAACTCATCTGACCTCATTTGACCGCCGCGGAGCTTCTGAGTCTATCCTGAAGGTCATTGACCTCTGGTGACCTCATTTTGCATGTCCGGGAGCGTCTGAGAACGTAGCAAAGGTCATTGACCTCTGGTGACCTCATTTTGCGTGTCCGGGAGCTTCTGAGTATGTAGCAAAGGTCATTGACCTCTGTTGACCTCATCTTGCGTGTGCGGGATCTTCTTAGAAGATAGCAAAGTTCATTGACCTCTGGTGACCTCATTTTGCGTGTGCGAAGCTTCTAAGAGGATAGCAAAGGTCATTGACCTCGTCTGACCTCAGTTGACCGACGCGGTGCTTCTGAGTATATCCTGAAGGTCATTGACCTCTGGTGACCTCATTTTGCGTGTCCGGGAGCTTCTTAGAAGATAGCAAAGGTCATTTCCCTCTGGTGACCTCATTTTGCGTGTGCGGGATCTTCTAAGAAGATAGCAAAGGTCATTGAACTCATCTGACCTCATTTGACCGCCGCGGCGCTTCTGAGTCTATCCTGAAGGTCATTGTCCTCTGGTGACCTCATTTTGCGTGTGCGAGAGCTTCTAAGAGGATAGCAAAAGTCATTGAACTCATCTGACCTCATTTGACCGCCGCGGCGCATCTGAGTCTATCCTGAAGGTCATTGACCTCTGGTGACCTCATTTTGCCTGTCCGGGAGCTTCTTAGAAGATAGCAAAAGTCATTGAACTCATCTGACCTCATTTGATCGCCGCGGCGCATCTGAGTCTATCCTGAAGGTCATTGACCTCTGGTGACCACATTTTGCCTGTCCGGGAGCTTCTTAGAAGATAGCAAATGTCATTGCCCTCTGGTAATCTCATTTTGCCTGTGCGGGAGCTTCTAATAGGATAGCAAAGGTCATTGACCTCATCTGGCCTCATTTGACCGACGCGGCGCTTCTGAGTCTATCCTGAGGGTCATTGACCTCTGGTGACCTCATTTTGCGTGTCCGGGAGCTTCTAAGGGTATAGCAAAGGTCATTGACGTCATCTGACCTCATTTGACCGACGCGGCGCTTCTGAGTATATCCTGAAGGTCACTGACCTCTGGTGACCTCATTTTGCTTGTCCGGGAGCGTCTGAGAAGGTAGCAAAGGTCATTGACCTCTGGTGACCTCATTTTGCGTGTCCAGGAGCTTCTTAAGAGATAGCAAAGTTCATTGACCTCTGGTGACCACATATTGCGTGTTCGCGAGCTTCCAAAAGGATAGCAAAGGTCATTGACCTCATCTGACCTCATTTGACCGACATGGCGCTTCTGAGTCTATCCTGAAGGTCATTGACCTCTGGTGAACTCTTTTTGCGTGTCCGGGAGCGTCTTAGAAGATAGCAAAGTTCATTGACCTCTGGTGACCTCATTTTGGGTGTCCGGGAGCTTCTAAGGGTATAGCAAAGGTCATTGACCTCATCTGACCTCATTTGACCGACGCGGCGCTTCTGAGTTTATCCTGAAGGTCATTGACCTCTGGTGACCTCATTTTGCGTGTCCGGGGCGTCTGAGAAGGTAGCAAAGGTCATTGACCTCTGGTGACCTCATTTTGCGTGTCCGGGAGCTTCTTAGAAGATAGCAAAGGTCATTGACCTCTGGTGACCTCATTTTGCGTGTTCGGGAGCTTCTAAGGGTATAGCAAAGATCATTGACCTCATCTGACCTCATTTGACCGACGCGGCGCTTCTGAGTCTATCCTGAAGATCATTGACCTCTGGTGACCTCATTTTGCGTGTCCGGGAGCTTCCGAGAAGGTAGCAAAGGTCATTGATCTCTGGTGACCTCATTTTGCGTGTCCGGGAGCTTCTTAGAAGATAGCAAAGGTCATTGCCCTCTGGTGACCTCATTTTGCGTGTGCGGTAGCTTCTAATAGGATAGCAAAGGTCATTGACCTCATCTGACCTCATTTGACCGACGCAGCTCTTCTGAGTTTAACCTGAAGTTCATTGACCTCTGGTGACCTCATTTTGCGTGTGCGGGATCTTCTAAGAAGATAGCAAAGGTCATTGAACTCATCTGACCTCATTTGACCGCCGCGGCGCTTCTGAGTCTATCCTGAAGGTCATTGTCCTCTGGTGACCTCATTTTGCGTGTGCGAGAGCTTCTAAGAAAATAGCAAAAGTCATTGAACTCATCTGACCTCATTTGACCGCCGCGGCGCATCTGAGTCTATCCTGAAGGTCATTGTCCTCTGGTGACCTCATTTTGCGTGTCCGGGAGCGTCTTAGAGGATAGCAAAGGTCATTGACCTCATCTGTCCTCATTTGACCGCCGAGGCGCTTCTGAGTCTATCCTGAAGGTCATTGTCCTCTGGTGACCTCATTTTGCGTGTGCGAGAGCTTCTAAGAGGATAGCAAAAGTCATTGAACTCATCTGACCTCATTTGACCGCCGCGGCGCATCTGAGTCTATCCTGAAGGTCATTGACCTCTGGTGACCTCATTTTGCCTGTCCGGGAGCTTCTTAGAAGATAGCAAATGTCATTGCCCTCTGGTAATCTCATTTTGCCTGTGCGGGAGCTTCTAATAGGATAGCAAAGGTCATTGACCTCATCTGGCCTCATTTGACCGACGCGGCTCTTCTGAGTCTAACCTGAAGTTCATTGCCCTCTGGTGACCTCATTTTGCGTGTGCGGGATCTTCTAAGAAGATAGCAAAGGTCATTGAACTCATCTGACCTCATTTGACCGCCGCGGCGCTTCTGAGTCTATCCTGAAGGTCATTGTCCTCTGGTGACCTCATTTTGCGTGTGCGAGAGCTTCTAAGAGGATAGCAAAAGTCATTGAACTCATCTGACCTCATTTGACCGCCGCGGCGCATCTGAGTCTATCCTGAAGGTCATTGACCTCTGGTGACCTCATTTTGCCTGTCCGGGAGCTTCTTAGAAGATAGCAAATGTCATTGCCCTCTGGTAATCTCATTTTGCCTGTGCGGGAGCTTCTAATAGGATAGCAAAGGTCATTGACCTCATCTGACCTCATTTGACCGACGCGGCGCTTCTGAGCCTATCCTGAAGGTCATTGACCTCTGTTGACCTCATCTTGCGTGTGCGGGAGCTTCTTAGAAGATAGCAAAGGTCATTGACCTCTGGTGACCTCATTTTGCGTGTGCGAAGCTTCTAAGAGGATAGCAAAGGTCATTGACCTCGTCTGACCTCAGTTGACCGACGCGGTGCTTCTGAGTATATCCTGAAGGTCATTGACCTCTGGTGACCTCATTTTGCGTGTCCGGGAGCTTCTTAGAAGATAGCAAAGGTCATTGCCCTCTGGTGACCTCATTTTGCGTGTGCGGGAGCTTCTAATAAGATAGCAAATGTCATTAACCTCATCTGACCTCATTTGACCGACGCAGCTCTTCTGAGTCTAACCTGAAGTTCATTGACCTCTGGTGACCTCATTTTGCGTGTGCGGGATCTTCTAAGAAGATAGCAAAGGTCATTGAACTCATCTGACCTCATTTGACCGCCGCGGCGCGTCTGAGTCTATCCTGAAGGTCATTGTCCTCTGGTGACCTCATTTTGCGTGTGCGAGAGCTTCTAAGAGGATAGCAAAAGTCATTGAACTCATCTGACCTCATTTGACCGCCGCGGCGCATCTGAGTCTATCCTGAAGGTCATTGACCTCTGGTGACCTCATTTTGCCTGTCCGGGAGCTTCTTAGAAGATAGCAAATGTCATTGCCCTCTGGTAATCTCATTTTGCCTGTGCGGGAGCTTCTAATAGGATAGCAAAGGTCATTGACCTCATCTGGCCTCATTTGACCGACGCGGCGCTTCTGAGTCTATCCTGAGGGTCATTGACCTCTGGTGACCTCATTTTGCGTGTCCGGGAGCTTCTAAGGGTATAGCAAAGGTCATTGACGTCATCTGACCTCATTTGACCGACGCGGCGCTTCTGAGTCTATCCTGAAGGTCACTGACCTCTGGTGACCTCATTTTGCTTGTCCGGGAGCGTCTGAGAAGGTAGCAAAGGTCATTGACCTCTGGTGACCTCATTTTGCGTGTCCAGGAGCTTCTTAAGAGATAGCAAAGGTCATTGACCTCTGGTGACCTCATATTGCGTGTTCGCGAGCTTCCAAAAGGATAGCAAAGGTCATTGACCTCATCTGACCTCATTTGACCGACATGGCGCTTCTGAGTCTATCCTGAAGGTCATTGACCTCTGTTGACCTCTTTTTGCGTGTCCGGGAGCGTCTTAGAAGATAGCAAAGTTCATTGACCTCTGGTGACCTCATTTTGGGTGTCCGGGAGCTTGTAAGGGTATAGCAAAGGTCATTGACCTCATCTGGCCTCATTTGACCGACGCGGCGCTTCTGAGTCTATCCTGAAGGTCATTGACCTCTGGTGACCTCATTTTGCGTGTCCGGGGCGTCTGAGAAGGTAGCAAAGGTCATTGACCTCTGGTGACCTCATTTTGCGTGTCCGGGAGCTTCTTAGAAGATAGCAAAGGTCATTGACCTCTGGTGACCTCATTTTGCGTGTTCGGGAGCTTCTAAGGGTATAGCAAAGATTATTGACCTCATCTGACCTCATTTGACCGACGCGGCGCTTCTGAGTCTATCCTGAAGATCATTGACCTCTGGTGACCTCATTTTGCGTGTCCGGGAGCTTCTGAGAAGGTAGCAAAGGTCATTGATCTCTGGTGACCTCATTTTGCGTGTCCGGGAGCTTCTTAGAAGATAGCAAAGGTCATTGCCCTCTGGTGACCTCATTTTGCGTGTGCGGTAGCTTCTAATAGGATAGCAAAGGTCATTGACCTCATCTGACCTCATTTGACCGACGCAGCTCTTCTGAGTTTAACCTGAAGTTCATTGACCTCTGGTGACCTCATTTTGCGTGTGCGGGATCTTCTAAGAAGATAGCAAAGGTCATTGAACTCATCTGACCTCATTTGACCGCCGCGGCGCTTCTGAGTCTATCCTGAAGGTCATTGTCCTCTGGTGACCTCATTTTGCGTGTGCGAGAGCTTCTAAGAGGATAGCAAAAGTCATTGAACTCATCTGACCTCATTTGACCGCCGCGGCGCTTCTGAGTCTATCCTGAAGGTCATTGACCTCTGGTGACCTCATTTTGCGTGTCCGGGAGCTTCTTAGAAGATAGCAAAGGTCATTGCCCTCTGGTGATCTCATTTTGCGTGTGCGGGAGCTTCTAATAGGATAGCAAAGGTCATTGACCTCATCTGGCCTCATTTGACCGACGCGGCGCTTCTGAGTCTATCCTGAAGGTCATTGACCTCTGGTGACCTCATTTTGCGTGTCCGGGGCGTCTGAGAAGGTAGCAAAGGTCATTGACCTCTGGTGACCTCATTTTGCGTGTCCGGGAGCTTCTTAGAAGATAGCAAAGGTCATTGACCTCTGGTGACCTCATTTTGCGTGTTCGGGAGCTTCTAAGGGTATAGCAAAGATTATTGACCTCATCTGACCTCATTTGACCGACGCGGCGCTTCTGAGTCTATCCTGAAGATCATTGACCTCTGGTGACCTCATTTTGCGTGTCCGGGAGCTTCTGAGAAGGTAGCAAAGGTCATTGATCTCTGGTGACCTCATTTTGCGTGTCCGGGAGCTTCTTAGAAGATAGCAAAGGTCATTGCCCTCTGGTGACCTCATTTTGCGTGTGCGGTAGCTTCTAATAGGATAGCAAAGGTCATTGACCTCATCTGACCTCATTTGACCGACGCAGCTCTTCTGAGTTTAACCTGAAGTTCATTGACCTCTGGTGACCTCATTTTGCGTGTGCGGGATCTTCTAAGAAGATAGCAAAGGTCATTGAACTCATCTGACCTCATTTGACCGCCGCGGCGCTTCTGAGTCTATCCTGAAGGTCATTGTCCTCTGGTGACCTCATTTTGCGTGTGCGAGAGCTTCTAAGAGGATAGCAAAAGTCATTGAACTCATCTGACCTCATTTGACCGCCGCGGCGCTTCTGAGTCTATCCTGAAGGTCATTGACCTCTGGTGACCTCATTTTGCGTGTCCGGGAGCTTCTTAGAAGATAGCAAAGGTCATTGCCCTCTGGTGATCTCATTTTGCGTGTGCGGGAGCTTCTAATAGGATAGCAAAGGTCATTGACCTCATCTGACCTCATTTGACCGACGCGGCGCTTCTGAGTCTATCCTGAAGGTCATTGACCTCTGGTGACCTCATTTTGCGTGTCCGGGAGCGTCTGAGAAGGTAGCAAATGTCATTGACCTCTGGTGACCTCATTTTGCGTCTCCGGGAGCTTCTGAGAAGGTGGCAAAGTTCATTGACATCTGGTGACCTCATTTTGCGTGTGAGGGAGCTTCTTAGAAGATAGCAAAGGTCATTGACCTGTGGAGACCTCATTTTGCGTGTGCGGAGCTTCTAAGAGGATAGCAAAGGTAATTGACCTCATCTGACCTCATTTGACCGACGCGGCTCTTCTGAGTCTAACCTGAAGTTCATTGACCTCTGGTGACCTCATTTTGCGTGTGCGGGATCTTCTAAGAAGATAGCAAAGGTCATTGAATTCATCTGACCTCATTTGACCGCCGCGGCGCTTCTGAGTCTATCCTGAAGGTCATTGTCCTCTGGTGACCTCATTTTGCGTGTACGAGAGCTTCTAAGAGGATAGCAAAAGTCATTGAACTCATCTGACCTCATTTGACCGCCGCGGAGCTTCTGAGTCTATCCTGAAGGTCATTGACCTCTGGTGACCTCATTTTGCATGTCCGGGAGCGTCTGAGAACGTAGCAAAGGTCATTGACCTCTGGTGACCTCATTTTGCGTGTCCGGGAGCTTCTGAGTATGTAGCAAAGGTCATTGACCTCTGTTGACCTCATCTTGCGAGTGCGGGAGCTTCTTAGAAGATAGCAAAGGTCATTGACCTCTGGTGACCTCATTTTGCGTGTGCGAAGCTTCTAAGAGGATAGCAAAGGTCATTGACCTCGTCTGACCTCAGTTGACCGACGCGGCGCTTCTGAGTCTATCCTGAAGGTCATTGACCTCTGGTGACCTCATTTTCGTGTCCGGGAGCTTCTTAGAAGATAGCAAAGGTCATTGCCCTGTGATGACCTCATTTTGCGTGTGCGGGAGCTTCTAATATGATAGCAAATGTCATTGACCTCATCTGACCTCATTTGACCGACGCAGCTCTTCTGAGTCTAACCTGAAGTTCATTGACCTCTGGTGACCTCATTTTGCGTGTGCGGGATCTTCTAAGAAGATAGCAAAGGTCATTGAACTCATCTGAACTCAATTGACCGCCGCGGCGCTTCTGAGTCTATCCTGAAGGTCATTGTACTCTGGTGACCTCATTTTGCGTGTGCGAGAGCTTCTAAGAGGATAGCAAAAGTCATTGAACTCATCTGACCTCATTTGACCGCCGCGGCGCTTCTGAGTCTATCATGAAGGTCATTGACCTCTGGTGACCTCATTTTGCGTGTCCGGGAGCTTCTTAGAAGATAGCAAAGGTCATTGCCCTCTGGTGATCTCATTTTGCGTGTGCGAGAGCTTCTAATAGGATAGCAAAGGTCATTGACCTCATCTGACCTCATTTGACCGACGCGGCGCTTCTGAGTCTAGCCTGAAGGTCATTGACCTCTGGTGACCTCATTTTGCGTGTCCGGTAGCGTCTGAGAAGGTAGCAAAGGTCATTGACCTCTGGTGACCTCATTTTGCGTCTCCGGGAGCTTCTGAGAAGGTGGCAAAGTTCATTGACCTCTGGTGACCTCATTTTGCGTGTGCGGGAGCTTCTTAGAAGATAGCAAAGGTCATTGACCTGTGGTGACCTCATTTTGCGTGTGCGGAGCTTCTAAGAGGATAGCAAAGGTCATTGACCTCGTCTGACCTCATTTGACCGACGCGGCGCTTCTGAGTCTATCCTGAGGGTCATTGACCTCTGGTGACCTCATTTTGCGTGTCCGGGAGCGTCTTAGAGGATAGCAAAGGTCATTGACCTCATCTGTCCTCATTTGACCGCCGAGGCGCTTCTGAGTCTATCCTGACGGTCATTGACCTCTGGTGACCTCATTTTGCGTCTCCGGGAGCGTCTTGGAAGATAGGAAAGGTCATTGACCTCATCTGACCTCATTTGACCGACGCGGCGCTTCTGAGTCTATCCTGAAGGTCATTGACCTCTGGTGACCTCATTTTGCGTGTCCGGGAGCGTCTGAGAAGGTACAAATGTCATTGACCTCTGGTTACCTCATTTTGCGTCTCCGGAAGCTTCTGAGAAGGTGGCAAAATTCATTGACCTCTGGTGACCTCATTTGCGTGTGCGGGAGCTTCTTAGAAGATAGCAAAGGTCATTGACCTGTGGTGACCTCATTTTGCGTGTGCGGAGCTTCTAAGAGGACAGCAAAGGTCATTGAACTCATCTGACCTCATTTGACCGCCGCGGCGCATCTGAGTCTATCCTGAAGGTCATTGTCCTCTGGTGACCTCATTTTGCGTGTCCGGGAGCGTCTTAGAGGATAGCAAAGGTCATTGACCTCATCTGTCCTCATTTGACCGCCGAGGCGCTTCTGAGTCTATCCTGAAGGTCATTGTCCTCTGGTGACCTCATTTTGCGTGTGCGAGAGCTTCTAAGAGGATAGCAAAAGTCATTGAACTCATCTGACCTCATTTGACCGCCGCGGCGCATCTGAGTCTATCCTGAAGGTCATTGACCTCTGGTGACCTCATTTTGCCTGTCCGGGAGCTTCTTAGAAGATAGCAAATGTCATTGCCCTCTGGTAATCTCATTTTGCCTGTGCGGGAGCTTCTAATAGGATAGCAAAGGTCATTGACCTCATCTGGCCTCATTTGACCGACGCGGCTCTTCTGAGTCTAACCTGAAGTTCATTGCCCTCTGGTGACCTCATTTTGCGTGTGCGGGATCTTCTAAGAAGATAGCAAAGGTCATTGAACTGATCTGACCTCATTTGACCGCCGCGGCGCTTCTGAGTCTATCCTGAAGGTCATTGTCCTCTGGTGACCTCATTTTGCGTGTGCGAGAGCTTCTAAGAGGATAGCAAAAGTCATTGAACTCATCTGACCTCATTTGACCGCCGCGGCGCATCTGAGTCTATCCTGAAGGTCATTGACCTCTGGTGACCTCATTTTGCCTGTCCGGGAGCTTCTTAGAAGATAGCAAATGTCATTGCCCTCTGGTAATCTCATTTTGCCTGTGCGGGAGCTTCTAATAGGATAGCAAAGGTCATTGACCACATCTGACCTCATTTGACCGACGCGGCGCTTCTGAGCCTATCCTGAAGGTCATTGACCTCTGGTGACCTCATTTTGCGTGTGCGGGATCTTCTAAGAAGATAGCAAAGGTCATTGACCTCATCTGATCCCATTTGACCGACGCGGCCCTTCTGAGTCTAACCTGAAGTTCATTGACCTCTGGTGACCTCATTTTGCGTGTGCGGGATCTTCTAAGAAGATAGCAAAGGTCATTGAACTCATCTGACCTCATTTGACCGCCGCGGCGCTTCTGAGTCTATCCTGAAGGTCGTTGACCTCTGCTGACCTCATTTTGCGTGTGCGAGAGCTTCTAAGAGGATAGCAAAAGTCATTGAACTCATCTGACCTCATTTGACCATCGCGGAGCTTCTGAGTCTATCCTGAAGGTCATTGACCTCTGGTGACCTCATTTTGCATGTCCGGGAGCGTCTGAGAACGTAGCAAAGGTCATTGACCTCTGGTGACCTCATTTTGCGTGTCCGGGAGCTTCTGAGTATGTAGCAAAGGTCATTGACCTCTGTTGACCTCATCTTGCGTGTGCGGGAGCTTCTTAGAAGATAGCAAAGGTCATTGACCTCTGGTGACCTCATTTTGCGTGTGCGAAGCTTCTAAGAGGATAGCAAAGGTCATTGACCTCGTCTGACCTCAGTTGACCGACGCGGTGCTTCTGAGTATATCCTGAAGGTCATTGACCTCTGGTGACCTCATTTTGCGTGTCCGGGAGCTTCTTAGAAGATAGCAAAGGTCATTGCCCTCTGGTGACCTCATTTTGCGTGTGCGGGATCTTCTAAGAAGATAGCAAAGGTCATTGAACTCATCTGACCTCATTTGACCGCCGCGGCGCTTCTGAGTCTATCCTGAAGGTCATTGTCCTCTGGTGACCTCATTTTGCGTGTGCGAGAGCTTCTAAGAGGATAGCAAAAGTCATTGAACTCATCTGACCTCATTTGACCGCCGCGGCGCATCTGAGTCTATCCTGAAGGTCATTGACCTCTGGTGACCTCATTTTGCCTGTCCGGGAGCTTCTTAGAAGATAGCAAATGTCATTGCCCTCTGGTAATCTCATTTTGCCTGTGCGGGAGCTTCTAATAGGATAGCAAAGGTCATTGACCTCATCTGGCCTCATTTGACCGACGCGGCTCTTCTGAGTCTAACCTGAAGTTCATTGCCCTCTGGTGACCTCATTTTGCGTGTGCGGGATCTTCTAAGAAGATAGCAAAGGTCATTGACCTCATCTGATCCCATTTGACCGACGCGGCCCTTCTGAGTCTAACCTGAAGTTCATTGACCTCTGGTGACCTCATTTTGCGTGTGCGAAGCTTCTAAGAGGATAGCAAAGGTCATTGACCTCGTCTGACCTCAGTTGACCGACGCGGTGCTTCTGAGTATATCCTGAAGGTCATTGACCTCTGGTGACCTCATTTTGCGTGTCCGGGAGCTTCTTAGAAGATAGCAAAGGTCATTGCCCTCTGGTTACCTCATTTTGCGTGTGCGGGAGCTTCTAATAGGATAGCAAATGTCATTAACCTCATCTGACCTCATTTGACCGACGCAGCTCTTCTGAGTCTAACCTGAAGTTCATTGACCTCTGGTGACCTCATTTTGCGTGTGCGGGATCTTCTAAGAAGATAGCAAAGGTCATTGAACTCATCTGAACTCAATTGACCGCCGCGGCGCTTCTGAGTCTATCCTGAAGGTCATTGTCCTCTGGTGACCTCATTTTGCGTGTGCGAGAGCTTCTAAGAGGATAGCAAAAGTCATTGAACTCATCTGACCTCATTTGACCGCCGCGGAGCTTCTGAGTCTATCCTGAAGGTCATTGACCTCTGATGACCTCATTTTGCGTGTCCGGGAGCTTCTTAGAAGATAGCAAAGGTCATTGCCCTCTGGTGATCTCATTTTGCGTGTGCGAGAGCTTCTAATAGGATAGCAAAGGTCATTGACCTCATCTGACCTCATTTGACCGACGCGGCTCTTCTGAGTCTATCCTGATGGTCATTGACCTCTGGTGACCTCATTTTGCGTGTCCGGGAGCGTCTTAGAGGATAGCAAAGGTCATTGACCTCATCTGTCCTCATTTGACCGCCGAGGCGCTTCTGAGTCTATCCTGAAGTTCATTGACCTCTGGTTACCTCATTTTGCGTGTCCGGGAGCTTCTAAGAGGATAGCAAAGGTCATTGACCTCATCTGACCTCATTTGACCGACGCGACGCTCCTGAGTCTATCCTGAAGGTCATTGACCTCTGGTGACCTCATTTTGCGTGTCCGGGAGCGTCTGAGAAGGTAGCAAATGTCATTGACCTCTGGTGACCTCATTTTGCGTCTCCGGGAGCTTCTGAGAAGGTGGCAAAGTTCATTGACCTCTGGTGACCTCATTTTGCGTGTGCGGGAGCTTCTTAGAAGATAGCAAAGGTCATTGACCTGTGGTGACCTCATTTTGCGTGTGCGGAGCTTCTAAGAGGATAGCAAAGGTCATTGACCTCGTCTGACCTCATTTGACCGACGCGGCGCTTCTGAGTCTATCCTGAGGGTCATTGACCTCTGGTGACCTCATTTTGCGTGTCCGGGAGCGTCTTAGAGGATAGCAAAGGTCATTGACCTCATCTGTCCTCATTTGACCGCCGAGGCGCTTCTGAGTCTATCCTGAAGGTCATTGACCTCTGGTGACCTCATTTTGCGTCTCCGAGAGCGTCTTGGAAGATAGGAAAGGTCATTGACCTCATCTGACCTCATTTGACCGACGCGGCGCTTCTGAGTCTATCCTGAAGGTCATTGACCTCTGGTGACCTCATTTTGCGTGTCCGGGAGCGTCTGAGAAGGTAGCAAAGGTCATTGACCTCTGGTGACCTCATTTTGCGTGTCCGGGAGCTTCTGAGTTTGTAGCAAAGGTCATTGACCTCTGTTGACCTCATCTTGCGTGTGCGGGAGCTTCTTAGAAGATAGCAAAGGTCATTGACCTCTGGTGACCTCATTATGCGTGTGCGAAGCTTCTAAGATGATAGCAAAGGTCATTGACCTCGTCTGACCTCAGTTGACCGACGCGGTGCTTCTGAGTATATCCTGAAGGTCATTGACCTCTGGTGACCTCATTTTGCGTGTCCGTTAGCTTCTTAGAAGATAGCAAAGGTCATTGCCCTCTGGTGACCTCATTTTGCGTGTGCGGGAGCTTCTAATAGGATAGCAAATGTCATTGACCTCATCTGGCCTCATTTGACCGACGCGGCTCTTCTGAGTCTAACCTGAAGTTCATTGCCCTCTGGTGACCTCATTTTGCGTGTGCGGGATCTTCTAAGAAGATAGCAAAGGTCATTGAACTGATCTGACCTCATTTGACCGCCGCGGCGCTTCTGAGTCTATCCTGAAGGTCATTGTCCTCTGGTGACCTCATTTTGCGTGTGCGAGAGCTTCTAAGAGGATAGCAAAAGTCATTGAACTCATCTGACCTCATTTGACCGCCGCGGCGCATCTGAGTCTATCCTGAAGGTCATTGACCTCTGGTGACCTCATTTTGCCTGTCCGGGAGCTTCTTAGAAGATAGCAAATGTCATTGCCCTCTGGTAATCTCATTTTGCCTGTGCGGGAGCTTCTAATAGGATAGCAAAGGTCATTGACCTCATCTGACCTCATTTGACCGACGCGGCGCTTCTGAGCCTATCCTGAAGGTCATTGACCTCTGGTGACCTCATTTTGCGTGTGCGGGATCTTCTAAGAAGATAGCAAAGGTCATTGACCTCATCTGATCCCATTTGACCGACGCGGCCCTTCTGAGTCTAACCTGAAGTTCATTGACCTCTGGTGACCTCATTTTGCGTGTGCGGGATCTTCTAAGAAGATAGCAAAGGTCATTGAACTCATCTGACCTCATTTGACCGCCGCGGCGCTTCTGAGTCTATCCTGAGGGTCATTGACCTCTGCTGACCTCATTTTGCGTGTGCGAGAGCTTCTAAGAGGATAGCAAAAGTCATTGAACTCATCTGACCTCATTTGACCGCCGCGGAGCTTCTGAGTCTATCCTGAAGGTCATTGACCTCTGGTGACCTCATTTTGCATGTCCGGGAGCGTCTGAGAACGTAGCAAAGGTCATTGACCTCTGGTGACCTCATTTTGCGTGTCCGGGAGCTTCTGAGTATGTAGCAAAGGTCATTGACCTCTGTTGACCTCATCTTGCGTGTGCGGGAGCTTCTTAGAAGATAGCAAAGGTCATTGACCTCTGGTGACCTCATTTTGCGTGTGCGAAGCTTCTAAGAGGATAGCAAAGGTCATTGACCTCGTCTGACCTCAGTTGACCGACGCGGTGCTTCTGAGTATATCCTGAAGGTCATTGACCTCTGGTGACCTCATTTTGCGTGTCCGGGAGCTTCTTAGAAGATAGCAAAGGTCATTGCTCCCTGGTGACCTCATTTTGCGTGTGCGGGATCTTCTAAGAAGATAGCAAAGGTCATTGAACTCATCTGACCTCATTTGACCGCCGCGGCGCTTCTGAGTCTATCCTGAAGGTCATTGTCCTCTGGTGACCTCATTTTAAGTGTGCGAGAGCTTCTAAGAGGATAGCAAAAGTCATTGAACTCATCTGACCTCATTTGACCGCCGCGGCGCATCTGAGTCTATCCTGAAGGTCATTGACCTCTGGTGACCTCATTTTGCCTGTCCGGGAGCTTCTTAGAAGATAGCAAATGTCATTGCCCTCTGGTAATCTCATTTTGCCTGTGCGGGAGCTTCTAATAGGATAGCAAAGGTCATTGACCTCATCTGGCCTCATTTGACCGACGCGGCTCTTCTGAGTCTAACCTGAAGTTCATTGCCCTCTGGTGACCTCATTTTGCGTGTGCGGGATCTTCTAAGAAGATAGCAAAGGTCATTGACCTCATCTGATCCCATTTGACCGACGCGGCCCTTCTGAGTCTAACCTGAAGTTCATTGACCTCTGGTGACCTCATTTTGCGTGTGCGAAGCTTCTAAGAGGATAGCAAAGGTCATTGACCTCGTCTGACCTCAGTTGACCGAAGCGGTGCTTCTGAGTATATCCTGAAGGTCATTGACCTCTGGTGACCTCATTTTGCGTGTCCGGGAGCTTCTTAGAAGATAGCAAAGGTCATTACCCTCTGGTTACCTCATTTTGCGTGTGCGGGAGCTTCTAATAGGATAGCAAATGTCATTAACCTCATCTGACCTCATTTGACCGACGCAGCTCTTCTGAGTCTAACCTGAAGTTCATTGACCTCTGGTGACCTCATTTTGCGTGTGCGGGATCTTCTAAGAAGATAGCAAAGGTCATTGAACTCATCTGAACTCAATTGACCGCCGCGGCGCTTCTGAGTCTATCCTGAAGGTCATTGTCCTCTGGTGACCTCATTTTGCGTGTGCGAGAGCTTCTAAGAGGATAGCAAAAGTCATTGAACTCATCTGACCTCATTTGACCGCCGCGGAGCTTCTGAGTCTATCCTGAAGGTCATTGACCTCTGGTGACCTCATTTTGCGTGTCCGGGAGCTTCTTAGAAGATAGCAAAGGTCATTGCCATCTGGTGATCTCATTTTGCGTGTGCGAGAGCTTCTAATAGGATAGCAAATGTCATTGACCTCATCTGACCTCATTTGACCGACGCGGCTCTTCTGAGTCTATCCTGAGGGTCATTGACCTCTGGTGACCTCATTTTGCGTGTCCGGGAGCGTCTTAGAGGATAGCAAAGGTCATTGACCTCATCTGTCCTCATTTGACCGCCGAGGCGCTTCTGAGTCTATCCTGAAGGTCATTGACCTCTGGTGACCTCATTTTGCGTGTCCGGGAGCTTCTAAGAGGATAGCAAAGGTCATTGACCTCATCTGACCTCATGTGACCGACGCGGCGCTCCTGAGTCTATCCTGAAGGTCATTGACCTCTGGTGACCTCATTTTGCGTGTCCGGGAGCGTCTGAGAAGGTAGCAAATGTCATTGACCTCTGGTGACCTCATTTTGCGTCTCCGGGAGCTTCTGAGAAGGTGGCAAAGTTCATTGACCTCTGGTGACCTCATTTTGCGTGTGCGGGAGCTTCTTAGAAGATAGCAAAGGTCATTGACCTGTGGTGACCTCATTTTGCGTGTGCGGAGCTTCTAAGAGGATAGCAAAGGTCATTGACCTCGTCTGACCTCATTTGACCGACGCGGCGCTTCTGAGTCTATCCTGAGGGTCATTGACCTCTGGTGACCTCATTTTGCGTGTCCGGGAGCGTCTTAGAGGATAGCAAAGGTCATTGACCTCTTCTGTCCTCATTTGACCGCCGAGGCGCTTCTGAGTGTATCCTGAAGGTCATTGACCTCTGGTGACCTCATTTTGCGTCTCCGGGAGCGTCTTGGAAGATAGGAAAGGTCATTGACCTCATCTGACCTCATTTGACCGACGCGGCGCTTCTGAGTCTATCCTGAAGGTCATTGACCTCTGGTGACCTCATTTTGCGTGTCCGGGAGCGTCTGAGAAGGTAGCAAAGGTCATTGACCTCTGGTGACCTCATTTTGCGTGTCCGGGAGCTACTGAGTATGTAGCAAAGGTCATTGACCTCTGTTGACCTCATCTTGCGTGTGCGGGAGCTTCTTAGAAGATAGCAAAGGTCATTGACCTCTGGTGACCTCATTTTGCGTGTGCGAAGCTTCTAAGAGGATAGCAAAGGTCATTGACCTCGTCTGACCTCAGTTGACCGACGCGGTGCTTCTGAGTATATCCTGAAGGTCATTGACCTCTGGTGACCTCATTTTGCGTGTCCGGGAGCTTCTTAGAAGATAGCAAAGGTCATTGCCCTCTGGTGACCTCATTTTGCGTGTGCGGGAGCTTCTAATAGGATAGCAAATGTCATTAACTTCATCTGACCTCATTTGACCGACGCAGCTCTTCTGAGTCTAACCTGAAGTTCATTGACCTCTGGTGACCTCATTTTGCGTGTGCGGGATCTTCTAAGAAGATAGCAAAGGTCATTGAACTCATCTGACCTCATTTGACCGCCGCGGCGCTTCTGAGCCTATCCTGAAGGTCATTGTCCTCTGGTGACCTCATTTTGCGTGTGCGAGAGCTTCTAAGAGGATAGCAAAAGTCATTGAACTCATCTGACCTCATTTGACCGCCGCGGCGCATCTGAGTCTATCCTGAAGGTCATTGACCTCTGGTGACCTCATTTTGCCTGTCCGGGAGCTTCTTAGAAGATAGCAAATGTCATTGCCCTCTGGTAATCTCATTTTGCCTGTGCGGGAGCTTCTAATAGGATAGCAAAGGTCATTGACCTCATCTGTCCTCATTTGACCGACGCGGCTCTTCTGAGTCTAACCTGAAGTTCATTGCCCTCTGGTGACCTCATTTTGCGTGTGCGGGATCTTCTAAGAAGATAGCAAAGGTCATTGACCTCATCTGATCCCATTTGACCGACGCGGCCCTTCTGAGTCTAACCTGAAGTTCATTGACCTCTGGTGACCTCATTTTGCGTGTGCGAAGCTTCTAAGAGGATAGCAAAGGTCATTGACCTCGTCTGAACTCAGTTGACCGCCGCGGCGCATCTGAGTCTATCCTGAAGGTCATTGACCTCTGGTGACCTCATTTTGCCTGTCCGGGAGCTTCTTAGAAGATAGCAAATGTCATTGCCCTCTGGTAATCTCATTTTGCCTGTGCGGGAGCTTCTAATAGGATAGCAAAGGTCATTGACCTCATCTGGCCTCATTTGACCGACGCGGCTCTTCTGAGTCTAACCTGAAGTTCATTGCCCTCTGGTGACCTCATTTTGCGTGTGCGGGATCTTCTAAGAAGATAGCAAAGGTCATTGAACTCATCTGACCTCATTTGACCGCCGCGGCGCTTCTGAGTCTATCCTGAAGGTCATTGTCCTCTGGTGACCTCATTTTGCGTGTGCGAGAGCTTCTAAGAGGATAGCAAAAGTCATTGAACTCATCTGACCTCATTTGACCGCCGCGGCGCATCTGAGTCTATCCTGAAGGTCATTGACCTCTGGTGACCTCATTTTGCCTGTCCGGGAGCTTCTTAGAAGATAGCAAATGTCATTGCCCTCTGGTAATCTCATTTTGCCTGTGCGGGAGCTTCTCATAGGATAGCAAAGGTCATTGACCTCATCTGACCTCATTTGACCGACGCGGCGCTTCTGAGCCTATCCTGAAGGTCATTGACCTCTGGTGACCTCATTTTGCGTGTGCGGGATCTTCTAAGAAGATAGCAAAGGTCATTGACATCATCTGATCCCATTTGACCGACGCGGCCCTTCTGAGTCTAACCTGAAGATCATTGACCTCTGGTGACCTCATTTTGCGTGTGCGGGATCTTCTAAGAAGATAGCAAAGGTCATTGAACTCATCTGACCTCATTTGACCGCCGCGGCGCTTCTGAGTCTATCCTGAAGGTCATTGTCCTCTGCTGACCTCATTTTGCGTGTGCGAGAGCTTCTAAGAGGATAGCAAAAGTCATTGAACTCATCTGACCTCATTTGACCGCCGCGGAGCTTCTGAGTCTATCCTGAAGGTCATTGACCTCTGGTGACCTCATTTTGCATGTCCGGGAGCGTCTGAGAACGTAGCAAAGGTCATTGACCTCTGGTGACCTCATTTTGCGTGTCCGGGAGCTTCCGAGTATGTAGCAAAGGTCATTGACCTCTGTTGACCTCATCTTGCGTGTGCGGGAGCTTCTTAGAAGATAGCAAAGGTCATTGACCTCTGGTGACCTCATTTTGCGTGTGCGAAGCTTCTAAGAGGATAGCAAAGGTCATTGACCTCGTCTGACCTCAGTTGACCGACGCGGTGCTTCTGAGTATATCCTGAAGGTCATTGACCTCTGGTGACCTCATTTTGCGTGTCCGGGAGCTTCTTAGAAGATAGCAAAGGTCATTGCCCTCTGGTGACCTCATTTTGCGTGTGCGGGAGCTTCTAATAGGATAGCAAATGTCATTAACCTCATCTGACCTCATTTGACCGACGCAGCTCTTCTGAGTCTAACCTGAAGTTCATTGACCTCTGGTGACCTCATTTTGCGTGTGCGGGATCTTCTAAGAAGATAGCAAAGGTCATTGAACTCATCTGACCTCATTTGACCGCCGCGGCGCTTCTGAGTCTATCCTGAAGGTCATTGTCCTCTGGTGACCTCATTTTGCGTGTGCGAGAGCTTCTAAGAGGATAGCAAAAGTCATTGAACTCATCTGACCTCATTTGACCGCCGCGGCGCATCTGAGTCTATCCTGAAGGTCATTGACCTCTGGTGACCTCATTTTGCCTGTCCGGGAGCTTCTTAGAAGATAGCAAATTTCATTGCCCTCTGGTAATCTCATTTTGCCTGTGCGGGAGCTTCTAATAGGATAGCAAAGGTCATTGACCTCATCTGGCCTCATTTGACCGACGCGGCTCTTCTGAGTCTAACCTGAAGTTCATTGCCCTCTGGTGACCTCATTTTGCGTGTGCGGGATCTTCTAAGAAGATAGCAAAGGTCATTGACCTCATCTGATCCCATTTGACCGACGCGGCCCTTCTGAGTCTAACCTGAAGTTCATTGACCTCTGGTGACCTCATTTTGCGTGTGCGAAGCTTCTAAGAGGATAGCAAAGGTCATTGACCTCGTCTGACCTCAGTTGACCGACGCGGTGCTTCTGAGTATATCCTGAAGGTCATTGACCTCTGGTGACCTCATTTTGCGTGTCCGGGAGCTTCTTAGAAGATAGCAAAGGTCATTGCACTCTGGTGACCTCATTTTGCGTGTGCGGGAGCTTCTAATAGGATAGCAAATGTCATTAACCTCATCTGACCTCATTTGACCGAAGCAGCTCTTCTGAGTCTAACCTGAAGTTCATTGACCTCTGGTGACCTCATTTTGCGTGTGCGGGATCTTCTAAGAAGATAGCAAAGGTCATTGAACTCATCTGAACTCAATAGACCGCCGCGGCGCTTCTGAGTCTATCCTGAAGGCCATTGTCCTCTGGTGACCTCATTTTGCGTGTGCGAGAGCTTCTAAGAGGATAGCAAAAGTCATTGAACTCATCTGACCTCATTTGACCGCCGCGGAGCTTCTGAGTCTATCCTGAAGGTCATTGACCTCTGGTGACCTCATTTTGCGTGTCCGGGAGCTTCTTAGAAGATAGCAAAGGTCATTGCCCTCTGGTGATCTCATTTTGCGTGTGCGAGAGCTTCTAATAGGATAGCAAAGGTCATTGACCTCATCTGACCTCATTTGACCGACGCGGCGCTTCTGAGTCTATCCTGAGGGTCATTGACCTCTGGTGACCTCATTTTGCGTGTCCGGGAGCGTCTTAGAGGATAGCAAAGGTCATTGACCTCATCTGTCCTCATTTGACCGACGAGGCGCTTCTGAGTCTATCCTGAAGGTCATTGACCTCTGGTGACCTCATTTTGCGTGTCCGGGAGCTTCTAAGAGGATAGCAAAGGTCATTGACCTCATCTGACCTCATTTGACCGACGCGGCGCTCCTGAGTCTATCCTGAAGGTCATTGACCTCTGGTGACCTCATTTTGCGTGTCCGGGAGCGTCTGAGAAGGTAGCAAATGTCATTGACCTCTGGTGACCTCATTTTGCGTCTCCGGGAGCTTCTGAGAAGGTGGCAAAGTTCATTGACCTCTGGTGACCTCATTTTGCGTGTGCGGTAGCTTCTTAGAAGATAGCAAAGGTCATTGACCTGTGGTGACCTCATTTTGCGTGTGCGGAGCTTCTAAGAGGATAGCAAAGTTCATTGACCTCGTCTGACCTCATTTGTCCGACGCGGCGCTTCTGAGTCTATCCTGAGGGTCATTGACCTCTGGTGACCTCATTTTGCGTGTCCGGGAGCGTCTTAGAGGATAGCAAAGGTCATTGACCTCATCTGTCCTCATTTGACCGCCGAGGCGCTTCTGAGTCTATCCTGAAGGTCATTGACCTCTGGTGACCTCATTTTGCGTCTCCGGGAGCGTCTTGGAAGATAGGAAAAGTCATTGACCTCATCTGACCTCATTTGACCGACGCGGCGCTTCTGAGTCTATCCTGAAGGTCATTGACCTCTGGTGACCTCATTTTGCGTGTCCGGGAGCGTCTGAGAAGGTACAAAGGTCATTGACCTCTGGTTACCTCATTTTGCGTCTCCGGAAGCTTCTGAGAAGGTGGCAAAGTTCATTGACCTCTGGTGACCTCATTTGCGTGTGCGGGAGCTTCTTAGAAGATAGCAAAGGTCATTGACCTGTGGTGACCTCATTTTGCGTGTGCGGAGCTTCTAAGAGGACAGCAAAGGTCATTGAACTCATCTGACCTCATTTGACCGCCGCGGCGCATCTGAGTCTATCCTGAAGGTCATTGTCCTCTGGTGACCTCATTTTGCGTGTCCGGGAGCGTCTTAGAGGATAGCAAAGGTCATTGACCTCATCTGGCCTCATTTGACCGACGCGGCTCTTCTGAGTCTAACCTGAAGTTCATTGCCCTCTGGTGACCTCATTTTGCGTGTGCGGGATCTTCTAAGAAGATAGCAAAGGTCATTGACCTCATCTGATCCCATTTGACCGACGCGGCCCTTCTGAGTCTAACCTGAAGTTCATTGACCTCTGGTGACCTCATTTTGCGTGTGCGAAGCTTCTAAGAGGATAGCAAAGGTCATTGACCTCGTCTGACCTCAGTTGACCGACGCGGTGCTTCTGAGTATATCCTGAAGGTCATTGACCTCTGGTGACCTCATTTTGCGTGTCCGGGAGCTTCTTAGAAGATAGCAAAGGTCATTGCACTCTGGTGACCTCATTTTGCCTGCGCGGGAGCTTCTAATAGGATAGCAAAGGTCATTGACCTCATCTGGCCTCATTTGACCGACGCGGCTCTTCTGAGTCTAACCTGAAGTTCATTGCCCTCTGGTGACCTCATTTTGCGTGTGCGGGATCTTCTAAGAAGATTACAAAGGTCATTGAACTCATCTGAACTCAATTGACCGCCGCGGCGCTTCTGAGTCTATCCTGAAGGTCATTGTCCTCTGGTGACCTCATTTTGCGTGTGCGAGAGCTTCTAAGAGGATAGCAAAAGTCATTGAACTCATCTGACCTCATTTGACCGCCGCGGAGCTTCTGAGTCTATCCTGAAGGTCATTGAACTCTGGTGACCACATTTTGCGTGTCCGGGAGCTTCTTAGAAGATAGCAAAGGTCATTGCCCTCTGGTGATCTCATTTTGCGTGTGCGAGAGCTTCTAATAGGATAGCAAAGGTCATTGACCTCATCTGACCTCATTTGACCGACGCGGCGCTTCTGAGTCTATCCTGAGGGTCATTGACCTCTGGTGACCTCATTTTGCGTGTCCGGGAGCGTCTTAGAGGATAGCAAAGGTCATTGACCTCATTTGTCCTCATTTGACCGCCGAGGCGCTTCTGAGTCTATCCTGAAGGTCATTGACCTCTGGTGACCTCATTTTGCGTGTCCGGGAGCTTCTAAGAGGATAGCAAAGGTCATTGACCTCATCTGTCCTCATTTGACCGCCGAGGCGCTTCTGAGTCTATCCTGAAGGTCATTGACCTCTGGTGACCTCATTTTGCGTCTCCGGGAGCGTCTTGGAAGATAGGAAAGGTCATTGACCTCATCTGACCTCATTTGACCGACGCGGCGCTTCTGAGTCTATCCTGAAGGTCATTGACCTCTGGTGACCTCATTTTGCGTGTCCGAGAGCGTCTGAGAAGGTACAAAGGTCATTGACCTCTGGTTACCTCATTTTGCGTCTCCGGAAGCTTCTGAGAAGGTGGCAAAGTTCATTGACCTCTGGTGACCTCATTTGCGTGTGCGGGAGCTTCTTAGAAGATAGCAAAGGTCATTGACCTGTGGTGACCTCATTTTGCGTGTGCGGAGCTTCTAAGAGGACAGCAAAGGTCATTGAACTCATCTGACCTCATTTGACCGCCGCGGCGCATCTGAGTCTATCCTGATGGTCATTGTCCTCTGGTGACCTCATTTTGCGTGTCCTGGAGCGTCTTAGAGGATAGCAAAGGTCATTGACCTCATCTGTCCTCATTTGACCGCCGAGGCGCTTCTGAGTCTATCCTGACGGTCATTGACCTCTGGTGACCTCATTTTGCGTGTGCGGGATCTTCTAAGAAGATAGCAAAGGTCATTGAACTCATCTGACCTCATTTGACCGCCGCGGCGCTTCTGAGTCTATCCTGAAGGTCATTGTCCTCTGGTGACCTCATTTTGCGTGTTCGAGAGCTTCTAAGATGATAGCAAAAGTCATTGAACTCATCTGACCTCATTTGACCGCCGCGGCGCATCTGAGTCTATCCTGAAGGTCATTGACCTCTGGTGACCTCATTTTGCCTGTCCGGGAGCTTCTTAGAAGATAGCAAATGTCATTGCCCTCTGGTAATCTCATTTTGCCTGTGCGGGAGCTTCTAATAGGATAGCAAAGGTCATTGACCTCATCTGACCTCATTTGACCGACGCGGCGCTTCTGAGCCTATCCTGAAGGTCATTGACCTCTGGTGACCTCATTTTGCGTGTGCGGGATCTTCTAAGAAGATAGCAAAGGTCATTGACCTCATCTGATCCCATTTGACCGACGCGGCCCTTCTGAGTCTAACCTGAAGTTCATTGACCTCTGGTGACCTCATTTTGCGTGTGCGGGATCTTCTAAGAAGATAGCAAAGGTCATTGAACTCATCTGACCTCATTTGACCGCCGCGGCGCTTCTGAGTCTATCCTGAAGGTCATTGTCCTCTGCTGACCTCATTTTGCGTGTGCGAGAGCTTCTAAGAGGATAGCAAAAGTCATTGAACTCATCTGACCTCATTTGACCGCCGCGGAGCTTCTGAGTCTATCCTGAAGGTCATTGACATCTGGTGACCTCATTTTGCATGTCCGGGAGCGTCTGAGAACGTAGCAAAGGTCATTGACCTCTGGTGACCTCATTTTGCGTGTCCGGGAGCTTCTGAGTATGTAGCAAAGGTCATTGACCTCTGTTGACCTCATCTTGCGTGTGCGGGAGCTTCTTAGAAGATAGCAAAGGTCATTGACCTCTGGTGACCTCATTTTGCGTGTGCGAAGCTTCTAAGAGGATAGCAAAGGTCATTGACCTCGTCTGACCTCAGTTGACCGACGCGGTGCTTCTGAGTATATCCTGAAGGTCATTGACCTCTGGTGACCTCATTTTGCGTGTGCGGGATCTTCTAAGAAGATAGCAAAGGTCATTGAACTCATCTGACCTCATTTGACAGCCGCGGCGCTTCTGAGTCTATCCTGAAGGTCATTGTCCTCTGGTGACCTCATTTTGCGTGTGCGAGAGCTTCTAAGAGGATAGTAAAAGTCATTGAACTCATCTGACCTCATTTGACCGCCGCGGCGCATCTGAGTCTATCCTGAAGGTCATTGACCTCTGGTGACCTCATTTTGCCTGTCCGGGAGCTTCTTAGAAGATAGCAAATGTCATTGCCCTCTGGTAATCTCATTTTGCCTGTGCGGGAGCTTCTAATAGGATAGCAAAGGTCATTGACCTCATCTGGCCTCATTTGACCGACGCGGCTCTTCTGAGTCTAACCTGAAGTTCATTGCCCTCTGGTGACCTCATTTTGCGTGTGCGGGATCTTCTAAGAAGATAGCAAAGGTCATTGAACTCATCTGACCTCATTTGACCGCCGCGGCGCTTCTGAGTCTATCCTGAAGGTCATTGTCCTCTGGTGACCTCATTTTGCGTGTGCGAGAGCTTCTAAGAGGATAGCAAAAGTCATTGAACTCATCTGACCTCATTTGACCGCCGCGGCGCATCTGAGTCTATCCTGAAGGTCATTGACCTCTGGTGACCTCATTTTGCCTGTCCGGGAGCTTCTTAGAAGATAGCAAATGTCATTGCCCTCTGGTAATCTCATTTTGCCTGTGCGGGAGCTTCTAATAGGATAGCAAAGGTCATTGACCTCATCTGACCTCATTTGACCGACGAGGCGCTTCTGAGCCTATCCTGAAGGTCATTGACCTCTGGTGACCTCATTTTGCGTGTGCGGGATCTTCTAAGAAGATAGCAAAGGTCATTGACCTCATCTGATCCCATTTGACCGACGCGGCCCTTCTGAGTCTAACCTGAAGTTCATTGACCTCTGGTGACCTCATTTTGCGTGTGCGGGAACTTCTAAGAAGATAGCAAACGTCATTGCCCTCTGGTGATCTCATTTTGCGTGTGCGAGAGCTTCTAATAGGATAGCAAAGGTCATTGACCTCATCTGTCCTCATTTGACCGCCGAGGCGCTTCTGAGTCTATCCTGAAGGTCATTGACCTCTGGTGACCTCATTTTGCGTGTCCGGGAGCTTCTAAGAGGATAGCAAAGGTCATTGACCTCATCTGACCTCATTTGACCGACGCGGCGCTTCTGAGTCTATCCTGAAGGTCATTGACCTCTGGTGACCTCATTTTGCGTGTCCCGGAGCGTCTGAGAAGGTAGCAAAGGTCATTGACCTCTGGTGACCTCATTTTGCGTCTCCGGGAGCTTCTGAGAAGGTAGCAAAGTTCACTGACCTCTGGTGACCTCATTTTGCGTGTGCGGGATCTTCTTAGAAGATAGCAAATGTCATTGACCTGTGGTGACCTCATTTTCCGTGTGCGGAGCTTCTAAGTGGATAGCAAAGGTCATTGACCTCATCTGACCTCATTTGACCGACGCGGCGCTTCTGAGCCTATCCTGAAGGTCATTGACCTCTGGTGACCTCATTTTGCGTGTGCGGGATCTTCTAAGAAGATAGCAAAGGTCATTGACCTCATCTGATCCCATTTGACCGACGCGGCCCTTCTGAGTCTAACCTGAAGTTCATTGACCTCTGGTGACCTCATTTTGCGTGTGCGGGATCTTCTAAGAAGATAGCAAAGGTCATTGAACTCATCTGACCTCATTTGACCGCCGCGGCGCTTCTGAGTCTATCCTGAAGGTCATTGTCCTCTGCTGACCTCATTTTGCGTGTGCGAGAGCTTCTAAGAGGATAGCAAAAGTCATTGAACTCATCTGACCTCATTTGACCGCCGCGGAGCTTCTGAGTCTATCCTGAAGGTCATTGACCTCTGGTGACCTCATTTTGCATGTCCGGGAGCGCCTGAGAACATAGCAAAGGTCATTGACCTCTGGTGACCTCATTTTGTGTGTCCGGGAGCTTCTGAGTATCTAGCAAAGGTCATTGACCTCTGTTGACCTCATCTTGCGTGTGCGGGAGCTTCTGAGAAGATAGCAAAGGTCATTGACCTCTGGTGACCTCATTTTGCGTGTGCGAAGCTTCTAAGAGGATAGCAAAGGTCATTGACCTCGTCTGACCTCAGTTGACCGACGCGGTGCTTCTGAGTATATCCTGAAGGTCATTGACCTCTGGTGACCTCATTTTGCGTGTCCGGGAGCTTCTTAGAAGATAGCAAAGGTCATTGCCCTCTGGTGACCTCATTTTGCGTGTGCGGGAGCTTCTAATAGGATAGCAAATGTCATTAACCTCATCTGACCTCATTTGACCGACGCAGCTCTTCTGAGTCTAACCTGAAGTTCATTGACCTCTGGTGACCTCATTTTGCGTGTGCGGGATCTTCTAAGAAGATAGCAAAGGTCATTGAACTCATCTGACCTCATTTGACCGCCGCGGCGCTTCTGAGTCTATCCTGAAGGTCATTGTCCTCTGGTGACCTCATTTTGCGTGTGCGAGAGCTTCTAAGAGGATAGCAAAAGTCATTGAACTCATCTGACCTCATTTGACCGCCGCGGCGCATCTGAGTCTATCCTGAAGGTCATTGACCTCTGGTGACCTCATTTTGCCTGTCCGGGAGCTTCTTAGAAGATAGCAAATGTCATTGCCCTCTGGTAATCTCATTTTGCCTGTGCGGGAGCTTCTAATAGGATAGCAAAGGTCATTGACCTCATCTGGCCTCATTTGACCGTCGCTGCTCTTCTGAGTCTAACCTGAAGTTCATTGACCTCTGGTGACCTCATTTTGCGTGTGCGGGATCTTCTAAGAAGATAGCAAAGGTCATTGAACTCATCTGACCTCATTTGACCGCCGCGGCGCTTCTGAGTCTATCCTGAAGGTCATTGTCCTCTGGTGACCTCATTTTGCGTGTGCGAGAGCTTCTAAGAGGATAGCAAAAGTCATTGAACTCATCTGACCTCATTTGACCGCCGCGGCGCATCTGAGTCTATCCTGAGGGTCATTGACCTCTGGTGACCTCATTTTGCCTGTCCGGGAGCTTCTTAGAAGATAGCAAATGTCATTGCCCTCTGGTAATCTCATTTTGCCTTTGCGGGAGCTTCTAATAGGATAGCAAAGGTCATTGACCTCATCTGACCTCATTTGACCGACGCGGCGCTTCTGAGCCTATCCTGAAGGTCATTGACCTCTGGTGACCTCATTTTGCGTGTGCGGGAACTTCTAAGAAGATAGCAAAGGTCATTGAACTCATCTGACCTCATTTGACCGCCGCGGCGCTTCTGAGTCTATCCTGAAGGTCATTGTCCTCTGCTGACCTCATTTTGCGTGTGCGAGAGCTTCTAAGAGGATAGCAAAAGTCATTGAACTCATCTGACCTCATTTGACCGCCGCGGAGCTTCTGAGTCTATCCTGAAGGTCATTGACCTCTGGTGACCTCATTTTGCATGTCCGGGAGCGTCTGAGAACGTAGCAAAGGTCATTGACCTCTGGTGACCTCATTTTGCGTGTCCGGGAGCTTCTGAGTATGTAGCAAAGGTCATTGACCTCTGTTGACCTCATCTTGCGTGTGCGGGAGCTTCTTAGAAGATAGCAAAGGTCATTGACTTCTGGTGACCTCATTTTGCGTGTGCGAAGCTTCTAAGAGGATAGCAAAGGTCATTGACCTCGTCTGACCTCAGTTGACCGACGCGGTGCTTCTGAGTCTATCCTGAAGGTCATTGACCTCTGGTGACCTCATTTTGCATGTCCGGGAGCGTCTGAGAACGTAGCAAAGGTCATTGACCTCTGGTAACCTCATTTTGCGTGTGCGAAGCTTCTAAGAGGATAGCAAAGGTCATTGACCTCGTCTGACCTCAGTTGACCGACGCGGTGCTTCTGAGTATATCCTGAAGGTCATTGACCTCTGGTGACCTCATTTTGCGTGTCCGGGAGCTTCTTAGAAGATAGCAAAGGTCATTGCCCTCTGGTGACCTCATTTTGCGTGTGCGGGAGCTTCTAATAGGATAGCAAATGTCATTAACCTCATCTGACCTCATTTGACCGACGCAGCTCTTCTGAGTCTAACCTGAAGTTCATTGACCTCTGGTGACCTCATTTTGCGTGTGCGGGATCTTCTAAGAAGATAGCAAAGGTCATTGAACTCATCTGACCTCATTTGACCGCCGCGGCGCTTCTGAGCCTATCCTGAAGGTCATTGACCTCTGGTGACCTCATTTTGCGTGTGCGGGAACTTCTAAGAAGATAGCAAAGGTCATTGAACTCATCTGACCTCATTTGACCGCCGCGGCGCTTCTGAGTCTATCCTGAAGGTCATTGTCCTCTGCTGACCTCATTTTGCGTGTGCGAGAGCTTCTAAGAGGATAGCAAAAGTCATTGAACTCATCTGACCTCATTTGACCGCCGCGGAGCTTCTGAGTCTATCCTGAAGGTCATTGACCTCTGGTGACCTCATTTTGCATGTCCGGGAGCGTCTGAGAACGTAGCAAAGGTCATTGACCTCTGGTGTCCTCATTTTGCGTGTCCGGGAGCTTCTGAGTATGTAGCAAAGGTCATTGACCTCTGTTGACCTCATCTTGCGTGTGCGGGAGCTTCTTAGAAGATAGCAAAGGTCATTGACCTCTGGTGACCTCATTTTGCGTGTGCGAAGCTTCTAAGAGGATAGCAAAGGTCATTGACCTCGTCTGACCTCAGTTGACCGACGCGGTGCTTCTGAGTCTATCCTGAAGGTCATTGACCTCTGGTGACCTCATTTTGCATGTCCGGGAGCGTCTGAGAACGTAGCAAAGGTCATTGACCTCTGTTGACCTCATTTTGCGTGTGCGAAGCTTCTAAGAAGATAGCAAAGGTCATTGACCTCGTCTGACCTCAGTTGACCGACGCGGTGCTTCTGAGTATATCCTGAAGGTCATTGACCTCTGGTGACCTCATTTTGCGTGTCCGGGAGCTTCTTAGAAGATAGCAAAGGTCATTGCACTCTGGTGACCTCATTTTGCGTGTGCGGGAGCTTCTAATAGGATAGCAAATGTCATTAACATCATCTGACCTCATTTGACCGACGCAGCTCTTCTGAATCTAACCTGAAGTTCATTGACTTCTGGTGACCTCATTTTGCGTGTGCGGGATCTTCTAAGAAGATAGCAAAGGTCATTGAACTCATCTGACCTCATTTGACCGCCGCGGCGCTTCTGAGTCTATCCTGAAGGTCATTGACCTCTGATGACCTCATTTTGCGTGTCCAGGAGCTTCTAAGAGGATAGCAAAGGTCATTGACCTCATCTGACCCCATTTGAACGACGCGGCGCTTATGAGTCTATGCTGAAGGTCATTGACCTCATGTGACCTCATTTTGCGTGTCCCGGAGCGTCTGAGAAGGTAGCAAAGGTCATTGACCTCTGGTGACCTCATTTTGCGTCTCCGGGAGCTTCTGAGAAGGTGGCAAAGTTCATTGACCTCTGGTGACCTCATTTTGCGTGTGCGGGATCTTCTTAGAAGATAGCAAAGGTCATTGACCTGTGGTGACCTCATTTTGCGTGTGCGGAGCTTCTAAGAGGATAGCAAAGGTCATTGACCTCATCTGGCCACATTTGACCGCCGAGGCGCTTCTGAGTCTATCCTGAAGGTCATTGACCTCTGGTGACCTCATTTTGCGTGTCCGGGAGCTTCTTAGAAGATAGCAAAGGTCATTGCCCTCTGGTGATATCATTTTGCGTGTGCGGGAGCTTCTAATAGGATAGCAAAGGTCATTGACCTCATCTGACCTGATTTGACCGACGCGGCGCTTCTGAGTCTATCCTGAGGGTCATTGACCTCTGGTGACCTCATTTTGCGTGTCCGGGAGCGTCTTAGAAGATAGCAAAGGTCATTGACCTCATCTGACCTCATTTGACATACGCGGCGCTTCTGAGTCTATCCTGAAGGTCATTGAACTCTGGTGACCTCATCATTCGTGTGCGGCAGCTTCTAATATGATAGCAAAGGTCCTTGACCTCATCTGACCACATTTGACCGACACGGCGCTTCTGAGTCTATCCTGAAGGTCATTGTCCTCTGGTGACCTCATGTTGCGTGTCCGGGAGCTTCTAATAGGATAGCAAAGGTCATTGACCTCATCTGACCATATTTGACCGACGCGGCGCTTCTAAGTCTATCCTGAAGGTCATTGACCTCTAGTGACCTCATTTTGGGTGTCCGGGAGCTTCTTAGAAGATAGCAAAGGTCATTGCCCTCTGGTGACCTCATTTTGCGTGTGCGGGAGCTTCTAATAGGATGGCAAAGGTCATTGACCTCATCTGACCTCATTTGACCGACGCGGCTCTTCTGAGTCTAACCTGAAGTTCATTGACCTCTGGTGACCTCATTTTGCGTGTGCGGGATCTTCTAAGAAGATAGCAAAGGTCATTGAACTCATCTGACCTCATTTGACCGCCGCGGCGCTTCTGAGTCTATCCTGAAGGTCATTGAATTCTGGTGACCTCATTTTGCATGTCCGGGAGCTTCTTAGAAGATAGCAAAGGTCATTGCCCTCTGGTGATATCATTTTGCGTGTCCGGGAGCTTCTTAGAAGATAGCAAAGGTCATTGCCCTCTGGTGATATCATTTTGCGTGTACGGGAGCTTCTAATAGGATAGCAAAGGTCATTGACCTCATCTGACCTCATTTGACCGACGCGGCGCTTCTGAGTTTATCCTGAAGGTCATTGACCTCTGGTTACCTCATTTTGCGTGTCCGGGAGCGTCTGAGAAGGTAGCAAAGGTCATTGACCTCTGGTGACCTCATTTTGCGTCTCTGGGAGCTTCTGAGAAGGTGGCAAAGTTCATTGACCTCTGGTGACCTCATTTTGCGTGTGCTGGAGCTTCTTAGAAGATAGCAAAGGTCATTGACCTGTGGTGACCTCATTTTGGGTGTGCGGAGCTTCTAAGAGGATAGCAAAGGTCATTGACCTCGTCTGACCTCATTTGACCGACGCGGCGCTTCTGAGTCTATCCTGAGGGTCATTGACCTCTGGTGACCTCATTTTGCGTCTCCGGGAGCGTCTTGGAAGATAGCAAAGGTCATTGATCTCTGGTGACCTCATTTTGCGTGTCAGGGAGCTTCTAAGAGGATAGCAAAGGTCATTGACCTCATCTGACCTCATTTGACGGACGCGGCGCATCTGAGTCTGACCTGAAGGTCATTGACCTCTGGTGACCTCATTTTGCGTGTCCGGGAGCTTCTTAGAAGATAGCAAAGGTCATTGCCCTCTGGTGTCCTCATTTTGCGTGTGCGGGAGCTTCTAATAGGATAGCAAAGGTCATTGACCTCATCTGACCACATTTGACCGACGCGGCGCTTCTGAGTCTATCCTGAAGGTCATTGACTTCTAGTGACCTCATTTTGCGTGTCCGGGAGCTTCTTAGAAGATAGCAAATGTCATTGCCCTCTGGTGACCTCATTTTGCGTGTGCGGGTGCTTCTAATAGGATAGCAAAGGTCATTGACCTCATATGACCTCATTTGACCGACGCGGCTCTTCTGAGTCTAACCTGAAGGTCATTGTCCTCTGGTGACCTCATTTTGCGTGTGCGAGAGCTTCTAAGAGGATAGCAAAAGTCATTGAAAGCATCTGACCTCATTTGACCGCCTAGGCGCTTCTGAGTCTATCCTGAAGGTCATTGACCTCTGGTGACCTCATTTTGCCTGTCCGGGAGCTTCTTAGAAGATAGCAAATGTCATTGCCCTCTGGTAATCTCATTTTGCGTGTGCGAGAGCTTCTAATAGGATAGCAAAGGTCATGGACCTCATCTGACCTCATTTGACCGACGCGGCGCTTCTGAGTCTATCCTGAAGGTCATTGACCTCTGGTGACCTCATTTTGCGTGTCCGGGAGCGTCTGAGAAGGTAGCAAAGGTCATTGACCTCTGGTGACCTCATTTTGCGTCTCTGGGAGCTTCTGAGAAGGTGGCAAAGTTCATTGACCTCTGGTGACCTCATTTTGCGTGTGCTGGAGCTTCTTAGAAGATAGCAAAGGTCATTGACCTGTGGTGACCTCATTTTGGTTGTGCGGAGCTTCTAAGGGGATAGCAAAGGTCATTGACCTCGTCTGACCTCATTTGACCGACGCGGCGCTTCTGAGTCTATCCTGAGGGTCATTGACCTCTGGTGACCTCATTTTGCGTGTCCGGGAGCGTCTTAGAGGATAGCAAAGGTCATTGACCTCATCTGTCCTCATTTGACCGCCTAGGCGCTTCTGAGTCTATCCTGAAGGTCATTGACCTCTGGTGACCTCATTTTGCGTCTCCGGGAGCGTCTTGGAAGATAGCAAAGGTCATTGACCTCTGGTGACCTCATTTTGCATGTCTGAGAGCTTCTAAGAGGATAGCAAAGGTCATTGACCTCATCTGACCTCATTTGACCGACGCGGCGCATCTGAGTCTAACCTGAAGGTCATTGACCTCTAGTGACCTCATTTTGCGTGTCTGGGAGCTTCTTAGAAGATAGCAAAGGTCATTGCCCTCTGGTGTCCTCATTTTGCGTGTGCGGGAGCTTCTTAGAAGATAGCAAAGGTCATTGACCTGTGGTGACATCATTTTGCGTGTGCGGAGCTTCTAAGAGGATAGCAAAGGTCATTGAACTCATCTGACCTCATTTGACCGCCGCGGCGCATCTGAGTCTATCCTGAAGGTCATTGTTCTCTGGTGACCTCATTTTGCGTGTCCGGGAGCGTCTTAGAGGATAGCAAAGGACATTGACCTCTTCTGTCCTCATTTGACCGCCGAGGCGCTTCTGAGTCTATCCTGAAGGTCATTGACCTCTGGTGACCTCATTTTGCGTGTCCGGGAGCTTCTAAGAGGATAGCAAAGGTCATTGACCTCATCTGACCTCATTTGACCGACGCGGCGCTTCTGAGTCTATCCTGAAGGTCATTGACCTCTGGTGACCTCATTTTGCGTGTCCGGGAGCGTCTTAGAAGATAGCAAAGGTCATTGACCTCATCTGACCTCATTTGACATACGCGGCGCTTCTGAGTCTATCCTGAAGGTCATTGAACTTTGGTGACCTCATATTTCGTGTGCGGGAGCTTCTAATAGGATAGCAAAGGTCCTTGACCTCATCTGACCACATTTGACCGACACGGCGCTTCTGAGTCTATTCTGAAGGTCATTGACCTCTGGTGACCTCATTTTGCGTCTCCGGGAGCGTCTTGGAAGATAGCAAAGGTCATTGACCTCTGGTGACCTCATTTTGCGTCTCTGGGAGCTTCTGAGAAGGTGGCAAAGTTCATTGACCTCTGGTGACCTCATTTTGCGTGTGCTGGAGCTTCTTAGAAGATAGCAAAGGTCATTGACCTGTGGTGACCTCATTTTGGGTGTGCGGAGCTTCTAAGAGGATAGCAAAGGTCATTGACCTCGTCTGACCTCATTTGACCGACGCGGCGCTTCTGAGTCTATCCTGAGGGTCATTGACCTCTGGTGACCTCATTTTGCGTCTCCGGGAGCGTCTTGGAAGATAGCAAAGGTCATTGATCTCTGGTGACCTCATTTTGCGTGTCAGGGAGCTTCTAAGAGGATAGCAAAGGTCATTGACCTCATCTGACCTCATTTGACGGACGCGGCGCATCTGAGTCTGACCTGAAGGTCATTGACCTCTGGTGACCTCATTTTGCGTGTCCGGGAGCTTCTTAGAAGATAGCAAAGGTCATTGCCCTCTGGTGTCCTCATTTTGCGTGTGCGGGAGCTTCTAATAGGATAGCAAAGGTCATTGACCTCATCTGACCACATTTGACCGACGCGGCGCTTCTGAGTCTATCCTGAAGGTCATTGACTTCTAGTGACCTCATTTTGCGTGTCCGGGAGCTTCTTAGAAGATAGCAAATGTCATTGCCCTCTGGTGACCTCATTTTGCGTGTGCGGGTGCTTCTAATAGGATAGCAAAGGTCATTGACCTCATATGACCTCATTTGACCGACGCGGCTCTTCTGAGTCTAACCTGAAGGTCATTGTCCTCTGGTGACCTCATTTTGCGTGTGCGAGAGCTTCTAAGAGGATAGCAAAAGTCATTGAAAGCATCTGACCTCATTTGACCGCCTAGGCGCTTCTGAGTCTATCCTGAAGGTCATTGACCTCTGGTGACCTCATTTTGCCTGTCCGGGAGCTTCTTAGAAGATAGCAAATGTCATTGCCCTCTGGTAATCTCATTTTGCGTGTGCGAGAGCTTCTAATAGGATAGCAAAGGTCATGGACCTCATCTGACCTCATTTGACCGACGCGGCGCTTCTGAGTCTATCCTGAAGGTCATTGACCTCTGGTGACCTCATTTTGCGTGTCCGGGAGCGTCTGAGAAGGTAGCAAAGGTCATTGACCTCTGGTGACCTCATTTTGCGTCTCTGGGAGCTTCTGAGAAGGTGGCAAAGTTCATTGACCTCTGGTGACCTCATTTTGCGTGTGCTGGAGCTTCTTAGAAGATAGCAAAGGTCATTGACCTGTGGTGACCTCATTTTGGTTGTGCGGAGCTTCTAAGAGGATAGCAAAGGTCATTGACCTCGTCTGACCTCATTTGACCGACGCGGCGCTTCTGAGTCTATCCTGAGGGTCATTGACCTCTGGTGACCTCATTTTGCGTGTCCGGGAGCGTCTTAGAGGATAGCAAAGGTCATTGACCTCATCTGTCCTCATTTGACCGCCTAGGCGCTTCTGAGTCTATCCTGAAGGTCATTGACCTCTGGTGACCTCATTTTGCGTCTCCGGGAGCGTCTTGGAAGATAGCAAAGGTCATTGACCTCTGGTGACCTCATTTTGCATGTCTGAGAGCTTCTAAGAGGATAGCAAAGGTCATTGACCTCATCTGACCTCATTTGACCGACGCGGCGCATCTGAGTCTAACCTGAAGGTCATTGACCTCTAGTGACCTCATTTTGCGTGTCTGGGAGCTTCTTAGAAGATAGCAAAGGTCATTGCCCTCTGGTGTCCTCATTTTGCGTGTGCGGGAGCTTCTTAGAAGATAGCAAAGGTCATTGACCTGTGGTGACATCATTTTGCGTGTGCGGAGCTTCTAAGAGGATAGCAAAGGTCATTGAACTCATCTGACCTCATTTGACCGCCGCGGCGCATCTGAGTCTATCCTGAAGGTCATTGTTCTCTGGTGACCTCATTTTGCGTGTCCGGGAGCGTCTTAGAGGATAGCAAAGGACATTGACCTCTTCTGTCCTCATTTGACCGCCGAGGCGCTTCTGAGTCTATCCTGAAGGTCATTGACCTCTGGTGACCTCATTTTGCGTGTCCGGGAGCGTCTTAGAAGATAGCAAAGGTCATTGACCTCATCTGACCTCATTTGACATACGCGGCGCTTCTGAGTCTATCCTGAAGGTCATTGAACTTTAGTGACCTCATATTTCGTGTGCGGGAGCTTCTAATAGGATAGCAAAGGTCCTTGACCTCATCTGACCACATTTGACCGACACGGCGCTTCTGAGTCTATCCTGAAGGTCATTGTCCTCTGGTGACCTCATGTTGCGTGTCCGGGAGCTTCTAATAGGATAGGAAAGGTCATTGACCTCATCTGACCATATTTGACCGACACGGCGCTTCTAAGTCTATCCTGAACGTCATTGACCTCTAGTGACCTCATTTTGGGTGTCCGGGAGCTTCTTAGAAGATAGCAAAGGTCATTGCCCTCTGGTGACCTCATTTTGCGTGTGCGGGAGCTTCTAATAGGATGGCAAAGGTCATTGACCTCATCTGACCTCATTTGACCGACGCGGCTCTTCTGAGTCTAACCTGAAGTTCATTGACCTCTGGTGACCTCATTTTGCGTGTGCGGGATCTTCTAAGAAGATAGCAAAGGTCATTGAACTCATCTGACCTCATTTGACCGCCGCGGCGCTTCTGAGTCTATCCTTAAGGTCATTGTCCTCTGGTGACCTCATTTTGCGTTTGCGAGAGCTTCTAAGAGGATAGCAAAAGTCATTGAACTCATTTGACCTCATTTGACCGCCGCGGCGCTTCTGAGTCTATCCAGAAGGTCATTGAATTCTGGTGACCTCATTTTGCATGTCCGGGAGCTTCTTAGAAGATAGCAAAGGTCATTGCCCTCTGGTGATCTCATTTTGCGTGTGCGGGAGCTTCTAATAGGATAGCAAATGTCATTGACCTCATCTGACCTCATTTGACCGACGCGGCGCTTCTGAGTCTATCCTGAAGGTCATTGACCTCTGTTGACCTCATTTTGCGTGTCCGGGAGCGTCTGAGAAGGTAGCAAATGTCATTGACCTCTGGTGACCTCATTTTACGTCTCCGGGAGCTTCTGAGAAGGTGGCAAAGTTCATTGACCTCTGGTGACCTCATTTTGCGTCTGCGGGAGCTTCTTAGAAGATAGCAAAGGTCATTGACCTGCGGTGACCTCATTTTGCGTGTGCGGAGCTTCTAAGAGGATAGCAAAGGTCATTGACCTCGTCTGACCTCATTTGACCGACGCGGCGCTTCTGAGTCTATCCTGAGGGTCATTGACCTCTGGTGACCTCATTTTGCGTGTCCGGGAGCGTCTTAGAGGATAGCAAAGGTCATTGACCTCATCTGTCCTCATTTGACCGCCGAGGCGCTTCTGAGTCTATCCTGAAGGTCATTGACCTCTGGTGACCTCATTTTGCGTCTCCGGGAGCGTCTTGGAAGATAGCAAAGGTCATTGACCTCATCTGACCTCATTTGACCGACGCGGCGCTTCTGAGTCTATCCTGAAGGTCATTGACCTCTGGTGACCTCATTTTGCGTGTCCGGGAGCGTCTGAGATGGTAGCAAAGGTCAATGACCTCTGGTGACCTCATTTTGCGTCTCCGGGAGCTTCTGAGAAGGTGGCAAAGTTCATTGATCTCTGGTGACCTCATTTTGCGTGTGCGGGAACTTCTTAGATGATAGCAAAGGTCATTGACCTGTGGTGACCTCATTTTGCGTGTGCGGAGCTTCTAAGAGGATAGCAAAGGCCATTGAACTCATCTGACCTCATTTGACCGCCGCGGCGCATCTGAGTCTATCCTGAAGGTCATTGTCCTCTGGTGACCTCATTTTGCGTGTCCGGGAGCGTCCTAGAGGATAGCAAAGGTCATTGACCTCATCTGTCCTCATTTGACCGCCGAGGCGCTTCTGAGTCTATCCTGAAGGTCATTGACCTCTGGTGACCTCATTTTGCGTGTCCGGGAGCTTCTAAGAGGATAGCAAATGTCATTGACCTCATCTGACCTCATTTGACCGACGCGGCGCTTCTGAGTCTATCCTGAAGGTCATTGACCTCTGGTGACATCATTTTGCGTGTCCGGGAGCGTCTGAGAAGGTAGCAAAGGTCATTGACCTCTGGTGACCTCATTTTGCGTCTCCGGGAGCTTCTGAGAAGGTGGCAAAGTTCATTGACCTCTGGTGACCTCATTTTGCGTGTGCGGGAGTTTCTTAGAAGATAGCAAAGGTCATTGACCTGTGGTGACCTCATTTTGCGTGTGCGGAGCTTCTAAGAGGATAGCAAAGGTCATTGAACTCATCTGACCTCATTTGACCGCCGAGGCGCATCTGAGTCTATCCTGAAAGTCATTGACCTCTGGTGACCTCATTTTGCGTGTCCGGGAGCGTCTGAGAAGGTAGCAAAGGTCATTGACCTCTGGTGACCTCATTTTGCGTCTCTGGGAGCTTCTGAGAAGGTGGCAAAGTTCATTGACCTCTGGTGACCTCATTTTGCGTGTGCTGGAGCTTCTTAGAAGATAGCAAAGGTCATTGACCTGTGGTGACGTCATTTTGGTTGTGCGGAGCTTCTAAGAGGATAGCAAAGGTCATTGACCTCGTCTGACCTCATTTGACCGACGCGGCGCTTCTGAGTCTATCCTGAGGGTCATTGACCTCTGGTGACCTCATTTTGCGTGTCCGGGAGCGTCTTAGAGGATAGCAAAGGTCATTGACCTCATCTGTCCTCATTTGACCGCCGAGGCGCTTCTGAGTCTATCCTGAAGGTCATTGACCTCTGGTGACCTCATTTTGCGTGTCCGGGAGCGTCTTAGAAGATAGCAAAGGTCATTGACCTCATCTGACCTCATTTGACATACGCGGCGCTTCTGAGTCTATCCTGAAGGTCATTGAACTCTGGTGACCTCATATTTCGTGTGCGGGAGCTTCTAATAGGATGGCAAAGTTCATTGACCTCATCTGACCTCATTTGACCGACGCGGCTCTTCTGAGTCTAACCTGAAGTTCATTGACCTCTGGTGACCTCATTTTGCGTGTGCGGGATCTTCTAAGAAGATAGCAAAGGTCATTGAACTCATCTGACCTCATTTGACCGCCGCGGCGCTTCTGAGTCTATCCTTAAGGTCATTGTCCTCTGGTGACCTCATTTTGCGTTTGCGAGAGCTTCTAAGAGGATAGCAAAAGTCATTGAACTCATTTGACCTCATTTGACCGCCGCGGCGCTTCTGAGTCTATCCAGAAGGTCATTGAATTCTGGTGACCTCATTTTGCTTGTCCGGGAGCTTCTTAGAAGATAGCAAAGGTCATTGCCCTCTGGTGATCTCATTTTGCGTGTGCGGGAGCTTCTAATAGGATAGCAAATGTCATTGACCTCATCTGACCTCATTTGACCGACGCGGCGCTTCTGAGTCTATCCTGAAGGTCATTGACCTCTGTTGACCTCATTTTGCGTGTCCGGGAGCGTCTGAGAAGGTAGCAAATGTCATTGACCTCTGGTGACCTCATTTTACGTCTCCGGGAGCTTCTGAGAAGGTGGCAAAGTTCATTGACCTCTGGTGACCTCATTTTGCGTGTGCGGGAGCTTCTTAGAAGATAGCAAAGGTCATTGACCTGCGGTGACCTCATTTTGCGTGTGCGGAGCTTCTAAGAGGATAGCAAAGGTCATTGATCTCGTCTGACCTCATTTGACCGACGCGGCGCTTCTGAGTCTATCCTGAGGGTCATTGACCTCTGGTGACCTCATTTTGCGTGTCCGGGAGCGTCTTAGAGGATAGCAAAGGTCATTGACCTCATCTGTCCTCATTTGACCGCCGAGGCGCTTCTGAGTCTATCCTGAAGGTCATTGACCTCTGGTGACCTCATTTTGCGTGTCCGGGAGCTTCTAAGAGGATAGCAAAGGTCATTGACCTCATCTGACCTCATTTGACCGACGCGGCGCTTCTGAGTCTATCCTGAAGGTCATTGACCTCTGGTGACCTCATTTTGCGTGTCCGGGAGCGTCTGAGATGGTAGCAAAGGTCAATGACCTCTGGTGACCTCATTTTGCGTCTCCGGGAGCTTCTGAGAAGGTGGCAAAGTTCATTGATCTCTGGTGACCTCATTTTGCGTGTGCGGGAGCTTCTTAGAAGATAGCAAAGGTCATTGCCCTCTGGTGTCCTCATTTTGCGTGTGCGGGAGCTTCTTAGAAGATAGCAAAGGTCATTGACCTGTGGTGACATCATTTTGCGTGTGCGGAGCTTCTAAGAGGATAGCAAAGGTCATTGAACTCATCTGACCTCATTTGACCGCCGCGGCGCATCTGAGTCTATCCTGAAGGTCATTGTCCTCTGGTGACCTCATTTTGCGTGTCCGGGAGCGTCTTAGAGGATAGCAAAGGACATTGACCTCTTCTGTCCTCATTTGACCGCCGAGGCGCTTCTGAGTCTATCCTGAAGGTCATTGACCTCTGGTGACCTCATTTTGCGTCTCCGGGAGCTTCTAAGAGGATAGCAAAGGTCATTGACCTCATCTGACCTCATTTGACCGACGCGGCGCTTCTGAGTCTATCCTGAAGGTCATTGACCTCTGGTGACCTCATTTTGCGTGTCCGGGAGCGTCTTAGAAGATAGCAAAGGTCATTGACCTCATCTGACCTCATTTGACATACGCGGCGCTTCTGAGTCTATCCTTAAGGTCATTGTCCTCTGGTGACCTCATTTTGCGTTTGCGAGAGCTTCTAAGAGGATAGCAAAAGTCATTGAACTCATTTGACCTCATTTGACCGCCGCGGCGCTTCTGAGTCTATCCAGAAGGTCATTGAATTCTGGTGACCTCATTTTGCATGTCCGGGAGCTTCTTAGAAGATAGCAAAGGTCATTGCCCTCTGGTGATCTCATTTTGCGTGTGCGGGAGCTTCTAATAGGATAGCAAATGTCATTGACCTCATCTGACCTCATTTGACCGACGCGGCGCTTCTGAGTCTATCCTGAAGGTCATTGACCTCTGTTGACCTCATTTTGCGTGTCCGGGAGCGTCTGAGAAGGTAGCAAATGTCATTGACCTCTGGTGACCTCACTTTACGTCTCCGGGAGCTTCTGAGAAGGTGGCAAAGTTCAATGACCTCTGGTGACCTCATTTTGCGTGTGCGGGAGCTTCTTAGAAGATAGCAAAGGTCATTGACCTGCGGTGACCTCATTTTGCGTGTGCGGAGCTTCTAAGAGGATAGCAAAGGTCATTGACCTCGTCTGTCCTCATTTGACCGACGCGGCGCTTCTGAGTCTATGCTGAGGGTCATTGACCTCTGGTGACCTCATTTTGCGTGTCCGGGAGCGTCTTAGAGGATAGCAAAGGTCATTGACCTCATCTGTCCTCATTTGACCGCCGAGGCGCTTCTGAGTCTATCCTGAAGGTCATTGACCTCTGGTGACCTCATTTTGCGTCTCCGGGAGCGTCTTGGAAGATAGCAAAGGTCATTGACCTCATCTGACCTCATTTGACCGACGCGGCGCTTCTGAGTCTATCCTGAAGGTCATTGACCTCTGGTGACCTCATTTTGCGTGTCCGGGAGCTTCTAAGAGGATAGCAAATGTCATTGTCCTCATCTGACCTCATTTGACCGACGCGGCGCTTCTGAGTCTATCCTGAAGGTCATTGACCTCTGGTGACATCATTTTGCGTGTCCGGGAGCGTCTGAGAAGGTAGCAAAGGTCATTGACCTCTGGTGACCTCATTTTGCGTCTCCGGGAGCTTCGGAGAAGGTGGCAAAGTTCATTGACCTCTGGTGACCTCATTTTGCGTGTGCGGGAGCTTCTTAGAAGATAGCAAAGGTCATTGACCTGTGGTGACCTCATTTTGCGTGTGCGGAGCTTCTAAGAGGATAGCAAAGGTCATTGAACTCATCTGACCTCATTTGACCGCCGAGGCGCATCTGAGTCTATCCTGAAGGTCATTGTCCTCTGGTGACCTCATTTTGCGTGTCCGGGAGCGTCTTAGAGGATAGCAAAGGTCATTGACCTCATCTGTCCTCATTTGACCGCCGAGGCGCTTCTGAGTCTATCCTGAAGGTCATTGACCTCTGGTGACCTCATTTTGCGTGTCCGGGAGCTTCTAATAGGATAGCAAAGGTCATTGACCTCATCTGACCTCATTTGACCGACGCGGCGCTTCTGAGTCTATCCTGATGGTCATTGACCTCTGGTGACCTCATTTTGCGTGTCCGGGAGCGTCTGAGAAGGTAGCAAAGGGCACTGACCTCTGGTGACCTCATTTTGCGTCTCTGGGAGCTTCTGAGAAGGTGGCAAAGTTCATTGACCTCGGGTGACCTCATTTTGCGTGTGCGGGAGCTTCTTAGAAGATAGCAAAGGTCATTGACCTGTGTTGACCTCATTTTGCGTGTGCGGAGCTTCTAAGAGGACAGCAAAGGTCATTGACCTCGTCTGACCTCATTTGACAGACGCGGCGCTTCTGAGTCTATCCTGAGGGTCATTGACCTCTGGTGACCTCATTTTGCGTGTCCGGGAGCGTCTTAGAGGATAGCAAAGGTCATTGACCTCATCTGACCTCATTTGACCGACGCGGCTCTTCTGAGTCTAACCTGAAGTTCATTGACCTCTGGTGACCTCATTTTGCGTGTGCGGGATCTTCTAAGAAGATAGCAAAGGTCATTGAACTCATCTGACCTCATTTGACCGCCGCGGCGCTTCTGAGTCTATCCTGAAGGTCATCGTCCTCTGGTGACCTCATTTTGCGTGTCCGGGAGCGTCCTAGAGGATAGCAAAGGTCATTGACCACATCTGTCCTCAGTTGACCGCCGAGGCGCTTCTGAGTCTATCCTGAAGGTCATTGACCTTTGGTGACCTCATTTTGCGTGTCCGGGAGCTTCTAAGAGGATAGCAAAGGTCATTGACCTCATCTGACCTCATTTGACCGACGCGGCGCTTCTGAGTCTATCCTGAAGGTCATTGACCTCTGGTGACATCATTTTGCGTGTCCGGGAGCGTCTGAGAAGGTAGCAAAGGTCATTGACCTCTGGTGACCTCATTTTGCGTCTCCGGGAGCTTCTGAGAAGGTGGCAAAGTTCATTGACCTCTGGTGACCCTATTTTGCGTGTGCGGGAGCTTCTTAGAAGATAGCAAAGGTCATTGACCTGTGGTGACCTCATTTTGCGTGTGCGGAGCTTCTAAGAGGATAGCAAAGGTCATTGAACTCATCTGACCTCATTTGACCGCCGAGGCGCATCTGAGTCTATCCTGAAGGTCATTGTCCTCTGGTGACCTCATTTTGCGTGTCCGGGAGCGTCTTAGAGGATAGCAAAGGTCATTGACCTCATCTGTCCTCATTTGACCGCCGAGGCGCTTCTGAGTCTATCCTGAAGGTCATTCACCACTGGTGACCTCATTTTGCGTGTCCTGGAGCTTCTTAGAAGATAGCAAAGGTCATTGCCCTCTGGTGACCTCATTTTGCGTGTGCGGGAGCTTCTTAGAAGATAGCAAAGATCATTGACCTGTGGTGACCTCATTTTGCGTGTGCGGAGCTTCTAAGAGGACAGCAAAGGTCATTGACCTCGTCTGACCTCATTTGACCGACGCGGCGCTTCTGAGTCTATCCTGAAGGTCATTGACCTCTGGTGACCTCATTTTGCGTGTGCGAGAGCTTCTAAGAGGATAGCAAAGGACATTAACATCATCTGACCTCATTTGACCGACACGTCGCTTCTGAGTCCATCCTGAAGGTCATTGACCACTGCTGACCTCATTTTGCGTGTCCGGGAGCTTCTTAGAAGATAGCAACTGTCATTGACCTCTGGTGATTTCATTTTGCGTGTCCGGGAGCGTCTGAGAAGGTAGCAAAGGTCATTGACCTCTGGTGACCTCATTTTGCGTCTCCGGGAGCTTCTGAGAAGGTGGCAAAGTTCATTGACCTCTGGTGACCTCATTTTGCGTGTGCGGGAGCTTCTTAGAAGATAGCAAAGGTCATTGACCTGTGGTGACCTCATTTTGCGTGTGCGGAGCTTCTAAGAGGATAGCAAAGGTCATTGACCTCGTCTGACCTCATTTGACCGACGCGGCGCTTCTGAGTCTATCCTGAAGATCATTGACCTCTGGTGACTTTATTTCGCTTCTCCGGGAGCGTCTTAGAGGATAGCAAAGGTCATTGACCTCATCTGTCCTCATTTGACCGCCGAGGCGCTTCTGAGTCTATCCTGAAGGTCATTGACCTCTGGTGACCTCATTTTGCGTGTCCGGGAGCTTCTAATAGGATAGCAAATGTCATTGACCTCATCTGACCTCATTTGACCGACGCGGCGCTTCTGAGTCTATCCTGATGGTCATTGACCTCTGGTGACCTCATTTTGCGTGTCCGGGAGCGTCTGAGAAGGTAGCAAAGGGCACTGACCTCTGGTGACCTCATTTTGCGTCTCTGGGAGCTTCTGAGAAGGTGGCAAAGTTCATTGACCTCTGGTGACCTCATTTTGCGCGTGCGGGAGCTTCTTAGAAGATAGCAAAGGTCATTGACCTGTGGTGACCTCATTTTGCGTGTGCGGAGCTTCTAAGAGGACAGCAAAGGTCATTGACCTCGTCTGACCTCATTTGACCGACGCGGCGCTTCTGAGTCTATCCTGAGGGTCATTGACCTCTGGTGACCTCATTTTGCGTGTCCGGGAGCGTCTTAGAGGATAGCAAAGGTCATTGACCTCATCTGACCTCATTTGACCGCCGCGGCTCTTCTGAGTCTAACCTGAAGTTCATTGACCTCTGGTGACCTCATTTTGCGTGTGCGGGATCTTCTAAGAAGATAGCAAAGGTCATTGAACTCATCTGACCTCATTTGACCGCCGCGGCGCTTCTGAGTCTATCCTTAAGGTCATTGTCCTCTGGTGACCTCATTTTGCGTTTGCGAGAGCTTCTAAGAGGATAGCAAAAGTCATTGACCTCATCTGACCTCATTTGACCGACGCGGCGCTTCTGAGTCTATCCTGAAGGTCATTGACCTCTGGTGACATCATTTTGCGTGTCCGGGAGCGTCTGAGAAGGTAGCAAAGGTCATTGACCTCTGGTGACCTCATTTTGCGTGTCCGGGAGCGTCTGAGAAGGTAGCAAAGGTCATTGACCTCTGGTGACCTCATTTTGCGTCTCCGGGAGCTTCTGAGAAGGTGGCAAAGTTCATTGACCTCTGGTGACCTCATTTTGCGTGTGCGGGAGCTTCTTAGAAGATAGCAAAGGTCATTGACCTGCGGTGACCTCATTTTGCGTGTGCGGAGCTTCTAAGAGGATAGCAAAGGTCATTGACCTCGTCTGACCTCATTTGACCGACGCGGCGCTTCTGAGTCTATCCTGAGGGTCATTGCCCTCTGGTGACCTCATTTTGCGTGTCCGGGAGCGTCTTAGAGGATAGCAAAGGTCATTGACCTCATCTGTCCTCATTTGACCGCCGAGGCGCTTCTGAGTCTATCCTGAAGGTCATTGAATTCTGGTGACCTCATTTTGCATGTCCGGGAGCTTCTTAGAAGATAGCAAAGGTCATTGCCCTCTGGTGATCTCATTTTGCGTGTGCGGGAGCTTCTAATAGGATAGCAAATGTCATTGACCTCATCTGACCTCATTTGACCGACGCGGCGCTTCTGAGTCTATCCTGAAGGTCATTGACCTCTGTTGACCTCATTTTGCGTGTCGGGAGCGTCTGAGAAGGTAGCAAATGTCATTGACCACTGGTGACCTCATTTTACGTCTCCGGGAGCTTCTGAGAAGGTGGCAAAGTTCATTGACCTCTGGTGACCTCATTTTGCGTGTGCGGGAGCTTCTTAGAAGATAGCAAAGGTCATTGACCTGCGGTGACCTCATTTTGCGTGTGCGGAGCTTCTAAGAGGATAGCAAAGGTCATTGACCTCGTCTGACCTCATTTGACCGACGCGGCGCTTCTGAGTCTATCCTGAGGGTCATTGACCTCTGGTGACCTCATTTTGCGTGTCCGGGAGCGTCTTAGATGATAGCAAAGGTCATTGACCTCATCTGTCCTCATTTGACCGCCGAGGCGCTTCTGAGTCTATCCTGAAGGTCATTCACCTCTGGTGACCTCATTTTGCGTCTCCGGGAGCGTCTTGGAAGATAGCAAAGGTCATTGACCTCATCTGACCTCATTTGACCGACGCGGCGCTTCTGAGTCTATCCTGAAGGTCATTGACCTCTGGTGACCTCATTTTGCGTGTCCGGGAGCGTCTGAGATGGTAGCAAAGGTCAATGACCTCTGGTGACCTCATTTTGCGTCTCCGGGAGCTTCTGAGAAGGTGGCAAAGTTCATTGATCTCTGGTGACCTCATTTTGCGTGTGCGGGAACTTCTTAGATGATAGCAAAGGTCATTGACCTGTGGTGACCTCATTTTGCGTGTGCGGAGCTTCTAAGAGGATAGCAAAGGCCATTGAACTCATCTGACCTCATTTGACCGCCGCGGCGCATCTGAGTCTATCCTGAAGGTCATTGTCCTCTGGTGACCTCATTTTGCGTGTCCGGGAGCGTCCTAGAGGATAGCAAAGGTCATTGACCTCATCTGTCCTCATTTGACCGCCGAGGCGCTTCTGAGTCTATCCTGAAGGTCATTGACCTCTGGTGACCTCATTTTGCGTGTCCGGGAGCTTCTAAGAGGATAGCAAATGTCATTGACCTCATCTGACCTCATTTGACCGACGCGGCGCTTCTGAGTCTATCCTGAAGGTCATTGACCTCTGGTGACATCATTTTGCGTGTCCGGGAGCGTCTGAGAAGGTAGCAAAGGGCACTGACCTCTGGCGACCTCATTTAGCGTCTCTGGGAGCTTCTGAGAAGGTCGCAAAGTTCATTGACCTCTGGTGACCTCATTTTGCGTGTGCGGGAGCTTCTTAGAAGATAGCAAAGGTCATTGACCTGTGGTGACCTCATTTTGCGTGTGCGGAGCTTCTAAGAGGATAGCAAAGGTCATTGAACTCATCTGACCTCATTTGACCGCCGAGGCGCATCTGAGTCTATCCTGAAGGTCATTGTCCTCTGGTGACCTCATTTTGCGTGTCCGGGAGCGTCTTAGAGGATAGCAAAGGTCATTGACCTCATCTGTCCTCATTTGACCGCCGAGGCGCTTCTGAGTCTATCCTGAAGGTCATTGACCTCTGGTGACCTCATTTTGCGTCTCCGGGAGCGTCTTGGAAGATAGCCAAGTTCATTGACCTCATCTGACCTCATTTGACCGACGCGGCGCTTCTGAGTCTATCCTGATGGTCATTGACCTCTGGTGACCTCATTTTGCGTGTCCGGGAGCGTCTGAGAAGGTAGCAAAGGGCACTGACCTCTGGCGACCTCATTTAGCGTCTCTGGGAGCTTCTGAGAAGGTCGCAAAGTTCATTGACCTCTGGTGACCTCATTTTGCGTGTGCGGGATCTTCTAAGAAGATAGCAAAGGTCATTGAACTCATCTGACCTCATTTGACCGCCGCGGCGCTTCTGAGTCTATCCTGAAGGTCATCGTCCTCTGGTGACCTCATTTTGCGTGTCCGGGAGCGTCCTAGAGGATAGCAAAGGTCATTGAACACATCTGTCCTCAGTTGACCGCCGAGGCGCTTCTGAGTCTATCCTGAAGGTCATTCACCTCTGGTGACCTCATTTTGCGTCTCCGGGAGCGTCTTGGAAGATAGCAAAGGTCATTGACCTCATCTGACCTCATTTGACCGACGCGGCGCTTCTGAGTCTATCCTGAAGGTCATTGACCTCTGGTGACCTCATTTTGCGTGTCCGGGAGCGTCTGAGATGGTAGCAAAGGTCAATGACCTCTGGTGACCTCATTTTGCGTCTCCGGGAGCTTCTGAGAAGGTGGCAAAGTTCATTGATCTCTGGTGACCTCATTTTGCGTGTGCGGGAACTTCTTAGATGATAGCAAAGGTCATTGACCTGTGGTGACCTCATTTTGCGTGTGCGGAGCTTCTAAGAGGATAGCAAAGGCCATTGAACTCATCTGACCTCATTTGACCGCCGCGGCGCATCTGAGTCTATCCTGAAGGTCATTGTCCTCTGGTGACCTCATTTTGCGTGTCCGGGAGCGTCCTAGAGGATAGCAAAGGTCATTGACCTCATCTGTCCTCATTTGACCGCCGAGGCGCTTCTGAGTCTATCCTGAAGGTCATTGACCTCTGGTGACCTCATTTTGCGTCTCCGGGAGCGTCTTGGAAGATAGCAAAGGTCATTGACCTCATCTGACCTCATTTGACCGACGCGGCGCTTCTGAGTCTATCCTGAAGGTCATTGACCTCTGGTGACCTCATTTTGCGTGTCCGGGAGCGTCTGAGATGGTAGCAAAGGTCAATGACCTCTGGTGACCTCATTTTGCGTCTCCGGGAGCTTCTGAGAAGGTGGCAAAGTTCATTGATCTCTGGTGACCTCATTTTGCGTGTGCGGGAACTTCTTAGATGATAGCAAAGGTCATTGACCTGTGGTGACCTCATTTTGCGTGTGCGGAGCTTCTAAGAGGATAGCAAAGGCCATTGAACTCATCTGACCTCATTTGACCGCCGCGGCGCATCTGAGTCTATCCTGAAGGTCATTGTCCTCTGGTGACCTCATTTTGCGTGTCCGGGAGCGTCCTAGAGGATAGCAAAGGTCATTGACCTCATCTGTCCTCATTTGACCGCCGAGGCGCTTCTGAGTCTATCCTGAAGGTCATTGACCTCTGGTGACCTCATTTTGCGTGTCCGGGAGCTTCTAAGAGGATAGCAAATGTCATTGACCTCATCTGACCTCATTTGACCGACGCGGCGCTTCTGAGTCTATCCTGAAGGTCATTGACCTCTGGTGACATCATTTTGCGTGTCCGGGAGCGTCTGAGAAGGTAGCAAAGGTCATTGACCTCTGGTGACCTCATTTTGCGTCTCCGGGAGCTTCTGAGAAGGTGGCAAAGTTCATTGACCTCTGGTGACCTCATTTTGCGTGTGCGGGAGCTTCTTAGAAGATAGCAAAGGTCATTGACCTGTGGTGACCTCATTTTGCGTGTGCGGAGCTTCTAAGAGGATAGCAAAGGTCATTGAACTCATCTGACCTCATTTGACCGCCGAGGCGCATCTGAGTCTATCCTGAAGGTCATTGTCCTCTGGTGACCTCATTTTGCGTGTCCGGGAGCGTCTTAGAGGATAGCAAAGGTCATTGACCTCATCTGTCCTCATTTGACCGCCGAGGCGCTTCTGAGTCTATCCTGAAGGTCATTGACCTCTGGTGACCTCATTTTGCGTCTCCGGGAGCGTCTTGGAAGATAGCCAAGTTCATTGACCTCATCTGACCTCATTTGACCGACGCGGCGCTTCTGAGTCTATCCTGATGGTCATTGACCTCTGGTGACCTCATTTTGCGTGTCCGGGAGCGTCTGAGAAGGTAGCAAAGGGCACTGACCTCTGGCGACCTCATTTAGCGTCTCTGGGAGCTTCTGAGAAGGTCGCAAAGTTCATTGACCTCTGGTGACCTCATTTTGCGTGTGCGGGATCTTCTAAGAAGATAGCAAAAGTCATTGAACTCATCTGACCTCATTTGACCGCCGCGGCGCTTCTGAGTCTATCCTGAAGGTCATCGTCCTCTGGTGACCTCATTTTGCGTGTCCGGGAGCGTCCTAGAGGATAGCAAAGGTCATTGAACACATCTGTCCTCAGTTGACCGCCGAGGCGCTTCTGAGTCTATCCTGAAGGTCATTGACCTTTGGTGACCTCATTTTGCGTGTCCGGGAGCTTCTAAGAGGATAGCAAAGGTCATTGACCTCATCTGACCTCATTTGACCGACGCGGCGCTTCTGAGTCTATCCTGAAGGTCATTGACCTCTGGTGACATCATTTTGCGTGTCCGGGAGGGTCTGAGAAGGTAGCAAAGGTCATTGACCTCTGGTGACCTCATTTTGCGTCTCCGGGAGCTTCTGAGAAGGTGGCAAAGTTCATTGACCTCTGGTGACCTCATTTTGCGTGTGCGGGAGCTTCTTAGAAGATAGCAAAGTTCATTGACCTGTGGTGACCTCATTTTGCGTGTGCGGAGCTTCTAAGAGGATAGCAAAGGTCATTGAACTCATCTGACCTCATTTGACCGCCGAGGCGCATCTGAGTCTATCCTGAAGGTCATTGTCCTCTGGTGACCTCATTTTGCGTGTCCGGGAGCGTCTTAGAGGATAGCAAAGGTCATTGACCTCATCTGTCCTCATTTGACCGCCGAGGCGCTTCTGAGTCTATCCTGAAGGTCATTCACCACTGGTGACCTCATTTTGCGTGTCCTGGAGCTTCTTAGAAGATAGCAAAGGTCATTGCACTCTGGTGACCTCATTTTGCGTGTGCGGGAGCTTCTTAGAAGATAGCAAAGGTCATTGACCTCTGGTGACCTCATTTTGCGTGTGCGAGATCTTCTAAGAGGATAGCAAAGGACATTAACATCATCTGACCTCATTTGAGCGACACGTCGCTTCTGAGTCCATCCTGAAGGTCATTGACCACTGGTGGCCTCATTTTGCTTGTCCGGGAGCGTCTTTAACGATAGCAAAGGTCATTGGCCTCTGCTGACCTCATTTTGCGTGTCCGGGAGCTTCTTAGAAGATAGCAACGGTCATTGACCTCTGGTGATCTCATTTTGCGTGTCCGGGAGCGTCTGAGAAGGTAGCAAAGGTCATTGACCTCTGGTGACCTCATTTTGCGTCTCCGGGAGCTTCTGAGAAGGTGGCAAAGTTCATTGACCTCTGGTGACCTCATTTTGCGTGTGCGGGAGCTTCTTAGAAGATAGCAAAGGTCATTGACCTGTGGTGACCTCATTTTGCGTGTGCGGAGCTTCTAAGAGGATAGCAAAGGTCATTGACCTCGTCTGACCTCATTTGACCGACGCGGCGCTTCTGAGTCTATCCTGAAGATCATTGACCTCTGGTGACTTTATTTCGCGTCTCCGGGAGCGTCCTAGAGGATAGCAAAGGTCATTGAACACATCTGTCCTCATTTGACCGCCGAGGCGCTTCTGAGTCTATCCTGAAGGTCATTGACCACTGGTGACCTCATTTTGCGTGTCCGGGAGCTTCTTAGAAGATAGCAAAGGTCATTGCCCTCTGGTGACCTCATTTTGCGTGTGCGGGAGCTTCTTAGAAGATAGCAACGGTCATTGAACTCTGGTGATCTCATTTTGCGTGTCCGGGAGCGTCTGAGAAGGTAGCAAATGTCATTGACCTCTGGTGACCTCATTTTGCGTCTCCGGGAGCTTCTGAGAAGGTGGCAAAGTTCATTGACCTCTGGTGACCTCATTTTGCGTGTGCGGGAGCTTCTTAGAAGATAGCAAAGGTCATTGACCTGTGGTGACCTCATTTTGCGTGTGCGGAGCTTCTAATAGGATAGCAAAGGTCATTGATCTCGTCTGACCTCATTTGACCGACGCGGCGCTTCTGAGTCTATCCTGAAGATCATTGACCTCTGGTGACTTTATTTCGCGTCTCCGGGAGAGTCTTAGAGGATAGCAAAGGTCATTGACCTCATCTGTCCTCATTTGACCGCCGAGGCGCTTCTGAGACTATCCTGAAGGTCATTGACCACTGGTGACCTCATTTTGCGTGTCCGGGAGCTTCTTAGAAGATAGCAAAGGTCATTGCCCTCTGGTGACCTCATTTTGCGTGTGCGGGAGCTTCTTAGAAGATAGCAACGGTCATTGAACTCTGGTGATCTCATTTTGCGAGTCCGGGAGCGTCTGAGAAGGTAGCAAAGGTCATTGACCTCTGATGACCTCATTTTGCGTCTCCGGGAGCTTCTGAGAAGGTGGCAAAGTTCATTGACCTCTGGTGACCTCATTTTGCGTGTGCGGGAGCTTCTTAGAAGATAGCAAAGGTCATTGACCTTTGGTCACCTCATTTTGCGTGTGCGGAGCTTCTAAGAGGATAGCAAAGGTCATTGACCTCGTCTGACCTCATTTGACCGACGCGGCGCTTCTGAGTCTCTCCTGAAGATCATTGACCTCTGGTGACTTCATTTCGCGTCTCCGGGAGAGTCTTGGAAGATAGCAAAGGTCATTGACATCTGGTGACCTCATTTTTCGTGTCCGGGAGCTTCTAAGAGGATAGCAAATGTCATTGACCTCAACTGACCTCATTTGACCGACGCGGCGCTTCTGAGTCTATCCTGAAGGTCATTGCCCTCTGGTGACCACATTTTGCGTGTGCGGGAGCTTCTAATAGGATAGCAAAGGTCATTGACCTCATCTGACCACATTTGACCGACGCGGCGCTTCTAAGTCTATCCTGAAGGTCATTGACCTCTAGCGACCTCATTTTGCGTGTCCGGGAGCTTCTTAGGAGATAGCAAAGGTCATTGCCCTCTGGTGACCTCATTTTGCGTGTGCGGGAGCTTCTAATAGGATGGCAAAGGTCATTGACCTCATCTGACCTCATTTGACCGACGCGGCTCTTCTGAGTCTAACCTGAAGTTCATTGACCTCTGGTGACCTCATTTTGCGTGTGCGGGATCTTCTAAGAAGATAGCAAAAGTCATTGAACTCATCTGACCTCATTTGACCGCCGCGGCGCTTCTGAGTCTATCCTGAAGGTCATTGTCCTCTGGTGACCTCATTTTGCGTTTGCGAGAGCTTCTAAGAGGATAGCAAAAGTCATTGAACTCATTTGACCTCATTTGACCGCCGCGGCGCTTCTGAGTCTATCCTGAAGGTCATTGACTTCTGGTGACCTCATTTTGCATGTCCGGGAGCTTCTTAGAAGATAGCAAAGGTCATTGCCCTCTGGTGATCTCATTTTGCGTGTGCTGGAGCTTCTAATAGGATAGCAAAGGTCATTGACCTCATCTGACCTCATTTGACCGACGCGGCGCTTCTGAGTCTATCCTGATGGTCATTGACCTCTGGTGACCTCATTTTGCGTGTCCGGGAGCGTCTGAGAAGGTAGTAAAGGGCACTGACCTCTGGTGACCTCATTTTGCGTCTCTGGGAGCTTCTGAGAATGTGGCAAAGTTCATTGACCTCTGGTGACCTCATTTTGCGTGTGCGGGAGCTTCTTAGAAGATAGCAAAGGTCATTGACCTGTGGTGACCTCATTTTGCGTGTGCGGAGCTTCTAAGAGGACAGCAAAGGTCATTGACCTCGTCTGACCTCATTTGACCTACGCGGCGCTTCTGAGTCTATCCTGAGGGTCATTGACCTCTGGTGACCTCATTTTGCGTGTCCGGGAGCGTCTTAGAGGATAGCAAAGGTCATTGACCTCATATGTCCTCATTTGACCGCCGAGGCGCTTCTGAGTCTATCCTGAAGGTCATTGACCACTGGTGACCTCATTTTGCGTGTCCGGGAGCTTCTTAGAAGCTAGCAAAGGTCATTGCCCTCTGGTGACCTCATTTTGCGTGTGCGGGAGCTTCTGAGAAGGTGGCAAAGTTCATTGACCTCTGGTGACCACATTTTGCGTGTCCGGGGCGTCTTAGAAGGTAGCAAAGTTCATTGACCTCTGGTGACCTAATTTTGCGTGTCCGGGGCGTCTTAGAAGGTAGCAAAGGTCATTGACTTCTGGTGACCTCATTTTGCGTGTCCGGGGCGTCTTAGAAGGTAGCAAAGGTCATTGACCTCTGGTGACTTCATTTTGCGTGTCCGTGGCGTCTTAGAAGGTAGCAAAGGTCATTGACCTCTGGTGACCTCATTTTGCGTGTCCGGGGCGTCTTAGAAGGTAGCAAAGTTCATTGACCTCTGGTGACCTCATTATGCGTGTCCGGGAGCGTCTTAGAGGATAGCAAAGGTCATTGACCTCATCTGTCCTCATTTGACCGCCGAGGCGCTTCTGAGTCTATCCTGAAGGTCATTGACCTCTGGTGACCTCATTTTGCGCCTCCGGGAGCGTCTTGGAAGATAGCAAAGGTCATTGACCTCATCTGACCTCATTTGACCGACGCGGCGCTTCTGAGTCTATCCTGAATGTCATTGACCTCTGGTGACCTCATTTTACGTGTCCGGGAGCGTCTGAGATGGTAGCAAAGGTCAATGACCTCTGGTGACCTCATTTTGCGTCTCCGGGAGCTTCTGAGAAGGTGGCAAAGTTCATTGATCTCTGGTGACCTCATTTTGCGTGTGCGGGAGCTTCTTAGAAGATAGCAAAGGTCATTGCCCTCTGGTGTCCTCATTTTGCGTGTGCGGGAGCTTCTTAGAAGATAGCAAAGGTCATTGACCTGTGGTGACATCATTTTGCGTGTGCGGAGCTTCTAAGAGGATAGCAAAGGTCATTGAACTCATCTGACCTCATTTGACCGCCGCGGCGCATCTGAGTCTATCCTGAAGGTCATTGTCCTCTGGTGACCTCATTTTGCGTGTCCGGGAGCGTCTTAGAGGATAGCAAAGGACATTGACCTCTTCTGTCCTCATTTGACCGCCGAGGCGCTTCTGAGTCTATCCTGAAGGTCATTGACCTCTGGTGACCTCATTTTGCGTGTCCGGGAGCTTCTAAGAGGATAGCAAAGGTCATTGACCTCATCTGACCTCATTTGACCAACGCGGCGCTTCTGAGTCTATCCTAAAGGTCATTGACCTCTGGTGACATCATTTTGCGTGTCCGGGAGCGTCTGAGAAGGTAGCAAAGGTCATTGACCTCTGGTGACCTCATTTTGCGTGTCCGGGAGCGTCTGAGAAGGTAGCAAAGGTCATTGACCTCTGGTGACCTCATTTTGCGTCTCCGGGAGCTTCTGAGAAGGTGGCAAAGTTCATTGACCTCTGGTGACCTCATTTTGCGTGTGCGGGAGCTTCTTAGAAGATAGCAAAGGTCATTGACCTGCGGTGACCTCATTTTGCGTGTGCGGAGCTTCTAAGAGGATAGCAAAGGTCATTGACCTCGTCTGACCTCATTTGACCGACGCGGCGCTTCTGAGTCTATCCTGAGGGTCATTGCCCTCTGGTGACCTCATTTTGCGTGTCCGGGAGCGTCTTAGAGGATAGCAAAGGTCATTGACCTCATCTGTCCTCATTTGACCGCCGAGGCGCTTCTGAGTCTATCCTGAAGGTCATTGACCTCTGGTGACCTCATTTTGCGTCTCCGGGAGCGTCTTGGAAGATAGCAAAGGTCATTGACCTCATCTGACCTCATTTGCCCGACGCGGCGCTTCTGAGTCTATCCTGAATGTCATTGACCTCTGGTGACCTCATTTTACGTGTCCGGGAGCGTCTGAGATGGTAGCAAAGGTCAATGACCTCATCTGACCTCATTTGCCCGACGCGGCGCTTCTGAGTCTATCCTGAATGTCATTGACCTCTGGTGACCTCATTTTACGTGTCCGGGAGCGTCTGAGATGGTAGCAAAGGTCAATGAACTCTGGTGACCTCATTTTGCGTCTCCGGGAGCTTCTGAGAAGGTGGCAAAGTTCATTGATCTCTGGTGACCTCATTTTGCGTGTGCGGGAGCTTCTTAGAAGATAGCAAAGGTCATTGCCCTCTGGTGTCCTCATTTTGCGTGTGCGGGAGCTTCTTAGAAGATAGCAAAGGTCATTGACCTGTGGTGACATCATTTTGCGTGTGCGGAGCTTCTAAGAGGATAGCAAAGGTCATTGAACTCATCTGACCTCATTTGACCGCCGCGGCGCATCTGAGTCTATCCTGAAGGTCATTGTCCTCTGGTGACCTCATTTTGCGTGTCCGGGAGCGTCTTAGAGGATAGCAAAGGACATTGACCTCTTCTGTCCTCATTTGACCGCCGAGGCGCTTCTGAGTCTATCCTGAAGGTCATTGACCTCTGGTGACCTCATTTTGCGTGTCCGGGAGCGTCTTAGAGGATAGCAAAGGTCATTGACCTCATCTGTCCTCATTTGACCGCCGAGGCGCTTCTGAGTCTATCCTGAAGGTCATTGACCTCTGGTGACCTCATTTTGCGTCTCCGGGAGCGTCTTGGAAGATAGCCAAGTTCATTGACCTCATCTGACCTCATTTGACCGACGCGGCGCTTCTGAGTCTATCCTGATGGTCATTGACCTCTGGTGACCTCATTTTGCGTGTCCGGGAGCGTCTGAGAAGGTAGCAAAGGGCACTGACCTCTGGCGACCTCATTTTGCGTCTCTGGGAGCTTCTGAGAAGGTCGCAAAGTTCATTGACCTCTGGTGACCTCATTTTGCGTGTGCGGGATCTTCTAAGAAGATAGCAAAGGTCATTGAACTCATCTGACCTCATTTGACCGCCGCGGCGCTTCTGAGTCTATCCTGAAGGTCATCGTCCTCTGGTGACCTCATTTTGCGTGTCCGGGAGCGTCCTAGAGGATAGCAAAGGTCATTGAACACATCTGTCCTCAGTTGACCGCCGAGGCGCTTCTGAGTCTATCCTGAAGGTCATTGACCTTTGGTGACCTCATTTTGCGTGTCCGGGAGCTTCTAAGAGGATAGCAAAGGTCATTGACCTCATCTGACCTCATTTGACCGACGCGGCGCTTCTGAGTCTATCCTGAAGGTCATTGACCTCTGGTGACATCATTTTGCGTGTCCGGGAGGGTCTGAGAAGGTAGCAAAGGTCATTGACCTCTGGTGACCTCATTTTGCGTCTCCGGGAGCTTCTGAGAAGGTGGCAAAGTTCATTGACCTCTGGTGACCTCATTTTGCGTGTGCGGGAGCTTCTTAGAAGATAGCAAAGTTCATTGACCTGTGGTGACCTCATTTTGCGTGTGCGGAGCTTCTAAGAGGATAGCAAAGGTCATTGAACTCATCTGACCTCATTTGACCGCCGAGGCGCATCTGAGTCTATCCTGAAGGTCATTGTCCTCTGGTGACCTCATTTTGCGTGTCCGGGAGCGTCTTAGAGGATAGCAAAGGTCATTGACCTCATCTGTCCTCATTTGACCGCCGAGGCGCTTCTGAGTCTATCCTGAAGGTCATTCACCACTGGTGACCTCATTTTGCGTGTCCTGGAGCTTCTTAGAAGATAGCAAAGGTCATTGCACTCTGGTGACCTCATTTTGCGTGTGCGGGAGCTTCTTAGAAGATAGCAAAGGTCATTGACCTCTGGTGACCTCATTTTGCGTGTGCGAGAGCTTCTAAGAGGATAGCAAAGGACATTAACATCATCTGACCTCATTTGAGCGACACGTCGCTTCTGAGTCCATCCTGAAGGTCATTGACCACTGGTGGCCTCATTTTGCTTGTCCGGGAGCGTCTTTAACGATAGCAAAGGTCATTGGCCTCTGCTGACCTCATTTTGCGTGTCCGGGAGCTTCTTAGAAGATAGCAACGGTCATTGACCTCTGGTGATCTCATTTTGCGTGTCCGGGAGCGTCTGAGAAGGTAGCAAAGGTCATTGACCTCTGGTGACCTCATTTTGCGTCTCCGGGAGCTTCTGAGAAGGTGGCAAAGTTCATTGACCTCTGGTGACCTCATTTTGCGTGTGCGGGAGCTTCTTAGAAGATAGCAAAGGTCATTGACCTGTGGTGACCTCATTTTGCGTGTGCGGAGCTTCTAAGAGGATAGCAAAGGTCATTGACCTCGTCTGACCTCATTTGACCGACGCGGCGCTTCTGAGTCTATCCTGAAGATCATTGACCTCTGGTGACTTTATTTCGCGTCTCCGGGAGCGTCCTAGAGGATAGCAAAGGTCATTGAACACATCTGTCCTCATTTGACCGCCGAGGCGCTTCTGAGTCTATCCTGAAGGTCATTGACCACTGGTGACCTCATTTTGCGTGTCCGGGAGCTTCTTAGAAGATAGCAAAGGTCATTGCCCTCTGGTGACCTCATTTTGCGTGTGCGGGAGCTTCTTAGAAGATAGCAACGGTCATTGAACTCTGGTGATCTCATTTTGCGTGTCCGGGAGCGTCTGAGAATGTAGCAAATGTCATTGACCTCTGGTGACCTCATTTTGCGTCTCCGGGAGCTTCTGAGAAGGTGGCAAAGTTCATTGACCTCTGGTGACCTCATTTTGCGTGTGCGGGAGCTTCTTAGAAGATAGCAAAGGTCATTGACCTGTGGTGACCTCATTTTGCGTGTGCGGAGCTTCTAATAGGATAGCAAAGGTCATTGATCTCGTCTGACCTCATTTGACCGACGCGGCGCTTCTGAGTCTATCCTGAAGATCATTGACCTCTGGTGACTTTATTTCGCGTCTCCGGGAGAGTCTTAGAGGATAGCAAAGGTCATTGACCTCATCTGTCCTCATTTGACCGCCGAGGCACTTCTGAGTCTATCCTGAAGGTCATTGACCACTGGTGACCTCATTTTGCGTGTCCGGGAGCTTCTTAGAAGATAGCAAAGGTCATTGCCCTCTGGTGACCTCATTTTGCGTGTGCGGGAGCTTCTTAGAAGATAGCAACGGTCATTGAACTCTGGTGATCTCATTTTGCGAGTCCGGGAGCGTCTGAGAAGGTAGCAAAGGTCATTGACCTCTGATGACCTCATTTTGCGTCTCCGGGAGCTTCTGAGAAGGTGGCAAAGTTCATTGACCTCTGGTGACCTCATTTTGCGTGTGCGGGAGCTTCTTAGAAGATAGCAAAGGTCATTGACCTTTGGTCACCTCATTTTGCGTGTGCGGAGCTTCTAAGAGGATAGCAAAGGTCATTGACCTCGTCTGACCTCATTTGACCGACGCGGCGCTTCTGAGTCTCTCCTGAAGATCATTGACCTCTGGTGACTTCATTTCGCGTCTCCGGGAGAGTCTTGGAAGATAGCAAAGGTCATTGACATCTGGTGACCTCATTTTTCGTGTCCGGGAGCTTCTAAGAGGATAGCAAATGTCATTGACCTCAACTGACCTCATTTGACCGACGCGGCGCTTCTGAGTCTATCCTGAAGGTCATTGCCCTCTGGTGACCACATTTTGCGTGTGCGGGAGCTTCTAATAGGATAGCAAAGGTCATTGACCTCATCTGACCACATTTGACCGACGCGGCGCTTCTAAGTCTATCCTGAAGGTCATTGACCTCTAGCGACCTCATTTTGCGTGTCCGGGAGCTTCTTAGGAGATAGCAAAGGTCATTGCCCTCTGGTGACCTCATTTTGCGTGTGCGGGAGCTTCTAATAGGATGGCAAAGGTCATTGACCTCATCTGACCTCATTTGACCGACGCGGCTCTTCTGAGTCTAACCTGAAGTTCATTGACCTCTGGTGACCTCATTTTGCGTGTGCGGGATCTTCTAAGAAGATAGCAAAAGTCATTGAACTCATCTGACCTCATTTGACCGCCGCGGCGCTTCTGAGTCTATCCTGAAGGTCATTGTCCTCTGGTGACCTCATTTTGCGTTTGCGAGAGCTTCTAAGAGGATAGCAAAAGTCATTGAACTCATTTGACCTCATTTGACCGCCGCGGCGCTTCTGAGTCTATCCTGAAGGTCATTGACTTCTGGTGACCTCATTTTGCATGTCCGGGAGCTTCTTAGAAGATAGCAAAGGTCATTGCCCTCTGGTGATCTCATTTTGCGTGTGCTGGAGCTTCTAATAGGATAGCAAAGGTCATTGACCTCATCTGACCTCATTTGACCGACGCGGCGCTTCTGAGTCTATCCTGATGGTCATTGACCTCTGGTGACCTCATTTTGCGTGTCCGGGAGCGTCTGAGAAGGTAGCAAAGGGCACTGACCTCTGGTGACCTCATTTTGCGTCTCTGGGAGCTTCTGAGAATGCGGCAAAGTTCATTGACCTCTGGTGACCTCATTTTGCGTGTGCGGGAGCTTCTTAGAAGATAGCAAAGGTCATTGACCTGTGGTGACCTCATTTTGCGTGTGCGGAGCTTCTAAGAGGACAGCAAAGGTCATTGACCTCGTCTGACCTCATTTGACCTACGCGGCGCTTCTGAGTCTATCCTGAGGGTCATTGACCTCTGGTGACCTCATTTTGCGTGTCCGGGAGCGTCTTAGAGGATAGCAAAGGTCATTGACCTCATATGTCCTCATTTGACCGCCGAGGCGCTTCTGAGTCTATCCTGAAGGTCATTGACCACTGGTGACCTCATTTTGCGTGTCCGGGAGCTTCTTAGAAGCTAGCAAAGGTCATTGCCCTCTGGTGACCTCATTTTGCGTGTGCGGGAGCTTCTGAGAAGGTGGCAAAGTTCATTGACCTCTGGTGACCTCATTTTGCGTGTGCGGGAGCTTCTTAGAAGATAGCAAAGGTCATTGACCTGTGGTGACCTCATTTTGCGTGTGCGGAGCTTCTAAGAGGATAGCAAAGGTCATTGACCTCGTCTGACCTCATTTGACCGACGCGGCGCTTCTGAGTCTCTCCTGAAGATCATTGACCTCTGGTGACTTCATTTCGCGTCTCCGGGAGAGTCTTGGAAGATAGCAAAGGTCATTGACATCTGGTGACCTCATTTTTCGTGTCCGGGAGCTTCTAAGAGGATAGCAAATGTCATTGACCTCAACTGACCTCATTTGACCGACGCGGCGCTTCTGAGTCTATCCTGAAGGTCATTGCCCTCTGGTGACCACATTTTGCGTGTGCGGGAGCTTCTAATAGGATAGCAAAGGTCATTGACCTCATCTGACCACATTTGACCGACGCGGCGCTTCTAAGTCTATCCTGAAGGTCATTGACCTCTGGTGACCTCATTTTGCGTGTCCGGGAGCTTCTAATAGGATAGCAAAGGTCATTGACCTCATCTGACTTCATTTGACCGACGCGGCGCTTCTGAGTCTATCCTGATGGTCATTGACCTCTGGTGACCTCATTTTGCGTGTCCGGGAGCGTCTGAGAAGGTAGCAAAGGGCACTGACCTCTGGCGACCTCATTTTGCGTCTCTGGGAGCTTCTGAGAAGGTGGCAAAGTTCATTGACCTCTGGTGACCTCACTTTGCGTGTGCGGGAGCTTCTTAGAAGATAGCAAAGGTCATTGACCTGTGGTGACCTCATTTTGTGTGTGCGGAGCTTCTAAGAGGACAGCAAAGGTCATTGACCTCGTCTGACCTCATTTGAGCGACGCGGCGCTTCTGAGTCTATCCTGAGGGTCATTGACCTCTGGTGACCTCATTTTGCGTGTCCGGGAGCGTCTTAGAAGATAGCAAAGGTCATTGACCTCATCTGACCTCATTTGACCGACGCGGCTCTTCTGAGTCTAACCTGAAGTTCATTGACCTCTGGTGACCTCATTTTGCGTGTGCGGGATCTTCTAAGAAGATAGCAAAGGTCATTGAACTCATCTGACCTCATTTGACCGCCGCGGCGCTTCTGAGTCTATCCTGAAGGTCATCGTCCTCTGGTGACCTCATTTTGCGTGTCCGGGAGCGTCCTAGAGGATAGCAAAGGTCATTGACCACATCTGTCCTCAGTTGACCGCCGAGGCGCTTCTGAGTCTATCCTGAAGGTCATTGACCTTTGGTGACCTCATTTTGCGTGTCCGGGAGCTTCTAAGAGGATAGCAAAGGTCATTGACCTCATCTGACCTCAATTGCCCGACGCGGCGCTTCTGAGTCTATCCTGAAGGTCATTGACCTCTGGTGACATCATTTTGCGTGTTCGGGAGCGTCTGAGAAGGTAGCAAAGGTCATTGACCTCTGGTGACCTCATTTTGCGTCTCCGGGAGCTTCTGAGAAGGTGGCAAAGTTCATTGACCTCTGGTGACCTCATTTTGCGTGTGCGGGAGCTTCTTAGAAGATACCAAAGGTCATTGACCTGTGGTACCTCATTTTGCGTGTGCGGAGCTTCTAAGAGGATAGCAAAGGTCATTGAACTCATCTGACCTCATTTGACCGCCGAGGCGCATCTGAGTCTATCCTGAAGGTCATTGACCTCTGGTGACCTCATTTTGCGTGTCCGGGAGCGTCCTAGAGGATAGCAAAGGTCATTGACCTCATCTGTCCTCATTTGACCGCCGAGGCGTTTCTGAGTCTAACCTGAAGGTCATTCACCACTGGTGACCTCATTTTGCGTGTCCTGGAGCTTCTTAGAAGATAGCAAAGGTCATTGCCCTCTGGTGACCTCATTTTGCGTGTGCGGGAGCTTCTAATAGGATGGCAAAGGTCATTGACCTCATCTGACCTCATTTGACCGACGCGGCTCTTCTGAGTCTAACCTGAAGTTCATTGACCTCTGGTGACCTCATTTTGCGTGTGCGGGATCTTCTAAGAAGATAGCAAAAGTCATTGAACTCATCTGACCTCATTTGACCGCCGCGGCGCTTCTGAGTCTATCCTGAAGGTCATTGTCCTCTGGTGACCTCATTTTGCGTTTGCGAGAGCTTCTAAGAGGGTAGCAAAAGTCATTGAACTCATTTGACCTCATTTGACCGCCGCGGCGCTTCTGAGTCTATCCTGAAGGTCATTGACTTCTGGTGACCTCATTTTGCATGTCCGGGAGCTTCTTAGAAGATAGCAAAGGTCATTGCCCTCTGGTGATCTCATTTTGCGTGTGCTGGAGCTTCTAATAGGATAGCAAAGGTCATTGACCTCATCTGACCTCATTTGACCGACGCGGCGCTTCTGAGTCTATCCTGATGGTCATTGACCTCTGGTGACCTCATTTTGCGTGTCCGGGAGCGTCTGAGAAGGTAGCAAAGGGCACTGACCTCTGGTGACCTCATTTTGCGTCTCTGGGAGCTTCTGAGAATGTGGCAAAGTTCATTGACCTCTGGTGACCTCATTTTGCGTGTGCGGGAGCTTCTTAGAAGATAGCAAAGGTCATTGACCTGTGGTGACCTCATTTTGCGTGTGCGGAGCTTCTAAGAGGACAGCAAAGGTCATTGACCTCGTCTGACCTCATTTGACCTACGCGGCGCTTCTGAGTCTATCCTGAGGGTCATTGACCTCTGGTGACCTCATTTTGCGTGTCCGGGAGCGTCTTAGAGGATAGCAAAGGTCATTGACCTCATATGTCCTCATTTGACCGCCGAGGCGCTTCTGAGTCTATCCTGAAGGTCATTGACCACTGGTGACCTCATTTTGCGTGTCCGGGAGCTTCTTAGAAGCTAGCAAAGGTCATTGCCCTCTGGTGACCTCATTTTGCGTGTGCGGGAGCTTCTGAGAAGGTGGCAAAGTTCATTGACCTCTGGTGACCTCATTTTGCGTGTGCGGGAGCTTCTTAGAAGATAGCAAAGGTCATTGACCTGTGGTGACCTCATTTTGCGTGTGCGGAGCTTCTAAGAGGATAGCAAAGGTCATTGACCTCGTCTGACCTCATTTGACCGACGCGGCGCTTCTGAGTCTCTCCTGAAGATCATTGACCTCTGGTGACTTCATTTCGCGTCTCCGGGAGAGTCTTGGAAGATAGCAAAGGTCATTGACATCTGGTGACCTCATTTTTCGTGTCCGGGAGCTTCTAAGAGGATAGCAAATGTCATTGACCTCAACTGACCTCATTTGACCGACGCGGCGCTTCTGAGTCTATCCTGAAGGTCATTGCCCTCTGGTGACCACATTTTGCGTGTGCGGGAGCTTCTAATAGGATAGCAAAGGTCATTGACCTCATCTGACCACATTTGACCGACGCGGCGCTTCTAAGTCTATCCTGAAGGTCATTGACCTCTGGTGACCTCATTTTGCGTGTCCGGGAGCTTCTAATAGGATAGCAAAGGTCATTGACCTCATCTGACTTCATTTGACCGACGCGGCGCTTCTGAGTCTATCCTGATGGTCATTGACCTCTGGTGACCTCATTTTGCGTGTCCGGGAGCGTCTGAGAAGGTAGCAAAGGGCACTGACCTCTGGCGACCTCATTTTGCGTCTCTGGGAGCTTCTGAGAAGGTGGCAAAGTTCATTGACCTCTGGTGACCTCACTTTGCGTGTGCGGGAGCTTCTTAGAAGATAGCAAAGGTCATTGACCTGTGGTGACCTCATTTTGTGTGTGCGGAGCTTCTAAGAGGACAGCAAAGGTCATTGACCTCGTCTGACCTCATTTGAGCGACGCGGCGCTTCTGAGTCTATCCTGAGGGTCATTGACCTCTGGTGACCTCATTTTGCGTGTCCGGGAGCGTCTTAGAAGATAGCAAAGGTCATTGACCTCATCTGACCTCATTTGACCGACGCGGCTCTTCTGAGTCTAACCTGAAGTTCATTGACCTCTGGTGACCTCATTTTGCGTGTGCGGGATCTTCTAAGAAGATAGCAAAGGTCATTGAACTCATCTGACCTCATTTGACCGCCGCGGCGCTTCTGAGTCTATCCTGAAGGTCATCGTCCTCTGGTGACCTCATTTTGCGTGTCCGGGAGCGTCCTAGAGGATAGCAAAGGTCATTGACCACATCTGTCCTCAGTTGACCGCCGAGGCGCTTCTGAGTCTATCCTGAAGGTCATTGACCTTTGGTGACCTCATTTTGCGTGTCCGGGAGCTTCTAAGAGGATAGCAAAGGTCATTGACCTCATCTGAACTCAATTGCCCGACGCGGCGCTTCTGAGTCTATCCTGAAGGTCATTGACCTCTGGTGACATCATTTTGCGTGTTCGGGAGCGTCTGAGAAGGTAGCAAAGGTCATTGACCTCTGGTGACCTCATTTTGCGTCTCCGGGAGCTTCTGAGAAGGTGGCAAAGTTCATTGACCTCTGGTGACCTCATTTTGCGTGTGCGGGAGCTTCTTAGAAGATAGCAAAGGTCATTGACCTGTGGTACCTCATTTTGCGTGTGCGGAGCTTCTAAGAGGATAGCAAAGGTCATTGAACTCATCTGACCTCATTTGACCGCCGAGGCGCATCTGAGTCTATCCTGAAGGTCATTGACCTCTGGTGACCTCATTTTGCGTGTCCGGGAGCGTCCTAGAGGATAGCAAAGGTCATTGACCTCATCTGTCCTCATTTGACCGCCGAGGCGTTTCTGAGTCTAACCTGAAGGTCATTCACCACTGGTGACCTCATTTTGCGTGTCCTGGAGCTTCTTAGAAGATAGCAAAGGTCATTGCCCTCTGGTGACCTCATTTTGCGTGTGCGAGAGCTTCTAAGAGGATAGCAAAGGACATTAACATCATCTGACCTCATTTGACCGACACGTCGCTTCTGAGTCCATCCTGAAGGTCATTGACCACTGGTGGCCTCATTTTGCTTGTCCGGGAGCGTCTTTAACGATAGCAAAGGTCATTGGCCTCTGCTGACCTCATTTTGCGTGTCCGGGAGCTTCTTAGAAGATAGCAACGGTCATTGACCTCTGGTGATCTCATTTTGCATGTCCGGGAGCGTCTGAGAAGGTAGCAAAGGTCATTGACCTCTGGTGACCTCATTTTGCGTCTCCGGGAGCTTCTGAGAAGGTGGCAAAGTTCATTGACCTCTGGTGACCTCATTTTGCGTGTGCGGGAGCTTCTTAGAAGATAGCAAAGGTCATTGACCTGTGGTGACCTCATTTTGCGTGTGCGGAGCTTCTAAGAGGATAGCAAAGGTCATTGACCTCGTCTGACCTCATTTGACCGACGCGGCGCTTCTGAGTCTATCCTGAAGATCATTGACCTCTGGTGACTTTATTTCGCGTCTCCGGGAGAGTCTTAGAGGATAGCAAAGGTCATTGACCTCATCTGTCCTCATTTGACCGCCGAGGCGCTTCTGAGTCTATCCTGAAGGTCATTGACCACTGGTGACCTCATTTTGCGTGTCCGGGAGCTTCTTAGAAGATAGCAAAGGTCATTGCCCTCTGGTGACCTCATTTTGCGTGTGCGGGAGCTTCTTAGAAGATAGCAACGGTCATTGAACTCTGGTGATCTCATTTTGCGTGTCCGGGAGCGTCTGAGAAGGTAGCAAAGGTCATTGACCTCTGGTGACCTCATTTTGCGTCTCCGGGAGCTTCTGAGAAGGTGGCAAAGTTCATTGACCTCTGGTGACCTCATTTTGCGTGTGCGGGAGCGTCTTAGAGGATAGCAAAGGTCATTGACCTCATCTGTCCTCATTTGACCGCCGAGGCGCATCTGAGTCTATCCTGAAGGTCATTGACCTCTGGTGACCTCATTTTGCGTGTCCGAGAGCTTCTAAGAGGATAGCAAAGGTCATTGACCTCATCTGTCCTCATTTGACCGCCGAGGTGCTTCTGAGTCTATCCTGAAGGTCATTGACCTCTGGTGACCTCATTTTGCGTGTCCGGGAGCTTCTAAGAGGATAGCAAAGGTCATTGACCTCATCTGACCTCATTTGACCGACGCGGCGCTTCTGAGTCTATCCAGAAGTTCATTGACCTCTGGTGACCTCATTTTGCGTGTCCGGGAGCGTCTTAGAAGATAGCAAAGGTCATTGACCTCATCTGACCTCATTTGACATACGCGGCGCTTCTGAGTCTATCCTGAAGGTCATTGAACTCTGGTGACCTCATTTTGCGTGTGCGGGATCTTCTAAGAAGATAGCAAAGGTCATTGAACTCATCTGACCTCATTTGACCGCCGCGGCGCTTCTGAGTCTATCCTTAAGGTCATTGTCCTCTGGTGACCTCATTTTGCGTTTGCGAGAGCTTCTAATAGGATAGCAATGGTCATTGACCTCATCTGAACTCATTTGAACGACGCGGCGCTTCTGAGTCTATCCTGAAGGTCATTGACCTCTGGTGACCTCATTTTGCGTGTGCGGGAGCTTCTAAGAAGATAGCAATGTTCATTGACCTCATCTGATCTCATCTGACCGCCGCGGCGCTTCTGAGTCCATCCTGAAGGTCATTGACCTCTGGAACCTCATTTTGCTTGTCCGGGAGCGTCTTAGAAGATAGCAAATGTCATTGACCTCTGGTGACCTCATTTTGCGTGTGCGGGATCTTCTAAGAAGATAGCAAAGGTCATTGACCTCATCTGACCTCATTTGACCGACGCGGCGCTTCTGAGTCTATCCTGAAGGTCATTGACCTCTGGTGACATCATTTTGCGTGTTCGGGAGCGTCAGAGAAGGTAGCAAAGGTCTTTGACCTCTGGTGACCTCATTTTGCGTCTCCGGGAGCTTCTGAGAAGGTAGCAAAGTTCATTGACTTCTGGTGACCTCATTTTGCGTGTGCGGGAGCTTCTTAGAAGATAGCAAAGGTCATTGACCTGTGGTACCTCATTTTGCGTGTGCGGAGCTTCTAAGAGGATAGCAAAGGTCATTGAACTCATCTGACCTCATTTGACCGCCGAGGCGCATCTGAGTCTATCCTGAAGGTCATTGTCCTCTGGTGACCTCATTTTGCGTGTCCGGGAGCGTCCTAGAGGATAGCAAAGGTCATTGACCTCATCTGTCCTCATTTGACCGCCGAGGCGCTTCTGAGTCTAACCTGAAGGTCATTCACCACTGGTGACCTCATTTTGCGTGTCCTGGAGCTTCTTAGAAGATAGCAAAGGTCATTGCCCTCTGGTGACCTCATTTTGCGTGTGCGAGAGCTTCTAAGAGGATAGCAAAGGACATTAACATCATCTGACCTCATTTGACCGACACGTCGCTTCTGAGTCCATCCTGAAGGTCATTGACCACTGGTGGCCTCATTTTGCTTGTCCGGGAGCGTCTTTAACGATAGCAAAGGTCATTGGCCTCTGCTGACCTCATTTTGCGTGTCCAGGAGCTTCTTAGAAGATAGCAACGGTCATTGACCTCTGGTGATCTCATTTTGCGTGTCCGGGAGCGTCTGAGAAGGTAGCAAAGGTCATTGACCTCTGGTGACCTCATTTTGCGTGTGCGGAGCTTCTAAGAGGATAGCAAAGGTCATTGACCTCGTCTGACCTCATTTGACCGACGCGGCGCTTCTGAGTCTATCCTGAAGATCATTGACCTCTGGTGACTTTATTTCGCGTCTCCGGGAGAGTCTTAGAGGATAGCAAAGGTCATTGACCTCATCTGTCCTCGTTTGACCGCCGAGGCGCTTCTGAGTCTATCCTGAAGGTCATTGACCACTGGTGACCTCATTTTGCGTGTCCGGGAGCTTCTTAGAAGATAGCAAAGGTCATTGCCCTCTGGTGACCTCATTTTGCGTGTGCGGGAGCTTCTTAGAAGATAGCAACGGTCATTGAACTCTGGTGATCTCATTTTGCGTGTCCGGGAGCGTCTGAGAAGGTAGCAAATGTCATTGACCTCTGGTGACCTCATTTTGCGTCTCCGGGAGCTTCTGAGAAGGTGGCAAAGTTCATTGACCTCTGGTGACCTCATTTTGCGTGTGCGGGAGCTTCTTAGAAGATAGCAAAGGTCATTGACCTGTGGTGACCTCATTTTGCGTGTGCGGAGCTTCTAAGAGGATAGCAAAGGTCATTGATCTCGTCTGACCTCATTTGACCGACGCTGCGCTTCTGAGTCTATCCTGAAGATCATTGACCTCTGGTGACTTTATTTCGCGTCTCCGGGAGAGTCTTAGAGGATAGCAAAGGTCATTGACCTCATCTGTCCTCATTTGACCGCCGAGGCGCTTCTGAGTCTATCCTGAAGGTCATTGACCACTGGTGACCTCATTTTGCGTGTCCGGGAGCTTCTTAGAAGATAGCAAAGGTCATTGCCCTCTGGTGACCTCATTTTGCGTGTGCGGGAGCTTCTTAGAAGATAGCAACGGTCATTGAACTCTGGTGATCTCATTTTGCGTGTCCGGGAGCGTCTGAGAAGGTAGCAAATGTCATTGACCTCTGGTGACCTCATTTTGCGTCTCCGGGAGCTTCTGAGAAGGTGGCAAAGTTCATTGACCTCTGGTGACCTCATTTTGCGTGTGCGGGAGCTTCTTAGAAGATAGCAAAGGTCATTGACCTGTGGTGACCTCATTTTGCGTGTGCGGAGCTTCTAAGAGGATAGCAAAGGTCATTGATCTCGTCTGACCTCATTTGACCGACGCTGCGCTTCTGAGTCTATCCTGAAGATCATTGACCTCTGGTGACTTTATTTCGCGTCTCCGGGAGAGTCTTAGAGGATAGCAAAGGTCATTGACCTCATCTGTCCTCATTTGACCGCCGAGGCGCTTCTGAGTCTATCCTGAAGGTCATTGTCCTCTGGTGACCTCATTTTGCGTTTGCGAGAGCTTCTAAGAGGATAGCAAAAGTCATTGTACTCATTTGACCTCATTTGACCGCCGCGGCGCTTCTGAGTCTATCCTGAAGGTCATTGACTTCTGGTGACCTCATTTTGCATGTCCGGGAGCTTCTTAGAAGATAGCAAAGGTCATTGCCCTCTGGTGATCTCATTTTGCGTGTGCTGGAGCTTCTAATAGGATAGCAAAGGTCATTGACCTCATCTGACCTCATTTGACCGACGCGGCGCTTCTGAGTCTATCCTGATGGTCATTGACCTCTGGTGACCTCATTTTGCGTGTCCGGGAGCGTCTGAGAAGGTAGCAAAGGGCACTGACCTCTGGTGACCTCATTTTGCGTCTCTGGGAGCTTCTGAGAATGTGGCAAAGTTCATTGACCTCTGGTGACCTCATTTTGCGTGTGCGGGAGCTTCTTAGAAGATAGCATATGTCATTGACCTGTGGTGACCTCATTTTGCGTGTGCGGAGCTTCTAAGAGGACAGCAAAGGTCATTGACCTCGTCTGACCTCATTTGACCTACGCGGCGCTTCTGAGTCTATCCTGAGGGTCATTGACCTCTGGTGACCTCATTTTGCGTGTCCGGGAGCGTCTTAGAGGATAGCAAATGTCATTGACCTCATATGTCCTCATTTGACCGCCGAGGCGCTTCTGAGTCTATCCTGAAGGTCATTGACCACTGGTGACCTCATTTTGCGTGTCCGGGAGCTTCTTAGAAGCTAGCAAAGGTCATTGCCCTCTGGTGACCTCATTTTGCGTGTGCGGGAGCTTCTGAGAAGGTGGCAAAGTTCATTGACCTCTGGTGACCTCATTTTGCGTGTGCGGGAGCTTCTTAGAAGATAGCAAAGGTCATTGACCTGTGGTGACCTCATTTTGCGTGTGCGGAGCTTCTAAGAGGATAGCAAAGGTCATTGATCTCGTCTGACCTCATTTGACCGACGCGGCGCTTCTGAGTCTATCCTGAAGATCATTGACCTCTGGTGACTTTATTTCGCGTCTCCGGGAGAGTCTTAGAGGATAGCAAAGGTCATTGACCTCATCTGTCCTCATTTGACCGCCGAGGCGCTTCTGAGTCTATCCTGAAGGTCATTGACCACTGGTGACCTCATTTTGCGTGTCCGGGAGCTTCTTAGAAGATAGCAAAGGTCATTGCCCTCTGGTGACCTCATTTTGCGTGTGCGGGAGCTTCTTAGAAGATAGCAACGGTCATTGAACTCTGGTGATCTCATTTTGCGAGTCCGGGAGCGTCTGAGAAGGTAGCAAAGGTCATTGACCTCTGATGACCTCATTTTGCGTCTCCGGGAGCTTCTGAGAAGGTGGCAAAGTTCATTGACCTCTGGTGACCTCATTTTGCGTGTGCGGGAGCTTCTTAGAAGATAGCAAAGGTCATTGACCTTTGGTCACCTCATTTTGCGTGTGCGGAGCTTCTAAGAGGATAGCAAAGGTCATTGACCTCGTCTGACCTCATTTGACCGACGCGGCGCTTCTGAGTCTCTCCTGAAGATCATTGACCTCTGGTGACTTCATTTCGCGTCTCCGGGAGAGTCTTGGAAGATAGCAAAGGTCATTGACATCTGGTGACCTCATTTTTCGTGTCCGGGAGCTTCTAAGAGGATAGCAAATGTCATTGACCTCAACTGACCTCATTTGACCGACGCGGCGCTTCTGAGTCTATCCTGAAGGTCATTGCCCTCTGGTGACCACATTTTGCGTGTGCGGGAGCTTCTAATAGGATAGCAAAGGTCATTGACCTCATCTGACCACATTTGACCGACGCGGCGCTTCTAAGTCTATCCTGAAGGTCATTGACCTCTAGCGACCTCATTTTGCGTGTCCGGGAGCTTCTTAGAAGATAGCAAAGGTCATTGCCCTCTGGTGACCTCATTTTGCGTGTGCGGGAGCTTCTAATAGGATGGCAAAGGTCATTGACCTCATCTGTCCTCATTTGACCGACGCGGCTCTTCTGAGTCTAACCTGAAGTTCATTGACCTCTGGTGACCTCATTTTGCGTGTGCGGGATCTTCTAAGAAGATAGCAAAGGTCATTGAACTCATCTGACCTCATTTGACCGCCGCGGCGCTTCTGAGTCTATCCTGAAGGTCATTGTCCTCTGGTGACCTCATTTTGCGTTTGCGAGAGCTTCTAAGAGGATAGCAAAAGTCATTGAACTCATTTGACCTCATTTGACCGCCGCGGCGCTTCTGAGTCTATCCTGAAGGTCATTGACTTCTGGTGACCTCATTTTGCATGTCCGGGAGCTTCTTAGAAGATAGCAAAGGTCATTGCCCTCTGGTGATCTCATTTTGCGTGTGCTGGAGCTTCTAATAGGATAGCAAAGGTCATTGACCTCATCTGACCTCATTTGACCGACGCGGCGCTTCTGAGTCTATCCTGATGGTCATTGACCTCTGGTGACCTCATTTTGCGTGTCCGGGAGCGTCTGAGAAGGTAGCAAAGGGCACTGACCTCTGGTGACCTCATTTTGCGTCTCTGGGAGCTTCTGAGAATGTGGCAAAGTTCATTGACCTCTGGTGACCTCATTTTGCGTGTGCGGGAGCTTCTTAGAAGATAGCAAAGGTCATTGACCTGTGGTGACCTCATTTTGCGTGTGCGGAGCTTCTAAGAGGACAGCAAAGGTCATTGACCTCGTCTGACCTCATTTGACCTACGCGGCGCTTCTGAGTCTATCCTGAGGGTCATTGACCTCTGGTGACCTCATTTTGCGTGTCCGGGAGCGTCTTAGAGGATAGCAAATGTCATTGACCTCATATGTCCTCATTTGACCGCCGAGGCGCTTCTGAGTCTATCCTGAAGGTCATTGACCACTGGTGACCTCATTTTGCGTGTCCGGGAGCTTCTTAGAAGCTAGCAAAGGTCATTGCCCTCTGGTGACCTCATTTTGCGTGTGCGGGAGCTTCTGAGAAGGTGGCAAAGTTCATTGACCTCTGGTGACCTCATTTTGCGTGTGCGGGAGCTTCTTAGAAGATAGCAAAGGTCATTGACCTGTGGTGACCTCATTTTGCGTGTGCGGAGCTTCTAAGAGGATAGCAAAGGTCATTGACCTCATCTGACCTCATTTGACCGACGCGGCGCTTCTGAGTCTCTCCTGAAGATCATTGACCTCTGGTGACTTCATTTCGCGTCTCCGGGAGAGTCTTGGAAGATAGCAAAGGTCATTGACATCTGGTGACCTCATTTTTCGTGTCCGGGAGCTTCTAAGAGGATAGCAAATGTCATTGACCTCAACTGACCTCATTTGACCGACGCGGCGCTTCTGAGTCTATCCTGAAGGTCATTGCCCTCTGGTGACCACATTTTGCGTGTGCGGGAGAATCTAATAGGATAGCAAAGGTCATTGACCTCACCTGACCACATTTGACCGACGCGGCGCTTCTAAGTCTATCCTGAAGGTCATTGACCTCTGGTGACCTCATTTTGCGTGTCCGGGAGCTTCTAATAGGATAGCAAAGGTCATTGACCTCATCTGACTTCATTTGACCGACGCGGCGCTTCTGAGTCTATCCTGATGGTCATTGACCTCTGGTGACCTCATTTTGCGTGTCCGGGAGCGTCTGAGAAGGTAGCAATGGGCACTGACCTCTGGCGACCTCATTTTGCGTCTCTGGGAGCTTCTGAGAAGGTGGCAAAGTTCATTGACCTCTGGTGACCTCACTTTGCGTGTGCGGGAGCTTCTTAGAAGATAGCAAAGGTCATTGACCTGTGGTGACCTCATTTTGCGTGTGCGGAGCTTCTAAGAGGACAGCAAAGGTCATTGACCTCGTCTGACCTCATTTGACCGACGCGGCGCTTCTGAGTCTATCCTGAGGGTCATTGACCTCTGGTGACCTCATTTTGCGTGTCCGGGAGCGTCTTAGAAGATAGCAAAGGTCATTGACCTCATCTGACCTCATTTGACCGACGCGGCTCTTCTGAGTCTAACCTGAAGTTCATTGACCTCTGGTGACCTCATTTTGCGTGTGCGGGATCTTCTAAGAAGATAGCAAAGGTCATTGAACTCATCTGACCTCATTTGACCGCCGCGGCGCTTCTGAGTCTATCCTGAAGGTCATCGTCCTCTGGTGACCTCATTTTGCGTGTCCGGGAGCGTCCTAGAGGATAGCAAAGGTCATTGACCACATCTGTCCTCAGTTGACCGCCGAGGCGCTTCTGAGTCTATCCTGAAGGTCATTGACCTTTGGTGACCTCATTTTGCGTGTCCGGGAGCTTCTAAGAGGATAGCAAAGGTCATTGACCTCATCTGACCTCAATTGCCCGACGCGGCGCTTCTGAGTCTATCCTGAAGGTCATTGACCTCTGGTGACATCATTTTGCGTGTTCGGGAGCGTCTGAGAAGGTAGCAAAGGTCATTGACCTCTGGTGACCTCATTTTGCGTCTCCGGGAGCTTCTGAGAAGGTGGCAAAGTTCATTGACCTCTGGTGACCTTATTTTGCGTGTGCGGGAGCTTCTTAGAAGATAGCAAAGGTCATTGACCTGTGGTACCTCATTTTGCGTGTGCGGAGCTTCTAAGAGGATAGCAAAGGTCATTGAACTCATCTGACCTCATTTGACCGCCGAGGCGCATCTGAGTCTATCCTGAAGGTCATTGACCTCTGGTGACCTCATTTTGCGTGTCCGGGAGCGTCCTAGAGGATAGCAAAGGTCATTGACCTCATCTGTCCTCATTTGACCGCCGAGGCGCTTCTGAGTCTAACCTGAAGGTCATTCACCACTGGTGACCTCATTTTGCGTGTCCTGGAGCTTCTTAGAAGATAGCAAAGGTCATTGCCCTCTGGTGACCTCATTTTGCGTGTGCGAGAGCTTCTAAGAGGATAGCAAAGGACATTAACATCATCTGACCTCATTTGACCGACACGTCGCTTCTGAGTCCATCCTGAAGGTCATTGACCACTGGTGGCCTCATTTTGCTTGTCCGGGAGCGTCTTTAACGATAGCAAAGGTCATTGGCCTCTGCTGACCTCATTTTGCGTGTCCGGGAGCTTCTTAGAAGATAGCAACGGTCATTGACCTCTGGTGATCTCATTTTGCATGTCCGGGAGCGTCTGAGAAGGTAGCAAAGGTCATTGACCTCTGGTGACCTCATTTTGCGTCTCCGGGAGCTTCTGAGAAGGTGGCAAAGTTCATTGACCTCTGGTGACCTCATTTTGCGTGTGCGGGAGCTTCTTAGAAGATAGCAAAGGTCATTGACCTGTGGTGACCTCATTTTGCGTGTGCGGAGCTTCTAAGAGGATAGCAAAGGTCATTGACCTCGTCTGACCTCATTTGACCGACGCGGCGCTTCTGAGTCTATCCTGAAGATCATTGACCTCTGGTGACTTTATTTCGCGTCTCCGGGAGAGTCTTAGAGGATAGCAAAGGTCATTGACCTCATCTGTCCTCATTTGACCGCCGAGGCGCTTCTGAGTCTATCCTGAAGGTCATTGACCACTGGTGACCTCATTTTGCGTGTCCGGGAGCTTCTTAGAAGATAGCAAAGGTCATTGCCCTCTGGTGACCTCATTTTGCGTGTGCGGGAGCTTCTTAGAAGATAGCAACGGTCATTGAACTCTGGTGATCTCATTTTGCGTGTCCGGGAGCGTCTGAGAAGGTAGCAAAGGTCATTGACCTCTGGTGACCTCATTTTGCGTCTCCGGGAGCTTCTGAGAAGGTGGCAAAGTTCATTGACCTCTGGTGACCTCATTTTGCGTGTGCGGGAGCGTCTTAGAGGATAGCAAAGGTCATTGACCTCATCTGTCCTCATTTGACCGCCGAGGCGCTTCTGAGTCTATCCTGAAGGTCATTGACCTCTGGTGACCTCATTTTGCGTGTCCGAGAGCTTCTAAGAGGATAGCAAAGGTCATTGACCTCATCTGTCCTCATTTGACCGCCGAGGTGCTTCTGAGTCTATCCTGAAGGTCATTGACCTCTGGTGACCTCATTTTGCGTGTCCGGGAGCTTCTAAGAGGATAGCAAAGGTCATTGACCTCATCTGACCTCATTTGACCGACGCGGCGCTTCTGAGTCTATCCAGAAGTTCATTGACCTCTGGTGACCTCATTTTGCGTGTCCGGGAGCGTCTTAGAAGATAGCAAAGGTCATTGACCTCATCTGACCTCATTTGACATACGCGGCGCTTCTGAGTCTATCCTGAAGGTCATTGAACTCTGGTGACCTCATATTTCGTGTGCGGGAGCTTCTAATAGGATGGCAAAGGTCATTGACCTCATCTGACCTCATTTGACCGACGCGGCTCTTCTGAGTCTAACCTGAAGTTCATTGACCTCTGGTGACCTCATTTTGCGTGTGCGGGATCTTCTAAGAAGATAGCAAAGGTCATTGAACTCATCTGACCTCATTTGACCGCCGCGGCGCTTCTGAGTCTATCCTTAAGGTCATTGTCCTCTGGTGACCTCATTTTGCGTTTGCGAGAGCTTCTAATAGGATAGCAATGGTCATTGACCTCATCTGAACTCATTTGAACGACGCGGCGCTTCTGAGTCTATCCTGAAGGTCATTGACCTCTGGTGACCTCATTTTGCGTGTGCGGGAGCTTCTAAGAAGATAGCAATGTTCATTGACCTCATCTGATATCATCTGACCGCCGCGGCGCTTCTGAGTCCATCCTGAAGGTCATTGACCTCTGGAACCTCATTTTGCTTGTCCGGGAGCGTCTTAGAAGATAGCAAATGTCATTGACCTCTGGTGACCTCATTTTGCGTGTGCGGGATCTTCTAAGAAGATAGCAAAGGTCATTGACCTCATCTGACCTCATTTGACCGACGCGGCGCTTCTGAGTCTATCCTGAAGGTCATTGACCTCTGGTGACATCATTTTGCGTGTTCGGGAGCGACTGAGAAGGTAGCAAAGGTCATTGACCTCTGGTGACCTCATTTTGCGTCTCCGGGAGCTTCTGAGAAGGTAGCAAAGTTCATTGACCTCTGGTGACCTCATTTTGCGTGTGCGGGAGCTTCTTAGAAGATAGCAAAGGTCATTGACCTGTGGTACCTCATTTTGCGTGTGCGGAGCTTCTAAGAGGATAGCAAAGGTCATTGAACTCATCTGACCTCATTTGACCGCCGAGGCGCATCTGAGTCTATCCTGAAGGTCATTGACCTCTGGTGATCTCATTTTGCGTGTCCGGGAGCGTCTGAGAAGGTAGCAAAGGTCATTGACCTCTGGTGACCTCATTTTGCGTCTCCGGGAGCTTCTGAGAAGGTGGCAAAGTTCATTGACCTCTGGTGACCTCATTTTGCGTGTGCGGGAGCTTCTTAGAAGATTGCAAAGGTCATTGACCTGTGGTGACCTCATTTTGCGTGTGCGGAGCTTCTAAGAGGATAGCAAAGGTCATTGACCTCGTCTGACCTCATTTGACCGACGCGGCGCTTCTGAGTCTATCCTGAAGATCATTGACCTCTGGTGACTTTATTTCGCGTCTCCGGGAGAGTCTTAGAGGATAGCAAAGGTCATTGACCTCATCTGTCCTCATTTGACCGCCGAGGCGCTTCTGAGTCTATCCTGAAGGTCATTGACCACTGGTGACCTCATTTTGCGTGTCCGGGAGCTTCTAAGAGGATAGCAAAGGTCATTGACCTCATCTGACCTCATTTGACCGACGCGGCGCTTCTGAGTCTATCCAGAAGTTCATTGACCTCTGGTGACCTCATTTTGCGTGTCCGGGAGCGTCTTAGAAGATAGCAAAGGTCATTGACCTCATCTGACCTCATTTGACATACGCGGCGCTTCTGAGTCTATCCTGAAGGTCATTGAACTCTGGTGACCTCATATTTCGTGTGCGGGAGCTTCTAATAGGAAGGCAAAGGTCATTGACCTCATCTGACCTCATTTGACCGACGCGGCTCTTCTGAGTCTAACCTGAAGTTCATTGACCTCTGGTGACCTCATTTTGCGTGTGCGGGATCTTCTAAGAAGATAGCAAAGGTCATTGAACTCATCTGACCTCATTTGACCGCCGCGGCGCTTCTGAGTCTATCCTTAAGGTCATTGTCCTCTGGTGACCTCATTTTGCGTTTGCGAGAGCTTCTAAGAGGATAGCAAAAGTCATTGAACTCATTTGACCTCATTTGACCGCCGCGGCGCTTCTGAGTCTATCCTGAAGGTCATTGACCTCTGTTGACCTCATTTTGCGTGTCCGGGAGCGTCTGAGAAGGTAGCAAATGTCATTGACCTCTGGTGACCTCATTTTGCGTGTGCGGGAGCTTCTAATAGGATAGCAAATGTCATTGACCTCATCTGACCTCATTTGACCGACGCGGCGCTTCTGAGTCTATCCTGAAGGTCATTGACCTCTGTTGACCTCATTTTGCGTGTCCGGGAGCGTCTGAGAAGGTAGCAAATGTCATTGACCTCTGGTGACCTCATTTTACGTCTCCGGGAGCTTCTGAGAAGGTGGCAAAGTTCATTGACCTCTGGTGACCTCATTTTGCGTGTGCGGGAGCTTCTTAGAAGATAGCAAAGGTCATTGACCTGCGGTGACCTCATTTTGCGTGTGCGGAGCTTCTAAGAGGATAGCAAAGGTCATTGACCTCTGGTGACCTCATTTTGCGTGTGCGAGAGCTTCTAAGAGGATAGCAAAGGACATTAACATCATCTGACCTCATTTGACCGACACGTCGCTTCTGAGTCCATCCTGAAGGTCATTGACCACTGGTGGCCTCATTTTGCTTGTCCGGGAGCGTCTTTAACGATAGCAAAGGTCATTGGCCTCTGCTGACCTCATTTTGCGTGTCCGGGAGCTTCTTAGAAGATAGCAACGGTCATTGACCTCTGGTGATCTCATTTTGCATGTCCGGGAGCGTCTGAGAAGGTAGCAAAGGTCATTGACCTCTGGTGACCTCATTTTGCGTCTCCGGGAGCTTCTGAGAAGGTGGCAAAGTTCATTGACCTCTGGTGACCTCATTTTGCGTGTGCGGGAGCTTCTTAGAAGATAGCAAATGTCATTGACCTGTGGTGACCTCATTTTGCGTGTGCGGAGCTTCTAAGAGGATAGCAAAGGTCATTGACCTCGTCTGACCTCATTTGACCGACGCGGCGCTTCTGAGTCTATCCTGAAGATCATTGACCTCTGGTGACTTTATTTCGCGTCTCCGGGAGAGTCTTAGAGGATAGCAAAGGTCATTGACCTCATCTGTCCTCATTTGACCGCCGAGGCGCTTCTGAGTCTATCCTGAAGGTCATTGACCACTGGTGACCTCATTTTGCGTGTCCGGGAGCTTCTTAGAAGATAGCAAAGGTCATTGCCCTCTGGTGACCTCATTTTGCGTGTGCGGGAGCTTCTTAGAAGATAGCAACGGTCATTGAACTCTGGTGATCTCATTTTGCGTGTCCGGGAGCGTCTGAGAAGGTAGCAAAGGTCATTGACCTCTGGTGACCTCATTTTGCGTCTCCGGGAGCTTCTGAGAAGGTGGCAAAGTTCATTGACCTCTGGTGACCTCATTTTGCGTGTGCGGGAGCGTCTTAGAGGATAGCAAAGCTCATTGACCTCATCTGTCCTCATTTGACCGCCGAGGCGCTTCTGAGTCTATCCTGAAGGTCATTGACCTCTGGTGACCTCATTTTGCGTGTCCGAGAGCTTCTAAGAGGATAGCAAAGGTCATTGACCTCATCTGTCCTCATTTGACCGCCGAGGTGCTTCTGAGTCTATCCTGAAGGTCATTGACCTCTGGTGACCTCATTTTGCGTGTCCGGGAGCGTCTTAGAAGATAGCAAAGGTCATTGACCTCATCTGACCTCATTTGACATACGCGGCGCTTCTGAGTCTATCCTGAAGGTCATTGAACTCTGGTGACCTCATATTTCGTGTGCGGGAGCTTCTAATAGGATGGCAAAGGTCATTGACCTCATCTGACCTCATTTGACCGACGCGGCTCTTCTGAGTCTAACCTGAAGTTCATTGACCTCTGGTGACCTCATTTTGCGTGTGCGGGATCTTCTAAGAAGATAGCAAAGGTCATTGAACTCATCTGACCTCATTTGACCGCCGCGGCGCTTCTGAGTCTATCCTTAAGGTCATTGTCCTCTGGTGACCTCATTTTGCGTGTCCGGGAGCGTCCTAGAGGATAGCAAAGGTCATTGACCTCATCTGTCCTCATTTGACCGCCGAGGCGCTTCTGAGTCTATCCTGAAGGTCATTGACCTCTGGTGACCTCATTTTGCGTGTCCGGGAGCTTCTAAGAGGATAGCAAATGTCATTGACCTCATCTGACCTCATTTGACCGACGCGGCGCTTCTGAGTCTATCCTGAAGGTCATTGACCTCTGGTGACATCATTTTGCGTGTCCGGGAGCGTCTGAGAAGGTAGCAAAGGTCATTGACCTCTGGTGACCTCATTTTGCGTCTCCGGGAGCTTCTGAGAAGGTGGCAAAGTTCATTGACCTCTGGTGACCTCATTTTGCGTGTGCGGGAGCTTCTTAGAAGATAGCAAAGGTCATTGACCTGTGGTGACCTCATTTTGCGTGTGCGGAGCTTCTAAGAGGATAGCAAAGGTCATTGAACTCATCTGACCTCATTTGACCGCCGAGGCGCATCTGAGTCTATCCTGAAGGTCATTGTCCTCTGGTGACCTCATTTTGCGTGTCCGGGAGCGTCTTAGAGGATAGCAAATGTCATTGACCTCATCTGTCCTCATTTGACCGCCGAGGCGCTTCTGAGTCTATCCTGAAGGTCATTGACCTCTGGTGACCTCATTTTGCGTGTCCGGGAGCTTCTAATAGGATAGCAAAGGTCATTGACCTCATCTGACCTCATTTGACCGACGCGGCGCTTCTGAGTCTATCCTGATGGTCATTGACCTCTGGTGACCTCATTTTGCGTGTCCGGGAGCGTCTGAGTAGGTAGCAAAGGGCACTGACCTCTGGTGACCTCATTTTGCGTCTCTGGGAGCTTCTGAGAAGGTGGCAAAGTTCATTGACCTCTGGTGACCTCATTTTGCGTGTGCGGGAGCTTCTTAGAAGATAGCAAAGGTCATTGACCTGTGGTGACCTCATTTTGCGTGTGCGGAGCTTCTAAGAGGACAGCAAAGGTCATTGACCTCGTCTGACCTCATTTGACCGACGCGGCGCTTCTGAGTCTATCCTGAGGGTCATTGACCTCTGGTGACCTCATTTTGCGTGTCCGGGAGCGTCTTAGAGGATAGCAAAGGTCATTGACCTCATCTGACCTCATTTGACCGACGCGGCTCTTCTGAGTCTAACCTGAAGTTCATTGACCTCTGGTGACCTCATTTTGCGTGTGCGGGATCTTCTAAGAAGATAGCAAAGGTCATTGAACTCATCTGACCTCATTTGACCGCCGCGGCGCTTCTGAGTCTATCCTGAAGGTCATCGTCCTCTGGTGACCTCATTTTGCGTGTCCGGGAGCCTCCTAGAGGATAGCAAAGGTCATTGACCACATCTGTCCTCAGTTGACCGCCGAGGCGCTTCTGAGTCTATCCTGAAGGTCATTGACCTTTGGTGACCTCATTTTGCGTGTCCGGGAGCTTCTAAGAGGATCGCAAAGGTCATTGACCTCATCTGACCTCATTTGACCGACGCGGCGCTTCTGAGTCTATCCTGAAGGTCACTGACCTCTGGTGACATCATTTTGCGTGTGCGGGAGCTTCTTAGAAGATAGCAAAGGTCATTGACCTGTGGTGACCTCATTTTGCGTGTGCGGAGCTTCTAAGAGGATAGCAAAGGTCATTGAACTCATCTGACCTCATTTGACCGCCGAGGCGCATCTGAGTCTATCCTGAAGGTCATTGTCCTCTGGTGACCTCATTTTGCGTGTCCGGGAGCGTCTTAGAGGATAGCAAAGGTCATTGTCCTCATCTGTCCTCATTTGACCGCCGAGGCGCTTCTGAGTCTATCCTGAAAGTCATTCACCACTGGTGACCTCATTTTGCGTGTCCTGGAGCTTCTTAGAAGATAGCAAAGGTCATTGCCCTCTGGTGACCTCATTTTGCGTGTGCGGGAGCTTCTTAGAAGATAGCAAAGGTCATTGACCTGTGGTGACCTCATTTTGCGTGTGCGGAGCTTCTAAGAGGACAGCAAAGGTCATTGACCTCGTCTGATCTCATTTGACCGACGCGGCGCTTCTGAGTCTATCCTGAAGGTCATTGACCTCTGGTGACCTCATTTTGCGTGTGCGAGAGCTTCTAAGAGGATAGCAAAGGACATTAACATCATCTGACCTCATTTGACCGACACGTCGCTTCTGAGTCCATCCTGAAGGTCATTGACCACTGGTGGCCTCATTTTGCTTGTCCGGGATCGTCTTTAACGATAGCAAAGGTCATTGGCCTCTGCTGACCTCATTTTGCGTGTCTGGGAGCTTCTTAGAAGATAGCAACGGTCATTGACCTCTGGTGATCTCATTTTGCGTGTCCGGGAGCGTCTGAGAAGGTAGCAAAGGTCATTGACCTCTGGTGACCTCATTTTGCGTCTCCGGGAGCTTCTGAGAAGGTGGCAAAGTTCATTGACCTCTGGTGACCTCATTTTGCGTGTCCGGGAGCGTCTTAGAAGATAGCAAAGGTCATTGACCTCATCTGACCTCATTTGACATACGCGGCGCTTCTGAGTCTATCCTGAAGGTCATTGAACTCTGGTGACCTCATATTTCGTGTGCGGGAGCTTCTAATAGGATGGCAAAGGTCATTGACCTCATCTGACCTCATTTGACCGACGCGGCTCTTCTGAGTCTAACCTGAAGTTCATTGACCTCTGGTGACCTCATTTTGCGTGTGCGGGATCTTCTAAGAAGATAGCAAAGGTCATTGAACTCATCTGACCTCATTTGACCGCCGCGGCGCTTCTGAGTCTATCCTTAAGGTCATTGTCCTCTGGTGACCTCATTTTGCGTGTCCGGGAGCGTCCTAGAGGATAGCAAAGGTCATTGACCTCATCTGTCCTCATTTGACCGCCGAGGCGCTTCTGAGTCTATCCTGAAGGTCATTGACCTCTGGTGACCTCATTTTGCGTGTCCGGGAGCTTCTAAGAGGATAGCAAATGTCATTGACCTCATCTGACCTCATTTGACCGACGCGGCGCTTCTGAGTCTATCCTGAAGGTCATTGACCTCTGGTGACATCATTTTGCGTGTCCGGGAGCGTCTGAGAAGGTAGCAAAGGTCATTGACCTCTGGTGACCTCATTTTGCGTCTCCGGGAGCTTCTGAGAAGGTGGCAAAGTTCATTGACCTCTGGTGACCTCATTTTGCGTGTGCGGGAGCTTCTTAGAAGATAGCAAAGGTCATTGACCTGTGGTGACCTCATTTTGCGTGTGCGGAGCTTCTAAGAGGATAGCAAAGGTCATTGAACTCATCTGACCTCATTTGACCGCCGAGGCGCATCTGAGTCTATCCTGAAGGTCATTGTCCTCTGGTGACCTCATTTTGCGTGTCCGGGAGCGTCTTAGAGGATAGCAAAGGTCATTGACCTCATCTGTCCTCATTTGACCGCCGAGGCGCTTCTGAGTCTATCCTGAAGGTCATTGACCTCTGGTGACCTCATTTTGCGTGTCCGGGAGCTTCTAATAGGATAGCAAAGGTCATTGACCTCATCTGACCTCATTTGACCGACGCGGCGCTTCTGAGTCTATCCTGATGGTCATTGACCTCTGGTGACCTCATTTTGCGTGTCCGGGAGCGTCTGAGAAGGTAGCAAAGGGCACTGACCTCTGGTGACCTCATTTTGCGTCTCTGGGAGCTTCTGAGAAGGTGGCAAAGTTCATTGACCTCTGGTGACCTCATTTTGCGTGTGCGGGAGCTTCTTAGAAGATAGCAAAGGTCATTGACCTGTGGTGACCTCATTTTGCGTGTGCGGAGCTTCTAAGAGGACAGCAAAGGTCATTGACCTCGTCTGACCTCATTTGACCGACGCGGCGCTTCTGAGTCTATCCTGAGGGTCATTGACCTCTGGTGACCTCATTTTGCGTGTCCGGGAGCGTCTTAGAGGATAGCAAAGGTCATTGACCTCATCTGACCTCATTTGACCGACGCGGCTCTTCTGAGTCTAACCTGAAGTTCATTGACCTCTGGTGACCTCATTTTGCGTGTGCGGGATCTTCTAAGAAGATAGCAAAGGTCATTGAACTCATCTGACCTCATTTGACCGCCGCGGCGCTTCTGAGTCTATCCTGAAGGTCATCGTCCTCTGGTGACCTCATTTTGCGTGTCCGGGAGCCTCCTAGAGGATAGCAAAGGTCATTGACCACATCTGTCCTCAGTTGACCGCCGAGGCGCTTCTGAGTCTATCCTGAAGGTCATTGACCTTTGGTGACCTCATTTTGCGTGTCCGGGAGCTTCTAAGAGGATCGCAAAGGTCATTGACCTCATCTGACCTCATTTGACCGACGCGGCGCTTCTGAGTCTATCCTGAAGGTCACTGACCTCTGGTGACATCATTTTGCGTGTCCGGGAGCGTCTGAGAAGGTAGCAAAGGTCATTGACCTCTGGTGACCTCATTTTGCGTCTCCGGGAGCTTCTGAGAAGGTGGCAAAGTTCATTGACCTCTGGTGACCTCATTTTGCGTGTGCGGGAGCTTCTTAGAAGATAGCAAAGGTCATTGACCTGTGGTGACCTCATTTTGCGTGTGCGGAGCTTCTAAGAGGATAGCAAAGGTCATTGAACTCATCTGACCTCATTTGACCGCCGAGGCGCATCTGAGTCTATCCTGAAGGTCATTGTCCTCTGGTGACCTCATTTTGCGTGTCCGGGAGCGTCTTAGAGGATAGCAAAGGTCATTGTCCTCATCTGTCCTCATTTGACCGCCGAGGCGCTTCTGAGTCTATCCTGAAAGTCATTCACCACTGGTGACCTCATTTTGCGTGTCCTGGAGCTTCTTAGAAGATAGCAAAGGTCATTGCCCTCTGGTGACCTCATTTTGCGTGTGCGGGAGCTTCTTAGAAGATAGCAAAGGTCATTGACCTGTGGTGACCTCATTTTGCGTGTGCGGAGCTTCTAAGAGGACAGCAAAGGTCATTGACCTCGTCTGACCTCATTTGACCGACGCGGCGCTTCTGAGTCTATCCTGAAGGTCATTGACCTCTGGTGACCTCATTTTGCGTGTGCGAGAGCTTCTAAGAGGATAGCAAAGGACATTAACATCATCTGACCTCATTTGACCGACACGTCGCTTCTGAGTCCATCCTGAAGGTCATTGACCACTGGTGGCCTCATTTTGCTTGTCCGGGAGCGTCTTTAACGATAGCAAAGGTCATTGGCCTCTGCTGACCTCATTTTGCGTGTCTGGGAGCTTCTTAGAAGATAGCAACGGTCATTGACCTCTGGTGATCTCATTTTGCGTGTCCGGGAGCGTCTGAGAAGGTAGCAAAGGTCATTGACCTCTGGTGACCTCATTTTGCGTCTCCGGGAGCTTCTGAGAAGGTGGCAAAGTTCATTGACCTCTGGTGACCTCATTTTGCGTGTGCGGGAGCTTCTTAGAAGATAGCAAAGGTCATTGACCTGTGGTGACCTCATTTTGCGTGTGCGGAGCTTCTAAGAGGATAGCAAAGGTCATTGACCTCGTCTGACCTCATTTGACCGACGCGGCGCTTCTGAGTCTATCCTGAAGATCATTGACCTCTGGTGACTTTATTTCGCGTCTCCGGGAGAGTCTTAGAGGATAGCAAAGGTCATTGACCTCATCTGTCCTCATTTGACCGCCGAGGCGCTTCTGAGTCTATCCTGAAGGTCATTGACCACTGGTGACCTCATTTTGCGTGTCCGGGAGCGTCTGAGAAGGTAGCAAAGGTCATTGACCTCTGTTGACCTCATTTTGCGTCTCCGGGAGCTTCTGAGAAGGTGGCAAAGTTCATTGACCTCTGGTGACCTCATTTTGCGTGTGCGGGAGCTTCTTAGAAGATAGCAAAGGTCATTGACCTGTGGTGACCTCATTTTGCGTGTGCGGAGCTTCTAAGAGGATAGCAAAGGTCATTGACCTCGTCTGACCTCATTTGACCGACGCGGCGCTTCTGAGTCTCTCCTGAAGATCATTGACCTCTGGTGACTTCATTTCGCGTCTCCGGGAGAGTCTTGGAAGATAGCAAAGGTCATTGACATCTGGTGACCTCATTTATCGTGTCCGGGAGCTTCTAAGAGGATAGCAAATGTCATTGACCTCTGGTGACCTCATTTTGCGTGTGCGGGAGCTTCTTAGAAGATAGCAACGGTCATTGAACTCTGGTGATCTCATTTTGCGTGTCCGGGAGCGTCTGAGAAGGTAGCAAAGGTCATTGACCTCTGGTGACCTCATTTTGCGTCTCCGGGAGCTTCTGAGAAGGTGGCAAAGTTCATTGACCTCTGGTGACCTCATTTTGCGTGTGCGGGAGCTTCTTAGAAGATAGCAAAGGTCATTGACCTGTGGTGACCTCATTTTGCGTGTGCGGAGCTTCTAAGAGGATAGCAAAGGTCATTGACCTCGTCTGACCTCATTTGACCGACGCGGCGCTTCTGAGTCTCTCCTGAAGATCATTGACCTCTGGTGACTTCATTTCGCGTCTCCGGGAGAGTCTTGGAAGATAGCAAAGGTCATTGACATCTGGTGACCTCATTTTTCGTGTCCGGGAGCTTCTAAGAGGATAGCAAATGTCATTGACCTCAACTGACCTCATTTGACCGACGCGGCGCTTCTGAGTCTATCCTGAAGGTCATTGCCCTCTGGTGACCACATTTTGCGTGTGCGGGAGCTTCTAATAGGATAGCAAAGGTCATTGACCTCATCTGACCACATTTGACCGACGCGGCGCTTCTAAGTCTATCCTGAAGGTCATTGACCTCTAGTGACCTCATTTTGCGTGTCCGGGAGCTTCTTAGAAGATAGCAAAGGTCATTGCCCTCTGGTGACCTCATTTTGCGTGTGCGGGAGCTTCTAATAGGATGGCAAAGGTCATTGACCTCATCTGACCTCATTTGACCGACGCGGCTCTTCTGAGTCTAACCTGAAGTTCATTGACCTCTGGTGACCTCATTTTGCGTGTGCGGTATCTTCTAAGAAGGTAGCAAAGGTCATTGAACTCATCTGACCTCATTTGACCGCCGCGGCGCTTCTGAGTCTATCCTGAAGGTCATTGTCCTCTGGTGACCTCATTTTGCGTTTGCGAGAGCTTCTAAGAGGATAGCAAAAGTCATTGAACTCATTTGAACTCATTTGACCGCCGCGGCGCTTCTGAGTCTATCCTGAAGGTCATTGACTTCTGGTGACCTCATTTTGCATGTCCGGGAGCTTCTTAGAAGATAGCAAAGGTCATTGCCTTCTGGTGATCTCATTTTGCGTGTGCGGGAGCTTCTAATAGGATAGCAAAGGTCATTGACCTCATCTGACCTCATTTGACCGACGCGGCGCTTCTGAGTCTATCCTGAAGATCATTGACCTCTGGTGACTTCATTTCGCGTCTCCGGGAGAGTCTTGGAAGATAGCAAAGGTCATTGACATCTGGTGACCTCATTTTTCGTGTCCGGGAGCTTCTAAGAGGATAGCAAATGTCATTGACCTCAACTGACCTCATTTGACCGACGCGGCGCTTCTGAGTCTATCCTGAAGGTCATTGACCACTGGTGACCTCATTTTGCGTGTCCGGGAGCTTCTTAGAAGATAGCAAAGGTCATTGACCTCATATGTCCTCATTTGACCGCCGAGGCGCTTCTGAGTCTATCCTGAAGGTCATTGACCTCTGGTGACCTCATTTTGCGTGTCCGGGAGCTTCTTAGAAGATAGCAAAGGTCATTGCCCTCTGGTGACCACATTTTGCGTGTGCGGGAGCTTCTAATAGGATAGCAAAGGTCATTGACCTCATCTGACCACATTTGACCGACGCGGCGCTTCTAAGTCTATCCTGAAGGTCATTGACCTCTAGTGACCTCATTTTGCGTGTCCGGGAGCTTCTTAGAAGATAGCAAAGGTCATTGCCCTCTGGTGACCTCATTTTGCGTGTGCGGGAGCTTCTAATAGGATGGCAAAGGTCATTGACCTCATCTGACCTCATTTGACCGACGCGGCTCTTCTGAGTCTAACCTGAAGTTCATTGACCTCTGGTGACCTCATTTTGCGTGTGCGGTATCTTCTAAGAAGGTAGCAAAGGTCATTGAACTCATCTGACCTCATTTGACCGCCGCGGCGCTTCTGAGTCTATCCTGAAGGTCATTGTCCTCTGGTGACCTCATTTTGCGTTTGCGAGAGCTTCTAAGAGGATAGCAAAAGTCATTGAACTCATTTGAACTCATTTGACCGCCGCGGCGCTTCTGAGTCTATCCTGAAGGTCATTGAATTCTGGTGACCTCATTTTGCATGTCCGGGAGCTTCTTAGAAGATAGCAAAGGTCATTGCCTTCTGGTGATCTCATTTTGCGTGTGCGGGAGCTTCTAATAGGATAGCAAAGGTCATTGACCTCATCTGACCTCATTTGACCGACGCGGCGCTTCTGAGTCTATCCTGAAGATCATTGACCTCTGGTGACTTCATTTCGCGTCTCCGGGAGAGTCTTGGAAGATAGCAAAGGTCATTGACATCTGGTGACCTCATTTTTCGTGTCCGGGAGCTTCTAAGAGGATAGCAAATGTCATTGACCTCAACTGACCTCATTTGACCGACGCGGCGCTTCTGAGTCTATCCTGAAGGTCATTGACCACTGGTGACCTCATTTTGCGTGTCCGGGAGCTTCTTAGAAGATAGCAAAGGTCATTGACCTCATATGTCCTCATTTGACCGCCGAGGCGCTTCTGAGTCTATCCTGAAGGTCATTGACCTCTGGTGACCTCATTTTGCGTGTCCGGGAGCTTCTTAGAAGATAGCAAAGGTCATTGCCCTCTGGTGACCTCATTTTGCGTGTGCGGGAGCTTCTTAGAAGATAGCAAAGGTCATTGACTTGTGGTGACCTCATTTTGCGTGTGCGGAGCTTCTAAGAGGACAGCAAAGGTCATTGACCTCATCTGACCTCATTTGACCGATGCGGCTCTTCTGAGTCTAACCTGAAGTTCATTGACCTCTGGTGACCTCATTTTGCGTGTGCGGGATCTTCTAAGAAGATAGCAAAGGTCATTGAACTCATCTGACCTCATTTGATCGCCGCGGCGCTTCTGAGTCTATCCTGAAGGTCATTGTCCTCTGGTGACCTCATTTTGCGTTTGCGAGAGCTTCTAAGAGGATAGCAAAAGTCATTGAACTCATTTGACCTCATTTGACCGCCGCGGCGCTTCTGAGTCTATCCTGAAGGTCATTGACTTCTGGTGACCTCATTTTGCATGTCCGGGAGCTTCTTAGAAGATAGCAAAGGTCATTGCCCTCTGGTGATCTCATTTTGCGTGTGCGGGAGCTTCTAATAGGATAGCAAAGGTCATTGACCTCATCTGACCTCATTTGACAGACGCGGCGCTTCTGAGTCTATCCTGATGGTTATTGACCTCTGGTGACCTCATTTTGCGTGTCCGGGAGCGTCTGAGAAGGTAGCAAAGGGCACTGACCTCTGGTGACCTCATTTTGCGTCTCTGGGAGCTTCTGAGAATGTGGCAAAGTTCATTGACCTCTGGTGACCTCATTTTGCGTGTGCGGGAGCTTCTTAGAAGATAGCAAAGGTCATTGACCTGTGGTGACCTCATTTTGCGTGTGCGGAGCTTCTAAGAGGACAGCAAAGGTCATTGACCTCTTCTGACCTCATTTGACCGACGCGGCGCTTCTGAGTCTATCCTGAAGGTCATTGCCCTCTGGTGACCACATTTTGCGTGTGCGGGAGCTTCTAATAGGATAGCAAAGGTCATTGACCTCATCTGACCACATTTGACCGACGCGGCGCTTCTAAGTCTATCCTGAAGGTCATTGACCTCTAGTGACCTCATTTTGCGTGTCCGGGAGCTTCTTAGAAGATAGCAAAGGTCATTGCCCTCTGGTGACCTCATTTTGCGTGTGCGGGAGCTTCTAATAGGATGGCAAAGGTCATTGACCTCATCTGACCTCATTTGACCGACGCGGCTCTTCTGAGTCTAACCTGAAGTTCATTGACCTCTGGTGACCTCATTTTGCGTGTGCGGTATCTTCTAAGAAGGTAGCAAAGGTCATTGAACTCATCTGACCTCATTTGACCGCCGCGGCGCTTCTGAGTCTATCCTGAAGGTCATTGTCCTCTGGTGACCTCATTTTGCGTTTGCGAGAGCTTCTAAGAGGATAGCAAAAGTCATTGAACTCATTTGAACTCATTTGACCGCCGCGGCGCTTCTGAGTCTATCCTGAAGGTCATTGACTTCTGGTGACCTCATTTTGCATGTCCGGGAGCTTCTTAGAAGATAGCAAAGGTCATTGCCTTCTGGTGATCTCATTTTGCGTGTGCGGGAGCTTCTAATAGGATAGCAAAGGTCATTGACCTCATCTGACCTCATTTGACCGACGCGGCGCTTCTGAGTCTATCCTGATGGTCATTGACCTCTGGTGACCTCATTTTGCGTGTCCGGGAGCGTCTGAGAAGGTAGCAAAGGGCACTGACCTCTGGTGACCTCATTTTGCGTTTGCGAGAGCTTCTAAGAGGATAGCAAAAGTCATTGAACTCATTTGAACTCATTTGACCGCCGCGGCGCTTCTGAGTCTATCCTGAAGGTCATTGACTTCTGGTGACCTCATTTTGCATGTCCGGGAGCTTCTTAGAAGATAGCAAAGGTCATTGCCCTCTGGTGATCTCATTTTGCGTGTGCGGGAGCTTCTAATAGGATAGCAAAGGTCATTGACCTCATCTGACCTCATTTGACCGACGCGGCGCTTCTGAGTCTATCCTGATGGTCATTGACCTCTGGTGACCTCATTTTGCGTGTCCGGGAGCGTCTGAGAAGGTAGCAAAGGGCACTGACCTCTGGTGACCTCATTTTGCGTGTGCGGGAGCTTCTTAGAAGATAGCAAAGGTCATTGACCTGTGGTGACCTCATTTTGCGTGTGCGGAGCTTCTAAGAGGATAGCAAAGGTCATTGACCTCGTCTGACCTCATTTGACCGACGCGGCGCTTCTGAGTCTCTCCTGAAGATCATTGACCTCTGGTGACTTCATTTCGCGTCTCCGGGAGAGTCTTGGAAGATAGCAAAGGTCATTGACATCTGTTGACCTCATTTTTCGTGTCCGGGAGCTTCTAAGAGGATAGCAAATGTCATTGACCTCAACTGACCTCATTTGACCGACGCGGCGCTTCTGAGTCTATCCTGAAGGTCATTGACCACTGGTGACCTCATTTTGCGTGTCCGGGAGCTTCTTAGAAGATAGCAAAGGTCATTGACCTCATATGTCCTCATTTGACCGCCGAGGCGCTTCTGAGTCTATCCTGAAGGTCATTGACCTCTGGTGACCTCATTTTGCGTGTCCGGGAGCTTCTTAGAAGATAGCAAAGGTCATTGCCCTCTGGTGACCTCATTTTGCGTGTGCGGGAGCTTCTTAGAAGATAGCAAAGGTCATTGACTTGTGGTGACCTCATTTTGCGTGTGCGGAGCTTCTAAGAGGACAGCAAAGGTCATTGACCTCATCTGACCTCATTTGACCGATGCGGCTTTTCTGAGTCTAACCTGAAGTTCATTGACCTCTGGTGACCTCATTTTGCGTGTGCGGGATCTTCTAAGAAGATAGCAAAGGTCATTGAACTCATCTGACCTCATTTGATCGCCGCGGCGCTTCTGAGTCTATCCTGAAGGTCATTGTCCTCTGGTGACCTCATTTTGCGTTTGCGAGAGCTTCTAAGAGGATAGCAAAAGTCATTGAACTCATTTGACCTCATTTGACCGCCGCGGCGCTTCTGAGTCTATCCTGAAGGTCATTGACTTCTGGTGACCTCATTTTGCATGTCCGGGAGCTTCTTAGAAGATAGCAAAGGTCATTGCCCTCTGGTGATCTCATTTTGCGTGTGCGGGAGCTTCTAATAGGATAGCAAAGGTCATTGACCTCATCTGACCTCATTTGACAGACGCGGCGCTTCTGAGTCTATCCTGATGGTCATTGACCTCTGGTGACCTCATTTTGCGTGTCCGGGAGCGTCTGAGAAGGTAGCAAAGGGCACTGACCTCTGGTGACCTCATTTTGCGTCTCTGGGAGCTTCTGAGAATGTGGCAAAGTTCATTGACCTCTGGTGACCTCATTTTGCGTGTGCGGGAGCTTCTTAGAAGATAGCAAAGGTCATTGACCTGTGGTGACCTCATTTTGCGTGTGCGGAGCTTCTAAGAGGACAGCAAAGGTCATTGACCTCTTCTGACCTCATTTGACCGACGCGGCGCTTCTGAGTCTATCCTGAAGGTCATTGCCCTCTGGTGACCACATTTTGCGTGTGCGGGAGCTTCTAATAGGATAGCAAAGGTCATTGACCTCATCTGACCACATTTGACCGACGCGGCGCTTCTAAGTCTATCCTGAAGGTCATTGACCTCTAGTGACCTCATTTTGCGTGTCCGGGAGCTTCTTAGAAGATAGCAAAGGTCATTGCCCTCTGGTGACCTCATTTTGCGTGTGCGGGAGCTTCTAATAGGATGGCAAAGGTCATTGACCTCATCTGACCTCATTTGACCGACGCGGCTCTTCTGAGTCTAACCTGAAGTTCATTGACCTCTGGTGACCTCATTTTGCGTGTGCGGTATCTTCTAAGAAGGTAGCAAAGGTCATTGAACTCATCTGACCTCATTTGACCGCCGCGGCGCTTCTGAGTCTATCCTGAAGGTCATTGTCCTCTGGTGACCTCATTTTGCGTTTGCGAGAGCTTCTAAGAGGATAGCAAAAGTCATTGAACTCATTTGAACTCATTTGACCGCCGCGGCGCTTCTGAGTCTATCCTGAAGGTCATTGACTTCTGGTGACCTCATTTTGCATGTCCGGGAGCTTCTTAGAAGATAGCAAAGGTCATTGCCTTCTGGTGATCTCATTTTGCGTGTGCGGGAGCTTCTAATAGGATAGCAAAGGTCATTGACCTCATCTGACCTCATTTGACCGACGCGGCGCTTCTGAGTCTATCCTGATAGTCATTGACCTCTGGTGACCTCATTTTGCGTGTCCGGGAGCGTCTGAGAAGGTAGCAAAGGGCACTGACCTCTGGTGACCTCATTTTGCGTTTGCGAGAGCTTCTAAGAGGATAGCAAAAGTCATTGAACTCATTTGAACTCATTTGACCGCCGCGGCGCTTCTGAGTCTATCCTGAAGGTCATTGACTTCTGGTGACCTCATTTTGCATGTCCGGGAGCTTCTTAGAAGATAGCAAAGGTCATTGCCCTCTGGTGATCTCATTTTGCGTGTGCGGGAGCTTCTAATAGGATAGCAAAGGTCATTGACCTCATCTGACCTCATTTGACCGACGCGGCGCTTCTGAGTCTATCCTGATGGTCATTGACCTCTGGTGACCTCATTTTGCGTGTCCGGGAGCGTCTGAGAAGGTAGCAAAGGGCACTGACCTCTGGTGACCTCATTTTGCGTGTGCGGGAGCTTCTTAGAAGATAGCAAAGGTCATTGACCTGTGGTGACCTCATTTTGCGTGTGCGGAGCTTCTAAGAGGATAGCAAAGGTCATTGACCTCGTCTGACCTCATTTGACCGACGCGGCGCTTCTGAGTCTCTCCTGAAGATCATTGACCTCTGGTGACTTCATTTCGCGTCTCCGGGAGAGTCTTGGAAGATAGCAAAGGTCATTGACATCTGGTGACCTCATTTTTCGTGTCCGGGAGCTTCTAAGAGGATAGCAAATGTCATTGACCTCAACTGACCTCATTTGACCGACGCGGCGCTTCTGAGTCTATCCTGAAGGTCATTGACCACTGGTGACCTCATTTTGCGTGTCCGGGAGCTTCTTAGAAGATAGCAAAGGTCATTGACCTCATATGTCCTCATTTGACCGCCGAGGCGCTTCTGAGTCTATCCTGAAGGTCATTGACCTCTGGTGACCTCATTTTGCGTGTCCGGCAGCTTCTTAGAAGATAGCAAAGGTCATTGCCCTCTGGTGACCTCATTTTGCGTGTGCGGGAGCTTCTTAGAAGATAGCAAAGGTCATTGACTTGTGGTGACCTCATTTTGCGTGTGCGGAGCTTCTAAGAGGACAGCAAAGGTCATTGACCTCATCTGACCTCATTTGACCGATGCGGCTCTTCTGAGTCTAACCTGAAGTTCATTGACCTCTGGTGACCTCATTTTGCGTGTGCGGGATCTTCTAAGAAGATAGCAAAGGTCATTGAACTCATCTGAACTCATTTGATCTCCGCGGCGCTTCTGAGTCTATCCTGAAGGTCATTGTCCTCTGGTGACCTCATTTTGCGTTTGCGAGAGCTTCTAAGAGGATAGCAAAAGTCATTGAACTCATTTGACCTCATTTGACCGCCGCGGCGCTTCTGAGTCTATCCTGAAGGTCATTGACTTCTGGTGACCTCATTTTGCATGTCCGGGAGCTTCTTAGAAGATAGCAAAGGTCATTGCCCTCTGGTGATCTCATTTTGCGTGTGCGGGAGCTTCTAATAGGATAGCAAAGGTCATTGACCTCATCTGACCTCATTTGACAGACGCGGCGCTTCTGAGTCTATCCTGATGGTCATTGACCTCTGGTGACCTCATTTTGCGTGTCCGGGAGCGTCTGAGAAGGTAGCAAAGGGCACTGACCTCTGGTGACCTCATTTTGCGTCTCTGGGAGCTTCTGAGAATGTGGCAAAGTTCATTGACCTCTGGTGACCTCATTTTGCGTGTGCGGGAGCTTCTTAGAAGATAGCAAAGGTCATTGACCTGTGGTGACCTCATTTTGCGTGTGCGGAGCTTCTAAGAGGACAGCAAAGGTCATTGACCTCTTCTGACCTCATTTGACCGACGCGGCGCTTCTGAGTCTATCCTGAGGGTCATTGACCTCTGGTGACCTCATTTTGCGTGTCCGGGAGCGTCTTAGAGGATAGCAAAGGTCATTGACCTCATATGTCCTCATTTGACCGCCGAGGCGCTTCTGAGTCTATCCTGAAGGTCATTGACCTCTGGTGACCTCATTTTGCGTGTCCGGGAGCTTCTTAGAAGATAGCAAAGGTCATTGCCCTCTGGTGACCTCATTTTGCGTGTGCGGGAGCTTCTTAGAAGATAGCAAAGGTCATTGACTTGTGGTGACCTCATTTTGCGTGTGCGGAGCTTCTAAGAGGACAGCAAAGGTTATTGACCTCGTCTGACCTCATTTGACCGACGCGGCGCTTCTGAGTCTATCCTGAAGGTCATTGACCTTTGGTGACCTCATTTTGCGTGTGCGAGAGCTTCTAAGAGGATAGCAAAGGTCATTAACATCATCTGACCTCATTTGACCGACGCGGCGCTTCTGAGTCCATCCTGAAGGTCATTGACCACTGGTGGCCTCATTTTGCTTGTCCGGGAGCGTCTTTAACGATAGCAAAGGTCATTGGCCTCTGCTGACCTCATTTTGCGTGACCGGGAGCTTCTTAGAAGATAGCAACGGTCATTGACCTCTGGTGATCTCATTTTGCGTGTCCGGGAGCGTCTGAGAAGGTAGCAAAGGTCATTGACCTCTGGTGAACTCATTTTGCGTCTCCGGGAGCTTCTGAGAAGGTGGCAAAGTTCATTGACCTCTGGTGACCTCATTTTGCGTGTGCGGGAGCTTCTTAGAAGATAGCAAAGTTCATTGACCTGTGGTGACCTCATTTTGCGTGTGCGGAGCTTCTAAGAGGATAGCAAAGGTCATTGACCTCCTCTGACCTCATTTGACCGACGCGGCGCTTCTGAGTCTATCCTGAAGATCATTGACCTCTGTTGACTTCATTTCGCGTCTCCGGGAGAGTCTTGGAAGATAGCAAAGGTCATTGACCTCTGGTGACCTCATTTTTCGTGTCCGGAAGCTTCTAAGAGGATAGCAAATGTCATTGACCTCAACTGACCTCATTCGACCGACGCGGCGCTTCTGAGTCTATCCTGAAGGTCATTGCCCTCTGGTGACCTCATTTTGCGTGTGCGGGAGCTTCTAAGAGGATAGCAAAGGTCATTGACCTCGTCTGACCTCATTTGACCGACGCGGCGCTTCTGAGTCTATCCTGAGGGTCATTGACCTCTGGTGACCTCATTTTGCGTGTCCGGGAGCGTCTTAGAGGATAGCAAAGGTCATTGCTCTCTGGTGATCTCATTTTGCGTGTGCGGGAGCTTCTAATAGGATAGCAAAGGTCATTGACCTCATATGACCTCATTTGACCGACGCGGCGCTTCTGAGTTTATCCTGATGGTCATTGACCTCTGGTGACCTCATTTTGCGTGTCCGGGAGCGTCTGAGAAGGTAGCAAAGGGCACTGACCTCTGGTGACCTCATTTTGCGTCTCTGGGAGCTTCTGAGAATGTGGCAAAGTTCATTGACCTCTGGTGACCTCATTTTGCGTGTGCGGGAGCTTCTTAGAAGATAGCAAAGGTCATTGACCTGTGGTGACCTCATTTTGCGTGTGCGGAGCTTCTAAGAGGACAGCAAAGGTCATTGACCTCGTCTGACCTCATTTGACCGACGCGGCGCTTCTGAGTCTATCCTGAGGGTCATTGACCTCTGGTGACATCATTTTGCGTGTCCGGGAGCGTCTTAGAGGATAGCAAAGGTCATTGACCTCATATGTCCTCATTTGACCGCCGAGGCGCTTCTGAGTCTATCCTGAAGGTCATTGACCTCTGGTGACCTCATTTTGCGTGCCCGGGAGCTTCTTAGAAGATAGCAAAGGTCATTGCCCTCTGGTGACCTCATTTTGCGTGTGCGGGAGCTTCTTAGAAGATAGCAAAGGTCATTGACTTGTGGTGACCTCATTTTGCGTGTGCGGAGCTTCTAAGAGGACAGCAAAGGTTATTGACCTCGTCTGACCTCATTTGACCGACGCGGCGCTTCTGAGTCTATCCTGAGGGTCATTGACCTCTGGTGACCTCATTTTGCGTGTCCGGGAGCGTCTTAGAGGATAGCAAAGGTCATTGCCCTCTGGTGATCTCATTTTGCGTGTGCGGGAGCTTCTAATAGGATAGCAAAGGTCATTGACCTCATATGACCTCATTTGACCGACGCGGCGCTTCTGAGTCTATCCTGAGGGTCATTGACCTCTGGTGACCTCATTTTGCGTGTGCGGGAGCTTCTTAGAAGATAGCAAAGGTCATTGACCTGTGGTGACCTCATTTTGCGTGTGCGGAGCTTCTAAGAGGACAGCAAAGGTCATTGACCTCGTCTGACCTCATTTGACCGACGCGGCGCTTCTGAGTCTATCCTGAAGGTCATTGACCTCTGGTGACCTCATTTTGCGTGTCCGGGAGCGTCTTAGAGGATAGCAAAGGTCATTGACCTCATATGTCCTCATTTGACCGCCGAGGCGCTTCTGAGTCTATCCTGAAGGTCATTGACCTCTGGTGACCTCATTTTGCGTGTGCGGGATCTTCTGAGAAGATAGCAAAAGTCATTGAACTCATCTGACCTCATTTGACCGCCGCGGCGCTTCTGAGTCTATCCTGAAGGTCATTGTCCTCTGGTGACCTCATTTTGCGTTTGCGAGAGCTTCTAATAGGATAGCAAAAGTCATTGAACTCATTTGACCTCATTTGACCGCCGCGGCGCTTCTGAGTCTATCCTGAAGGTCATTGACTTCTGGTGACCTCATTTTGCATGTCCGGGAGCTTCTTAGAAGATAGCAAAGGTCATTGCCCTCTGGTGATCTCATTTTGCGTGTGCGGGAGCTTCTAATAGGATAGCAAAGGTCATTGACCTCATCTGACCTCATTTGACCGACGCGGCGCTTCTGACTCTATCCTGATGGTCATTGACCTCTGGTGACCTCATTTTGCGTGTCCGGGAGCGTCTGAGAAGGTAGCAAAGGGCACTGACCTCTGGTGACCTCATTTTGCGTGTCCGGGAGCTTCTTAGAAGATAGCAAAGGTCATTGCCCTCTGGTGACCTCATTTTGCGTGTGCGGGAGCTTCTTGGAAGATAGCAAAGGTCATTGACCTGTGGTGACCTTATTTTGCGTGTGCGGAGCTTCTAAGAGGACAGCAAAGGTCATTGACTTCGTCTGACCTCATTTGACCGACGCGGCGCTTCTGAGTCTATCCTGAAGGTCATTGACCTCTGGTGACCTCATTTTGCGTGTGCGGGAGCTTCTAATAGGATAGCAAAGGTCATTGACCTCATCTGACCACATTTGACAGACGCGGCGCTTCTAAGTCTATCCTGAAGGTCATTGACCTCTAGTGACCTCATTTTGCGTGTCCGGGAGCTTCTTAGAAGATAGCAAAGGTCATTGCCCTCTGGTGACCTCATTTTGCGTGTCCGCGAGCGTCTGAGAAGGTAGCAAAGGTCATTGACCTCTGGTGAACTCATTTTGCGTCTCCGGGAGCTTCTGAGAAGGTGGCAAAGTTCATTGACCTCTGGTGACCTCATTTTGCGTGTGCGGGAGCTTCTTAGAAGATAGCAAAGGTCATTGACCTGTGGTGACCTCATTTTGCGTGTGCGGAGCTTCTAAGAGGATAGCAAAGGTCATTGACCTCAACTGACCTCATTTGACCGACGCGGCGCTTCTGAGTCTATCCTGAAGGTCATTGCCCTCTGGTGACCTCATTTTGCGTGTGCGGGAGCTTCTAAGAGGATAGCAAAGGTCATTGACCTCGTCTGACCTCATTTGACCGACGCGGCGCTTCTGAGTCTATCCTGAGGGTCATTGACCTCTGGTGACCTCATTTTGCGAGTCCGGGAGCGTCTTAGAGGATAGCAAATGTCATTGACCTCATCTGTCCTCATTTGACCGCCGAGGCGCTTCTGAGTCTATCCTGAAGGTCATTGACCTCTGGTGACCTCATTTTGCGTGTGCGGGAGCTTCTTAGAAGATAGCAAAGGTCATTGACCTGTGGTGACCTCATTTTGCGTGTGCGGAGCTTCTAAGAGGATAGCAAAGGTCATTGACCTCAACTGACCTCATTTGACCGACGCGGCGCTTCTGAGTCTATCCTGAAGGTCATTGCCTTCTGGTGATCTCATTTTGCGTGTGCGGGAGCTTCTAATAGGATAGCAAAGGTCATTGACCTCATCTGACCTCATTTGACCGACGCGGCGCTTCTGAGTCTATCCTGATGGTCATTGACCTCTGGTGACCTCATTTTGCGTGTCCGGGAGCGTCTGAGAAGGTAGCAAAGGGCACTGACCTCTGGTGACCTCATTTTGCGTTTGCGAGAGCTTCTAAGAGGATAGCAAAAGTCATTGAACTCATTTGAACTCATTTGACCGCCGCGGCGCTTCTGAGTCTATCCTGAAGGTCATTGACTTCTGGTGACCTCATTTTGCATGTCCGGGAGCTTCTTAGAAGATAGCAAAGGTCATTGCCCTCTGGTGATCTCATTTTGCGTGTGCGGGAGCTTCTTAGAAGATAGCAAAGGTCATTGACCTGTGGTGACCTCATTTTGCGTGTGCGGAGCTTCTAAGAGGATAGCAAAGGTCATTGACCTCGTCTGACCTCATTTGACCGACGCGGCGCTTCTGAGTCTCTCCTGAAGATCATTGACCTCTGGTGACTTCATTTCGCGTCTCCGGGAGAGTCTTGGAAGATAGCAAAGGTCATTGACATCTGGTGACCTCATTTTTCGTGTCCGGGAGCTTCTAAGAGGATAGCAAATGTCATTGACCTCAACTGACCTCATTTGACCGACGCGGCGCTTCTGAGTCTATCCTGAAGGTCATTGACCACTGGTGACCTCATTTTGCGTGTCCGGGAGCTTCTTAGAAGATAGCAAAGGTCATTGACCTCATATGTCCTCATTTGACCGCCGAGGCGCTTCTGAGTCTATCCTGAAGGTCATTGACCTCTGGTGACCTCATTTTGCGTGTCCGGGAGCTTCTTAGAAGATAGCAAAGGTCATTGCCCTCTGGTGACCTCATTTTGCGTGTGCGGGAGCTTCTTAGAAGATAGCAAAGGTCATTGACTTGTGGTGACCTCATTTTGCGTGTGCGGAGCTTCTAAGAGGACAGCAAAGGTCATTGACCTCATCTGACCTCATTTGACCGATGCGGCTCTTCTGAGTCTAACCTGAAGTTCATTGACCTCTGGTGACCTCATTTTGCGTGTGCGGGATCTTCTAAGAAGATAGCAAAGGTCATTGAACTCATCTGACCTCATTTGATCGCCGCGGCGCTTCTGAGTCTATCCTGAAGGTCATTGTCCTCTGGTGACCTCATTTTGCGTTTGCGAGAGCTTCTAAGAGGATAGCAAAAGTCATTGAACTCATTTGACCTCATTTGACCGCCGCGGCGCTTCTGAGTCTATCCTGAAGGTCATTGACTTCTGGTGACCTCATTTTGCATGTCCGGGAGCTTCTTAGAAGATAGCAAAGGTCATTGCCCTCTGGTGATCTCATTTTGCGTGTGCGGGAGCTTCTAATAGGATAGCAAAGGTCATTGACCTCATCTGACCTCATTTGACAGACGCGGCGCTTCTGAGTCTATCCTGATGGTCATTGACCTCTGGTGACCTCATTTTGCGTGTCCGGGAGCGTCTGAGAAGGTAGCAAAGGGCACTGACCTCTGGTGACCTCATTTTGCGTCTCTGGGAGCTTCTGAGAATGTGGCAAAGTTCATTGACCTCTGGTGACCTCATTTTGCGTGTGCGGGAGCTTCTTAGAAGATAGCAAAGGTCATTGACCTGTGGTGACCTCATTTTGCGTGTGCGGAGCTTCTAAGAGGACAGCAAAGGTCATTGACCTCTTCTGACCTCATTTGACCGACGCGGCGCTTCTGAGTCTATCCTGAGGGTCATTGACCTCTGGTGACCTCATTTTGCGTGTCCGGGAGCGTCTTAGAGGATAGCAAAGGTCATTGACCTCATATGTCCTCATTTGACCGCCGAGGCGCTTCTGAGTCTATCCTGAAGGTCATTGACCTCTGGTGACCTCATTTTGCGTGTCCGGGAGCTTCTTAGAAGATAGCAAAGGTCATTGCCCTCTGGTGACCTCATTTTGCGTGTGCGGGAGCTTCTTAGAAGATAGCAAAGGTCATTGACTTGTGGTGACCTCATTTTGCGTGTGCGGAGCTTCTAAGAGGACAGCAAAGGTTATTGACCTCGTCTGACCTCATTTGACCGACGCGGCGCTTCTGAGTCTATCCTGAAGGTCATTGACCTTTGGTGACCTCATTTTGCGTGTGCGAGAGCTTCTAAGAGGATAGCAAAGGTCATTAACATCATCTGACCTCATTTGACCGACGCGGCGCTTCTGAGTCCATCCTGAAGGTCATTGACCACTGGTGGCCTCATTTTGCTTGTCCGGGAGCGTCTTTAACGATAGCAAAGGTCATTGGCCTCTGCTGACCTCATTTTGCGTGACCGGGAGCTTCTTAGAAGATAGCAACGGTCATTGACCTCTGGTGATCTCATTTTGCGTGTCCGGGAGCGTCTGAGAAGGTAGCAAAGGTCATTGACCTCTGGTGAACTCATTTTGCGTCTCCGGGAGCTTCTGAGAAGGTGGCAAAGTTCATTGACCTCTGGTGACCTCATTTTGCGTGTGCGGGAGCTTCTTAGAAGATAGCAAAGTTCATTGACCTGTGGTGACCTCATTTTGCGTGTGCGGAGCTTCTAAGAGGATAGCAAAGGTCATTGACCTCCTCTGACCTCATTTGACCGACGCGGCGCTTCTGAGTCTATCCTGAAGATCATTGACCTCTGTTGACTTCATTTCGCGTCTCCGGGAGAGTCTTGGAAGATAGCAAAGGTCATTGACCTCTGGTGACCTCATTTTTCGTGTCCGGAAGCTTCTAAGAGGATAGCAAATGTCATTGACCTCAACTGACCTCATTCGACCGACGCGGCGCTTCTGAGTCTATCCTGAAGGTCATTGCCCTCTGGTGACCTCATTTTGCGTGTGCGGGAGCTTCTAAGAGGATAGCAAAGGTCATTGACCTCGTCTGACCTCATTTGACCGACGCGGCGCTTCTGAGTCTATCCTGAGGGTCATTGACCTCTGGTGACCTCATTTTGCGTGTCCGGGAGCGTCTTAGAGGATAGCAAAGGTCATTGCTCTCTGGTGATCTCATTTTGCGTGTGCGGGAGCTTCTAATAGGATAGCAAAGGTCATTGACCTCATATGACCTCATTTGACCGACGCGGCGCTTCTGAGTTTATCCTGATGGTCATTGACCTCTGGTGACCTCATTTTGCGTGTCCGGGAGCGTCTGAGAAGGTAGCAAAGGGCACTGACCTCTGGTGACCTCATTTTGCGTCTCTGGGAGCTTCTGAGAATGTGGCAAAGTTCATTGACCTCTGGTGACCTCATTTTGCGTGTGCGGGAGCTTCTTAGAAGATAGCAAAGGTCATTGACCTGTGGTGACCTCATTTTGCGTGTGCGGAGCTTCTAAGAGGACAGCAAAGGTCATTGACCTCGTCTGACCTCATTTGACCGACGCGGCGCTTCTGAGTCTATCCTGAGGGTCATTGACCTCTGGTGACCTCATTTTGCGTGTCCGGGAGCGTCTTAGAGGATAGCAAAGGTCATTGACCTCATATGTCCTCATTTGACCGCCGAGGCGCTTCTGAGTCTATCCTGAAGGTCATTGACCACTGGTGACCTCATTTTGCGTGCCCGGGAGCTTCTTAGAAGATAGCAAAGGTCATTGCCCTCTGGTGACCTCATTTTGCGTGTGCGGGAGCTTCTTAGAAGATAGCAAAGGTCATTGACTTGTGGTGACCTCATTTTGCGTGTGCGGAGCTTCTAAGAGGACAGCAAAGGTTATTGACCTCGTCTGACCTCATTTGACCGACGCGGCGCTTCTGAGTCTATCCTGAGGGTCATTGACCTCTGGTGACCTCATTTTGCGTGTCCGGGAGCGTCTTAGAGGATAGCAAAGGTCATTGCCCTCTGGTGATCTCATTTTGCGTGTGCGGGAGCTTCTAATAGGATAGCAAAGGTCATTGACCTCATATGACCTCATTTGACCGACGCGGCGCTTCTGAGTCTATCCTGAGGGTCATTGACCTCTGGTGACCTCATTTTGCGTGTGCGGGAGCTTCTTAGAAGATAGCAAAGGTCATTGACCTGTGGTGACCTCATTTTGCGTGTGCGGAGCTTCTAAGAGGACAGCAAAGGTCATTGACCTCGTCTGACCTCATTTGACCGACGCGGCGCTTCTGAGTCTATCCTGAAGGTCATTGACCTCTGGTGACCTCATTTTGCGTGTCCGGGAGCGTCTTAGAGGATAGCAAAGGTCATTGACCTCATATGTCCTCATTTGACCGCCGAGGCGCTTCTGAGTCTATCCTGAAGGTCATTGACCTCTGGTGACCTCATTTTGCGTGTGCGGGATCTTCTGAGAAGATAGCAAAAGTCATTGAACTCATCTGACCTCATTTGACCGCCGCGGCGCTTCTGAGTCTATCCTGAAGGTCATTGTCCTCTGGTGACCTCATTTTGCGTTTGCGAGAGCTTCTAATAGGATAGCAAAAGTCATTGAACTCATTTGACCTCATTTGACCGCCGCGGCGCTTCTGAGTCTATCCTGAAGGTCATTGACTTCTGGTGACCTCATTTTGCATGTCCGGGAGCTTCTTAGAAGATAGCAAAGGTCATTGCCCTCTGGTGATCTCATTTTGCGTGTGCGGGAGCTTCTAATAGGATAGCAAAGGTCATTGACCTCATCTGACCTCATTTGACCGACGCGGCGCTTCTGACTCTATCCTGATGGTCATTGACCTCTGGTGACCTCATTTTGCGTGTCCGGGAGCGTCTGAGAAGGTAGCAAAGGGCACTGACCTCTGGTGACCTCATTTTGCGTGTCCGGGAGCTTCTTAGAAGATAGCAAAGGTCATTGCCCTCTGGTGACCTCATTTTGCGTGTGCGGGAGCTTCTTGGAAGATAGCAAAGGTCATTGACCTGTGGTGACCTCATTTTGCGTGTGCGGAGCTTCTAAGAGGACAGCAAAGGTCATTGACCTCGTCTGACCTCATTTGACCGACGCGGCGCTTCTGAGTCTATCCTGAAGGTCATTGACCTCTGGTGACCTCATTTTGCGTGTGCGGGAGCTTCTAATAGGATAGCAAAGGTCATTGACCTCATCTGACCACATTTGACAGACGCGGCGCTTCTAAGTCTATCCTGAAGGTCATTGACCTCTAGTGACCTCATTTTGCGTGTCCGGGAGCTTCTTAGAAGATAGCAAAGGTCATTGCCCTCTGGTGACCTCATTTTGCGTGTCCGCGAGCGTCTGAGAAGGTAGCAAAGGTCATTGACCTCTGGTGAACTCATTTTGCGTCTCCGGGAGCTTCTGAGAAGGTGGCAAAGTTCATTGACCTCTGGTGACCTCATTTTGCGTGTGCGGGAGCTTCTTAGAAGATAGCAAAGGTCATTGACCTGTGGTGACCTCATTTTGCGTGTGCGGAGCTTCTAAGAGGATAGCAAAGGTCATTGACCTCAACTGACCTCATTTGACCAACGCGGCGCTTCTGAGTCTATCCTGAAGGTCATTGCCCTCTGGTGACCTCATTTTGCGTGTGCGGGAGCTTCTAAGAGGATAGCAAAGGTCATTGACCTCGTCTGACCTCATTTGACCGACGCGGCGCTTCTGAGTCTATCCTGAGGGTCATTGACCTCTGGTGACCTCATTTTGCGTGTCCGGGAGCGTCTTAGAGGATAGCAAATGTCATTGACCTCATCTGTCCTCATTTGACCGCCGAGGCGCTTCTGAGTCTATCCTGAAGGTCATTGACCTCTGGTGACCTCATTTTGCGTGTCCGGGAGCGTCTGAGATGGTAGCAAAGGTCAATGACCTCTGGTGACCTCATTTTGCGTCTCCGGGAGCTTCTGAGAAGGTGGCAAAGTTCATTGACCTCTGGTGACCTCATTTTGCGTGTCCGGGAGCGTCTTAGAGGATAGCAAAGGTCATTGACCTCATCTGTCCTCATTTGACCGCCGAGGCGCTTCTGAGTCTATCCTGAAGGTCATTGACCTGTGGTGACCTCATTTTGCGTGTGCGGAGCTTCTAAGAGGATAGCAAAGGTCATTGAACTCATCTGACCTCATTTGACGGCCGCGGCGCATCTGAGTCTATCCTGAAGGTCATTGTCCTCTGGTGACCTCATTTTGCGTGTCCGGGAGCGTCCTAGAGGATAGCAAAGGTCATTGACCTCATCTGTCCTCATTTGACCGCCGAGGCGCTTCTGAGTCTATCCTGAAGGTCATTGACCTCTGGTGACCTCATTTTGCGTGTCCGGGAGCTTCTAAGAGGATAGCAAAGGTCATTGACCTCATCTGACCTCATTTGACCGACGCGGCGCTTCTGAGTCTATCCTGAAGGTCATTGACCTCTGGTGACATCATTTTGCGTGTCCGGGAGCGTCTGAGAAGGTAGCAAAGGTCATTGACCTCTGGTGACCTCATTTTGCGTCTCCGGGAGCTTCTGAGAAGGTGGCAAAGTTCATTGACCTCTGGTGACCTCATTTTGCGTGTGCGGGAGCTTCTTAGAAGATAGCAAAGGTCATTGACCTGTGGTGACCTCATTTTGCGTGTGCGGAGCTTCTAAGAGGATAGCAAAGGTCATTGAACTCATCTGACCTCATTTGACCGCCGAGGCGCATCTGAGTCTATCCTGAAGGTCATTGTCCTCTGGTGTCCTCATTTTGCGTGTCCGGGAGCGTCTTAGAGGATAGCAAAGGTCATTGACCTCATCTGTCCTCATTTGACCGCCGAGGCGCTTCTGAGTCTATCCTGAAGGTCATTGACCACTGGTGACCTCATTTTGCGTGTCCGGGAGCTTCTTAGAAGATAGCAAAGTTCATTGCCCTCTGGTGACCTCATTTTGCGTGTGCGGGAGCTTCTTAGAAGATAGCAAAGGTCATTGACCTGTGGTGACCTCATTTTGCGTGTGCGGAGCTTCTAAGTGGACAGCAAAGGTCATTGACCTCGTCTGACCTCATTTGACCGACGCGGCGCTTCTGAGTCTATCCTGAAGGTCATTGACCTCTGGTGACCTCATTTTGCGTGTGCGAGAGCTTCTAAGAAGATAGCAAAGGTCATTAACATCATCTGACCTCATTTGACCGACGCGGCGCTTCTGAGTCCATCCTGAAGTTCATTGACCACTGGTGGCCTCATTTTGCTTGTCCGAGAGCGTCTTTAACGATAGCAAAGGTCATTGGACTCTGCTGACCTCATTTTGCGTGTCCGGGAGCTTCTTAGAAGATAGCAACGGTCATTGACCTCTGGTGATCTCATTTTGCGTGTCCGGGAGCGTCTGAGAAGGTAGCAAAGGTCATTGACCTCTGGTGACCTCATTTTGCGTCTCCGGGAGCTTCTGAGAAGGTGGCAAAGTTCATTGACCTCTGGTGACCTCATTTTGCGTGTGCGGGAGCGTCTTAGAGGATAGCAAAGGTCATTGACCTCATATGACCTCATTTGACCGACGCGGCGCTTCTGAGTTTATCCTGATGGTCATTGACCTCTGGTGACCTCATTTTGCGTGTCCGGGAGCGTCTGAGAAGGTAGCAAAGGGCACTGTCCTCTGGTGATCTCATTTTGTGTCTCTGGGAGCTTCTGAGAAGGTGGCAAAGTTCATTGACCTCTGGTGACCTCATTTTGCGTGTGCGGGAGCTTCTTAGAAGATAGCAAAGGTCATTGACCTGTGGTGACCTCATTTTGCGTGTGCGGAGCTTCTAAGAGGACAGCAAAGGTCATTGACCTCGTCTGACCTCATTTGACCGTCGCGGCGCTTCTGAGTCTATCCTGAAGGTCATTGACCTCTTGTGACCTCATTTTGCGTGTCCAGGAGCTTCTTAGAAGATAGCAAAGGTCATTGCCCTCTGGTGACCTCATTTTGCGTGTGCGGGAGCTTCTAATATGATAGCAAAGGTCATTGACCTCATCTGACCTCATTTGACCGACGCGGCTCTTCTGAGTCTAACCTGGAGTTCATTGACCTCTGGTGACCTCATTTTGCGTGTGCGGGTTCTTCTAAGAAGATAGCAAAGGTCATTGAACTTATCTGACATCATTTGACCGCCGCGGCGCTTCTGAGTCTATCCTGAAGGTCATTGTCCTCTGGTGACCTCATTTTGCGTGTGCGAGAGCTTCTAAGAGGATAGCAAAGGTCATTGACCTCGTCTGACCTCATTTGACCGTCGCGGCGCTTCTGAGTCCATCCTTAAGGTCATTGACCTCTGGTGACCTCATTTTGCCTGTCCGGGAGCTTCTTAGAAGATAGCAAATGTCATTGCCCTCTGGTAATCTCATTTTGCGTGTGCGGGAGCTTCTAATAGGATAGCAAATGTCATTGATCTCATCTGACCTCATTTGACCGACGCGGCGCTTCTGAGTCTATCCTGAGGGTCATTGACCTCTGGTGACCTCATTTTGCGTGTCCGGGAGCGTCTTAGAGGATAGCAAAGGTCATTGACCTCATATGTCCTCATTTGACCGCCGAGGCGCTTCTGAGTCTATCCTGAAGGTCATTGACCTCTGGTGACCTCATTTTGCGTCTCCGGGAGCGTCTTGGAAGATAGCAAAGGTCATTGACCTCTGGTGACCTCATTTTGCGTCTCCGGGAGCTTCTGAGAAGGTGGCAAAGTTCATTGACCTCTGGTGACCTCATTTTGCGTGTGCGGGAGCTTCTTAGAAGATAGCAAAGGTCATTGACCTGTGGTGACCTCATTTTTCGTGTCCGGGAGCTTCTAAGAGGATAGCAAATGTCATTGACCTCAACTGACCTCATTTGACCGACGCGGCGCTTCTGAGTCTATCCAGAAGGTCATTGACCTCTAGTGACCTCATTTTGCGTCTCCGGGAGCTTCTGAGAAGGTGGCAAATTTCATTGACCTCTGGTGACCTCATTTTGCGTGTGCGGGAGCATCTTAGAAGATAGCAAAGGTCATTGACCTGCGGTGACCTCATTTTGCGTGTGCGGAGCTTCTAAGAGGATAGCAAAGGTCATTGACCTCGTCAGACCTCATTTGACCGACGCGGCGCTTCTGAGTCTATCCTGAGGGTCATTGACCTCTGGTGACCTCATTTTGCGTGTCCGGGAGCGTCTTAGAGGATAGCAAAGGTCATTGACCTCATCTGTCCTCATTTGACCGCCGAGGCGCTTCTGAGTCTATCCTGAAGGTCATTGACCTCTGGTGACAACATTTTGCGTGTCCGGCAGCGTCTGAGAAGGTAGCAAAGGTCATTGACCTCTGGTGACCTCATTTTGCGTCTCCGGGAGCTTCTGAGAAGGTGGCAAAGTTCATTGACCTCTGGTGACCTCATTTTGCGCGTGCGGGAGCTTCTTATAACATAGCAAAGGTCATTGACCTGTGGTGACCTCATTTTGCGTGTGCGGAGCTTTTAAGAGGATAGCAAAGGTCATTGAACTCATCTGACCTCATTTGACCGCCGCGGCGCTTCTGAGTCTATCCTGAAGGTCATTGACCTCTGGTGACCTCATTTTGCGTGTGCGGGAGCTTCTAAGAAGATAGCAAAGGTCATTGACCTCATCTGACCAAATTTGACCGACGCGGCGCTTCTGAGTCTATCCTGAAGGTCATTGTACTCTGGTGACCTCATTTTGCGTGTGCGAGAGCTTCTAAGAGGATAGCAATGGTCATTGACCTCATCTGTATTCATTTGATCACCGCGGCGCTTCTGAGTCTATCCTGAAGTTCATTCACCTCTGGTGACCTCATTTTGCGTCTCCGGGAGCGTCTTGGAAGATAGCAAAGGTCATTGACCTCTGGTGACCTCATTTTTCGTGTCCGGGAGCTTCTAAGAGGATAGCAAAGGTCATTGACCTCGTCTGACCTCATTTGACCGACGCGGCGCTTCTGAGTCAATCCTGAGGGTCATTGACCTCTGGTGATCTCATTTTGCGTGTCCGGGAGCGTCTTAGAACATAGCAAAGTTCATTGACATCTGGAGACCTCATTTTGCGTGTCCGGCATCTTCTAAGGGTATAGCAAAGGTCATTGACCTCATCTGACCTCATTTGACCGACGCGGCGCTTCTGAGTCTACCCTGAAGGTCATTGACCTCTGGTCACCTCATTTTGCGTTTCCGGAGCGTCTTGGAAGATAGCAAAGGTCATTGACCTCTGGTGACCTCATTTTGCGTGTCCGGGAGCTTCTTAGAAGATAGCGAAGGCCATTGCCCTCTGGTGACCTCATTTTGCGTGTGCGGGAGCTTCTAAGAGGATAACAAAGGTCATTGACCTCGTCTGACCTCATTTGACCGACGCGGCGTTTCTGAGTCTATCCTGAAGGTCATTGAACTCTGGTGATTTCATTTTGCGTGTCCGGGAGCGTCTGAGAAGGTAGCAAAGGTCATTGACCTCTGGTGACCTCATTTTGCTTGTCCGGGAGCTTCTTAGAAGATAGCAAAGGCCATTGCCCTCTGGTGACCTCATTTTGCGTGTGCGGATCTTCTAAGAGGATAGCAAAGGTCATTGACCTCGTATGACCTCATTTGACCGACGCGGCGCTTCTGAGTCTATCCTGAAGGTCATTGAACTCTGGTGACCTCATTTTGCGTGTGCGGGAGCTTCTAATAGGATAGCAAAGGTCATTGACCTCTGGTGACCTCATTTTGCGTGTCCGGGAGCGTCTGAGAAGATAGCAAACGTTTTTGACCTCTGTTGACCTCATTTTCCGTGTCCGGGATCTTCTGAGAAGATAGCAAATGTCATTGACCTCTGGTGACCTCATTTTGCGTGTGCGGGAGCTTATTAGAAGATAGCAAAGGTCATTGACCTCTGGTGACCTCATTTTGCGTGTGCGGTGCTTCTAAGAGGATAGCAAAGGTTATTGACCTTGTCTGACCTCATTTGACAGACGCGGCGCTTCTGAGTCTATCCTGAAGGTCATTGACCTCTGGTGACCTCATTTTGCGTGTCAGGGAGCTTCTAAGAGGATAGCAAAGGTCATTGCACTCATCTGACCTCATTTGACCGACGCGGCGCCTCTGAGTCTATCCTGAGGGTCATTGACCTCTGGTGACCTCATTTTGCGTGTCCGGGAGCGTCTTAGAGGATAGCAAAGGTCATTGACCTCATCTGTCCTCATTTGACCGCCGAGGCGCTTCTGAGTCTATCCTGAAGGTCATTGACCTCTGTTGACCTCATTTTGCGTGTCCGGGAGCGTCTGAGAAGGTAGCAAAGGTCATTGACCTCTGGTGACCTCATTTTACGTCTCCGGGAGCTTCTGAGAAGGTGGCAAAGTTCATTGACCTCTGGTGACCTCATTTTGCGTGTGCGGGAGCTTCTTAGAAGATAGCAAAGGTCATTGACCTGTGGTGACCTCATTTTGCGTGTGCGGAGCTTCTAAGAGGATAGCAAAGGTCATTGACCTCATCTGTCCTCATTTGACCGCCGAGGCGCTTCTGAGTCTATCCTGAAGGTCATTGACCTCTGGTGACCTCATTTTGCGTGTCCGGGAGCTTCTTAGAAGATAGCAAAGGTCATTGCCCTCTGGTGATCTTATTTTGCGTGTGCGGGAGCTTCTAATAGGATAGCAAAGGTCATTGACCTCACCTGACCTCATTTGACCGACGCGGCGCTTCTGAGTCTATCCTGATGGTCATTGACCTCTGGTGACCTCATTTTGCGTGTCCGGGAGCGTCTGAGAAGGTAGCAAAGGGCACTGTCCTCTGGTGATCTCATTTTGCGTCTCTGGGAGCTTCTGAGAAGGTGGCAAAGTTCATTGACCTCTGGTGACCTCATTTTGCGTGTGCGGGAGCTTCTTAGAAGATAGCAAAGGTCATTCACCTGTGGTGACCTCATTTTGCGTGTGCGGAGCTTCTAAGAGGACAGCAAAGGTCATTGACCTCGTCTGACCTCATTTGACCGTCGCGGCGCTTCTGCGTCTATCCTGAGGGTCATTGACCTCTGGTGACCTCATTTTGCGTGTCCGGGAGCGTCTTAGAGGATAGCAAAGGTCATTGACCTCATATGTCCTCATTTGACCGCCGAGGCGCTTCTGAGTCTATCCTGAAGGTCATTGACCTCTGGTGACCTCATTTTGCGTCTCCGGGAGCGTCTTGGAAGATAGCAAATGTCATTGACCTCTGGTGATTTCATTTTGCGTGTCCGGGAGCTTCTAAGAGGATAGCAAAGGTCATTGACCTCATCTGACCTCATTTGACCGACGCGGCGCATCTGAGTCTAACCTGAAGGTCATTGACCTCTGGTGACCTCATTTTGCGTGTCCGGGAGCTTCTTAGAAGATAGCAAAGGTCATTGCACTCTGGTGACCTCATTTTGCGTGTGCGGGAGCTTCTAATAGGATAGCAAAGGTCATTGACCTCATCTGACCACATTTTACCGACGCGGCGCTTCTGAGTCTATCCTGAAGGTCATTGACCTCTTGTGACCTCATTTTGCGTGTCCAGGAGCTTCTTAGAAGATAGCAAAGTCATTGACCTCATATGTCCTCATTTGACCGCCGAGGCGCTTCTGAGTCTATCCTGAAGGTCATTGACCTCTGGTGACCTCATTTTGCGTCTCCGGGAGCGTCTTGGAAGATAGCAAAGGTCATTGACCTCTGGTGATTTCATTTTGCGTGTCCGGGAGCTTCTAAGAGGATAGCAAAGGTCATTGACCTCATCTGACCTCATTTGACCGACGCGGCGCATCTGAGTCTAACCTGAAGGTCATTGACCTCTGGTGACCTCATTTTGCGTGTCCGGGAGCTTCTTAGAAGATAGCAAAGGTCATTGCCCTCTGGTGACCTCATTTTGCGTTTGCGGGAGCTTCTAATAGGATAGCAAAGGTCATTGACCTCATCTGACCACATTTAACCGACGCGGCGCTTCTGAGACTATCCTGAAGGTCATTGACCTCTAGTGACCTCATTTTGCGTGTCCGGGAGCTTCTTAGAAGATAGCAAAGGTCATTGCCCTCTGGTGACCTCATTTTGCGTGTCCGGGAGCTTCTTAGAAGATAGCAAAGGTCATTGCCCTCTGGTGACCTCATTTTGCGTGTGCGGGAGCTTCTAATAGGATAGCAAAGGTCATTGACCTCATCTGACCTCATTTGACCGACGCGGCTCTTCTGAGTCTAACCTGGAGTTCATTGATCTCTGGTGACCTCATTTTGCGTGTGCGGGAGCTTCTTAGAAGATAGCAAAGGTCATTGCCCTCTGGTGACCTCATTTTGCGTTTGCGGGAGCTTCTAATAGGATAGCAAAGGTCATTGACCTCATCTGACCACATTTAACCGACGCGGCGCTTCTGAGACTATCCTGAAGGTCATTGACCTCTAGTGACCTCATTTTGCGTGTCCGGGAGCTTCTTAGAAGATAGCAAATGTCATTGCCCTCTGGTAATCTCATTTTGCGTGTGCGGGAGCTTCTAATAGGATAGCAAAGGTCATTGACCTCATCTGACCTCATTTGACCGACGCGGCGCTTCTGAGTCTATCCTGAGGGTCATTGACCTCTGGTGACCTCATTTTGCGTGTCCGGGAGCGTCTTAGAGGATAGCAAAGGTCATTGACCTCATATGTCCTCATTTGACCGCCGAGGCGCTTCTGAGTCTATCCTGAAGGTCATTGACCTCGGGTGACCTCATTTTGCGTCTCCGGGAGCGTCTTGGAAGATAGCAAAGGTCATTGACCTCTGGTGATTTCATTTTGCGTGTCCGGGAGCTTCTAAGAGGATAGCAAAGGTCATTGACCTCATCTGACCTCATTTGAACGACGCGGCGCATCTGAGTCTAACCTGAAGGTCTTTGACCTCTGGTGACCTCATTTTGCGTGTCCGGGAGCTTCTTAGAAGATAGCAAAGGTCATTGCCCTCTGGTGACCTCATTTTGCGTGTGCGGGAGCTTCTAATAGGATAGCAAAGGTCATTGACCTCATCTGACCACATTTAACCGACGCGGCGCTTCTGAGACTATCCTGAAGGTCATTGACCTCTGGTGACCTCATTTTGCGTGTCCGGGAGCTTCTTAGAAGATAGCAAAGGTCATTGCCCTCTGGTGACCTCATTTTGCGTGTGCGGGAGCTTCTAATAGGATAGCAAAGGTCATTGACCTCATCTGACCTCATTTGACCGACGCGGCTCTTCTGAGTCTAACCTGGAGTTCATTGACCTCTGGTGACCTCATTTTGCGTGTGCGGGATCTTCTAAGAAGATAGCAAAGGTCATTGAACTCATCTGACCTCATTTGAACGCCGCGGCGCTTCTGAGTCTATCCTGAAGGTCATTGACCTCTGGTGACCTCATTTTGCTTGTCCGGGAGCGTCTTTGAAGATAGCAATGGTCAGTGACATCTGGTGACCTCATTTTGCGTGTCCAAGAGCTTCTTAGATGATAGCAAAGGTCATTGACCTCTGATGACCTCATTTTGCGTGTGCGGAGCTTCCAAGAGGATAGCAAAGGTTATTCACCTTATATGACCTCATTTGACAGACGCGGCGCTTCTGAGTCTATCCTGAATGTCATTGACCTTTGGTGACCTCATTTTGCGTGTCCGGGAGCGTCTTAGAAGATAGCAAAGGTCATTGCCTTCATCTGACCTCATTTGACCAACGCGGCGACTCTGAGTCTATCCTGAGGGTCATTGACCTCTGGTGACGTCATTTTGCGTGTCCGCGAGCGTCTTAGAAGATAGCAAAGGTCATTGACCTCTGGTGACCTCATTTTGCGTGTCCGGGAGCGTCTTAGAAGATAGCAAAGGTCATTGACCTCTGGTGACCTCATTTTGCGTGTCCGGGAGCGTCTGAGAAGGTAGCAAATGTCATTGACCTCTGGTGACCTCATTTTGCGTGTGCGGGAGCTTCTAAGAAGATAGCAAAGGTCATTGACCTCATCTGACCAAATTTGACCGACGCGGCGCTTCTGAGTCTATCCTGAAGGTCATTGTACTCTGGTGACCTCATTTTGCGTGTGCGAGAGCTTCTAAGAGGATAGCAATGGTCATTGACCTCATCTGTATTCATTTGATCACCGCGGCGCTTCTGAGTCTATCCTGAAGTTCATTTACCTCTGGTGACCTCATTTTGCGTCTCCGGGAGCGTCTTGGAAGATAGCAAAGGTCATTGACCTCTGGTGACCTCATTTTTCGTGTCCGGGAGCTTCTAAGAGGATAGCAAAGGTCATTGACCTCGTCTGACCTCATTTGACCGACGCGGCGCTTCTGAGTCAATCCTGAGGGTCATTGACCTCTGGTGATCTCATTTTGCGTGTCCGGGAGCGTCTTAGAACATAGCAAAGTTCATTGACATCTGGTGACCTCATTTTGCGTGTCCGGCATCTTCTAATGGTATAGCAAAGGTCATTGACCTCATCTGACCTCATTTGACCGACGCGGCGCTTCTGAGTCTACCCTGAAGGTCATTGACCTCTGGTCACCTCATTTTGCGTTTCCGGGAGCGTCTTGGAAGATAGCAAAGGTCATTGACCTCTGGTGACCTCATTTTGCGTGTCCGGGAGCTTCTAAGAGGATAGCAAAGGTCATTGACCTCATCTGACCTCATTTGACCGACGCGGCGCATCTGAGTCTAACCTGAAGGTCATTGACCTCTGGTGACCTCATTTTGCGTGTCCGGGAGCTTCTTAGAAGATAGCGAAGGCCATTGCCCTCTGGTGACCTCATTTTGCGTGTGCGGGAGCTTCTAAGAGGATAACAAAGGTCATTGACCTCGTCTGACCTCATTTGACCGACGCGGCGTTTCTGAGTCTATCCTGAAGGTCATTGAACTCTGGTGATTTCATTTTGCGTGTCCGGGAGCGTCTGAGAAGGTAGCAAAGGTCATTGACCTCTGGTGACCTCATTTTGCTTGTCCGGGAGCTTCTTAGAAGATAGCAAAGGCCATTGCCCTCTGGTGACCTCATTTTGCGTGTGCGGGAGCTTCTAAGAGGATAACAAAGGTCATTGACCTCGCCTGACCTCATTTGACCGACGCGGCGTTTCTGAGTCTATCCTGAAGGTCATTGAACTCTGGTGATTTCATTTTGCGTGTCCGGGAGCGTCTGAGAAGGTAGCAAAGGTCATTGACCTCTGGTGACCTCATTTTGCTTGTCCGGGAGCTTCTGAGAAGGTAGCAAAAGTCACTGACCTCTGGTGACCTCATTTTGCGTGTGCGGATCTTCTAAGAGGATAGCAAAGGTCATTGACCTCGTATGACCTCATTTGACCGACGCGGCGCTTCTGTGTCTATCCTGAAGGTCATTGAACTCTGGTGACCTCATTTTGCGTGTGCGGGAGCTTCTAATAGGATAGCAAAGGTCATTGACCTCTGGTGACCTCATTTTGCGTGTCCGGGAGCGTCTGAGAAGATAGCAAATGTTTTTGACCTCTGTTGACCTAATTTTCCGTGTCCGGGATCTTCTGAGAAGATAGCAAATGTCATTGACCTCTGGTGACCTCATTTTGCGTGTGCGGGAGCTTATTAGAAGATAGCAAAGGTCATTGACCTCTGGTGACCTCATTTTGCGTGTGCGGTGCTTCTAAGAGGATAGCAAAGGTTATTGACCTTGTCTGACCTCATTTGACCGACGCGGCGCTTCTGAGTCTATCCTGAAGGTCATTGACCTCTGGTGACCTCATTTTGCGTGTCAGGGAGCTTCTAAGAGGATAGCAAAGGTCGTTGCACTCATCTGACCTCATTTGACCGACGCAGCGCCTCTGAGTCTATCCTGAGGGTCATTGACCTCTGGTGACCTCATTTTGCGTGTCCGGGAGCGTCTTAGAGGATAGCAAAGGTCATTGACCTCATCTGTCCTCATTTGACCTCCGAGGCGCTTCTGAGTCTATCCTGAAGGTCATTGACCTCTGTTGACCTCATTTTGCGTGTCCGGGAGCGTCTGAGAAGGTAGCAAAGGTCATTGACCTCTGGTGACCTCATTTTACGTCTCCGGGAGCTTCTGAGAAGGTGGCAAAGTTCATTGACCTCTGGTGACCTCATTTTGCGTGTGCGGGAGCTTCTTAGAAGATAGCAAAGGTCATTGACCTGTGGTGACCTCATTTTGCGTGTGCGGAGCTTCTAAGAGGACAGCAAAGGTCATTGACCTCGTCTGACCTCATTTGACCGTCGCGGCGCTTCTGCGTCTATCCTGAGGGTCATTGACCTCTGGTGATCTCATTTTGCGTGTCCGGGAGCGTCTTAGAACATAGCAAAGTTCATTGACATCTGGTGACCTCATTTTGCGTGTCCGGCATCTTCTAAGGGTATAGCAAAGGTCATTGACCTCATCTGACCTCATTTGACCGACGCGGCGCATCTGAGTCTAACCTGAAGGTCATTGACCTCTGGTGACCTCATTTTGCGTGTCCGGGAGCTTCTTAGAAGATAGCAAAGGTCATTGCACTCTGGTGACCTCATTTTGCGTGTGCGGGAGCTTCTAATAGGATAGCAAAGGTCATTGACCTCATCTGACCACATTTAACCGACGCGGCGCTTCTGAGTCTATCCTGAAGGTCATTGACCTCTTGTGACCTCATTTTGCGTGTCCAGGAGCTTCTTAGAAGATAGAAGAGGTCATTGACCTCATATGTCCTCATTTGACCGCCGAGGCGCTTCTGAGTCTATCCTGAAGGTCATTGACCTCTGGTGACCTCATTTTGCGTGTCCGGGAGCGTCTGAGAAGGTAGCAAATGTCATTGACCTCTGGTGACTTCATTTTGCGTGTGCGGGAGCTTCTAAGAAGATAGCAAAGGTCATTGATCTCATCTGACCAAATTTGACCGACGCGGCGCTTCTGAGTCTATCCTGAAGGTCATTGTACTCTGGTGACCTCATTTTGCGTGTGCGAGAGCTTCTAAGAGGATAGCAATGGTCATTGACCTCATCTGTATTCATTTGATCACCGCGGCGCTTCTGAGTCTATCCTGAAGTTCATTCACCTCTGGTGACCTCATTTTGCGTCTCCGGGAGCGTCTTGGAAGATAGCAAAGGTCACTGACCTCTGGTGACCTCATTTTTCGTGTCCGGGAGCTTCTAAGAGGAAAGCAAAGGTCATTGACCTCGTCTGACCTCATTTGATCGACGCGGCGCTTCTGAGTCAATCCTGAGGGTCATTGACCTCTGGTGATCTCATTTTGCGTGTCCGGGAGCGTCTTAGAACATAGCAAAGTTCATTGACATCTGGTGACCTCATTTTGCGTGTCCGGCATCTTCTAAGGGTATAGCAAAGGTCATTGACCTCATCTGACCTCATTTGACCGACGCGGCGCTTCTGAGTCTATCCTGAAGGTCATTGACCTCTGGTCACCTCATTTTGCGTTTCCGGGAGCGTCTTGGAAGATAGCAAAGGTCATTGACCTCTGGTGACCTCATTTTGCGTGTCCGGGAGCTTCTAAGAGGATAGCAAAGGTCATTGACCTCGTCTGACCTCATTTGACCGACGCGGCGCATCTGAGTCTAACCTGAAGGTCATTGACCTCTGGTGACCTCATTTTGCGTGTCCGGGATCTTCTTAGAAGATAGCAAAGGCCATTTCCCTCTGGTGACCTCATTTTGCGTGTGCGGGAGCTTCTAAGAGGATAACAAAGGTCATTGACCTCGTCTGACCTCATTTGACCGACGCGGCGTTTCTGAGTCTATCCTGAAGGTCATTGAACTCTGGTGATTTCATTTTGCGTGTCCGGGAGCGTCTGAGAAGGTAGCAAAGGTCATTGACCTCTGGTGACCTCATTTTGCTTGTCCGGGAGCTTCTTAGAAGATAGCAAAGGCCATTGCCCTCTGGTGATCTCATTTTGCGTGTGCGGGAGCTTCTAAGAGGATAACAAAGGTCATTGACCTCGTCTGACCTCATTTGACCGACGCGGCGGTTCTGAGTCTATCCTGAAGGTCATAGTCCTCTGGTGACCTCATTTTGCGTGTGCTAGAGCTTCTAAGAGGATAGCAAAGGTCATTGACCTCATCTGTCATCATTTGACCGCCGCGGCGCTTCTGAGTCTATCCTGAAAGTCATTGACCTCTGTTGACCTCATTTTGCGTGTCCGGGAGCTTCTTAGAAGATAGCAAAGGTCATTGCCCTCTGGTGACCTCATTTTGCGTGTGCGGGAGCTTCTAATAGGATAGCAAAGGTCATTGACCTCTGGTGACCTCATTTTACGTGTCCGGGAGCGTCTGAGAAGATAGCAAATGTTTTTGACCTCTGTTGACCTCATTTTCCGTGTCCGGGATCTTCTGAGAAGATAGCAAATGTCATTGACCTCTGGTGACCTCATTTTGCGTGTGCGGGAGCTTATTAGAAGATAGCAAAGGTCATTGACCTCTGGTGACCTCATTTTGCGTGTGCGGAGCTTCTAAGAGGATAGCAAAGGTTATTGACCTCGTCTGACCTCATTTGACCGACGCGGCGCTTCTGAGTCTATACTGAAGGTCATTGACCTCTGGTGACCTCATTTTGCGTGTCAGGGAGCTTCTAAGAAAATAGCAAAGGTCATTGCACTCATCTGACCTCATTTGACCGACGCGGCGCCTCTGAGTCTATCCTGAAGGTCATTTACCTCTGGTGACCTCATTTTGCGTGTGCGGGAGCTTCTTAGAAGATAGCAAAGTCCATTGCCCTCTGGTGACCTCATTTTGCGTGTGCGGGAGCTTCTAAGAGGATAACAAAGGTCATTGACCTCGTCTGACCTCATTTGACAGACGCGGCGCTTCTGAGTCTATCCTGAAGGTCATTGAACTCTGGTGACCTCATTTTGCGTGTCAGGGAGCTTCTAAGAGGTTAGCAAAGGTCATTGCACTCATCTGACCTCATTTGACCGACGCGGCGCCTCTGAGTCTATCCTGAAGGTCATTTACCTCTGGTGACCTCATTTTGCGTGTGCGGGAGCTTCTAAGAAGATAGCAAAGGTCATGGACCTCATCTGACCTCATTTGACCGACGCGGCACTTCTGAGTCTATCCTGAAGGTCATTGTCCTCTGGTGACCTCATTTTGCGTGTGCGAGAGCTTCTAAGAGGATAGCAAAGGTCATTGACCGCATCTGTCATCATTTGACCGCCGCGGCGCTTCTGAGTCCATCCTGAAGGTCATTGACCTCTGGTGACCACATTTTGCGTGTGCGGGAGCTTCTAAGAAGATAGCAAAGGTCATTGACCTCATCTGACCAAATTTGACCGTCGCGGCGCTTCTGAGTCTATCCTGAAGGTCATTGTACTCTGGTGACCTCATTTTGCGTGTGCGAGAGCTTCTAAGAGGATAGCAATGGTCATTGACCTCATCTGTCCTCATTTGACCGCCGCGGCGCTTCTGAGTCTATCCTGAAGGTCATTGACCTCTGGTGACCTCATTTTGCGTCTCCGGGAGCGTCTTGGAAGATAGCAAAGGTCATTGACCTCTGGTGACCTCATTTTTCGTGTCCGGGAGCTTCTAAGAGGATAGCAAAGGTCATTGACCTCATCTGATCTCATTCGACCGACGCGGCGCTTCTGAGTCCATCCTGAAGGTCATTGACCTCTGGTGACCTCATTTTGCTTTTCCGGGAACGTCTTTGAAGATAGCAAAGGTCATTGACCTATGGTGACCTCATTTTGCGTGTCCGGGAGCTTCTTAGAAGATAGCAAAGGTCATTGACCTCTGGTGACCTCATTTTGCGTGTGCGGAGCTTCTAAGGTGATAGCAAAGGTCATTGACCACATCTGACCTCATTTGACCGACGCGGCGCTTCTGAGTCTATCCTGAAGGTCATTGACCTCTTGTGACCTCATTTTGCGTGTCCGCGAGCTTCTAAGAGGCTAGCAAAGGTCATTGACCTCAACTAACCTCATTTGACCGACGCGGCGCTTCTGAGTCTATCCTGAAGGTCATTGTCCTCTGGTGACCTCATTTTGCGTGTGAGGAGCTTCTAAGAGGATAGCAAAGGTTATTGACCTCGTCTGACCTCATTTGACCGACGCGGCGCTTCTGAGTCTATCCTGAAGGTCATTGACCTCTGGTGACCTCATTTTGCGTGTGCGGGAGCTTATTAGAAGATAGCAAAGGTCATTGACCTATGGTGACCTCTTTTTGCGTGTGCGGAGCTTCTAAGGTGATAGCAAAGGTCATTGACCTCATCTGACCTCATTTGACCGACGCGGCGCTTCTGAGTCTATCCTGAAGGTCATTGACCTCTTGTAACCTCATTTTGCGTGTCCGGGAGCTTTTAAGAGGCTAGCAAAGGTCATTGACCTCAACTGACCTCATTTGACCGATGCGGCGCTTCTGAGTCTATCCTGAAGGTCATTGACCTTTGGGGACCTCATTTTGCGTGTGTGGGATCTTCTAAGACGATAGCAAAGGGCATTGACCTCATCTGATCTCATTCGACCGACGCGGCGCTTCTGAGTCCATCCTGAAGGTCATTGACCTCTGGTGACCTCATTTTGCGTGTGCGGGAGCTTATTAGAAGATAGCAAAGGTCATTGACCTCTGGTGACCTCATTTTGCGTGTGCGGAGCTTCTAATATGACAGCAAAGGTCATTGACCTCATCTGACCTCATTTGACTGACGCGGCGCTTCTGAGTCTATCCTGAAGGTCATTGACCTCTTGTGACCTCATTTTGCGTGTCCGGGAGCTTCTAAGAGGCTAGCAAAGGTCATTGACCTCAACTGACCTCATTTGACCGACGCGGCGCTTCTGAGTCTATCCTGAAGGTCATTGTCCTCTGGTGACCTCATTTTGCGTGTGCGGAGCTTCTAAGGTGATAGCAAAGGTCATTGACCACATCTGACCTCATTTGACCGACGCGGCGCTTCTGAGTCTATCCTGAAGGTCATTGACCTCTTGTGACCTCATTTTGCGTGTCCGCGAGCTTCTAAGAGGCTAGCAAAGGTCATTGACCTCAACTAACCTCATTTGACCGACGCGGCGCTTCTGAGTCTATCCTGAAGGTCATTGTCCTCTGGTGACCTCGTTTTGCGTGTGAGGAGCTTCTAAGAGGATAGCAAAGGTTATTGACCTCGTCTGACCTCATTTGACCGACGCGGCGCTTCTGAGTCTATCCTGAAGGTCATTGACCTCTGGTGACCTCATTTTGCGTGTGCGGGAGCTTATTAGAAGATAGCAAAGGTCATTGACCTATGGTGACCTCATTTTGCGTGTGCGGAGCTTCTAAGGTGATAGCAAAGGTCATTGACCTCATCTGACCTCATTTGACCGACGCGGCGCTTCTGAGTCTATCCTGAAGGTCATTGACCTCTTGTAACCTCATTTTGCGTGTCCGGGAGCTTTTAAGAGGCTAGCAAAGGTCATTGACCTCAACTGACCTCATTTGACCGATGCGGCGCTTCTGAGTCTATCCTGAAGGTCATTGACCTTTGGGGACCTCATTTTGCGTGTGTGGGATCTTCTAAGAAGATAGCAAAGGGCATTGACCTCATCTGATCTCATTCGACCGACGCGGCGCTTCTGAGTCCATCCTGAAGGTCATTGACCTCTGGTGACCTCATTTTGCGTGTTTGGGAGCGTCTGAGAAGGTGGCAAAGTTCATTGACCTCTGGTGACCTCATTTTGCGTGTGCGGGAGCTTATTAGAAGATAGCAAAGGTCATTGACCTCTGGTGACCTCATTTTGCGTGTGCGGGAGCTTATTAGAAGATAGCAAAGGTCATTGACCTCTGGTGACTTCATTTTGCGTGTGCGGAGCTTCTAATATGACAGCAAAGGTCATTGACCTCATCTGACCTCATTTGACTGACGCGGCGCTTCTGAGTCTATCCTGAAGGTCATTGACCTCTTGTGACCTCATTTTGCGTGTCCGGGAGCTTCTAAGAGGCTAGCAAAGGTCATTGACCTCAACTGACCTCATTTGACCGACGCGGCGCTTCTGAGTCTATCCTGAAGGTCATTGTCCTCTGGTGACCTCATTTTGCGTGTGCGAGAGCTTCTAAGAGGATAGCAAAGGTCATTAACCTCATCTGACCTCATTTGACCGACGTGGCGCTTCTGAGTCCATCCGGAAGGTCATTGTCCTCTGGTGACCTCATTTTGCGTGTGCGAGAGCGTCTTAGAAGATAGCAAAGTTTATTGACCTCTGGTGACCTCATTTTGCGTGTCAGGGAGCTTCTAAGGGTATAGCAAAGGTCATTGACGTCATCTGACCTCATTTGAACGCCGCGGCGCTTCTGAGTCTATCCTGAAGGTCATTGACCTCTGTTGACCACATTTTGCGTGTCCGGGAGCTTCTTAGAAGATAGCAAAGGTCATTGACCCCTGGTGACCTCATTTTGCGTGTGCGAGAGCGTCTTAGAAGATAGCAAAGTTTATTGACCTCTGGTGACCTCATTTTGCGTGTCAGGGAGCTTCTAAGGGTATAGCAAAGGTCATTGACGTCATCTGACCTCATTTGAACGCCGCGGCGCTTCTGAGTCTATCCTGAAGGTCATTGACCTCTGTTGACCACATTTTGCGTGTCCGGGAGCTTCTTAGAAGATAGCAAAGGTCATTGACCCCTGGTGACCTCATTTTGCGTGTGCGGAGCTTCTAAGAGGATAGCAAAGGTTATTCACCTCATCTGACCTCATTTGACCGACGCGGCGCTTCTGAGTCTATCCTGAAGTTCATTGACCACTGGCGACCTCATTTTGCTTGTCCGGGATCGTCTTTGAAGATAGCAAAGGTCATTGACCTCTGGTGACCTCATTTTGCGTGTCCGGGAGCTTCTTAGAAGATAGCAAAGATCACTGACCTCTGGTGACGTCATTTTGCGTGTGCGGAGCTTCTAAGAGGATAGCAAAGGTCATTGACCTCGACTGACCTCATTTGACCGACGCGGCGCTTCTGAGTCTATCCAGAAGGTCATTGACCTCTGGTGACCTCATTTTGCGTGTGCGGGAGCTTCTAAGAATATAGCAAAGGTCATGTACCTCATCTGACCATATTTGACCGACGCGGCGCTTCTGAGTCTATCCGGAAGGTCATTGTCCTCTGGTGACCTCATTTTGCGTGTGCGAGAGCTTCTAAGAGGATAGCAAAGGTCATTGTCCTCATCTGTCATCATTTGACCGCCGCGGCGCTTCTGAGTCTATCCTGAAGGTCATTGACCTCTGTTGACCTCATTTTGCGTGTCCGGGAGCTTCTTAGAAGATAGCAAAGGTCATTGCCCTCTGGTGACCTCATTTTGCGTGTGCAGGAGCTTCTAATAGGATAGCAAAGGTCATTGACCTCTGGTGACCTCATTTTGCGTGTCCGGGAGCGTCTGAGATGATAGCAAATGTCATTGACCTCTGTTGACCTCATTTTGCGTTTCCGGGATCTTCTGAGAAGATAGCAAATGTCATTGACCTCTGGTGACCTCATTTTGCGTTTGCGGGAGCTTATTAGAAGATAGCAAAGGTCACTGACCTCTGGTGACCTCATTTTGCGTGTGCGGAGCTTCTAAGGTGATAGCAAAGGTCATTGACTTCATCTGACCTCATTTGAACGACGCGGCGCTTCTGAGTCCATCCTGAAGGTCATTGACCTCTGGTGACCTCATTTTGCTTTTCCGGGAACGTCTTTGAAGATAGCAAAGGTCATTGACCTATGGTGACCTCATTTTGCGTGTCCGGGAGCTTCTTAGAAGATAGCAAAGGTCATTGACCTCTGGTGACCTCATTTTGCGTGTGCGGAGCTTCTAAGGTGATAGCAAAGGTCATTGACCACATCTGACCTCATTTGACCGACGCGGCGCTTCTGAGTCTATCCTGAAGGTCATTGACCTCTTGTGACCTCATTTTGCGTGTCCGCGAGCTTCTAAGAGGCTAGCAAAGGTCATTGACCTCAACTAACCTCATTTGACCGACGCGGCGCTTCTGAGTCTATCCTGAAGGTCATTGTCCTCTGGTGACCTCATTTTGCGTGTGAGGAGCTTCTAAGAGGATAGCAAAGGTTATTGACCTCGTCTGACCTCATTTGACCGACGCGGCGCTTCTGAGTCTATCCTGAAGGTCATTGACCTCTGGTGACCTCATTTTGCGTGTGCGGGAGCTTATTAGAAGATAGCAAAGGTCATTGACCTATGGTGACCTCATTTTGCGTGTCCGGGAGCGTCTGAGAAGGTGGCAAAGTTCATTGACCTCTGGTGACCTCATTTTGCGTGTGCGGGAGCTTATTAGAAGATAGCAAAGGTCATTGACCTCTGGTGACCTCATTTTGCGTGTGCGGAGCTTCTAAGATGATAGCAAAGGTCATTGACCTCATCTGACCTCATTTGACCGACGCGGCGCTTCTGAGTCTATCCTGAAGGTCATTGTCCTCTGGTGACCTCATTTTGCGTGTGAGGAGCTTCTAAGAGGATAGCAAAGGTTATTGACCTCGTCTTACCTCATTTGACCGACGCGGCGCTTCTGAGTCTATCCTGAAGGTCATTGACCTCTGGTGACCTCATTTTGCGTGTGCGGGAGCTTATTAGAAGATAGCAAAGGTCATTGACCTATGGTGACCTCATTTTGCGTGTGCGGAGCTTCTAAGGTGATAGCAAAGGTCATTGACCTCATCTGACCTCATTTGACCGACGCAGCGCTTCTGAGTCTATCCTGAAGGTCATTGACCTCTTGTGACCTTATTTTGCGTGTCCGGGAGCTTCTAAGAGGCTAGCAAAGGTCATTGACCTCAACTGACCTCATTTGACCGATGCGGCGCTTCTGAGTCTATCCTGAAGGTCATTGACCTTTGGGGACCTCATTTTGCGTGTGCGGGATCTTCTAAGAAGATAGCAAAGGGCATTGACCTCATCTGATTTTATTCGAGCGACGCGGCGCTTCTGAGTCCATCCTGAAGGTCATTGACCTCTGGTGACCTCATTTTGCGTGTGCGGGAGCTTATTAGAAGATAGCAAAGGTCATTGACCTCTGGTGACCTCATTTTGCGTGTGCGGAGCTTCTAATATGACAGCAAAGGTCATTGACCTCATCTGACCTCATTTGACTGACGCGGCGCTTCTGAGTCTATCCTGAAGGTCATTGACCTCTTGTGACCTCATTTTGCGTGTCCGGGAGCTTCTAAGAGGCTAGCAAAGGTCATTGACCTCAACTGACCTCATTTGACCGACGCGGCGCTTCTGAGTCTATCCTGAAGGACATTGTCCTCTGGTGACCTCATTTTGCGTGTGCGAGAGCTTCTAAGAGGATAGCAAATGTCATTAACCTCATCAGACCTCATTTGACCGACGCGGCGCTTCTGAGTCCATCCTGAAGGTCATTGACCACTGGCGACCTCATTTTGCTTGTCCGGGATCGTCTTTGAAGATAGCAAAGGTCATTGACCTCTGGTGACCACATTTTGCGTGTGCGGGTGCTTCTGAGAAGATAGCAAAGGTCATTGACCTCATCTGACCAAATTTGACCGTCGCGGCGCTTCTGAGTCTATCCTGAAGGTCATTGTACTCTGGTGACCTCATTTTGCTTGTGCGGAGCTTCTAAGAGGATAGCAAAGGTCATTGACCTCGTCTGACCTCATTTGACCGACGCGGCGCTTCTGAGTCTATCCTGAAAGTCATTGACCTCTGGTGACCTCATTTTGCGTGTGCGGGAGCTTCTAAGAAGATAGCAAAGGTCATGTACCTCATCTGACCAAATTTGACCGACGCGGCGCTTCTGAGTCTATCCGGAAGGTCATTGTCCTCTGGTGACCTCATTTTGCGTGTGCGAGAGCGTCTTAGAAGATAGCAAAGTTTATTGACCTCTGGTGACCTCATTTTGCGTGTCAGGGAGCTTCTAAGGGTATAGCAAAAGTCATTGACGTCATCTGACCTCATTTGAACGCCACGGCGCTTCTGAGTCTATCCTGAAGGTCATTGACCTCTGTTGACCACATTTTGCGTGTCCGCGAGCTTCTTAGAAGATAGCAAATGTCATTGACCCCTGGTGACCTCATTTTGCGTGTGCGGAGCTTCTAAGAGGATAGCAAAGGTTATTCACCTCATCTGACCTCATTTGACCGACGCGGCGCTTCTGAGTCTATCCTGATGGTCATCGACCTCTGGTGACCTCATTTTGCGTGTCCAGGAGCGTCTGAGAAGATAGCAAATGTCATTGACCTCTGGTGACCTCATTTTGCGTGTGCGGGAGCTTATTAGAAGATAGCAAAGGTCATTGACCTCTGGTGACCTCATTTTGCGTGTGCGGAGCTTCTAATATTACAGCAAAGGTCATTGACCTCATCTGACCTCATTTGACTGACGCGGCGCTTCTGAGTCTATCCTGAAGGTCATTGACCTCTTGTGACCTCATTTTGCGTGTCCGGGAGCTTCTAAGAGGCTAGCAAAGGTCATTGACCTCAACTGACCTCATTTGACCGACGCGGCGCTTCTGAGTCTATCCTGAAGGACATTGTCCTCTGGTGACCTCATTTTGCGTGTGCGAGAGCTTCTAAGAGGATAGCAAATGTCATTAACCTCATCAGACCTCATTTGACCGACGCGGCGCTTCTGAGTCCATCCTGAAGGTCATTGACCACTGGCGACCTCATTTTGCTTGTCCGGGATCGTCTTTGAAGATAGCAAAGGTCATTGACCTCTGGTGACCACATTTTGCGTGTGCGGGTGCTTCTGAGAAGATAGCAAAGGTCATGTACCTCATCTGACCAAATTTGACCGACGCGGCGCTTCTGAGTCTATCCGGAAGGTCATTGTCCTCTGGTGACCTCATTTTGCTTGTGCGGAGCTTCTAAGAGGATAGCAAAGGTCATTGACCTCGTCTGACCTCATTTGACCGACGCGGCGCTTCTGAGTCTATCCTGAAAGTCATTGACCTCTGGTGACCTCATTTTGCGTGTGCGGGAGCTTCTAAGAAGATAGCAAAGGTCATGTACCTCATCTGACCAAATTTGACCGACGCGGCGCTTCTGAGTCTATCCGGAAGGTCATTGTCCTCTGGTGACCTCATTTTGCGTGTGCGAGAGCGTCTTAGAAGATAGCAAAGTTTATTGACCTCTGGTGACCTCATTTTGCGTGTCAGGGAGCTTCTAAGGGTATAGCAAAAGTCATTGACGTCATCTGACCTCATTTGAACGCCACGGCGCTTCTGAGTCTATCCTGAAGGTCATTGACCTCTGTTGACCACATTTTGCGTGTCCGCGAGCTTCTTAGAAGATAGCAAAGGTCATTGACCCCTGGTGACCTCATTTTGCGTGTGCGGAGCTTCTAAGAGGATAGCAAAGGTTATTCACCTCATCTGACCTCATTTGACCGACGCGGCGCTTCTGAGTCTATCCTGATGGTCATCGACCTCTGGTGACCTCATTTTGCGTGTCCAGGAGCGTCTGAGAAGATAGCAAATGTCATTGACCTCTGGTGACCTCATTTTGCGTGTGCGGGAGCTTATTAGAAGATAGCAAAGGTCATTGACCTCTGGTGACCTCATTTTGCGTGTGCGGAGCTTCTAAGATGATAGCAAAGGTCATTGACCTCATCTGACCTCATTTGACTGACGCGGCGCTTCTGAGTCTATCCTGAAGGTCATTGACCTCTTGTGACCTCATTTTGCGTGTCCGGGAGCTTCTAAGAGGCTAGCAAAGGTCATTGACCTCAACTGACCTCATTTGACCGATGCGGCGCTTCTGAGTCTATCCTGAAGGTCATTGACCTTTGGGGACCTCATTTTGCGTGTGCGGGATCTTCTAAGAAGATAGCAAAGGGCATTGACCTCATCTGATTTTATTCGACCGACGCGGCGCTTCTGAGTCCATCCTTAAGGTCATTGACCTCTGGTGACCTCATTTTGCGTGTGCGGGAGCTTATTAGAAGATAGCAAAGGTCATTGACCTCTGGTGACCTCATTTTGCGTGTGCGGAGCTTCTAATATGACAGCAAAGGTCATTAACCTCATCAGACCTCATTTGACCGACGCGGCGCTTCTGAGTCCATCCTGAAGGTCATTGACCACTGGCGACCTCATTTTGCTTGTCCGGGATCGTCTTTGAAGATAGCAAAGGTCATTGACCTCTGGTGACCACATTTTGCGTGTGCGGGAGCTTCTGAGAAGATAGCAAAGGTCATTGACCTCATCTGACCAAATTTGACCGTCGCGGCGCTTCTGAGTCTATCCTGAAGGTCATTGTACTCTGGTGACCTCATTTTGCTTGTGCGGAGCTTCTAAGAGGATAGCAAAGGTCATTGACCTCGTCTGACCTCATTTGACCGACGCGGCGCTTCTGAGTCTATCCTGAAAGTCATTGACCTCTGGTGACCTCATTTTGCGTGTGCGGGAGCTTCTAAGAAGATAGCAAAGGTCATGTACCTCATCTGACCAAATTTGACCGACGCGGCGCTTCTGAGTCTATCCGGAAGGTCATTGTCCTCTGGTGACCTCATTTTGCGTGTGCGAGAGCGTCTTAGAAGATAGCAAAGTTTATTGACCTCTGGTGACCTCATTTTGCGTGTCAGGGAGCTTCTAAGGGTATAGCAAAGGTCATTGACGTCATCTGACCTCATTTGAACGCCGCGGCGCTTCTGAGTCTATCCTGAAGGTCATTGACCTCTGTTGACCACATTTTGCGTGTCCGGGAGCTTCTTAGAAGATAGCAAAGGTCATTGACCCCTGGTGACCTCATTTTGCGTGTGCGGAGCTTCTAAGAGGATAGCAAAGGTTATTCACCTCATCTGACCTCATTTGACCGACGCGGCGCTTCTGAGTCTATCCTGATGGTCATCGACCTCTGGTGACCTCATTTTGCGTGTCCAGGAGCGTCTGAGAAGATAGCAAATGTCATTGACCTCTGGTGACCTCATTTTGCGTGTGCGGGAGCTTATTAGAAGATAGCAAAGGTCATTGACCTCTGGTGACCTCATTTTGCGTGTGCGGAGCTTCTAAGATGATAGCAAAGGTCATTGACCTCATCTGACCTCATTTGACTGACGCGGCGCTTCTGAGTCTATCCTGAAGGTCATTGATCTCTTGTGACCTCATTTTGCGTGACCGGGAGCTTCTAAGAGGCTAGCAAAGGTCATTGACCTCAACTGACCTCATTTAACCGACGCGGCGCTTCTGAGTCTATCCTGAAGGTCATTGTCCTCTGGTGACCTCATTTTGCGTGTGCGAGAGCTTCTAGGAGGATAGCAAAGGTCATTAACCTCATCTGACCTCATTTGACCGACGTGGCGCTTCTGAGTCCATCCTGAAGGTCATTGACCACTGGCGACCTCATTTTGCTTGTCCGGGATCGTCTTTGAAGATAGCAAAGGTCATTGACCTCTGGTGACCACATTTTGCGTGTGCGGGAGCTTCTGAGAAGATAGCAAAGGTCATTGACCTCATCTGACCTCATTTAACCGACGCGGCGCTTCTGAGTCTATCCTGAAGGTCATTGTCCTCTGGTGACCTCATTTTGCGTGTGCGAGAGCTTCTAAGAGGATAGCAAAGGTCATTAACCTCATCTGACCTCATTTGACCGACGTGGCGCTTCTGAGTCCATCCTGAAGGTCATTGACCACTGGCGACCTCATTTTGCTTGTCCGGGATCGTCTTTGAAGATAGCAAAGGTCATTGACCTCTGGTGACCTCATTTTGCGTGTCCGGGAGCTTCTTAGAAGATAGCAAAGATCACTGACCTCTGGTGACGTCATTTTGCGTGTGCGGAGCTTCTAAGAGGATAGCAAAGGTCATTGACCTCGACTGACCTCATTTGACCGACGCGGCGCTTCTGAGTCTATCCTGAAGGTCATTGACCTCTGGTGACCTCATTTTGCGTGTGCGGGAGCTTCTAAGAATATAGCAGAGGTCATGTACCTCATCTGACCATATTTGACCGACGCGGCGCTTCTGAGTCTATCCGGAAGGTCATTGTCCTCTGGTGACCTCATTTTGCGTGTGCGAGAGCTTCTAAGAGGATAGCAAAGGTCATTGTCCTCATCTGTCATCATTTGACCGCCGCGGCGCTTCTGAGTCTATCCTGAAGGTCATTGACCTCTGTTGACCTCATTTTGCGTGTCCGGGAGCTTCTTAGAAGATAGCAAAGGTCATTGCCCTCTGGTGACCTCATTTTGCGTGTGCAGGAGCTTCTAATAGGATAGCAAAGGTCATTGACCTCTGGTGACCTCATTTTGCGTGTCCGGGAGCGTCTGAGATGATAGCAAATGTCATTGACCTCTGTTGACCTCATTTTGCGTTTCCGGGATCTTCTGAGAAGATAGCAAATGTCATTGACCTCTGGTGACCTCATTTTGCGTTTGCGGGAGCTTATTAGAAGATAGCAAAGGTCACTGACCTCTGGTGACCTCATTTTGCGTGTGCGGAGCTTCTAAGAGGATAGCAAAGGTTATTCACCTCATCTGACCTCATTTGACCGACGCGGCGCTTCTGAGTCTATCCTGATGGTCATCGACCTCTGGTGACCTCATTTTGCGTGTCCAGGAGCGTCTGAGAAGATAGCAAATGTCATTGACCTCTGGTGACCTCATTTTGCGTTTGCGGGAGCTTATTAGAAGATAGCAAAGGTCACTGACCTCTGGTGACCTCATTTTGCGTGTGCGGAGCTTCTAAGAGGATAGCAAAGGTTATTCACCTCATCTGACCTCATTTGACCGACGCGGCGCTTCTGAGTCTATCCTGATGGTCATCGACCTCTGGTGACCTCATTTTGCGTGTCCAGGAGCGTCTGAGAAGATAGCAAAGGTCATTGACCTCTGGTGACCTCATTTTGCGTGTGCGGAGCTTCTAAGATGATAGCAAAGGTCATTGACCTCATCTGACCTCATTTGACTGACGCGGCGCTTCTGAGTCTATCCTGAAGGTCATTGATCTCTTGTGACCTCATTTTGCGTGACCGGGAGCTTCTAAGAGGCTAGCAAAGGTCATTGACCTCAACTGACCTCATTTAACCGACGCGGCGCTTCTGAGTCTATCCTGAAGGTCATTGTCCTCTGGTGACCTCATTTTGCGTGTGCGAGAGCTTCTAGGAGGATAGCAAAGGTCATTAACCTCATCTGACCTCATTTGACCGACGTGGCGCTTCTGAGTCCATCCTGAAGGTCATTGACCACTGGCGACCTCATTTTGCTTGTCCGGGATCGTCTTTGAAGATAGCAAAGGTCATTGACCTCTGGTGACCACATTTTGCGTGTGCGGGAGCTTCTGAGAAGATAGCAAAGGTCATTGACCTCATCTGACCTCATTTAACCGACGCGGCGCTTCTGAGTCTATCCTGAAGGTCATTGTCGTCTGGTGACCTCATTTTGCGTGTGCGAGAGCTTCTAAGAGGATAGCAAAGGTCATTAACCTCATCTGACCTCATTTGACCGACGTGGCGCTTCTGAGTCCATCCTGAAGGTCATTGACCACTGGCGACCTCATTTTGCTTGTCCGGGATCGTCTTTGAAGATAGCAAAGGTCATTGACCTCTGGTGACCTCATTTTGCGTGTCCGGGAGCTTCTTAGAAGATAGCAAAGATCACTGACCTCTGGTGACGTCATTTTGCGTGTGTGGAGCTTCTAAGAGGATAGCAAAGGTCATTGACCTCGACTGACCTCATTTGACCGACGCGGCGCTTCTGAGTCTATCCTGAAGGTCATTGACCTCTGGTGACCTCATTTTGCGTGTCCGGGATCTTCTGAGAAGATAGCAAATGTCATTGACCTCTGGTGACCTCATTTTGCGTTTGCGGGAGCTTATTAGAAGATAGCAAAGGTCACTGACCTCTGGTGACCTCATTTTGCGTGTGCGGAGCTTCTAAGGTGATAGCAAAGGTCATTGACTTCATCTGACCTCATTTGAACGACGCGGCGCTTCTGAGACCATCCTGAAGGTCATTGACCTCTGGTGACCTCATTTTGCTTTTCCGGGAACGTCTTTGAAGATAGCAAAGGTCATTGACCTATGGTGACCTCATTTTGCGTGTCCGGGAGCTTCTTAGAAGATAGCAAAGGTCATTGACCTCTGGTGACCTCATTTTGCGTGTGCGGAGCCTCTAAGGTGATAGCAAAGGTCATTGACCACATCTGACCTCATTTGACCGACGCGGCGCTTCTGAGTCTATCCTGAAGGTCATTGACCTCTTGTGACCTCATTTTGCGTGTCCGCGAGCTTCTAAGAGGCTAGCAAAGGTCATTGACCTCAACTAACCTCATTTGACCGACGCGGCGATTCTGAGTCTATCCTGAAGGTCATTGTCCTCTGGTGACCTCATTTTACGTGTGAGGAGCTTCTAAGAGGATAGCAAAGGTTATTGACCTCGTCTGACCTCATTTGACCGACGCGGCGCTTCTGAGTCTATCCTGAAGGTCATTGACCTCTGGTGACCTCATTTTGCGTGTGCGGGAGCTTATTAGAAGATAGCAAAGGTCATTGACCTATGGTGACCTCATTTTGCGTGTCCGGGAGCGTCTGAGAAGGTGGCAAAGTTCATTGACCTCTGGTGACCTCATTTTGCGTGTGCGGGAGCTTATTAGAAGATAGCAAAGGTCATTGACCTCTGGTGACCTCATTTTGTGTGTGCGGAGCTTCTAAGATGATAGCAAAGGTCATTGACCTCATCTGACCTCATTTGACCGACGCGGCGCTTCTGAGTCTATCCTGAAGGTCATTGTCCTCTGGTGACCTCATTTTGCGTGTGAGGAGCTTCTAAGAGGATAGCAAAGGTTATTGACCTCATCTGACCTCATTTGACCGACGCGGCGCTTCTGAGTCTATCCTGAAGGTCATTGACCTCTTGTGACCTCATTTTGCGTGTCCGGGAGCTTCTAAGAGGCTAGCAAAGGTCATTGACCTCAACTGACCTCATTTGACCGATGCGGCGCTTCTGAGTCTATCCTGAAGGTCATTGACCTTTGGGGACCTCATTTTGCGTGTGCGGGATCTTCTAAGAAGATAGCAAAGGGCATTGACCTCATCTGATCTCATTCGACCGACGCGGCGCTTCTGAGTCCATCCTGAAGGTCATTGACCTCTGGTGACCTCATTTTGCGTGTGCGGGAGCTTATTAGAAGATAGCAAAGGTCATTGACCTCTGGTGACCTCATTTTGCGTGTGCGGAGCTTCTAATATGACAGCAAAGGTCATTGACCTCATCTGACCTCATTTGACTGACGCGGCGCTTCTGAGTCTATCCTGAAGGTCATTGACCTCTTGTGACCTCATTTTGCGTGTCCGGGAGCTTCTAAGAGGCTAGCAAAGGTCATTGACCTCAACTGACCTCATTTGACCGACGCGGCGCTTCTGAGTCTATCCTGAAGGTCATTGTCCTCTGGTGACCTCATTTTGCGTGTGCGAGAGCTTCTAAGAGGATAGCAAATGTCATTAACCTCATCAGACCTCATTTGACCGACGCGGCGCTTCTGAGTCCATCCTGAAGGTCATTGACCACTGGCGACCTCATTTTGCTTGTCCGGGATCGTCTTTGAAGATAGCAAAGGTCATTGACCTCTGGTGACCACATTTTGCGTGTGCGGGAGCTTCTGAGAAGATAGCAAAGGTCATTGACCTCATCTGACCTCATTTAACCGACGCGGCGCTTCTGAGTCTATCCTGAAGGTCATTGTCCTCTGGTGACCTCATTTTGCGTGTGCGAGAGCTTCTAAGAGGATAGCAAAGGTCATTAACCTCATCTGACCTCATTTGACCGACGTGGCGCTTCTGAGTCCATCCTGAAGGTCATTGACCACTGGCGACCTCATTTTGCTTGTCCGGGATCGTCTTTGAAGATAGCAAAGGTCATTGACCTCTGGTGACCTCATTTTGCGTGTCCGGGAGCTTCTTAGAAGATAGCAAAGATCACTGACCTCTGGTGACGTCATTTTGCGTGTGCGGAGCTTCTAAGTGGATAGCAAAGGTCATTGACCTCGACTGACCTCATTTGACCGACGCGGCGCTTCTGAGTCTATCCTGAAGGTCATTGACCTCTGGTGACCTCATTTTGCGTGTGCGGGAGCTTCTAAGAATATAGCAGAGGTCATGTACCTCATCTGACCATATTTGACCGACGCGGCGCTTCTGAGTCTATCCGGAAGGTCATTGTCCTCTGGTGACCTCATTTTGCGTGTGCGAGAGCTTCTAAGAGGATAGCAAAGGTCATTGTCCTCATCTGTCATCATTTGACCGCCGCGGCGCTTCTGAGTCTATCCTGAAGGTCATTTACCTCTGTTGACCTCATTTTGCGTGTCCGGGAGCTTCTTAGAAGATAGCAAAGGTCATTGCCCTCTGGTGACCTCATTTTGCGTGTGCAGGAGCTTCTAATAGGATAGCAAAGGTCATTGACCTCTGGTGACCTCATTTTGCGTGTCCGGGAGCGTCTGAGATGATAGCAAATGTCATTGACCTCTGTTGACCTCATTTTGCGTTTCCGGGATCTTCTGAGAAGATAGCAAATGTCATTGACCTCTGGTGACCTCATTTTGCGTTTGCGGGAGCTTATTAGAAGATAGCAAATGTCACTGACCTCTGGTGACCTCATTTTGCGTGTGCGGAGCTTCTAAGGTGATAGCAAAGGTCATTGACTTCATCTGACCTCATTTGAACGACGCGGCGCTTCTGAGTCTATCCTGAGGGTCATTGACCTCTGGTGACCTCATTTTGCGTGTCCGGGAGAGTCTTAGAAGATAGCAAAGTTTATTGACCTCTGGTGACCTCATTTTGCGTGTCAGGGAGCTTCTAAGTGTATAGCAAAGGTCATTGACATCATCTGACCTCATTTGAACGACGCGGCGCTTCTGAGTCTGTCCTGAAGGTCATTGACCTCTGGTGACCTCATTTTGCGTGTCCGGGAGCGTCTTTGAAGATAGCAAAGGTCATTGTCCTCTGGTGACCTCATTTTGCGTGTGCGAGAGCTTCTAAGAGGATAGCAAAGGTCATTGTCCTCATCTGTCATCATTTGACCGCCGCGGCCCTTCTGAGTCTATCCTGAAGGTCATTGACCTCTGGTGACCTCATTTTGCGTGTCCGGGAGCGTCTGAGAAGATAGCAAATGTCATTGACCTCTGGTGACCTTATTTTGCGTGTCAGGGAGCTTCTAAGAGGATAGCAATAGGTTATTGCCCTCATCTGACCTCATTTGACCGACGCGGCGCCTCTGAGTCTATCCTGAGGGTCATTGACCTCTGGTGACCTCATTTTGCGTGTTCGGGAGCGTCTTAGAAGATAGCAAAGTTTATTGACCTCTGGTGACCTCATTTTGCGTGTCAGGGAGCTTCTAAGGGTATAGCAAAGTTCATTGACGTCATCTGACCTCATTTGACCGGGGCGGCGCTTCTGAGTCTCTCCTGAAGGTCATTGACCTCTGGTGACCTCATTTTGCGTGTTCGGGAGCGTCTGAGAAGGTGGCAAAGTTCATTGACCTCTGGTGAACTCATTTTGCGTGTGCGGGAGCTTCTAAGAAGATAGCAAAGGTCATTGACCTCATCTGACCAAATTTGACCGTCGCGGCGCTTCTGAGTCCATCCTGAAGGTCTTTGTCCTCTGATGACCTCATTTTGCTTGTCCGGGAGCGTCTTTGAAGATAGCAAAGGTCATTGACCTATGGTGACCTCATTTTGCGTGTCCGGGAGCTTCTTAGAAGATAGCAAAGGTCATTGACCTCTGGTTACCTCATTTTGCGTGTGCGGAGCTCCTAAGAGGATAGCAAAGGTTATTCACCTCATCTGACCTCATTTGACCGACGCGGCGCTTCTGAGTCTATCCTGAAGTTCATTGACCTCTGGTGACCTCATTTTGCGTGTCCGGGAGCGTCTGAGAAGATAGCAAATGTCATTGACCTCTGGTGACCTCATTTTGCGTGTGCGGGAGCTTCTAAGAGGATAGCAAATGTCATTGACCTCATCTGATCTCATTCGACCGACGCGGCGCTTCTGAGTCCATCCTGAAGGTCATTGTCCTCTGATGACCTCATTTTGCTTGTCCGGGAGCGTCTTTGAAGATAGCAAAGGTCATTGACCTATGGTGACCTCATTTTGCGTGTCCGGGAGCTTCTTAGAAGATAGCAAATGTCATTGACCTCTGGTGACCTCATTTTGCGTGTGCGGAGCTTCTAAGAGGATAGCAAAGTTTATTCACCTCATCTGACCTCATTTGACCGACGCGGCGCTTCTGAGTCTATCCTGAAGTTCATTGACCTCTGGTGACCTCATTTTGCGTGTCCGGGAGCGTCTGAGAAGATAGCAAATGTCATTGACCTCTGGTGACCTCATGTTGCGTGTCAGGGAGCTTCTAAGAGGATAGCAAAGGTTATTGCCCTCATCTGACCTCATTTGACCGACGCGGCGCCTCTGAGTCTATACTGAGGGTCATTGACCTCTGGTGACCTCATTTTGCGTGTCCGGGAGCGTCTTAGAAGATAGCAAAGTTTATTGACCTCTGGTGACCTCATTTTGCGTGTCAGGGAGCTTCTAAGGTTATAGCAAAGGTCATTGACGTCATCTGACCTCATTTGACCAGCGCGGCGCTTCTGAGTCTGTCCTGAAGGTCATTGACCTCTGGTGACCTCATTTTGCGTGTTCGGGAGCGTCTGAGAAGGTGGCAAAGTTCATTGACCTCTGGTGACCTTATTTTGCGTGTTCGGCAGTCTCTAAGGGTATAGCAAAGGTCATTGACCTCATCTGACCTCATTTGACCGACGCGGCGCTTCTGAGTCTATCCTGAAGGTCATTGACCTCTGGTGACCTCATTTTGAGTGTGCGGGAACTTCTAAGAAGATAGCAAAGGTCATTGACCTCATCTGACCAAATTTGACCGTCGCGGCGCTTCTGAGTCTATCCTGAAGGTCATTGTACTCTGGTGACCTCATTTTGCGTGTGCGAGAGCTTCTAAGTGGATAGCAATGGTCATTGACCTCATCTGTCCTCATTTGACCGCCGCGGCGCTTCTGAGTCTATCCTGAAGGACATTGACCTCTGGTGACCTCATTTTGCGTCTCCGGGAGCGTCTTGGAAGATAGCAAAGGTCATTGACCTCTGGTGACCTCATTTTTCGTGTCCGGGAGCTTCTAAGAGGATAGCAAAGGTCATTGACCTCGTCTGACCTCATTTGACCGACGCGGCGCTACTGAGTCTATCCTGAAGGTCATTGACCTCTGGGGACCTCATTTTGCGTGTGCGGGATCTTCTACGAAGATAGCAAAGGTCATTGACCTCATCTGATCTCATTAGACCGACGCGGCGCTTCTGAGTCCATCCTGAAGGTCATTGTCCTCTGGTGACCTCATTTTGCTTGTCCGGGAGCGTCTTTGAAGATAGCAAAGGTCATTGACCTATGGTGACCTCATTTTGCGTGTGCGAGAGCTTCTAAGTGGATAGCAATGGTCATTGACCTCATCTGTCCTCATTTGACCGCCGCGGCGCTTTTGAGTCTATCCTGAAGGTCATTGACCTCTGGTGACCTCATTTTGCGTGTCCGGGAGCGTCTGAGAAGATAGCAAATGTCATTGACCTCTGGTGACCTTATTTTGCGTGTCAGGGAGCTTCTAAGAGGATAGCAATAGGTTATTGCCCTCATCTGACCTCATTTGACCGACGCGGCGCCTCTGAGTCTATCCTGAGGGTCATTGACCTCTGGTGACCTCATTTTGCGTGTTCGGGAGCGTCTTAGAAGATAGCAAAGTTTATTGACCTCTGGTGACCTCATTTTGCGTGTCAGGGAGCTTCTAAGGGTATAGCAAAGTTCATTGACGTCATCTGACCTCATTTGACCGGGGCGGCGCTTCTGAGTCTGTCCTGAAGGTCATTGACCTCTGGTGACCTCATTTTGCGTGTTCGGGAGCGTCTGAGAAGGTGGCAAAGTTCATTGACCTCTGGTGAACTCATTTTGCGTGTGCGGGAGCTTCTAAGAAGATAGCAAAGGTCATTGACCTCATCTGACCAAATTTGACCGTCGCGGCGCTTCTGAGTCCATCCTGAAGGTCATTGTCCTCTGATGTCCTCATTTTGCTTGTCCGGGAGCGTCTTTGAAGATAGCAAAGGTCATTGACCTATGGTGACCTCATTTTGCGTGTCCGGGAGCTTCTTAGAAGATAGCAAAGGTCATTGACCTCTGGTTACCTCATTTTGCGTGTGCGAGAGCTTCTAAGTGGATAGCAATGGTCATTGACCTCATCTGTCCTCATTTGACCGCCGCGGCGCTTTTGAGTCTATCCTGAAGGTCATTGACCTCTGGTGACCTCATTTTGCGTGTCCGGGAGCGTCTGAGAAGATAGCAAATGTCATTGACCTCTGGTGACCTTATTTTGCGTGTCAGGGAGCTTCTAAGAGGATAGCAATAGGTTATTGCCCTCATCTGACCTCATTTGACCGACGCGGCGCCTCTGAGTCTATCCTGAGGGTCATTGACCTCTGGTGACCTCATTTTGCGTGTTCGGGAGCGTCTTAGAAGATAGCAAAGTTTATTGACCTCTGGTGACCTCATTTTGCGTGTCAGGGAGCTTCTAAGGGTATAGCAAAGTTCATTGACGTCATCTGACCTCATTTGACCGGGGCGGCGCTTCTGAGTCTGTCCTGAAGGTCATTGACCTCTGGTGACCTCATTTTGCGTGTTCGGGAGCGTCTGAGAAGGTGGCAAAGTTCATTGACCTCTGGTGAACTCATTTTGCGTGTGCGGGAGCTTCTAAGAAGATAGCAAAGGTCATTGACCTCATCTGACCAAATTTGACCGTCGCGGCGCTTCTGAGTCCATCCTGAAGGTCATTGTCCTCTGATGTCCTCATTTTGCTTGTCCGGGAGCGTCTTTGAAGATAGCAAAGGTCATTGACCTATGGTGACCTCATTTTGCGTGTCCGGGAGCTTCTTAGAAGATAGCAAAGGTCATTGACCTCTGGTTACCTCATTTTGCGTGTGCGGAGCTCCTAAGAGGATAGCAAAGGTTATTCACCTCATCTGACCTCATTTGACCGACGCGGCGCTTCTGAGTCTATCCTGAAGTTCATTGACCTCTGGTGACCTCATTTTGCGTGTCCGGGAGCGTCTGAGAAGATAGCAAATGTCATTGACCTCTGGTGACCTCATTTTGCGTGTGCGGGAGCTTCTAAGAGGATAGCAAATGTCATTGACCTCATCTGATCTCATTCGACCGACGCGGCGCTTCTGAGTCCATCCTGAAGGTCATTGTCCTCTGATGACCTCATTTTGCTTGTCCGGGAGCGTCTTTGAAGATAGCAAAGGTCATTGACCTATGGTGACCTCATTTTGCGTGTCCGGGAGCTTCTTAGAAGATAGCAAATGTCATTGACCTCTGGTGACCTCATTTTGCGTGTGCGGAGCTTCTAAGAGGATAGCAAAGTTTATTCACCTCATCTGACCTCATTTGACCGACGCGGCGCTTCTGAGTCTATCCTGAAGTTCATTGACCTCTGGTGACCTCATTTTGCGTGTCCGGGAGCGTCTGAGAAGATAGCAAATGTCATTGACCTCTGGTGACCTCATGTTGCGTGTCAGGGAGCTTCTAAGAGGATAGCAAAGGTTATTGCCCTCATCTGACCTCATTTGACCGACGCGGCGCCTCTGAGTCTATACTGAGGGTCATTGACCTCTGGTGACCTCATTTTGCGTGTCCGGGAGCGTCTTAGAAGATAGCAAAGTTTATTGACCTCTGGTGACCTCATTTTGCGTGTCAGGGAGCTTCTAAGGTTATAGCAAAGGTCATTGACGTCATCTGACCTCATTTGACCAGCGCGGCGCTTCTGAGTCTGTCCTGAAGGTCATTGACCTCTGGTGACCTCATTTTGCGTGTTCGGGAGCGTCTGAGAAGGTGGCAAAGTTCATTGACCTCTGGTGACCTTATTTTGCGTGTTCGGCAGTCTCTAAGGGTATAGCAAAGGTCATTGACCTCATCTGACCTCATTTGACCGACGCGGCGCTTCTGAGTCTATCCTGAAGGTCATTGACCTCTGGTGACCTCATTTTGAGTGTGCGGGAACTTCTAAGAAGATAGCAAAGGTCATTGACCTCATCTGACCAAATTTGACCGTCGCGGCGCTTCTGAGTCTATCCTGAAGGTCATTGTACTCTGGTGACCTCATTTTGCGTGTGCGAGAGCTTCTAAGTGGATAGCAATGGTCATTGACCTCATCTGTCCTCATTTGACCGCCGCGGCGCTTCTGAGTCTATCCTGAAGGACATTGACCTCTGGTGACCTCATTTTGCGTCTCCGGGAGCGTCTTGGAAGATAGCAAAGGTCATTGACCTCTGGTGACCTCATTTTTCGTGTCCGGGAGCTTCTAAGAGGATAGCAAAGGTCATTGACCTCGTCTGACCTCATTTGACCGACGCGGCGCTACTGAGTCTATCCTGAAGGTCATTGACCTCTGGGGACCTCATTTTGCGTGTGCGGGATCTTCTAAGAAGATAGCAAAGGTCATTGACCTCATCTGATCTCATTAGACCGACGCGGCGCTTCTGAGTCCATCCTGAAGGTCATTGTCCTCTGGTGACCTCATTTTGCTTGTCCGGGAGCGTCTTTGAAGATAGCAAAGGTCATTGACCTATGGTGACCTCATTTTGCGTGTCCGGGAGCTTCTTAGAAGATAGCAAAGGTCATTGACCTCTGGTGACCTCATTTTGCGTGTGCGGGAGCGTCTGAGAAGGTGGCAAAGTTCATTGACCTCTGGTGAACTTATTTTGCGTGTCCGGCAGTCTCTAAGGGTATAGCAAATGTCATTGACCTCATCTGACCTCATTTGACCGACGCGGCGCTTCTGAGTCTATCCTGAAGGTCATTCACCTCTGGTGACCTCATTTTGAGTGTGCGGGAACTTCTAAGAAGATAGCAAAGGTCATTGACCTCATCTGACCAAATTTGACCGTCGCGGCGCTTCTGAGTCTATCCTGAAGGTCATTGTACTCTGGTGACCTCATTTTGCGTGTGCGAGAGCTTCTAAGTGGATAGCAATGGTCATTGACCTCATCTGTCCTCATTTGACCGCCGCGGCGCTTCTGAGTCTATCCTGAAGGACATTGACCTCTGGTGACCTCATTTTGCGTCTCCGGGAGCGTCTTGGAAGATAGCAAGGTCATTGACCTCATCTGATCTCATTCGACCGACGCGGCGCTTCTGAGTCTATCCTGAAGGTCATTGACCTCTCGTGACCTCATTTTGCGTGTCCGGGAGCTTCTAAGAGGCTAGCAAAGGTCATTGACCTCAACTGACCTCATTTGACCGACGCGGCGCTTCTGAGTCTATCCTGAAGGTCATTGTCCTCTGGTGACCTCATTTTGCGTGTGCGAGAGCTTCTAAGAGGATACCAAAGGTCATTAACCTCATCTGACCTCATTTGACCGACGCGGCGCTTCTGAGTCCATCCTGAAGGTCATTGACAACTGGCGACCTCATTTTGCTTGTCCGGGATCGTCTTTGAAGATAGCAAAGGTCATTGACCTCTGGTGACCTCATTTTGCGTGTCCGGGAGCTTCTTAGAAGATAGCAAATGTCATTGACCTCTGGTGACCTCATTTTGCGTGTGCGCAGCTTCTAAGAGGATAGCAAAAGTCATTGACCTCATCTGACCTCATTTGACCGACGCGGCGCTTCTGAGTCTATCCTGAAGGTCATTGACCTCTGGGGACCTCATTTTGCGTGTGCGGATCTTCTAAGAGGATAGCAAAGTTTATTCACCTCATCTGACCTCATTTGACCGACGCAGCGCTTCTGAGTCTATTCTGAAGGTCATTGACCTCTGGTGACCTCATTTTGCCTGTCCGGGAGCGTCTGAGAAGATAGCAAATGTCATGGACCTCTGGTGACCTCATTTTGCGTGTGCGGCAGCTTATTAGAAGATAGCAAAGGTCATTGACCTCATCTGATCTCATTCGACCGACGCGGCGCTTCTGAGTCCATCCTGAAGGTCATTGACCTCTGGTGACCTCATTTTGCTTGTCCGGGAGCGTTTTTGAAGATAGCAAAGGTCATTGACCTATGGTGACCTCATTTTGCGTGTCCGGCAGTTTCTAAGGGTATAGCAAAGGTCATTGACCTCATCTGACCTCATTTGACCGACGCGGCGCTTCTGAGTCTATCCTGAAGGTCATTGACCTCTGGTGACCTCATTTTGCGTCTCCGGGAGCGTCTTGGAAGATGGCAAAGGTCATTGACCTCTGGTGACCTCATTTTTCGTGTCCGGGAGCTTCTAAGAGGATAGCAAAGGTCATTGACCTCATCTGATCTCATTCGACCGACGCGGCGCTTCTGAGTCTATCCTGAAGGTCATTGACCTCTTGTGACCTCATTTTGCGTGTGCGGGATCTTCTAAGAAGATAGCAAAGGTCATTGACCTCATCTGATCTCATTCGACCGACGCGGCGCTTCTGAGTCCATCCTGAAGGTCATTGACCTCTGGTGACCTCATTTTGCGTGTACGGAGCTTCTAAGAGGATAGCAAAGGTCATTGACCTCATCTGACCTCATTTGACCGACGCGGCGCTTCTGAGTCTATCCTGAAGGTCATTGTCCTCTGGTGACCTCATTTTGCGAGTGCGAGAGCTTCTAAGAAGATAGCAAAGGTCATTGACCTCATCTGACCAAATTTGACCGTCGCGGCGCTTCTGAGTCTATCCTGAAGGTCAATTTACTCTGGTGACCTCATTTTGCGTGTGCGGAGCTTCTAAGAGGATAGCAAAGGTCATTGACCTCATCTGACCTCATTTGACCGACGCGGCGCTTCTGAGTCTATCCTGAAGGTCATTGTCCTCTGGTGCCCTCATTTTGCGTGTGCGAGAGCTTCTAAGAAGATAGCAAAGGTCATTGACCTCATCTGATCTCATTCGACCGACGCGGCGCTTCTGAGTCCGTCCTGAAGGTCATTGTCCTCTGATGACCTCATTTTGCTTGTCCGGGAGCGTCTTTGAAGATAGCAAAGGTCATTGTCCTATGGTGACCTCATTTTGCGTGTCCGGGAGCTTCTTAGAAGATAGCAAATGTCATTGACCTCTGGTGACCTCATTTTGCGTGTGCGGAGCTTCTAAGAGGATAGCAAAGGTTATTCACCTCATCTGACCTCATTTGACCGACGAGGCGCTTCTGAGTCTGTCCTGAAGTTCATTGACCTCTGGTGACCTCGTTTTGTGTGTCCGGGAGCGTCTGAGAAGATAGCAAATGTCATTGACCTCTGGTGACCTCATGTTGCGTGTCAGGGAGCTTCTAAGAGGATAGCAAAGGTTATTGCCCTCATCTGACCTCATTTGACCGACGCGGCGCCTCTGAGTCTATCCTGAGGGTCATTGACCTCTGGTGACCTCATTTTGCGTGTCCGGGAGCGTCTTAGAAGATAGCAAAGTTTATTGACCTCTGGTGACCTCATTTTGCGTGTCAGGGAGCTTCTAAGGGTATAGCAAAGGTCATTGACGTCATCTGACCTCATTTGACCGACGCGGCGCTTCTGAGTCTGTCCTCAAGGTCATTGACCTCTGGTGACCTCATTTTGCGTGTTCGGGAGCGTCTGAGAAGGTGGCAAAGTTCATTGACCTCTGGTGACCTTATATTGCGTGTCCGGCAGTCTCTAAGGGTATAGCAAAGGTCATTGACCTCATCTGACCTCATTTGACCGACGCGGCGCTTCTGAGTCTATCCTGAAGGTCATTGACCTCTGGTGACCTCATTTTGCGTGTGCGGGAGCTTCTAAGAAGATAGCAAAGGTCATTGACCTCATCTGACCAAATTTGACCGTCGCGGCGCTTCTGAGTCTATCCTGAAGGTCATTGTACTCTGGTGACCTCATTTTGCGTGTGCGAGAGCTTCTAAGTGGATAGCAATGGTCATTGACCTCATCTGTCCTCATTTGACCGCCGCGGCGCTTTTGAGTCTATCCTGAAGGTCATTGACCTCTGGTGACCTCATTTTGCGTCTCCGGGAGCGTCTTGGAAGATAGCAAAGGTCATTGACCTCTGGTGACCTCATTTTTCGTGTCCGGGAGCTTCTAAGAGGATAGCAAAGGTCATTGACCTCGTCTGACCTCATTTGACCGACGCGGCGCTTCTGAGTCTATCCTGAAGGTCATTGACCTCTGGTGACCTCATTTTGAGTGTGCGGGAACTTCTAAGAAGATAGCAAAGGTCATTGACCTCATCTGACCAAATTTGATCGTCGCGGCGCTTCTGAGTCTATCCTGAAGGTCATTGTACTCTGGTGACCTCATTTTGCGTGTGCGAGAGCTTCTAAGTGGATAGCAATGGTCATTGACCTCATCTGTCCTCATTTGACCGCCGCAGCGCTTCTGAGTCTATCCTGAAGGACATTGACCTCTGGTGACCTCATTTTGCGTCTCCGGGAGCGTCTTGGAAGATAGCAAAGGTCATTGACCTCTGGTGACCTCATTTTTCGTGTCCGGGAGCTTCTAAGAGGATAGCAAAGGTCATTGACCTCTGGTGACCTCATTTTGCGTGTGCGGGAGCGTCTGAGAAGGTGGCAAAGTTCATTGACCTCGTCTGACCTCATTTGACCGACGCGGCGCTTCTGAGTCTATCCTGAAGGTCATTGACCTCTGGGGACCTCATTTTGCGTGTGCGGGAGCTTATTAGAAGATAGCAAGGTCATTGACCTCATCTGATCTCATTCGACCGACGCGGCGCTTCTGAGTCTATCCTGAAGGTCATTGACCTCTCGTGACCTCATTTTGCGTGTCCGGGAGCTTCTAAGAGGCTAGCAAAGGTCATTGACCTCAACTGACCTCATTTGACCGACGCGGCGCTTCTGAGTCTATCCTGAAGGTCATTGTCCTCTGGTGACCTCATTTTGCGTGTGCGAGAGCTTCTAAGAGGATACCAAAGGTCATTAACCTCATCTGACCTCATTTGACCGACGCGGCGCTTCTGAGTCCATCCTGAAGGTCATTGACAACTGGCGACCTCATTTTGCTTGTCCGGGATCGTCTTTGAAGATAGCAAAGGTCATTGACCTCTGGTGACCTCATTTTGCGTGTCCGGGAGCTTCTTAGAAGATAGCAAATGTCATTGACCTCTGGTGACCTCATTTTGCGTGTGCGCAGCTTCTAAGAGGATAGCAAAGGTTATTCACCTCATCTGACCTCATTTGACCGACGCAGCGCTTCTGAGTCTATTCTGAAGGTCATTGACCTCTGGTGACCTCATTTTGCGTGTCCGGGAGCGTCTGAGAAGATAGCAAATGTCATTGACCTCTGGTGACCTCATTTTGCGTGTGCGGCAGCTTATTAGAAGATAGCAAAGGTCATTGACCTCATCTGATCTCATTCGACCGACGCGGCGCTTCTGAGTCCATCCTGAAGGTCATTGACCTCTGGTGACCTCATTTTGCTTGTCCGGGAGCGTTTTTGAAGATAGCAAAGGTCATTGACCTATGGTGACCTCATTTTGCGTGTCCGGCAGTTTCTAAGGGTATAGCAAAGGTCATTGACCTCATCTGACCTCATTTGACCGACGCGGCGCTTCTGAGTCTATCCTGAAGGTCATTGACCTCTGGTGACCTCATTTTGCGTCTCCGGGAGCGTCTTGGAAGATGGCAAAGGTCATTGACCTCTGGTGACCTCATTTTTCGTGTCCGGGAGCTTCTAAGAGGATAGCAAAGGTCATTGACCTCATCTGATCTCATTCGACCGACGCGGCGCTTCTGAGTCTATCCTGAAGGTCATTGACCTCTTGTGACCTCATTTTGCGTGTGCGGGATCTTCTAAGAAGATAGCAAAGGTCATTGACCTCATCTGATCTCATTCGACCGACGCGGCGCTTCTGAGTCCATCCTGAAGGTCATTGACCTCTGGTGACCTCATTTTGCGTGTGCGGAGCTTCTAAGAGGATAGCAAAGGTCATTGACCTCATCTGACCTCATTTGACCGACGCGGCGCTTCTGAGTCTATCCTGAAGGTCATTGTCCTCTGGTGACCTCATTTTGCGAGTGCGTGAGCTTCTAAGAAGATAGCAAAGGTCATCGACCTCATCTGACCAAATTTGACCGTCGCGGCGCTTCTGAGTCTATCCTGAAGGTCAATTTACTCTGGTGACCTCATTTTGCGTGTGCGGAGCTTCTAAGAGGATAGCAATGGTCATTGACCTCATCTGACCTCATTTGACCGACGCGGCGCTTCTGAGTCTATCCTGAAGGTCATTGTCCTCTGGTGCCCTCATTTTGCGTGTGCGAGAGCTTCTAAGAAGATAGCAAAGGTCATTGACCTCATCTGATCTCATTCGACCGACGCGGCGCTTCTGAGTCCGTCCTGAAGGTCATTGTCCTCTGATGACCTCATTTTGCTTGTCCGGGAGCGTCTTTGAAGATAGCAAAGGTCATTGTCCTATGGTGACCTCATTTTGCGTGTCCGGGAGCTTCTTAGAAGATAGCAAATGTCATTGACCTCTGGTGACCTCATTTTGCGTGTGCGGAGCTTCTAAGAGGATAGCAAAGGTTATTCACCTCATCTGACCTCATTTGACCGACGAGGCGCTTCTGAGTCTGTCCTGAAGTTCATTGACCTCTGGTGACCTCGTTTTGTGTGTCCGGGAGCGTCTGAGAAGATAGCAAATGTCATTGACCTCTGGTGACCTCATGTTGCGTGTCAGGGAGCTTCTAAGAGGATAGCAAAGGTTATTGCCCTCATCTGACCTCATTTGACCGACGCGGCGCCTCTGAGTCTATCCTGAGGGTCATTGACCTCTGGTGACCTCATTTTGCGTGTCCGGGAGCGTCTTAGAAGATAGCAAAGTTTATTGACCTCTGGTGACCTCATTTTGCGTGTCAGGGAGCTTCTAAGGGTATAGCAAAGGTCATTGACGTCATCTGACCTCATTTGACCGACGCGGCGCTTCTGAGTCTGTCCTCAAGGTCATTGACCTCTGGTGACCTCATTTTGCGTGTTCGGGAGCGTCTGAGAAGGTGGCAAAGTTCATTGACCTCTGGTGACCTTATATTGCGTGTCCGGCAGTCTCTAAGGGTATAGCAAAGGTCATTGACCTCATCTGACCTCATTTGACCGACGCGGCGCTTCTGAGTCTATCCTGAAGGTCATTGACCTCTGGTGACCTCATTTTGCGTGTGCGGGAGCTTCTAAGAAGATAGCAAAGGTCATTGACCTCATCTGACCAAATTTGACCGTCGCGGCGCTTCTGAGTCTATCCTGAAGGTCATTGTACTCTGGTGACCTCATTTTGCGTGTGCGAAAGCTTCTAAGTGGATAGCAATGGTCATTGACCTCATCTGTCCTCATTTGACCGCCGCGGCGCTTTTGAGTCTATCCTGAAGGTCATTGACCTCTGGTGACCTCATTTTGCGTCTCCGGGAGCGTCTTGGAAGATAGCAAAGGTCATTGACCTCTGGTGACCTCATTTTTCGTGTCCGGGAGCTTCTAAGAGGATAGCAAAGGTCATTGACCTCGTCTGACCTCATTTGACCGACGCGGCGCTTCTGAGTCTATCCTGAAGGTCATTGACCTCTGGTGACCTCATTTTGAGTGTGCGGGAACTTCTAAGAAGATAGCAAAGGTCATTGACCTCATCTGACCAAATTTGATCGTCGCGGCGCTTCTGAGTCTATCCTGAAGGTCATTGTACTCTGGTGACCTCATTTTGCGTGTGCGAGAGCTTCTAAGTGGATAGCAATGGTCATTGACCTCATCTGTCCTCATTTGACCGCCGCAGCGCTTCTGAGTCTATCCTGAAGGACATTGACCTCTGGTGACCTCATTTTGCGTCTCCGGGAGCGTCTTGGAAGATAGCAAAGGTCATTGACCTCTGGTGACCTCATTTTTCGTGTCCGGGAGCTTCTAAGAGGATAGCAAAGGTCATTGACCTCTGGTGACCTCATTTTGCGTGTGCGGGAGCGTCTGAGAAGGTGGCAAAGTTCATTGACCTCGTCTGACCTCATTTGACCGACGCGGCGCTTCTGAGTCTATCCTGAAGGTCATTGACCTCTGGGGACCTCATTTTGCGTGTGCGGGATCTTCTAAGAAGATAGCAAAGGTCATTGACCTCATCTGATCTCATTAGACCGACGCGGCGCTTCTGAGTCCATCCTGAAGGTCATTGTCCTCTGGTGACCTCATTTTGCTTGTCCGGGAGCGTCTTTGAAGATAGCAAAGGTCATTGACCTATGGTGACCTCATTTTGCGTGTCCGGGAGCTTCTTAGAAGATAGCAAAGGTCATTGACCTCTGGTGACCTCATTTTGCGTGTGCGGAGCTTCTAAGAGGATAGCAAAGGTTATTCACCTCATCTGACCTCATTTGACCGAAGCGGCGCTTCTGAGTCTATCCTGAAGTTCATTGACCTCTGGTGACCTCATTTTGCGTGTCCGGGAGCGTCTGAGAAGATAGCAAATGTCATTGACCTCTGGTGACCTCATTTTGCGTGTGCGGGAGCTTATTAGAAGATAGCAAGGTCATTGACCTCATCTGATCTCATTCGACCGACGCGGCGCTTCTGAGTCTATCCTGAAGGTCATTGACCTCTCGTGACCTCATTTTGCGTGTCCGGGAGCTTCTAAGAGGCTAGCAAAGGTCATTGACCTCAACTGACCTCATTTGACCGACGCGGCGCTTCTGAGTCTATCCTGAAGGTCATTGTCCTCTGGTGACCTCATTTTGCGTGTGCGAGAGCTTCTAAGAGGATACCAAAGGTCATTAACCTCATCTGACCTCATTTGACCGACGCGGCGCTTCTGAGTCCATCCTGAAGGTCATTGACAACTGGCGACCTCATTTTGCTTGTCCGGGATCGTCTTTGAAGATAGCAAAGGTCATTGACCTCTGGTGACCTCATTTTGCGTGTCCGGGAGCTTCTTAGAAGATAGCAAATGTCATTGACCTCTGGTGACCTCATTTTGCGTGTGCGCAGCTTCTAAGAGGATAGCAAAGGTTATTCACCTCATCTGACCTCATTTGACCGACGCAGCGCTTCTGAGTCTATTCTGAAGGTCATTGACCTCTGGTGACCTCATTTTGCGTGTCCGGGAGCGTCTGAGAAGATAGCAAATGTCATTGACCTCTGGTGACCTCATTTTGCGTGTGCGGCAGCTTATTAGAAGATAGCAAAGGTCATTGACCTCATCTGATCTCATTCGACCGACGCGGCGCTTCTGAGTCCATCCTGAAGGTCATTGACCTCTGGTGACCTCATTTTGCTTGTCCGGGAGCGTTTTTGAAGATAGCAAAGGTCATTGACCTATGGTGACCTCATTTTGCGTGTCCGGCAGTTTCTAAGGGTATAGCAAAGGTCATTGACCTCATCTGACCTCATTTGACCGACGCGGCGCTTCTGAGTCTATCCTGAAGGTCATTGACCTCTGGTGACCTCATTTTGCGTCTCCGGGAGCGTCTTGGAAGATGGCAAAGGTCATTGACCTCTGGTGACCTCATTTTTCGTGTCCGGGAGCTTCTAAGAGGATAGCAAAGGTCATTGACCTCATCTGATCTCATTCGACCGACGCGGCGCTTCTGAGTCCATCCTGAAGGTCATTGACCTCTGGTGACCTAATTTTGCGTGTGCGGAGCTTCTAAGAGGATAGCAAAGTTCATTGACCTCATCTGACCTCATTTGACCGACGCGGCGCTTCTGAGTCTATCCTGAAGGTCATTGTCCTCTGGTGACCTCATTTTGCGAGTGCGAGAGCTTCTAAGAAGATAGCAAAGGTCATTGACCTCATCTGACCAAATTTGACCGTCGCGGCGCTTCTGAGTCTATCCTGAAGGTCATTGTACTCTGGTGACCTCATTTTGCGTGTGCGGAGCTTCTAAGAGGATAGCAAAGGTCATTGACCTCATCTGACCTCATTTGACCGACGCGGCGCTTCTGAGTCTATCCTGAAGGTCATTGTCCTCTGGTGCCCTCATTTTGCGTGTGCGATAGCTTCTAAGAAGATAGCAAAGGTCATTGACCTCATCTGACCAAATTTGACCGTCGCGGCGCTTCTGAGTCTATCCTGAAGGTCATTGACCTCTGGTGACCTCATTTTTCGTGTCCGTGAGCTTCTAAGAGGATAGCAAAGGTCATTGACCTCGTCTGACCTCATTTGACCGATGCGGCGCTTCTGAGTCTATCCTGAAGGTCATTCACCTCTGGGGACCTCATTTTGCGTGTGCGGGAGCGTCTTAGAAGATAGCAAAGTTTATTGACCTCTGGTGACCTCATTTTGCGTGTCCGGGAGCTTCTAAGGGTATAGCAAAGGTCATTGACGTCATCTGACCTCATTTGACCGACGCGGCGCTTCTGAGTCTGTCCTCAAGGTCATTGACCTCTGGTGACCTCATTTTGCGTGTTCGGGAGCGTCTGAGAAGGTGGCAAAGTTCATTGACCTCTGGTGACCTTATTTTGCGTGTCCGGCAGTCTCTAAGGGTATAGCAAAGGTCATTGACCTCATCTGACCTCATTTGACCGACGCGGCGCTTCTGAGTCTATCCTGAAGGTCATTGACCTCTGGTGACCTCATTTTGCGTGTGCGAGAGCTTCTAAGTGGATAGCAATGGTCATTGACCTCATCTGTCCTCATTTGACCGCCGCGGCGCTTTTGAGTCTATCCTGAAGGTCATTGACCTCTGGTGACCTCATTTTGCGTCTCTGGGAGCGTCTTGGAAGATAGCAAAGGTCATTGACCTCTGGTGACCTCATTTTTCGTGTCCGGGAGCTTCTAAGAGGATAGCAAAGGTCATTGACCTCGTCTGACCTCATTTGACCGACGCGGCGCTTCTGAGTCTATCCTGAAGGTCATTGACCTCTGGGGACCTCATTTTGCGTGTGCGGGATCTTCTAAGAAGATAGCAAAGGTCATTGACCTCATCTGATCTCATTAGACCGACGCGGCGCTTCTGAGTCCATCCTGAAGGTCATTGTCCTCTGGTGACCTCATTTTGCTTGTCCGGGAGCGTCTTTGAATATAGCAAAGGTCACTGACCTATGGTGACCTCATTTTGCGTGTCCGGGAGCTTCTTAGAAGATAGCAAAGGTCATTGACCTCTGGTGACCTCATTTTGCGAGTGCGGAGCTTCTAAGAGGATAGCAAAGGTTATTCACCTCATCTGACCTCATTTGACCGACGCGGCGCTTCTGAGTCTATCCTGAAGTTCATTGACCTCTGGTGACCTCATTTTGCGTGTCCGGGAGCGTCTTTGAAGATAGCAAAGGTCATTGACCTCTGGTGACCTCATTTTGCGTGTCCGGGAGCTTCTTAGAAGATAGCAAATGTCATTGACCTCTGGTGACCTCATTTTGCGTGTGCGCAGCTTCTAAGAGGATAGCAAAAGTCATTGACCTCATCTGACCTCATTTGACCGACGCGGCGCTTCTGAGTCTATCCTGAAGGTCATTGACCTCTGGGGACCTCATTTTGCGTGTGCGGAGCTTCTAAGAGGATAGCAAAGGTTATTCACCTCATCTGACCTCATTTGACCGACGCGGCGCTTCTGAGTCTATCCTGAAGGTCATTGACCTCTGGTGACCTCATTTTGCGTGTCCGGGAGCGTCTGAGAAGATAGCAAATGTCATTGACCTCTGGTGACCTCATTTTGCGTGTGCGGCAGCTTATTAGAAGATAGCAAAGGTCATTGACCTCATCTGATCTCATTCGACCGACGCGGCGCTTCTGAGTCCATCCTGAAGGTCATTGACCTCTGGTGACCTCATTTTGCTTGTCCGGGAGCGTCTTTGAAGATAGCAAAGGTCATTGACCTATGGTGACCTCATTTTGCGTGTCCGGGAGCTTCTTAGATGATAGCAAAGGTCATTGACCTCTGGTGACCTCATTTTGCGTGTCAGGGAGCTTCTAAGAGGATAGCAAAGGTTATTGCCCTCATCTGACCTCATTTGACCGACGCGGCGCCTCTGAATCTCTCCTGAGGGTCATTGACCTCTGGTGACCTCATTTTGCGTGTCCGGGAGCGTCTTAGAAGATAGCAAAGTTTATTGACCTCTGGTGACCTCATTTTGCGTGTCAGGGAGCTTCTAAGGGTATAGCAAAGGTCATTGACGTCATCTGACCTCATTTGACCGACGCGGCGCTTCTGAGTCTGTCCTGAAGGTCATTGACCTCTGGTGACCTCATTTTGCGTGTCCGGGAGCGTCTGAGAAGGTGGCAAAGTTCATTGAACTCTGGTGACCTCATTTTGCGTGTCCGGCAGTTTCTAAGGGTATAGCAAAGGTCATTGACCTCATCTGACCTCATTTGACCGACGCGGCGCTTCTGAGTCTATGCTGAAGGTCATTGACCTCTGGTGACCTCATTTTGCGTGTGCGGGAGCTTCTAAGAAGATATCAAAGGTCATTGACCTCATCTGACCAAATTTGACCGTCGCGGCGTTTCTGAGTCTATCCTGAAGGTCATTGTACTCTGGTGACCTTATTTTGCGTGTCCGGCAGTTTCTAAGGGTATAGCAATGGTCATTGACTTCATCTGTCCTCATTTTACCGCCGCGGCGCTTCTGAGTCTATCCTGAAGGTCATTGACATCTGGTGACCTCATTTTTCGTGTGCGGGAGCTTATTAGAAGATAGCAAAGGTCATTGACCTCTGGTGACCTCATTTTGCGTGTGCGGAGCTTCTAAGATGATAGCAAAGGTCATTGACCTCATCTGACCTCATTTGACTGACGCGGCGCTTCTGAGTCTATCCTGAAGGTCATTGACCACTTGTGACCTCATTTTGCGTGTCCGGGAGCTTCTAAGAGGCTAGCAAAGGTCACTGACCTCAACTGACCTCATTTGACCGACGCGGCGCTTCTGAGTCTATCCTGAAGGTCATTGTCCTCTGGTGACCTCATCTTGCGTGTGCGAGAGCTTCTAAGAGGATAGCAAAGGTCATTAACCTCATCTGACCTCATTTGACCGACGCGGCGCTTCTGAGTCCATCCTGAAGGTCATTGACCACTGGCGACCTCATTTGGCTTGTCCGGGATCGTCTTTGAAAATAGCAAAGGTCATTGACCTCTGGTGACCTCATTTTGCGTGTCCGGGAGCTTCTTAGAAGATAGGAAAGATCACTGACCTCTGCTGACCTCATTTTGCGTGTGCGGAGCTTCTAAGAGGATAGCAAAGGTCATTGACCTAGTCTGACCTCATTTGACCGACGCGGCGCTTCTGAGTCTATCCTGAAGGTCATTGACCTCTGGTGACCTCATTTTGCGTGCCAGGGAGCTTCTAAGAGGATAGCAAAAGTCATTGCACTCATCTGACCTCATTTGACCGACGCGGCGCTTCTGAGTATATCCTGAAGGTCATTGACCTCTGCTGAACTCATTTTGCGTGTCCGGGAGTTTCTAAGAGGGTAGCAAATGTTATTGACCTCATCTGACCTCATTTGACCAACGCGGCGCTTCTGAGTCTATCCTGAATGTCATTGACCTCTGGTGACCTCAGTTTGCGTGTGCGGGAGCTTCTAAGAGGATAAGAAAGGTCATTGACCTCATCTGACCTCATTTGACCGACGCGGCGCTTCTGAGTCCATCCTGAAGGTCATTGACCACTGGCGACCTCATTTGGCTTGTCCGGGATCGTCTTTGAAGATAGCAAAGGTCATTGACCTCTGGTGACCTCATTTTACGTGTCCGGGAGCTTCTTAGAAGATAGCAAAGGTCATTGACCCCTGGTGACCTCATTTTGTGTGTGCGGAGCTTCTAAGAGGATAGCAAAAGTCATTGACCTCATCTGACCTCATTTGACCGACGCGGCGCTTCTGAGTCTATCCTGAAGGTCATTGACCTCTGGTGACCTCATTTTGCGTGTCAGGGAGCTTCTAAGAGGATAGCAAAGGTCATTGCCCTCATCTATCCTCATTTGACCGACGCGGCGCCTCTGAGACTATCCTGAGGGTCATTGACCTCTGGTGACCTCATTTTGCGTGTCCGGGAGCGTCTTAGAAGATAGCAAAGTTTATTGACCTCTGGTGACCTCATTTTGCGTGTCCGGGAGCTTCTAATGGTATAGCAAAGGTCATTGACGTCATCTGAACTCATTTGACCGACGCGGCGCTTCTGAGTGTGTCCTGAAGGTCATTGACCTCTGGTGACCTCATTTTGCGTGTCCGGGAGCGTCTGAGAAGGTGGCAAAGTTCATTGACCTCTGGTGACCTCATTTTGCGTGTGCGGGAGCTTCTTAGAAGATAGCAAAGGTCATTGAACTCTTGTGACCTCATTTTGCGTGTGCGGAGCTTCTAAGAGAATAGCAAAGGTCATTGACCTCGTCTGACCTCATTTGACCGACGCGGCGCTTCTGAGTCTCTCCTGAGGGTCATTGACCTCTGGTGACCTCATTTTGCGTGTCCTGGAGCGTCTTAGAAGATAGCAAAGTTCATTGACCTCTGGTGACCTCATTTTGCGTGTCCGGGAGCTTCTAAGAGTATAGCAAAGGTCATTGACCTCATCTGACCTCATTTGACCGACGCGGCGCTTCTGAGTCTATCCTGAAGGTCATTGAACTCTGGTGCTCTCAATTTGCGAGTGCGGGAGCTTCTAAGAGTATAGCAAAGGTCATTGACCTCAACTGACCAAATTTGACCGACGCGGCGCTTCTGAGTCTATTCTGAAGGTCATTGTCCTCTGGTGACCTCATTTTGCGTGTGCGAGAGCTTCTAAGGGGATAGCAAAGGTCATTGACCTAATCTGTCCTCATTTGACCGCCGCGGCGATTCTGAGTCCATCCTGAAGGTCATTGACCACTGGCGACCTCATTTTGCTTGTCCGGGATCGTCTTTGAAGATAGCAAAGGTCATTGACCTCTGGTGAACTCATTTTGCGTGTCCGGGAGCTTCTTAGAAGATAGCAAATGTCATTGACCTCTGGTGACCTCATTTTGCGTGTGCGGAGCTTCTAAGAGGATAGCAAAAGTCATTGACCTCATCTGACCTCATTTGACCGACGCGGCGCTTCTGAGTCTATCCTGAAGGTCATTGACCTCTGGTGAACTCATTTTCCGTGTCAGGGAGCTTCTAAGAAAATAGCAAAGGTTATTGCCCTCATCTGACCTCTTTTGACCGACGCGGCGCCTCTGAGTCTATCCTGAGGGTCATTGACCTCTGTTGACCTCATTTTGCGTGTCCGGGAGCGTCTGAGAAGGTGGCAAAGTTCATTGACCTCTGGTGACCTCATTTTGCGTGTCCGGCAGTTTCTAAGGGTATAGTAAAGGTCATTGACCTCATCTGACCTCATTTGACCGACGCGGCGCTTCTGAGTCTATCCTGAAGGTCATTGACCTCTGGTGACCTCATTTTGCGTGTGCGAGAGCTTCTAAAAGGATAGCAATGGTCATTGACCTCATCTGTCCTCATTTGACCGCCGCGGCGCTTCTGAGTCTATCCTGAAGGTCATTGACCTCTGGTGACCTCATTTTGCGTCTCCGGGAGCGTCTTGAAAGATAGCAAAGGTCACTGACCTCTGGTGACCTCATTTTTCGTGTCCGGGAGCTTCTAAGAGGATAGCAAAGGTCATTGACCTCGTCTGACATCATTTGACCGACGCGGCGCTTCTGAGTCTATCCTGAAGGTCATTGACCTCTGGTGACCTCATTTTACGTGTCCGGGAGCGTCTTAGAAGATAGCAATGGTCATTGACCTCATCTGACCTCATTTGATCTACGCGGCGCATCTGAGTCCATCCTGAAGGTCATTGTCCTCTGGTGACCTCATTTTGCTTGTCCGGGATCGTCTTTGAAGATAGCAAAGGTCATTGACCTCTGGTGACCTCATTTTACGTGTCCGGGAGCTTCTTAGAAGATAGCAAAGGTCATTGACCCCTGGTGACCTCATTTTGTGTGTGCGGAGCTTCTAAGAGGATAGCAAAAGTCATTGACCTCATCTGACCTCATTTGACCGACGCGGCGCTTCTGAGTCTATCCTGAAGGTCATTGACCTCTGGTGACCTCATTTTGCGTGTCAGGGAGCTTCTAAGAGGATAGCAAAGGTCTTTGCCCTCATCTAACCTCATTTGACCGACGCGGCGCCTCTGAGACTATCCTGAGGGTCATTGACCTCTGGTGACCTCATTTTGCGTGTCCGGGAGCGTCTTAGAAGATAGCAAAGTTTATTGACCTCTGGTGACCTCATTTTGCGTGTCCGGGAGCTTCTAATGGTATAGCAAAGGTCATTGACGTCATCTGAACTCATTTGACCGACGCGGCGCTTCTGAGTGTGGCCTGAAGGTCATTGACCTCTGGTGACCTCATTTTGCGTGTCCGGGAGCGTCTGAGAAGGTGGCAAAGTTCATTGACCTCTGGTGACCTCATTTTGCGTGTGCGGGAGCTTCTTAGAAGATAGCAAAGGTCATTGAACTCTTGTGACCTCATTTTGCGTGTGCGGAGCTTCTAAGAGAATAGCAAAGGTCATTGACCTCGTCTGACCTCATTTGACCGACGCGGCGCTTCTGAGTCTCTCCTGAGGGTCATTGACCTCTGGTGACCTCATTTTGCGTGTCCTGGAGCGTCTTAGAAGATAGCAAAGTTCATTGACCTCTGGTGACCTCATTTTGCGTGTCCGGGAGCTTCTAAGAGTATAGCAAAGGTCATTGACCTCAACTGACCTCATTTGACCGACGCGGCGCTTCTGAGTCTATCCTGAAGGTCAATGACCTCTGGTGCTCTCAATTTGCGAGTGCGGGAGCTTCTAAGAGTATAGCAAAGGTCATTGACCTCAACTGACCAAATTTGACCGACGCGGCGCTTCTGAGTCTATTCTGAAGGTCATTGTCCTCTGGTGACCTCATTTTGCGTGTGCGAGAGCTTCTAAGGGGATAGCAAAGGTCATTGACCTAATCTGTCCTCATTTGACCGCCGCGGCGCTTTTGAGTCAATCCTGAAGGTCATTGACCTCTGGTGACCTCATTTTGCGTTTCCGGGAGCGTCTTGGAAGATAGCAAAGGTCAATGACCTCTGGTGACATCATTTTGCGTGTCCGGGAGCTTCTAAGAGGATAGCAAAGGTCATTGACCTCATCTGACCTCATTTGAAAGACGCGTCGCTTCTGAGTCTATCCTGAAGGTCATTGACCTCTTGTGACCTCATTTTGCGTGTCCGGGAGCTTCTAAGAGGCTAGCAAAAGTCATTGACCTCAACTGACCTCATTTGACCGACGCGGCGCTTCTGAGTCTATCCTGAAGGTCATTGTCCTCTGGTGACCTCATTTTGCGTGTGCGAGAGCTTCTAAGAGGATAGCAAAGGTCATTAACCTCATCTGACCTCATTTGACCGACGCGGCGCTTCTGAGTCCATCCTGAAGGTCATTGTCCACTGGCGACCTCATTTTGCTTGTCCGAGATCGTCTTTGAAGATAGCAAAGGTCATTGACCTCTGGTGACCTCATTTTGCGTGTCCGGGAGCTTCTTAGAAAATAGCAAAGGTCATTGACCTCTGGTGACCTCATTTTGCGTGTGCGGAGCTTCTAAGAGGATAGCAAAAGTCATTGACCTCAACTGACCTCATTTGACCGACGCGGCGCTTCTGAGTCTATCATGAAGGTCATTGTCCTCTGGTGACCTCATTTTGCGTGTGCGAGAGCTTCTAAGAGGATAGCAAAGGTCATTATCCTCATCTGACCTCATTTGACCGACGCGGCGCTTCTGAGTCCATCCTGAAGGTCATTGACCACTGTCGACCTCATTTTGCTTGTCCGGGATCGTCTTTGAAGATAGCAAAGGTTATTGACCTCTGGTGACCTCATTTTGCGTGTCCGGGAGCGTCTTAGAAGATAGCAAACGTCATTGACCTATGGTGACCTCATTTTGCTTGTCCGGGATCGTCTTTGAAGATAGCAAAGGTCATTGACCTCTGGCGACCTCATTTTGCGTGTCCGGGAGCTTCTTAGAAGATAGCAAAGGTCATTGACCTCTGATGACCTCATTTTTCGTGTCCGGGAGCTTCTAAGAGGATAGCAAAAGTCATTGACCTCATCTGACCTCATTTGACCGACGCGACGCTTCTGAGTCTATCCTGAAGGTCATTGACCTCTGGTGACCTCATTTTGCGTGTCAGGGAGCATCTAAGAGGATAGCAAAGGTCATTGCCCTCATCTGACCTCATTTGACCGACGCGGCGCCCCTGAGTCTATCCTGAGGGTCATTGACCTCTGCTGACCTCATTTTGCGTGTCCGGGAGCGTCTTAGAAGATAGCAAAGTTTATTCACCTCTGGTGACCTCATTTTGCGTGTCCGGGAGCTTCTAAGGGTATAGCAAAGTTCATTGACGTCATCTGAACTCATTTGACCGACGCGGCGCTTCTGAGTCTGTCCTGAAGGTCATTGACCTCTGGTGACCTCATTATACGTGTCCGGGAGCGTCCGAGAAGGTGGCAAAGTTCATTGACCTCTGGTGACCTCATTTTGCGTTTCCGGGAGCGTCTTGGAAGATAGCAAAGGTCAATGACCTCTGGTGACATCATTTTGCGTGTCCGGGAGCTTCTAAGAGGATAGCAAAGGTCATTGACCTCATCTGACCTCATTTGAAAGACGCGTCGCTTCTGAGTCTATCCTGAAGGTCATTGACCTCTTGTGACCTCATTTTGCGTGTCCGGGAGCTTCTAAGAGGCTAGCAAAAGTCATTGACCTCAACTGACCTCATTTGACCGACGCGGCGCTTCTGAGTCTATCCTGAAGGTCATTGTCCTCTGGTGACCTCATTTTGCGTGTGCGAGAGCTTCTAAGAGGATAGCAAAGGTCATTAACCTCATCTGACCTCATTTGACCGACGCGGCGCTTCTGAGTCCATCCTGAAGGTCATTGTCCACTGGCGACCTCATTTTGCTTGTCCGAGATCGTCTTTGAAGATAGCAAAGGTCATTGACCTCTGGTGACCTCATTTTGCGTGTCCGGGAGCTTCTTAGAAAATAGCAAAGGTCATTGACCTCTGGTGACCTCATTTTGCGTGTGCGGAGCTTCCAAGAGGATAGCAAAAGTCATTGACCTTAACTGACCTCATTTGACCGACGCGGCGCTTCTGAGTCTATCCTGAAGGTCATTGTCCTCTGGTGACCTCATTTTGCGTGTGCGAGAGCTTCTAAGAGGATAGCAAAGGTCATTATCCTCATCTGACCTCATTTGACCGACGCGGCGCTTCTGAGTCCATCCTGAAGGTCATTGACCACTGTCGACCTCATTTTGCTTGTCCGGGATCGTCTTTGAAGATAGCAAAGGTTATTGACCTCTGGTGACCTCATTTTGCGTGTCCGGGAGCGTCTTAGAAGATAGCAAACGTCATTGACCTATGGTGACCTCATTTTGCTTGTCCGGGATCGTCTTTGAAGATAGCAAAGGTCATTGACCTCTGGCGACCTCATTTTGCGTGTCCGGGAGCTTCTTAGAAGATAGCAAAGGTCATTGACCTCTGATGACCTCATTTTTCGTGTCCGGGAGCTTCTAAGAGGATAGCAAAAGTCATTGACCTCATCTGACCTCATTTGACCGACGCGACGCTTCTGAGTCTATCCTGAAGGTCATTGACCTCTGGTGACCTCATTTTGCGTGTCAGGGAGCATCTAAGAGGATAGCAAAGGTCATTGCCCTCATCTGACCTCATTTGACCGACGCGGCGCCCCTGAGTCTATCCTGAGGGTCATTGACCTCTGCTGACCTCATTTTGCGTGTCCGGGAGCGTCTTAGAAGATAGCAAAGTTTATTCACCTCTGGTGACCTCATTTTGCGTGTCCGGGAGCTTCTAAGGGTATAGCAAAGGTCATTGACGTCATCTGAACTCATTTGACCGACGCGGCGCTTCTGAGTCTGTCCTGAAGGTCATTGACCTCTGGTGACCTCATTATACGTGTCCGGGAGCGTCCGAGAAGGTGGCAAAGTTCATTGACCTCTGGTGACCTCATTTTGCGTGTGCGGGAGCTTCTTAGAAGATAGCAAAGGTCATTGACCTCTGGTGACCTCATTTTGCGTGTGCGGAGCTTCTAAGAGGATAGCAAGTGTTATTCACCTTATCTGACCTCATTTGACCGACGCGGCGCTTCTGAGTCTATCCTGAAGTTCATTGACCTCTGGTGACCTCATTTTGCGTGTCCAGGAGCGTCTTAGAAGATAGCAAAGGTCATTGACCTATGGTGACCTCATTTTGCGTGTCCGGGAGCTTCTTAGAAGATAGCAAAGGTCATTGAACTCTGGTGACCTCATTTTGCGTGTGCGGAGCTTCTAAGAGGATAGCAAAGGTTATTCACCTCATCTGACCTCATTTGACCGACGCGGCGCTTCTGAGTCTGTCCTGAAGGTCATTGACCTCTGGTGACCTCATTTTGCGTGTCCGGGAGCGTCTGAGAAGATAGTTAATGTCATTGACCTCTGGTGACCTCATTTTGCGTGTGCGGGAGCTTATTAGAAGATAGCAAAGGTCATTGACCTCTGGTGACCTCATTTTGCGTGTGCGGAGCTTCTAATATGACAGCAAAGGTCATTGACCTCATCTGACCTCATTTGACTGACGCGGCGCTTCTGAGTCTATCCTGAAGGTCATTGTCCTCTGGTGACCTCATTTTGCGTATGCGGAGCTTCTAAGAGGATAGCAAAGGTCATTAACCTCATCTGACCTCATTTGACCGACGCGGCGCTTCTGAGTCCATCCTGAAGTTCATTGTCCACTGGCGACCTCATTTTGCTTGTCCGGGATCGTCTTTGAAGATAGCAAAGGTCATTGACCTCTGGCGACCTCACTTTGCGTTTCCGGGAGCTTCTTAGAAGATAGCAAATGTCATTGACCTCTGGTGACCTCATTTTGCGTGTACAGAGCTTCTAAGAGGATAGCAAAAGTCATTGACCTGAACTGACCTCATTTGACCGACGCGGCGCTTCTGTGTCTATCCTGAAGGTCATTGTCCTCTGGTGACCTCATTTTGCGTGTCCGAGAGCTTCTAAGAGGATAGCAAAGGTAATTAACCTCATCTGACCTCATTTGACCGACGCGGCGCTTCTGAGACCATCCTGAAGGTCATTGTCCACTGGCGACATCATTTTGCTTGCCCGGGATCGTCTTTGAAGATAGCGAAGGTCATTGACCTCTGGTGACCTCATTTTGCGTGTCCAGGAGCGTCTTAGAAGATAACAAAGTTCATTGACCTCTGGTGACCTCATTTTGCGTGTCCGGGAGATTCTAAGGGTATAGCAAAGGTCATTGTCGTCATCTGAACTCATTTGACCGACGCGGCGCTTCTGAGTCTGTCCTGAAGGTCATTGACCTCTGGTGACCTCATTTTGCGTGTCCGGCACGTTTGAGAAGGTGGCAAAGTTCATTGACCTCTGGTGACCTCATTTTGCTTGTGCGGGAGCTTCTTAGAAGATAGCAAAGATCATTGACCTCTGGTGACCTCATTTTGCGTGTGCGGAGCTTCTAAGAGGATAGCAAAGGTCATTGACCTCGTCTGACCTCATTTGACCGACGCGGCGCTTCTGAGTCTCTCCTGAGGGTCATTGACCTCTGGTGACCTCATTTTCGTGTCCGGGAGCGTCTTAGAAGATAGCAAAGTTCATTGAACTCTGGTGACCTCATTTTGCGTGTCCGGGAGCTTCTAAGAGTATAGCAAAGGTCATTGACCTCATCTGACCTCATTTGACCGACGCGGCGCTTCTGAGTCTATCCTGAAGGTCATTGACCTCTGGTGACCTCAATTTGCGTGTGCTGGAGTTTCTAAGAGTATAGCAAAGGTCATTGACCTCAACTGACCAAATTTGACCGACGCGGCGCTTCTGAGTCTATTCTGAAGGTCATTGTCCTCTGGTGACCTCATTTTGCGTGTGCGAGAGCTTCTAAGGGGATAGCAAAGGTCATTGACCTAATCTGTCCTCATTTGACCGCCGCGGCGCTTTTGAGTCTATCCTGAATGTCATTGACCTCTGGTGACCTCATTTTGCGTTTCCGGGAGCGTCTTGGAAGATAGCAAAGGTCATTGACCTCTGGTGACCTCATTTTGCGTGTCCGGGAGCTTCTTAGAAGATAGCAAAGGTCATTGACCTCTGGTGACCTCATTTTGCGTGTACGGAGCTTCTAAGAGGATAGCAAAAGTCATTGACCTCATCTGACCTCATTTGACCGACGCGGCGCTTCTGAGTCTATCCTGAAGGTCATTGACCTCTGGTGACCTCATTTTGCGTGTCAGGGAGCTTCTAAGAGGATAGCAAAGATTATAGCCCTCATCTGTCCTCATTTGACCGACGCGGCGATCTGAGTCTATCCTGAAGGTCATTGACCTCTGGTGACCTCATGTTGCGTGTGCGGGAGCTTCTAAGAAGGTAGCAAAGGTCATTGACCTCATCTGACCAAATTTGACCGTCGCGGCGCTTCTGAGTCTATCCTGAAGGTCATTGACCTCTGGTGACCTCAATTTGCGAGTGCGGGAGCTTCTAAGAGTATAGCAAAGGTCATTGACCTCAACTGACCAAATTTGACCGCCGCGGCGCTTTTGAGTCTATCCTGAAGGTCATTGACCTCTGGTGACCTCATTTTGCGTTTCCGGGAGCGTCTTAGACGATAGCAAAGTTTATTGACCTCTGGTGACCTCATTTTGCGTGTCCGGGAGATTCTAAGGGTATAGCAAAGGTCATTGTCGTCATCTGAACTCATTTGACCGACGCGGCGCTTCTGAGTCTGTCCTGAAGGTCATTGACCTCTGGTGACCTCATTTTGCGTGTCCGGCACGTCTGAGAAGGTGGCAAAGTTCATTGACCTCTGGTGACCTCATTTTGCTTGTGCGGGAGCTTCTTAGAAGATAGCAAAGATCATTGACCTCTGGTGACCTCATTTTGCGTGTGCGGAGCTTCTAAGAGGATAGCAAAGGTCATTGACCTCGTCTGACCTCATTTGACCGACGCGGCGCTTCTGAGTCTCTCCTGAGGGTCATTGACCTCTGGTGACCTCATTTTCGTGTCCGGGAGCGTCTTAGAAGATAGCAAAGTTCATTGAACTCTGGTGACCTCATTTTGCGTGTCCGGGAGCTTCTAAGAGTATAGCAAAGGTCATTGACCTCATCTGACCTCATTTGACCGACGCGGCGCTTCTGAGTCTATCCTGAAGGTCATTGACCTCTGGTGACCTCAATTTGCGTGTGCTGGAGTTTCTAAGAGTATAGCAAAGGTCATTGACCTCAACTGACCAAATTTGACCGACGCGGCGCTTCTGAGTCTATTCTGAAGGTCATTGTCCTCTGGTGACCTCATTTTGCGTGTGCGAGAGCTTCTAAGGGGATAGCAAAGGTCATTGACCTAATCTGTCCTCATTTGACCGCCGCGGCGCTTTTGAGTCTATCCTGAATGTCATTGACCTCTGGTGACCTCATTTTGCGTTTCCGGGAGCGTCTTGGAAGATAGCAAAGGTCATTGACCTCTGGTGACCTCATTTTGCGTGTCCGGGAGCTTCTTAGAAGATAGCAAAGGTCATTGACCTCTGGTGACCTCATTTTGCGTGTACGGAGCTTCTAAGAGGATAGCAAAAGTCATTGACCTCATCTGACCTCATTTGACCGACGCGGCGCTTCTGAGTCTATCCTGAAGGTCATTGACCTCTGGTGACCTCATTTTGCGTGTCAGGGAGCTTCTAAGAGGATAGCAAAGATTATAGCCCTCATCTGTCCTCATTTGACCGACGCGGCGATCTGAGTCTATCCTGAAGGTCATTGACCTCTGGTGACCTCATGTTGCGTGTGCGGGAGCTTCTAAGAAGGTAGCAAAGGTCATTGACCTCATCTGACCAAATTTGACCGTCGCGGCGCTTCTGAGTCTATCCTGAAGGTCATTGACCTCTGGTGACCTCAATTTGCGAGTGCGGGAGCTTCTAAGAGTATAGCAAAGGTCATTGACCTCAACTGACCAAATTTGACCGCCGCGGCGCTTTTGAGTCTATCCTGAAGGTCATTGACCTCTGGTGACCTCATTTTGCGTTTCCGGGAGCGTCTTAGACGATAGCAAAGTTTATTGACCTCTGGTGACCTCATTTTGCGTGTCCGGGAGATTCTAAGGGTATAGCAAAGGTCATTGTCGTCATCTGAACTCATTTGACCGACGCGGCGCTTCTGAGTCTGTCCTGAAGGTCATTGACCTCTGGTGACCTCATTTTGCGTGTCCGGCACGTCTGAGAAGGTGGCAAAGTTCATTGACCTCTGGTGACCTCATTTTGCTTGTGCGGGAGCTTCTTAGAAGATAGCAAAGATCATTGACCTCTGGTGACCTCATTTTGCGTGTGCGGAGCTTCTAAGAGGATAGCAAAGGTCATTGACCTCGTCTGACCTCATTTGAACGACGCGGCGCTTCTGAGTCTCTCCTGAGGGTCATTGACCTCTGGTGACCTCATTTTCGTGTCCGGGAGCGTCTTAGAAGATAGCAAAGTTCATTGAACTCTGGTGACCTCATTTTGCGTGTCCGGGAGCTTCTAAGAGTATAGCAAAGTTCATTGACCTCATCTGACCTCATTTGACCGACGCGGCGCTTCTGAGTCTATCCTGAAGGTCATTGACCTCTGGTGACCTCAATTTGCGTGTGCTGGAGTTTCTAAGAGTATAGCAAAGGTCATTGACCTCAACTGACCAAATTTGACCGACGCGGCGCTTCTGAGTCTATTCTGAAGGTCATTGTCCTCTGGTGACCTCATTTTGCGTGTGCGAGAGCTTCTAAGGGGATAGCAAAGGACATTGACCTAATCTGTCCTCATTTGACCGCCGCGGCGCTTTTGAGTCTATCCTGAATGTCATTGACCTCTGGTGACCTCATTTTGCGTTTCCGGGAGCGTCTTGGAAGATAGCAAAGGTCATTGACCTCTGGTGACCTCATTTTGCGTGTCCGGGAGCTTCTTAGAAGATAGCAAAGGTCATTGACCTCTGGTGACCTCATTTTGCGTGTACGGAGCTTCTAAGAGGATAGCAAAAGTCATTGACCTCATCTGACCTCATTTGACCGACGCGGCGCTTCTGAGTCTATCCTGAAGGTCATTGACCTCTGGTGACCTCATTTTGCGTGTCAGGGAGCTTCTAAGAGGATAGCAAAGATTATAGCCCTCATCTGTCCTCATTTGACCGACGCGGCGATCTGAGTCTATCCTGAAGGTCATTGACCTCTGGTGACCTCATGTTGCGTGTGCGGGAGCTTCTAAGAAGGTAGCAAAGGTCATTGACCTCATCTGACCAAATTTGACCGTCGCGGCGCTTCTGATTCTATCCTGAAGGTCATTGTACTCTGGTGACCTCATTTTGCGTCTCCGGGAGCGTCTTGGAAGATAGCAAAGGTCATTGACCTCTGGTGATCTCATTTTTCGTGTCCGGGAGCTTCTAAGAGGATAGCAAAGGTCATTGACCTCATCTGATCTCATTCGACCGACGCGGCGCTTCTGAGTCCATCCTGAAGGTCATTGACCTCTGCTGACCTCATTTTGCGTGTGCGGAGCTTCTAAGAGGATAGCAAAGGTCATTGACCTCATCTGACCTCATTTGACCGACGCGGCGCTTCTGAGTCTATCCTGAAGGTCATTGTCCTCTGGTGACCTCATTTTGCGTGTCCGGGAGCGTCTTAGAAGATAGCAAAGTTTATTGACCTCTGGTGACCTCATTTTGCGTGTCCGGGAGCTTCTAAGGATATAGCAAAGGTCATTGACGACATCTGAACTCATTTGACGACGCGGCGCTTCTGAGTCTGTCCTGAAGGTCATTGACCTCTGGTGACCTCATTTTGCGTGTCCGGGAGCGTCTGAGAAGGTGGCAAAGTTCATTGACCTCTGGTGACCTCATTTTGCGTGTGCGGGAGCTTCTTAGAAGATAGCAAAGGTCATTGTCCTCTGGTGACCTCATTTTGCGTGTGCGAGAGCTTCTAAGAGGATAGCAAAGGTCATTAACCTCATCTGACCTCATTTGACCGACGCGGCGCTTCTGAGTCCATCCTGAAGTTCATTGTCCACTGGCGATCTCATTTTGCTTGTCCGGGATCGTCTTTGAAGATAGCAAAGGTCATTGACCTCTGGTGACCTCATTTTGCGTTTCCGGGAGCTTCTTAGAAGATAGCAAAGGTCATTGACCTCTGGTGACCTCATTTTGCGTGTACAGAGCTTCTAAGAGGATAGCAAAAGTCATTGACCTCAACTGACCTCATTTGACCGACGCGGCGCTTCTGAGTCTATCCTGAAGGTCATTGTCCTCTGGTGACCTCATTTTGCGTGTGCGAGAGCTTCTAAGAGAATAGCAAAGGTCATTAACCTCATCTGACCTCATTTGACCGACACGGCGCTTCTGAGTCCATCCTGAAGGTCATTGACCACTGGCGACCTCATTTTGCTTGTCCTGGATCGTCTTTGAAGATAGCAGAGGTCATTGACCTCTGGTAACCTCATTTTGCGTGTCGGGGAGCTTCTTAGAAGATAGCAAAGGTCATTGACCTCTGGTGACATCAATTTGCCTGTACGGAGCTTCTAAGAGGATAGCAAAAGTCATTGACCTCATCTGACCTCATTTGACCGACGCGGCGCTTCTGAGTCTATCCTGAAGGTCATTGACCTCTGGTGACCTCATTTTGCGTGTCAGGGAGCTTCTAAGAGGATAGCAAAGGTTATAGCCCTCATCTGACCTCATTTGACCGACGCGGCGCCTCTGAGTCTATCCTGAGGGTCATTGACCTCTCGTATCCTCATTTTGCGTGTCCGGGAGCGTCTTAGAAGATAGCAAAGTTTATTGACCTCGGTGACCTCATTTTGCGTCTCCGGGAGCTTCTAAGGGTATAGCAAAAGTCATTGACGTCATGTGAACTCATTTGACCGACGCGGCGCTTCTGAGTCTGTCCTGAAGGTTATTGACCTCTGGTGACCTCATTTTGCGTGTCTGGAAGCGTCTGAGAAGGTGGCAAAGTTCATTGACCTCTGGTGACCTCATTTTGCGTGTCCGGCAGTTTCTAAGGGTATAGCAAAGGTCATTGACCTCATCTGACCTCATTTGACCGACGCGGCGCGTCTGAGTCTATCCTGAAGGTCATTGACCTCTGGTGACCTCATTTTGCGTGTCAGGGAGCTTCTAAGAGGATAGCAAAGGTCATTGCCCTCATCTGACCTCATTTGACCGACGCGGCGCCTCTGAGACTATCCTGAGGGTCATTGACCTCTGGTGACCTCATTTTGCGTGTCCGGGAGCGTCTTAGAAGATAGCAAAGTTTATTGACCTCTGGTGACCTCATTTTGCGTGTCCGGGAGCTTCTAAGGGTATAGCAAAGGTCATTGACGACATCTGAACTCATTTGACGACGCGGCGCTTCTGAGTCTGTCCTGAAGGTCATTGACCTCTGGTGACCTCATTTTGCGTGTCCGGCACGTCTGAGAAGGTGGCAAAGTTCATTGACCTCTGGTGACCTCATTTTGCGTGTGCGGGAGCTTCTTAGAAGATAGCAAAGGTCATTGTCCTCTGGTGACCTCATTTTGCGTGTGCGAGAGCTTCTAAGAGGATAGCAAAGGTCATTAACCTCATCTGACCTCATTTGACCGACGCGGCGCTTCTGAGTCCATCCTGAAGTTCATTGTCCACTGGCGATCTCATTTTGCTTGTCCGGGATCGTCTTTGAAGATAGCAAAGGTCATTGACCTCTGGTGACCTCATTTTGCGTTTCCGGGAGCTTCTTAGAAGATAGCAAAGGTCATTGACCTCTGGTGACCTCATTTTGCGTGTACAGAGCTTCTAAGAGGATAGCAAAAGTTATTGACCTCAACTGACCTCATTTGACCGACGCGGCGCTTCTGAGTCTATCCTGAAGGTCATTGTCCTCTGGTGACCTCATTTTGCGTGTGCGAGAGCTTCTAAGAGAATAGCAAAGGTCATTAACCTCATCTGACCTCATTTGACCGACACGGCGCTTCTGAGTCCATCCTGAAGGTCATTGACCACTGGCGACCTCATTTTGCTTGTCCTGGATCGTCTTTGAAGATAGCAGAGGTCATTGACCTCTGGTAACCTCATTTTGCGTGTCGGGGAGCTTCTTAGAAGATAGCAAAGGTCATTGACCTCTGGTGACATCAATTTGCCTGTACGGAGCTTCTAAGAGGATAGCAAAAGTCATTGACCTCATCTGACCTCATTTGACCGACGCGGCGCTTCTGAGTCTATCCTGAAGGTCATTGACCTCTGGTGACCTCATTTTGCGTGTCAGGGAGCTTCTAAGAGGATAGCAAAGGTTATAGCCCTCATCTGACCTCATTTGACCGACGCGGCGCCTCTGAGTCTATCCTGAGGGTCATTGACCTCTCGTATCCTCATTTTGCGTGTCCGGGAGCGTCTTAGAAGATAGCAAAGTTTATTGACCTCGGTGACCTCATTTTGCGTCTCCGGGAGCTTCTAAGGGTATAGCAAAAGTCATTGACGTCATGTGAACTCATTTGACCGACGCGGCGCTTCTGAGTCTGTCCTGAAGGTTATTGACCTCTGGTGACCTCATTTTGCGTGTCTGGAAGCGTCTGAGAAGGTGGCAAAGTTCATTGACCTCTGGTGACCTCATTTTGCGTGTCCGTCAGTTTCTAAGGGTATAGCAAAGGTCATTGACCTCATCTGACCTCATTTGACCGACGCGGCGCTTCTGAGTCTATCCTGAAGGTCATTGACCTCTGGTGACCTCATTTTGCGTGTCAGGGAGCTTCTAAGAGGATAGCAAAGGTCATTGCCCTCATCTGACATCATTTGACCGACGCGGCGCCTCTGAGACTATCCTGAGGGTCATTGACCTCTGGTGACCTCATTTTGCGTGTCCGGGAGCGTCTTAGAAGATAGCAAAGTTTATTGACCTCTGGTGACCTCATTTTGCGTGTCCGGGAGCTTCTAAGGGTATAGCAAAGGTCATTGACGTCATCTGAACTCATTTGACCGACGCGGCGCTTCTGAGTCTGTCCTGAAGGTCATTGACCTCTGGTGACCTCATTTTGCGTGTCCGGCACGTCTGAGAAGGTGGCAAAGTTCATTGACCTCTGGTGACCTCATTTTGCTTGTGCGGGAGCTTCTTAGAAGATAGCAAAGATCATTGACCTCTGGTGACCTCATTTTGCGTGTGCGGAACTTCTAAGAGGATAGCAAAGGTCATTGACCTCGTCTGATCTCATTTCACCGACGCGGCGCTTCTGAGTCTCTCCTAAGGGTCATTGACCTCTGGTGACCTCATTTTGCGTGTCCGGGAGCGTCTTAGAAGATAGCAAAGTTCATTGACCTCTGGTGACCTCATTTTGCGTGTCCGGGAGCTTCTAAGAGTATAGCAAAGGTCATTGACCTCATCTGACCTCATTTGACCGACGCGGCGCTTCTGAGTCTATCCTGAAGGTCATTGACCTCTGGTGACCTCAATTTGCGTGTGCTGGAGCTTCTAAGAGTATAGCAAAGGTCATTGACCTCAACTGACCAAATTTGACCGACGCGGCGCTTCTGAGTCTATTCTGAAGGTCATTGTCCTCTGGTGACCTCATTTTGCGTGTGCGAGAGCTTCTAAGGGGATAGCAAAGGTCATTGACCTAATCTGTCCTCATTTGACCGCCGCGGCGCTTTTGAGTCTATCCTGAATGTCATTGACCTCTGGTGACCTCATTTTGCGTTTCCGGGAGCGTCTTGGAAGATAGCAAAGGTCATTGACCTCTGGTGACCTCATTTTGCGTGTCCGGGAGCTTCTTAGAAGATAGCAAAGGTCATTGACCTCTGGTGACCTCATTTTGCGTGTACGGAGCTTCTAAGAGGATAGCAAAAGTCATTGACCTCATCTGACCTCATTTGACCGACGCGGCGCTTCTGAGTCTATCCTGAAGGTCATTGACCTCTGGTGACCTCATTTTGCGTGTCAGGGAGCTTCTAAGAGGATAGCAAAGATTATAGCCCTCATCTGACCTCATTTGACCGACGCGGCGATCTGAGTCTATCCTGAAGGTCATTGACCTCTGGTGACCTCATTTTGCGTGTGCGGGAGCTTCTAAGAAGGTAGCAAAGGTCATTGACCTCATCTGACCAAATTTGACCGTCGCGGCGCTTCTGATTCTATCCTGAAGGTCATTGTACTCTGGTGACCTCATTTTGCGTCTCCGGGAGCGTCTTGGAAGATAGCAAAGGTCATTGACCTCTGGTGACCTCATTTTTCGTGTCCGGGAGCTTCTAAGAGGATAGCAAATGTCATTGACCTCATCTGATCTCATTCGACCGACGCGGCGCTTCTGAGTCCATCCTGAAGGTCAGTGATCTCTGCTGACCTCATTTTGCGTGTGCGGAGCTTCTAAGAGGATAGCAAAGGTCATTGACCTCATCTGACCTCATTTGACCGACGCGGCGCTTCTGAGTCCATCCTGAAGTTCATTGTCCACTGGCGATCTCATTTTGCTTGTCCGGGATCGTCTTTGAAGATAGCAAAGGTCATTGACCTCTGGTGACCTCATTTTGCGTTTCCGGGAGCTTCTTAGAAGATAGCAAAGGTCATTGACCTCTGGTGACATCAATTTGCCTGTACGGAGCTTCTAAGAGGATAGCAAAAGTCATTGACCTCATCTGACCTCATTTGACCGACGCGGCGCTTCTGAGTCTATCCTGAAGGTCATTGACCTCTGGTGACCTCACTTTGCGTGTCAGGGAGCTTCTAAGAGGATAGCAAAGGTTATAGCCCTCATCTGACCTCATTTGACCGACGCGGCGCCTCTGAGTCTATCCTGAGGGTCATTGACCTCTCGTATCCTCATTTTGCGTGTCCGGGAGCGTCTTAGAAGATAGCAAAGTTTATTGACCTCGGTGACCTCATTTTGCGTCTCCGGGAGCTTCTAAGGGTATAGCAAAAGTCATTGACGTCATCTGAACTCATTTGACCGACGCGGCGCTTCTGAGTCTGTCCTGAAGGTTATTGACCTCTGGTGAACTCATTTTGCGTGTCTGGAAGCGTCTGAGAAGGTGGCAAAGTTCATTGACCTCTGGTGACCTCATTTTGCGTGTCCGGCAGTTTCTAAGGGTATAGCAAAGGTCATTGACCTCATCTGACCTCATTTGACCGACGCGGCGCTTCTGAGTCTATCCTGAAGGTCATTGACCTCTGGTGACCTCATTTTCCGTGTGCGGGAGCTTCAAAGAAGGTAGCAAAGGTCATTGACCTCATCTGACCAAATTTGTCCGTCGCGGCGCTTCTGATTCTATCCTGAAGGTCATTGTACTCTGGTGACCTCATTTTGCGTCTCCGGGAGCGTCTTGGAAGATAGCAAAGGTCATTGACTTCTGGTGACCTCATTTTTCGTGTCCGGGAGCTTCTAAGAGGATAGCAAAGGTCATTGACCTCATCTGATCTCATTCGACCGACGTGGCGCTTCTGAGTCCATCCTGAAGGTCATTGACCTCTGCTGACCTCATTTTGCGTGTGCGGAGCTTCTAAGAGGCTAGCAAAAGTCATTGACCTCATCTGACCTCATTTGACCGACGCGGCGCTTCTGAGTCTATCCTGAAGGTCATTGTCCTCTGGTGACCTCATTTTGCGTGTCCGGGAGCGTCTTAGAAGATAGCAAAGTTTATTGACCTCTGGTGACCTCATTTTGCGTGTCCGGGAGCTTCTAAGGGTATAGCAAAGGTCATTGACGACATCTGAACTCATTTGACGACGCGGCGCTTCTGAGTCTGTCCTGAAGGTCATTGACCTCTGGTGACCTCATTTTGTGTGTCCGGGAGCGTCTGAGAAGGTGGCAAAGTTCATTGACCTCTGGTGACCTCATTTTGCGTGTGCGGGAGCTTCTTAGAAGATAGCAAAGGTCATTGACCTCTGGTGACCTCATTTTGCCTGTGCGGAGCTTCTAAGAGGATAGCAAAGGTCATTGACCTCGTCTGACCTCATTTGACCGACGCGGCGCTTCTGAGTCTCTCCTGAGGGTCATTGACCTCTGGTGACCTCATTTTGCGTGTCCGGGAGCGTCTTAGTAGATAGCAAAATTCATTGACCTCTGGTGACCTCATTTTGCGTGTCCGGGAGCTTCTAAGAGTATAGCAAAGGTCATTGACCTCATCTGACCTCATTTGACCGACGCGGCGCTTCTGAGTCTATCCTGAATGTCATTGACCTCTGGTGACCTCATTTTGCGTTTCCGGGAGCGTCTTGGAAGATAGCAAAGGTCAATGACCTCTGGTGACATCATTTTGCGTGTCCGGGAGCTTCTAAGAGGATAGCAAAGGTCATTGACCTCATCTGACCTCATTTGAAAGACGCGGCGCTTCTGAGTCTATCCTGAAAATCATTGACCTCTTGTGACCTCATTTTGCGTGTCCGGGAGCTTCTAAGAGGCTAGCAAAATTCATTGACCTCAACTGACCTCATTTGCCCGACGTGGCGCTTCTGAGTCTATCCTGAAGCTCATTGACCTCTGGTGACCTCATTTTGCGTGTACGGAGCTTCTAAGAGGATAGCAAAAGTCATTGACCTCAACTGACCTCATTTGACCGACGCGGCGCTTCTGAGTCTATCCTGAAGGACATTGTCCTCTGGTGACCTCATTTTGCGTGTGCGAGAACTTCTAAAAGAATAGCAAAGGTCATTAACCTTATCTGACCTCATTTGACCGACGCGGCGCTTCTGAGTCCATCCTGAAGGTCATTGACCATTGGCGACCTCATTTTGATTGTCCTGGATCGTCTTTGAAGATAGCAAAGGTCATTGACCTCTGGTGACCTCATTTTGCGTGTCCGGGAGCTTCGTAGAAAATAGCAAAGGTCATTGACCTCTGGTGACCTCATTTTGCGTGTGCGGGAGCTTCTAAGAAGGTAGCAAAGGTCATTGACCTCATCTCACCAAATTTGACCGTCGCGGCGCTTCTGAGTCTATCCTGAAGGTCATTGTACTCTGGTGACCTCATTTTGCGTGTGCGAGAGCTTCTAAGAGGATAGCAATGGTCATTGACCTCATCTTTCCTCATTTGACCGCCGCGGCGCTTCTGAGTCTATCCTGAAGGTCATTGACCTCTGGTGACCTCATTTTGCGTCTCCGGGAGCGTCTTGGAAGATAGCAAAGGTCATTGACCTCTGGTGACCTCATTTTTCTTGTCCGGGAGCTTCTAAGAGGATAGCAAAGGTGATTGACCTCGTCTGACCTCATTTGACCGACGCGGCGCTTCTGAGTCTATCCTGAAGGTTATTGACCTCTGGGTACCTCATTTTGCGTGTGCGGGATCTTCTAAGATGATAGCAAAGGTCATTGACCTCATCTGATCTCATTCGACCGACGCGGCGCTTCTGAGTCTCTCCTGAGGGTCATTGACCTCTGGTGACCTCATTTTGCGTGTCCGGGAGCGTCTTAGTAGATAGCAAAATTCATTGACCTCTGGTGACCTCATTTTGCGTGTCCGGGAGCTTCTAAGAGTATAGCAAAGGTCATTGACCTCATCTGACCTCATTTGACCGACGCGGCGCTTCTGAGTCTATCCTGAATGTCATTGACCTCTGGTGACCTCATTTTGCGTTTCCGGGAGCGTCTTGGAAGATAGCAAAGGTCAATGACCTCTGGTGACATCATTTTGCGTGTCCGGGAGCTTCTAAGAGGATAGCAAAGGTCATTGACCTCATCTGACCTCATTTGAAAGACGCGGCGCTTCTGAGTCTATCCTGAAAATCATTGACCTCTTGTGACCTCATTTTGCGTGTCCGGGAGCTTCTAAGAGGCTAGCAAAAGTCATTGACCTCAACTGACCTCATTTGCCCGACGTGGCGCTTCTGAGTCTATCCTGAAGCTCATTGACCTCTGGTGACCTCATTTTGCGTGTACGGAGCTTCTAAGAGGATAGCAAAAGTCATTGACCTCAACTGACCTCATTTGACCGACGCGGCGCTTCTGAGTCTATCCTGAAGGACATTGTCCTCTGGTGACCTCATTTTGCGTGTGCGAGAACTTCTAAGAGAATAGCAAAGGTCATTAACCTTATCTGACCTCATTTGACCGACGCGGCGCTTCTGAGTCCATCCTGAAGGTCATTGACCATTGGCGACCTCATTTTGATTGTCCTGGATCGTCTTTGAAGATAGCAAAGGTCATTGACCTCTGGTGACCTCATTTTGCGTGTCCGGGAGCTTCGTAGAAAATAGCAAAGGTCATTGACCTCTGGTGACCTCATTTTGCGTGTGCGGGAGCTTCTAAGAAGGTAGCAAAGGTCATTGACCTCATCTCACCAAATTTGACCGTCGCGGCGCTTCTGAGTCTATCCTGAAGGTCATTGTACTCTGGTGACCTCATTTTGCGTGTGCGAGAGCTTCTAAGAGGATAGCAATGGTCATTGACCTCATCTTTCCTCATTTGACCGCCGCGGCGCTTCTGAGTCTATCCTGAAGGTCATTGACCTCTGGTGACCTCATTTTGCGTCTCCGGGAGCGTCTTGGAAGATAGCAAAGGTCATTGACCTCTGGTGACCTCATTTTTCTTGTCCGGGAGCTTCTAAGAGGATAGCAAAGGTGATTGACCTCGTCTGACCTCATTAGACCGACGCGGCGCTTCTGAGTCTATCCTGAAGGTTATTGACCTCTGGGTACCTCATTTTGCGTGTGCGGGATCTTCTAAGATGATAGCAAAGGTCATTGACCTCATCTGATCTCATTCGACCGACGCGGCGCTTCTGAGTCCATCCTGAAGGTCATTGACCTCTGGTGACCTCATTTTGCGTGTGCGGAGCTTCTAAGAGGATAGCAAAGCTCATTGACCTCATCTGACCTCATTTGACCGACGCGGCGCTTCTGAGTCTATCCTGAAGGTCATTGTCCTCTGGTGACCTCATTTCGCGTGTGCGAGAGCTTCTAAGATGATAGCAAAGGTCATTGACCTCATCTGACCTCATTTGACCGACGCGGCGCTTCTGAGTCCATCCTGAAGGTCATTGACCACTGGCGACATCATTTTGCTTGTCCGGGATCGTCTTTAAAGATAGCAAAGGTCATTGACCTCTGGTGACCTCATTTTGCGTGTCCGGGAGCTTCTTAGAAGATAGCAAAGGTCATTGACCTCTGGTGACCTCATTTTGCGTGTGCGGAGCTTCTAAGAGGACAGCAAAAGTCATTGACCTTATCTCTCCTCATTTGACCGACGCGGCGCTTCTGAGTCTATCCTGAAGGTCATTGACCTCTGGTGACCTCATTTTGCGTGTCAGGGAGCTTCTAAGTGGATAGCAAAGGTCATTGCCCTCATCTGACCTCATTTGACTGACGCGGCGCCTCTGAGTCTATCCTGAGGGTCATTGAGCTCTGGTGACCTCATTTTGCGTGTCCGGGAGCGTCTTGGAAGATAGCAAAGTTTATTGACCTCTGGTGACCTCATTTTGCGTGTCCGGGAGCTTCTTAGAAGATAGCAAAGGTCATTGACCTCTGGTGACCCCATTTTGCGTGTACGGAGCTTCTAAGAGGATAGCAAAAGTCATTGACCTCATCTGACCTCATTTGACCGACGCGGCGCTTCTGAGTCTATCCTGAAGGTCATTGTCCTCTGGTGACCTCATTTTGCGTGTGCGAGAGCTTCTAAGAGAATAGCAAAGGTCATTAACCTCATCTGACCTCATTTGACCGACGCGGCGCTTCTGAGTCCATCCTGAAGGTCATTGACCACTGGCGACCTCATTTTGCGTTTCCGGGAGCGTCTTGGAAGATAGCAAAGGCCATTGACCTCTGGTGACCTCATTTTGCGTGTCCGGGAGCTTCTTAGAAAATAGCAAAGGTCATTGACCTCTGGTGACCTCATTTTTCTTGTCCGGGAGCTTCTAAGAGGATAGCAAAGGTGATTGACCTCGTCTGACCTCATTTGACCGACGCGGCGCTTCTGAGTCTATCCTGAAGGTTATTGACCTCTGGTGACCTCATTTTGCGTGTGCGTGAGCTTCTAAGAAGGTAGCAAAGGTCATTGACCTCATCTGACCAAATTTGACCGTCGCGGCGCTTCTGAGTCTATCCTGAAGGTCATTGTACTCTGGTGACCTCATTTTGCCTGTGCGAGAGCTTCTAAGAGGATAACAATGGTCATTGACCTCATCTGTCCTCATTTGACCGCCGCGGCGCTTCTGAGTCTATCCTGAAGGTCATTGACCACTGGTGACCTCATTTTGCGTCTCCGGGAGCGTCTTGGAAGATAGCAAAGGTCATTGACCTCTGGTGACCTCATTTTTCGTGTCCGCGAGCTTCTAAGAGGATAGCAAAGGTCATTGACCTCATCTGACATCATTTGACCGACGCGGCGCTTCTGAGTCTATTCTGAAGGTCATTGTCCTCTGGTGACCTCATTTTGCGTGTGCGAGAGCTTGTACGGGGATAGCAAATGTCATTAACCTAATCTGTCCTCATTTGACCGCCGCGGCGCTTTTGAGTCTATCCTGAATGTCATTGACCTCTGGTGACCTCATTTTGCGTTTCCGGGAGCGTCTTGGAAGATAGCAAAGGTCAATGACTTCTGGTGACATCATTTTGCGTGTCCGGGAGCTTCTAAGAGGATAGCAAAGGTCATTGACCTCATCTGACCTCATTTGAAAGACGCGGCGCTTCTGAGTCTATCCTGAAGGTCATTGACCTCTTGTGACCTCATTTTGCGTGTCCGGGAGCTTCTAAGAGGCTAGCAAAAGTCATTGACCTCAACTGACCTCATTTGACCGACGCGGCGCTTCTGAGTCTATCCTGAAGGTCATTGACCTCTGGTGACCTCATTTTGCGTGTACGGAGCTTCTAAGAGGATAGCAAAAGTCATTGACCTCAATTGACCTCATTTGACCGACGCGGCGCTTCAGAGTCTATCCTGAAGGTCATTGTCCTCTGGTGACCTTATTTTGCGTGTGCGAGAGCTTCTAAGAGAATAGCAAAGGTCATTAACCTCATCTGACCTCATTTGACCGACGCGGCGCTTCTGAGTCCATCCTGAAGGTCATTGACCACTTGCGACCTCATTTTGCTTGTCCTGGATCGTCTTTGAAGATAGCAAAGGTCATTGACCTCTGGTGACCTCATTTTGCGTGTCCGGGAGCTTCTTAGAAAATAGCAAAGGTCATTGACCTCTGGTGACCTCATTTTGCGTGTGCGGAGCTTCTAAGAGGACAGCAAAAGTCATTGACCTCATCTCTCCTCATTTGACCGACGCGGCGCTTCTGAGTCTATCCTGAAGGTCATTGACCTCTGGTGACCTCATTTTGCGTGTCAGGGAGCTTCTAAGTGGATAGCAAAGGTCATTGCCCTCATCTGACCTCATTTGACTGACGCGGCGCCTCTGAGTCTATCCTGAGGGTCATTGAGCTCTGGTGACCTCATTTTGCGTGTCCGGGAGCGTCTTGGAAGATAGCAAAGTTTATTGACCTCTGGTGACCTCATTTTGCGTGTCCGGGAGCTTCTTAGAAGATAGCAAAGGTCATTGACCTCTGGTGACCCCATTTTGCGTGTACGGAGCTTCTAAGAGGATAGCAAAAGTCATTGACCTCATCTGACCTCATTTGACCGACGCGGCGCTTCTGAGTCTATCCTGAAGGTCATTGTCCTCTGGTGACCTCATTTCGCGTGTGCGAGAGCATCTAAGATGATAGCAAAGGTCATTGACCTCATCTGACCTCATTTGACCGACGCGGCGCTTCTGAGTCCATCCTGAAGGTCATTGACCACTGGCGACATCATTTTGCTTGTCCGGGATCGTCTTTGAAGATAGCAAAGGTCATTGACCTCTGGTGACCTCATTTTGCGTGTCCGGGAGCTTCTTAGAAGATAGCAAAGGTCAATGACCTCTGGTGACCCCATTTTGCGTGTACGGAGCTTCTAAGAGGATAGCAAAAGTCATTGACCTCAACTGACCTCATTTGACCGACGCGGCGCTTCTGAGTCTATCCTGAAGGTCATTGTCCTCTGGTGACCTCATTTTGCGTGTGCGAGAGCTTCTAAGAGAATAGCAAAGGTCATTAACCTCATCTGACCTCATTTGACCGACGCGGCGCTTCTGAGTCCATCCTGAAGGTCATTGACCACTGGCGACCTCATTTTGCTTGTCCTGGATCGTCTTTGAAGATAGCAAAGGCCATTGACCTCTGGTGACCTCATTTTGCGTGTCCGGGAGCTTCTTAGAAAATAGCAAAGGTCATTGACCTCTGGTGACCTCATTTTGCGTGTACGGAGCTTCTAAGAGGATAGCAAAGATTATAGCCCTCATCTGACCTCATTTGACCGACGCGGCGCCTCTGAGTCTATCCTGAAGGTCATTGACCTCTGGTGACCTCAGTTTGCGTGTGCGTGAGCTTCTAAGAAGGTAGCAAAGGTCATTGACCTCATCTGACCAAATTTGACCGTCGCGGCGCTTCTGAGTCTATCCTGAAGGTCATTGTACTCTGGTGACCTCATTTTGCCTGTGCGAGAGCTTCTAAGAGGATAGCAATGGTCATTGACCTCATCTGTCCTCATTTGACCGCCGCGGCGCTTCTGAGTCTACCCTGAAGGTCATTGACCTCTGGTGACCTCATTTTGCGTCTCCGGGAGCGTCTTGGAAGATAGCAAAGGTCATTGACCTCTGGTGACCTCATTTTTCGTGTCCGGGAGCTTCTAAGAGTATAGCAAAGGTCATTGACCTCATCTGACCTCATTTGACCGACGCGGCGCTTCTGAGTCCATCCTGAAGGTCATTGACCACTGGCGACATCATTTTGCTTGTCCGGGATCGTCTTTGAAGATAGCAAAGGTCATTGACCTCTGGTGACCTCATTTTGCGTGTACGGAGCTTCTAAGAGGATAGCAAAAGTCATTGACCTCATCTGACCTCATTTGACCGACGCGGCGCTTCTGAGTCTATCCTGAAGGTCATTGACCTCTGGTGACCTCATTTTGCGTGTCAGGGAGCTTCTAAGAGGATAGCAAAGATTATAGCCCTCATCTGACCTCATTTGACCGACGCGGCGCCTCTGAGTCTATCCTGAAGGTCATTGACCTCTGGTGACCTCATTTTGCGTGTGCGTGAGATTCTAAGAAGGTAGCAAAGGTCATTGACCTCATCTGACCTCATTTGACCGACGCGGCGCTTCTGAGTCCATCCTGAAGGTCATTGACCACTGGCGACCTCATTTTGCTTGTCCTGGATCGTCTTTGAAGATAGCAAAGGTCATTGACCTCTGGTGACCCCATTTTGCGTGTACGGAGCTTCTAAGAGGATAGCAAAAGTCATTGACCTCATCTGACCTCATTTGACCGACGCGGCGCTTCTGAGTCTATCCTGAAGGTCATTGTCCTCTGGTGACCTTATTTTGCGTGTGCGAGAGCTTCTAAGAGAATAGCAAAGGTCATTAACCTCATCTGACCTCATTTGACCGACGCGGCGCTTCTGAGTCCATCCTGAAGGTCATTGACCACTTGCGACCTCATTTTGCTTGTCCTGGATCGTCTTTGAAGATAGCAAAGGTCATTGACCTCTGGTGACCTCATTTTGCGTGTCCGGGAGCTTCTTAGAAAATAGCAAAGGTCATTGACCTCTGGTGACCTCATTTTGCGTGTGCGGAGCTTCTAAGAGGACAGCAAAAGTCATTGACCTCATCTCTCCTCATTTGACCGACGCGGCGCTTCTGAGTCTATCCTGAAGGTCATTGACCTCTGGTGACCTCATTTTGCGTGTCAGGGAGCTTCTAAGTGGATAGCAAAGGTCATTGCCCTCATCTGACCTCATTTGACTGACGCGGCGCCTCTGAGTCTATCCTGAGGGTCATTGAGCTCTGGTGACCTCATTTTGCGTGTCCGGGAGCGTCTTGGAAGATAGCAAAGTTTATTGACCTCTGGTGACCTCATTTTGCGTGTCCGGGAGCTTCTTAGAAGATAGCAAAGGTCATTGACCTCTGGTGACCCCATTTTGCGTGTACGGAGCTTCTAAGAGGATAGCAAAAGTCATTGACCTCATCTGACCTCATTTGACCGACGCGGCGCTTCTGAGTCTATCCTGAAGGTCATTGTCCTCTGGTGACCTCATTTCGCGTGTGCGAGAGCATCTAAGATGATAGCAAAGGTCATTGACCTCATCTGACCTCATTTGACCGACGCGGCGCTTCTGAGTCCATCCTGAAGGTCATTGACCACTGGCGACATCATTTTGCTTGTCCGGGATCGTCTTTGAAGATAGCAAAGGTCACTGACCTCTGGTGACCTCATTTTGCGTGTCCGGGAGCTTCTTAGAAGATAGCAAAGGTCAATGACCTCTGGTGACCCCATTTTGCGTGTACGGAGCTTCTAAGAGGATAGCAAAAGTCATTGACCTCAACTGACCTCATTTGACCGACGCGGCGCTTCTGAGTCTATCCTGAAGGTCATTGTCCTCTGGTGACCTCATTTTGCGTGTGCGAGAGCTTCTAAGAGAATAGCAAAGGTCATTAACCTCATCTGACCTCATTTGACCGACGCGGCGCTTCTGAGTCCATCCTGAAGGTCATTGACCACTGGCGACCTCATTTTGCTTGTCCTGGATCGTCTTTGAAGATAGCAAAGGCCATTGACCTCTGGTGACCTCATTTTGCGTGTCCGGGAGCTTCTTAGAAAATAGCAAAGGTCATTGACCTCTGGTGACCTCATTTTGCGTGTACGGAGCTTCTAAGAGGATAGCAAAGATTATAGCCCTCATCTGACCTCATTTGACCGACGCGGCGCCTCTGAGTCTATCCTGAAGGTCATTGACCTCTGGTGACCTCAGTTTGCGTGTGCGTGAGCTTCTAAGAAGGTAGCAAAGGTCATTGACCTCATCTGACCAAATTTGACCGTCGCGGCGCTTCTGAGTCTATCCTGAAGGTCATTGTACTCTGGTGACCTCATTTTGCCTGTGCGAGAGCTTCTAAGAGGATAGCAATGGTCATTGACCTCATCTGTCCTCATTTGACCGCCGCGGCGCTTCTGAGTCTATCCTGAAGGTCATTGACCTCTGGTGACCTCATTTTGCGTCTCCGGGAGCGTCTTGGAAGATAGCAAAGGTCATTGACCTCTGGTGACCTCATTTTTCGTGTCCGGGAGCTTCTAAGAGTATAGCAAAGGTCATTGACCTCATCTGACCTCATTTGACCGACGCGGCGCTTCTGAGTCCATCCTGAAGGTCATTGACCACTGGCGACATCATTTTGCTTGTCCGGGATCGTCTTTGAAGATAGCAAAGGTCATTGACCTCTGGTGACCTCATTTTGCGTGTACGGAGCTTCTAAGAGGATAGCAAAAGTCATTGACCTCATCTGACCTCATTTGACCGACGCGGCGCTTCTGAGTCTATCCTGAAGGTCATTGACCTCTGGTGACCTCATTTTGCGTGTCAGGGAGCTTCTAAGAGGATAGCAAAGATTATAGCCCTCATCTGACCTCATTTGACCGACGCGGCGCCTCTGAGTCTATCCTGAAGGTCATTGACCTCTGGTGACCTCATTTTGCGTGTGCGTGAGATTCTAAGAAGGTAGCAAAGGTCATTGACCTCATCTGACCTCATTTGACCGACGCGGCGCTTCTGAGTCCATCCTGAAGGTCATTGACCACTGGCGACCTCATTTTGCTTGTCCTGGATCGTCTTTGAAGATAGCAAAGGTCATTGACCTCTGGTGACCCCATTTTGCGTGTACGGAGCTTCTAAGAGGATAGCAAAAGTCATTGACCTCATCTGACCTCATTTGACCGACGCGGCGCTTCTGAGTCTATCCTGAAGGTCATTGTCCTCTGGTGACCTCATTTCGCGTGTGCGAGAGCTTCTAAGATGATAGCAAAGGTCATTGACCTCATCTGACCTCATTTGACCGACGCGGCGCTTCTGAGTCCATCCTGAAGGTCATTGACCACTGGCGACATCATTTTGCTTGTCCGGGATCGTCTTTGAAGATAGCAAAGGTCATTGACCTCTGGTGACCTCATTTTGCGCGTCCGGGAGCTTCTTAGAAGATAGCAAAGGTCATTGACCTCTGGTGACCCCATTTTGCGTGTACGGAGCTTCTAAGAGGATAGCAAAAGTCATTGACCTCAACTGACCTCATTTGACCGACGCGGCGCTTCTGAGTCTATCCTGAAGGTCATTGTCCTCTGGTGACCTCATTTTGCGTGTGCGAGAGCTTCTAAGAGAATAGCAAATGTCATTAACCTCATCTGACCTCATTTGACCGACGCGGCGCTTCTGAGTCCATCCTGAAGGTCATTGAACACTGGCGACCTCATTTTGCTTGTCCTGGATCGTCTTTGAAGATAGCAAAGGCCATTGACCTCTGGTGACCTCATTTTGCGTGTCCGGGAGCTTCTTAGAAAATAGCAAAGGTCATTGACCTCTGGTGACCTCATTTTGCGTGTACGGAGCTTCTAAGAGGATAGCAAAGATTATAGCCCTCATCTGACCTCATTTGACCGACGCGGCGCCTCTGAGTCTATCCTGAAGGTCATTGACCTCTGGTGACCTCAGTTTGCGTGTGCGTGAGCTTCTAAGAAGGTAGCAAAGGTCATTGACCTCATCTGACCAAATTTGACCGTCGCGGCGCTTCTGAGTCTATCCTGAAGGTCATTGTACTCTGGTGACCTCATTTTGCCTGTGCGAGAGCTTCTAAGAGGATAGCAATGGTCATTGACCTCATCTGTCCTCATTTGACCGCCGCGGCGCTTCTGAGTCTATCCTGAAGGTCATTGACCTCTGGTGACCTCATTTTGCGTCTCCGGGAGCGTCTTGGAAGATAGCAAAGGTCATTGACCTCTGGTGACCTCATTTTTCGTGTCCGGGAGCTTCTAAGAGTATAGCAAAGGTCATTGACCTCATCTGACCTCATTTGACCGACGCGGCGCTTCTGAGTCCATCCTGAAGGTCATTGACCACTGGCGACATCATTTTGCTTGTCCGGGATCGTCTTTGAAGATAGCAAAGGTCATTGACCTCTGGTGACCTCATTTTGCGTGTCCGGGAGCTTCTTAGAAGATAGCAAAGGTCATTGACCTCTGGTGACCTCATTTTGCGTGTGCGGGAGCTTCTTAGAAGATAGCAAAGGTCATTGACCTCTGGTGACCTCATTTTGCGTGTGCGGAGCTTCTAAGAGGATAGCAAAGGTCATTGACCTCGTCTGACCTCATTCGACCGACGCGGCGCTTCTGAGTCTCTCCTGAGGGTCATTGACCTCTGGTGACCTCATTTTGCGTGTCCGGGAGCGTCTTAGAAGATAGCAAAGTTCATTGACCTCTGGTGACCTCATTTTGCGTGTACGGAGCTTCTAAGAGGATAGCAAAAGTCATTGACCTCATCTGACCTCATTTGACCGACGCGGCGCTTCTGAGTCTATCCTGAAGGTCATTGACCTCTGGTGACCTCATTTTGCGTGTCAGGGAGCTTCTAAGAGGATAGCAAAGATTATAGCCCTCATCTGACCTCATTTGACCGACGCGGCGCCTCTGAGTCTATCCTGAAGGTCATTGACCTCTGGTGACCTCATTTTGCGTGTGCGTGAGCTTCTAAGAAGGTAGCAAAGGTCATTGACCTCATCTGACCAAATTTGACCGTCGCGGCGCTTCTGAGTCTATCCTGAAGGTCATTGTACTCTGGTGACCTCATTTTGCCTGTGCGAGAGCTTCTAAGAGGATAGCAATGGTCATTGACCTCATCTGTCCTCATTTGACCGCCGCGGCGCTTCTGAGTCTATCCTGAAGGTCATTGACCACTGGTGACCTCATTTTGCATCTCTTGGAGCGTCTTGGAAGATAGCAAAGGTCATTGACCTCTGGTGACCTCATTTTTCGTGTCCGGGAGCTTCTAAGAGGATAGCAAAGGTCATTGACCTCATCTGACCTCATTTGACCGACGCGGCGCTTCTGAGTCCTTCCTGAAGGTCATTGACCACTGGCGACATCATTTTGCTTGTCCGGGATCGTCTTTGAAGATAGCAAAGGTCATTGACCTCTGGTGACCTCATTTTGCGTGTCCGGGAGCTTCTTAGAAGATAGCAAAGGTCATTGACCTCTGGTGACCTCATTTTGCGTGTGCGGGAGCTTCTTAGAAGATAGCAAAGGTCATTGACCTCTGGTGACCTCATTTTGCGTGTGCGGAGCTTCTAAGAGGATAGCAAAGGTCATTGACCTCGTCTGACCTCATTCGACCGACGCGGCGCTTCTGAGTCTCTCCTGAGGGTCATTGACCTCTGGTGACCTCATTTTGCGTGTCCGGGAGCGTCTTAGAAGATAGCAAAGTTCATTGACCTCTGGTGACCTCATTTTGCGTGTCCGGGAGCTTCTAAGAGTATAGCAAAGGTCATTGACCTCATCTAACATCATTTGACCGACGCGGCGCTTCTGAGTCTATCCTGAAGGTCATTGACCTCTGGTGACCTCAATTTGCGTGTGCGGGAGCTTATAAGAGTATAGCAAAGGTCATTGACCTCAACTGACCAAATTTGACCGACGCGGCGCTTCTGAGTCTATTCTGAAGGTCATTGTCCTCTGGTGACCTCATTTTGCGTGTGCGAGAGCTTGTAAGGGGATAGCAAATGTCATTAACCTAATCTGTCCTCATTTGACCGCCGCGGCGCTTTTGAGTCTATCCTGAATGTCATTGACCTCTGGTGACCTCATTTTGCGTTTCCGGGAGCGTCTTGGTAGATAGCAAAGGTCAATGACCTCTGGTGACATCATTTTGCGTGTCCGGGATCTTCTAAGAGGATAGCAAAGGTCATTGACCTCATCTGACCTCATTTGAAAGACGCGGCGCTTCTGAGTCTATCCTGAAGGTCATTGACATCTTGTGACCTCATTTTGCGTGTTCGGGAGCTTCTAAGAGGCTAGCAAAAGTCATTGACCTCAACTGACCTCATTTGACCGACGCGGCGCTTCTGAGTCTATCCTGAAGGTCATTGACCTCTGGTGACCTCATTTTGCGTGTACGGAGCTTCTAAGAGGATAGCAAAAGTCATTGACCTCAATTGACCTCATTTGACCGACGCGGCGCTTCAGAGTCTATCCTGAAGGTCATTGTCCTCTGATGACCTTATTTTGCGTGTGCGAGAGCTTCTAAGAGAATAGCAAAGGTCATTAACCTCATCTTTCCTCATTTGACCGCCGCGGCGCTTCTGAGTCTATCCTGAAGGTCATTGACCTCTGGTGACCTCATTTTGCGTCTCCGGGAGCGTCTTGGAAGATAGCAAAGGTCATTGACCTCTGGTGACCTCATTTTTCTTGTCCGGGAGCTTCTAAGAGGATAGCAAAGGTGATTGACCTCGTCTGACCTCATTTGACCGACGCGGCGCTTCTGAGTCTATCCTGAAGGTAATTGACCTCTGGGTACCTCATTTTGCGTGTGCGGGATCTTCTAAGAAGATAGCAAAGGTCATTGACCTCATCTGATCTCATTCGACCGACGCGGCGCTTCTGAGTCCATCCTGAAGGTCATTGACCTCTGGTGACCTCATTTTGCGTGTGCGGAGCTTCTAAGAGGATAGCAAAGCTCATTGACCTCATCTGACCTCATTTGACCGACGCGGCGCTTCTGAGTCTATCCTGAAGGTCATTGTCCTCTGGTGACCTCATTTCGCGTGTGCGAGAGCTTCTAAGATGATAGCAAAGGTCATTGACCTCATCTGACCTCATTTGACCGACGCGGCGCTTCTGAGTCCATCCTGAAGGTCATTGACCACTGGCGACATCATTTTGCTTGTCCGGGATCGTCTTTGAAGATAGCAAAGGTCATTGACCTCTGGTGACCTCATTTTGCGTGTCCGGGAGCTTCTTAGAAGATAGCAAAGGTCATTGACCTCTGGTGACCTCATTTTGCGTGTGCGGAGCTTCTAAGAGGACAGCAAAATTCATTGACCTCATCTCTCCTCATTTGACCGACGCGGCGCTTCTGAGTCTATCCTGAAGGTCATTGACCTCTGGTGACCTCATTTTGCGTGTCAGGGAGCTTCTAAGTGGATAGCAAAGGTCATTGCCCTCATCTGACCTCATTTGACTGACGCGGCGCCTCTGAGTCTATCCTGAGGGTCATTGAGCTCTGGTGACCTCATTTTGCGTGTCCGGGAGCGTCTTGGAAGATAGCAAAGTTTATTGACCTCTGGTGACCTCATTTTGCGTGTCCGGGAGCTTCTTAGAAGATAGCAAAGGTCATTGACCTCTGGTGACCCCATTTTGCGTGTACGGAGCTTCTAAGAGGATAGCAAAAGTCATTGACCTCATCTGACCTCATTTGACCGACGCGGCGCTTCTGAGTCTATCCTGAAGGTCATTGTCCTCTGGTGACCTCATTTCGCGTGTGCGAGAGCTTCTAAGATGATAGCAAAGGTCATTGACCTCATCTGACCTCATTTGACCGACACGGCGCTTCTGAGTCCATCCTGAAGGTCATTGACCACTGGCGACATCATTTTGCTTGTCCGGGATCGTCTTTGAAGATAGCAAAGGTCATTGACCTCTGGTGACCTCATTTTGCGTGTCCGGGAGCTTCTTAGAAGATAGCAAAGGTCATTGACCTCTGGTGACCCCATTTTGCGTGTACGGAGCTTCTAAGAGGATAGCAAAAGTCATTGACCTCAACTGACCTCATTTGACCGACGCGACGCTTCTGAGTCTATCCTGAAGGTCATTGTCCTCTGGTGACCTCATTTTGCGTGTGCGAGAGCTTCTAAGAGAATAGCAAAGGTCATTAACCTCATCTGACCTCATTTGACCGACGCGGCGCTTCTGAGTCCATCCTGAAGGTCATTGAACACTGGCGACCTCATTTTGCTTGTCCTGGATCGTCTTTGAAGATAGCAAAGGCCATTGACCTCTGGTGACCTCATTTTGCGTGTCCGGGAGCGTCTTAGAAGATATCAAAGTTCATTGACCTCTGGTGACCTCATTTTGCGTGTACGGAGCTTCTAAGAGGATAGCAAAAGTCATTGACCTCATCTGACCTCATTTGACCGACGCGGCGCTTCTGAGTCTATCCTGAAGGTCATTGACCTCTGGTGACCTCATTTTGCGTGTCAGGGAGCTTCTAAGAGGATAGCAAAGATTATAGCCCTCATCTGACCACATTTGACCGACGCGGCGCCTCTGAGTCTATCCTGAAGGTCATTGACCTCTGGTGACCTCATTTTGCGTGTGCGTGAGCTTCTAAGAAGGTAGCAAAGGTCATTGACCTCATCTGACCTAATTTGACCGTCGCGGCGCTTCTGAGTCTATCCTGAAGGTCATTGTACTCTGGTGACCTCATTTTGCCTGTGCGAGAGCTTCTAAGAGGATAGCAATGGTCATTGACCTCATCTGTCCTCATTTGACCGCCGCGGCGCTTCTGAGTCTATCCTGAAGGTCATTGACCACTGGTGACCTCATTTTGCATCTCCGGGAGCGTCTTGGAAGATAGCAAAGGTCATTGACCTCTGGTGACCTCATTTTTCGTGTCCGGGAGCTTCTAAGAGGATAGCAAAGGTCATTGACCTCATCTGACCTCATTTGACCGACGCGGCGCTTCTGAGTCCTTCCTGAAGGTCATTGACCACTGGCGACATCATTTTGCTTGTCCGGGATCGTCTTTGAAGATAGCAAAGGTCATTGACCTCTGGTGACCTCATTTTGCGTGTCCGGGAGCTTCTTAGAAGATAGCAAAGGTCATTGACCTCTGGTGACCTCATTTTGCGTGTCCGGGAGCTTCTTAGAAGATAGCAAAGGTCATTGACCTCTGGTGACCTCATTTTGCGTGTGCGGAGCTTCTAAGAGGACAGCAAAATTCATTGACCTCATCTCTCCTCATTTGACCGACGCGGCGCTTCTGAGTCTATCCTGAAGGTCATTGACCTCTGGTGACCTCATTTTGCGTGTCAGGGAGCTTCTAAGTGGATAGCAAAGGTCATTGCCCTCATCTGACCTCATTTGACTGACGCGGCGCCTCTGAGTCTATCCTGAGGGTCATTGAGCTCTGGTGACCTCATTTTGCGTGTCCGGGAGCGTCTTGGAAGATAGCAAAGTTTATTGACCTCTGGTGACCTCATTTTGCGTGTCCGGGAGCTTCTTAGAAGATAGCAAAGGTCATTGACCTCTGGTGACCCCATTTTGCGTGTACGGAGCTTCTAAGAGGATAGCAAAAGTCATTGACCTCATCTGACCTCATTTGACCGACGCGGCGCTTCTGAGTCTATCCTGAAGGTCATTGTCCTCTGGTGACCTCATTTCGCGTGTGCGAGAGCTTCTAAGATGATAGCAAAGGTCATTGACCTCATCTGACCTCATTTGACCGACGCGGCGCTTCTGAGTCCATCCTGAAGGTCATTGACCACTGGCGACATCATTTTGCTTGTCCGGGATCGTCTTTGAAGATAGCAAAGGTCATTGACCTCTGGTGACCTCATTTTGCGTGTCCGGGAGCTTCTTAGAAGATAGCAAAGGTCATTGACCTCTGGTGAACCCATTTTGCGTGTACGGAGCTTCTAAGAGGATAGCAAAAGTCATTGACCTCAACTGACCTCATTTGACCGACGCGGCGCTTCTGAGTCTATCCTGAAGGTCATTGTCCTCTGGTGACCTCATTTTGCGTGTGCGAGAGCTTCTAAGAGAATAGCAAAGGTCATTAACCTCATCTGACCTCATTTGACCGACGCGGCGCTTCTGAGTCCATCCTGAAGGTCATTGAACACTGGCGACCTCATTTTGCTTGTCCTGGATCGTCTTTGAAGATAGCAAAGGCCATTGACCTCTGGTGACCTCATTTTGCGTGTCCGGGAGCTTCTTAGAAAATAGCAAAGGTCATTGACCTCTGGTGACCTCATTTTGCGTGTACGGAGCTTCTAAGAGGATAGCAAAGATTATAGCCCTCATCTGACCTCATTTGACCGACGCGGCGCTTCTGAGTCTATCCTGAAGGTCATTGTCCTCTGGTGACCTCATTTTGCGTGTGCGAGAGCTTCTAAGAGAATAGCAAAGGTCATTAACCTCATCTGACCTCATTTGACCGACGCGGCGCTTCTGAGTCCATCCTGAAGGTCATTGAACACTGGCGACCTCATTTTGCTTGTCCTGGATCGTCTTTGAAGATAGCAAAGGCCATTGACCTCTGGTGACCTCATTTTGCGTGTCCGGGAGCTTCTTAGAAAATAGCAAAGGTCATTGACCTCTGGTGACCTCATTTTGCGTGTACGGAGCTTCTAAGAGGATAGCAAAGATTATAGCCCTCATCTGACCTCATTTGACCGACGCGGCGCCTCTGAGTCTATCCTGAAGGTCATTGACCTCTGGTGACCTCAGTTTGCGTGTGCTTGAGCTTCTAAGAAGGTAGCAAAGGTCATTGACCTCATCTGACCAAATTTGACCGTCGCGGCGCTTCTGAGTCTATCCTGAAGGTCATTGTACTCTGGTGACCTCATTTTGCCTGTGCGAGAGCTTCTAAGAGGATAGCAATGGTCATTGACCTCATCTGTCCTCATTTGACCGCCGCGGCGCTTCTGAGTCTATCCTGAAGGTCATTGACCTCTGGTGACCTCATTTTGCGTCTCCGGGAGCGTCTTGGAAGATAGCAAAGGTCATTGACCTCTGGTGACCTCATTTTTCGTGTCCGGGAGCTTCTAAGAGTATAGCAAAGGTCATTGATCTCATCTGACCTCATTTGACCGACGCGGCGCTTCTGAGTCCATCCTGAAGGTCATTGACCACTGGCGACATCATTTTGCTTGTCCGGGATCGTCTTTGAAGATAGCAAAAGTCATTGACCTCTGGTGACCTCATTTTGCGTGTCCGGGAGCTTCTTAGAAGATAGCAAAGGTCATTGACCTCTGGTGACCTCATTTTGCGTGTGCGGGAGCTTCTTAGAAGATAGCAAAGGTCATTGACCTCTGGTGACCTCATTTTGCGTGTGCGGAGCTTCTAAGAGGATAGCAAAGGTCATTGACCTCGTCTGACCTCATTCGACCGACGCGGCGCTTCTGAGTCTCTCCTGAGGGTCATTGACCTCTGGTGACCTCATTTTGCGTGTCCGGGAGCGTCTTAGAAGATAGCAAAGTTCATTGACCTCTGGTGACCTCATTTTGCGTGTACGGAGCTTCTAAGAGGATAGCAAAAGTCATTGACCTCATCTGACCTCATTTGACCGACGCGGCGCTTCTGAGTCTATCCTGAAGGTCATTGACCTCTGGTGACCTCATTTTGCGTGTCAGGGAGCTTCTAAGAGGATAGCAAAGATTATAGCCCTCATCTGACCACATTTGACCGACGCGGCGCCTCTGAGTCTATCCTGAAGGTCATTGACCTCTGGTGACCTCATTTTGCGTGTGCGTGAGCTTCTAAGAAGGTAGCAAAGGTCATTGACCTCATCTGACCTAATTTGACCGTCGCGGCGCTTCTGAGTCTATCCTGAAGGTCATTGTACTCTGGTGACCTCATTTTGCCTGTGCGAGAGCTTCTAAGAGGATAGCAATGGTCATTGACCTCATCTGTCCTCATTTGACCGCCGCGGCGCTTCTGAGTCTATCCTGAAGGTCATTGACCACTGGTGACCTCATTTTGCATCTCCGGGAGCGTCTTGGAAGATAGCAAAGGTCATTGACCTCTGGTGACCTCATTTTTCGTGTCCGGGAGCTTCTAAGAGGATAGCAAAGGTCATTGACCTCATCTGACCTCATTTGACCGACGCGGCGCTTCTGAGTCCTTCCTGAAGGTCATTGACCTCTGGTGACCTCAATTTGCGTGTGCGGGAGCTTATAAGAGTATAGCAAAGGTCATTGACCTCAACTGACCAAATTTGACCGACGCGGCGCTTCTGAGTCTATTCTGAAGGTCATTGTCCTCTGGTGACCTCATTTTGCGTGTGCGAGAGCTTGTAAGGGGATAGCAAATGTCATTAACCTAATCTGTCCTCATTTGACCGCCGCGGCGCTTTTGAGTCTATCCTGAATGTCATTGACCTCTGGTGACCTCATTTTGCGTTTCCGGGAGCGTCTTGGAAGATAGCAAAGGTCAATGACCTCTGGTGACATCATTTTGCGTGTCCGGGATCTTCTAAGAGGATAGCAAAGGTCATTGACCTCATCTGACCTCATTTGAAAGACGCGGCGCTTCTGAGTCTATCCTGAAGGTCATTGACCTCTTGTGACCTCATTTTGCGTGTCCGGGAGCTTCTAAGAGGCTAGCAAAAGTCATTGACCTCAACTGACCTCATTTGACCGACGCGGCGCTTCTGAGTCTATCCTGAAGGTCATTGACCTCTGGTGACCCCATTTTGCGTGTACGGAGCTTCTAAGAGGATAGCAAAAGTCATTGACCTCAATTGACCTTATTTGACCGACGCGGCGCTTCAGAGTCTATCCTGAAGGTCATTGTCCTCTGATGACCTTATTTTGCGTGTGCGAGAGCTTCTAAGAGAATAGCAAAGGTCATTAACCTCATCTGACCTCATTTGACCGACGCGGCGCTTCTGAGTCCATCCTGAAGGTCATTGACCACTGGCGACCTCATTTTGCTTGTCCTGGATCGTCTTTGAAGATAGCAAAGGTCATTGACCTCTGGTGACCTCATTTTGCGTGTCCGGGAGCTTTTTAGAAAATAGCAAAGGTCATTGACCTCTGGTGACCTCATTTTGCGTGTGCGGAGCTTCTAAGAGGACAGCAAAAGTCATTGACCTCATCTCTCCTCATTTGACCGACACGGCGCTTCTGAGTCTATCCTGAAGGTCATTGACCTCTGGTGACCTCATTTTGCGTGTCAGGGAGCTTCTAAGTGGATAGCAAAGGTCATTGCCCTCATCTGACCTCATTTGACTGACGCGGCGCCTCTGAGTCTATCCTGAGGGTCATTGAGCTCTGGTGACCTCATTTTGCGTGTCCGGGAGCGTCTTGGAAGATAGCAAAGTTTATTGACCTCTGGTGACCTCATTTTGCGTGTGCGGGAGCTTCTAAGAGGATAGCAAATGTCATTGACCTCATCTGACCTCATTTGACCGACGCGCCGCTTCTGAGTCCATCCTGAAGGTCATTGACCACTGGCGACATCATTTTGCTTGTCCGGGATCGTCTTTGAAGATAGCAAAGGTCATTGACCTCTGGTGACCTCATTTTGCGTGTCCGGGAGCTTCTTAGAAGATAGCAAAGGTCATTGACTTCTGGTGACCCCATTTTGCGTGTACGGAGCTTCTAAGAGGATAGCAAAAGTCATTGACCTCAACTGACCTCATTTGACCGACGCGGCGCTTCTGAGTCTATCCTGAAGGTCATTGACCTCTGGTGACCTCATTTTGCGTGTGCGGGAGCTTCTAAGAAGGTAGCAAAGGTCATTGACCTCATCTGACCAAATTTGACCGTCGCGGCGCTTCTGAGTCTATCCTGAAGGTCATTGTACTCTGGTGACCTCATTTTGCGTGTGCGAGAGCTTCTAAGAGGATAGCAATGGTCATTGACCTAATCTGTCCTAATTTGACCGCCGCGGCGCTTCTGAGTCTATCCTGAAGGTCATTGACCTCTGGTGACCTCATTTTGCGTCTCCGGGAGCGTCTTGGAAGATAGCAAAGGTCATTGACCTCTGGTGACCTCATTTTTCGTGTCCGGGAGCTTCTAAGATGATAGCAAAGGTCATTGACCTCATCTGCCCTCATTTGAGCGACGCGGCGCTTCTGAGTCCATCCTGAAGGTCATTGACCACTGGCGACATCATTTTGCTTGTCCGGGATCGTCTTTGAAGATAGCAAAGGTCATTGACCTCTGGTGACCTCATTTTGCGTGTCCGGGAGCTTCGTAGAAAATAGCAAAGGTCATTGACCTCTGGTGACCTCATTTTGCGTGTGCGGGAGCTTCTAAGAAGGTAGCAAAGGTCATTGACCTCATCTGACCAAATTTAACCGTCGCGGCGCTTCTGAGTCTATCCTGAAGGTCATTGTACTCTGGTGACCTCATTTTGCGTGTGCGAGAGCTTCTAAGAGGATAGCAATGGTCATTTACCTCATCTTTCCTCATTTGACCGCCGCGGCGCTTCTGAGTCTATCCTGAAGGTCATTGACCTCTGGTGACCTCATTTTGCGTCTCCGGGAGCGTCTTGGAAGATAGCAAAGGTCATTGAACTCTGGTGACCTCATTTTTCGTGTCCGGGAGCTTCTAAGAGGATAGCAAAGGTCATTGACCTCGTCTGACCTCATTTGACCGACGCGGCGCTTCTGAGTCTATCCTGAAGGTCATTGACCTCTGGGTACCTCATTTTGCGTGTGCGGGATCTTCTAAGAAGATAGCAAAGGTCATTGACCTCGTCTGATCTCATTCGACCGACGCGGCGCTTCTGAGTCCATCCTGAAGGTCATTGACCTCTGGTGACCTCATTTTGCGTGTGCGGAGCTTCTAAGAGGATAGCAAAGCTCATTGACCTCATCTGACCTCATTTGACCGACGCGGCGCTTCTGAGTCTATCCTGAAGGTCATTGTCCTCTGGTGACCTCATTTCGCGTGTGCGAGAGCTTCTAAGATGATAGCAAAGGTCATTGACCTCATCTGACCTCATTTGACCGACGCGGCGCTTCTGAGTCCATCCTGAAGGTCATTGACCACTGGCGACATCATTTTGCTTGTCCGGGATCGTCTTTGAAGATAACAAAGGTCATTGACCTCTGGTGACCTCATTTTGCGTGTCCGGGAGCTTCTTAGAAGATAGCAAAGGTCATTGACCTCTGGTCACCTCATTTTGCGTGTGCGGAGCTTCTAAGAGGATAGCAAAAGTCATTGACCTCATCTCTTCTCATTTGACCGACGCGGCGCTTCTGAGTCTATCCTGAAGGTCATTGACCTCTGGTGACCTCATTTTGCGTGTCAGGGAGCTTCTAAGTGGATAGCAAAGGTCATTGCCCTCATCTGACCTCATTTGACCGACGCCGCGCCTCTGAGTCTATCCTGAGGGTCATTGAGCTCTGGTGACCTCATTTTGCGTGTCCGGGAGCGTCTTGGAAGATAGCAAAGCTTATTGACCTCTGGTGACCTCATTTTGCGTGTCCGGGAGCTTCTAAGGGTATAGCAAAAGTCATTGGCCTCATCTGATCTCATTCGACCGACGCGGCGCTTCTGAGTCCATCGTGAAGGTCATTGACCTCTGGTGACCTCATTTTGCGTGTGCGGAGCTTCTAAGAGGATAGCAAAGGTCATTGACCTCATCTGACCTCATTTGACCGACGCGGCGCTTCTGAGTCTATCCTGAAGTTCATTGTCCTCTGGTGACCTCATTTTGCGTGTGCGAGAGCTTCTAAGATGATAGCAAAGGTCATTGACCTCATCTGACCTCATTTGACCGACGCGGCGCTTCTGAGTCCATCCTGAAGGTCATTGACCTCTGGTGACCTCATTTTGCGTGTGCGGAGCTTCTAAGAGGATAGCAAAGCTCATTGACCTCATCTGACCTCATTTGACCGACGCGGCGCTTCTGAGTCTATCCTGAAGGTCATTGTCCTCTGGTGACCTCATTTCGCGTGTGCGAAAGCTTCTAAGATGATAGCAAAGGTCATTGAACTCATCTGACCTCATTTGACCGACGCGGCGCTTCTGAGTCCATCCTGAAGGTCATTGACCACTGGCGACATCATTTTGCTTGTCCGGGATCGTCTTTGAAGATAGCAAAGGTCATTGACCTCTGGTGACCTCATTTTGCGTGTCCGGGAGCTTCTTAGAAGATAGCAAAGGTCATTGACCTCTGGTGACCTCATTTTGCGTGTACAGAGCTTCTAAGAGGATAGCAAAAGTCATTGACCTCAACTGACCTCATTTGACCGACGCGGCGCTTCTGAGTCTATCCTGAAGGTCATTGTCCTCTGGTGACCTCATTTTGCGTGTGCGAGAGCTTCTAAGAGAATAGCAAAGGTCATTAACCTCATCTGACCTCATTTGACCGACGCGGCGCTTCTGAGTCTATCCTGAAGGTCATTGACCTCTGGTGACCTCAATTTGCGAGTGTGGGAGCTTCTAAGTGTATAGCAAAGGTCATTGACCTCAACTGACCAAATTTGACCGCCGCGGCGCTTTTGAGTCTATCCTGAAGGTCATTGACCTCTGGTGACCTCATTTTGCGTTTCCGGGAGCGTCTTAGAAGATAGCAAAGTTTATTGACCTCTGGTGACCTCATTTTGCGTGTCCGGGAGATTCTAAGGGTATAGCAAAGGTTATTGACGTCATCTGAACTCATTTGACCGACGCGGCGCTTCTGAGTCTGTCCTGAAGGTCATTGACCTCTGGTGACCTCATTTTGCGTTTCAGGGAGCTTCTAAGAGGATAGCAAAGATTATAGCCCTCATCTGTCCTCATTTGACCGACGCGGCGATCTGAGTCTATCCTGAAGGTCATTGACCTCTGGTGACCTCATTTTGCGTGTGCGGGAGCTTCTAAGAAGGTAGCAAAGGTCATTGACCTCATCTGACCAAATTTGACCGTCGCGGCGCTTCTGATTCTATCCTGAAGGTCATTGTACTCTGGTGACCTCATTTTGCGTCTCCGGGAGCGTCTTGGAAGATAGCAAAGGTCATTGACCTCTGGTGATCTCATTTTTCGTGTCCGGGAGCTTCTAAGAGGATAGCAAAGGTCATTGACCTCGTCTGACCTCATTCGACCGACGCGGCGCTTCTGAGTCTCTCCTGAGGGTCATTGACCTCTGGTGACCTCATTTTGCGTGTCCGGGAGCGTCTTAGAAGATAGCAAAGTTCATTGACCTCTGGTGACCTCATTTTGCGTGTACGGAGCTTCTAAGAGGATAGCAAAAGTCATTGACCTCATCTGACCTCATTTGACCGACGCGGCGCTTCTGAGTCTATCCTGAAGGTCATTGACCTCTGGTGACCTCATTTTGCGTTTCAGGGAGCTTCTAAGAGGATAGCAAAGATTATAGCCCTCATCTGTCCTCATTTGACCGACGCGGCGATCTGAGTCTATCCTGAAGGTCATTGACCTCTGGTGACCTCATTTTGCGTGTGCGGGAGCTTCTAAGAAGGTAGCAAAGGTCATTGACCTCATCTGACCAAATTTGACCGTCGCGGCGCTTCTGATTCTATCCTGAAGGTCATTGTACTCTGGTGACCTCATTTTGCGTCTCCGGGAGCGTCTTGGAAGATAGCAAAGGTCATTGACCTCTGGTGATCTCATTTTTCGTGTCCGGGAGCTTCTAAGAGGATAGCAAAGGTCATTGACCTCATCTGATCTCATTCGACCGACGCGGCGCTTCTGAGTCCATCCTGAAGGTCATTGACCTCTGCTGACCTCATTTGGCGTGTGCGGAGCTTCTAAGAGGATAGCAAAGGTCATTGACCTCATCTGACCTCATTTGACCGACGCGGCGCTTCTGAGTCTATCCTGAAGGTCATTGTCCTCTGGTGACCTCATTTTGCGTGTCCGGGAGCGTCTTAGAAGATAGCAAAGTTTATTGACCTCTGGTGACCTCATTTTGCGTGTCCGGGAGCTTCTAAGGGTATAGCAAAGGTCATTGACGACATCTGAACTCATTTGACGACGCGGCGCTTCTGAGTCTGTCCTGAAGGTCATTGACCTCTGGTGACCTCATTTTGCGTGTCCGGGAGCGTCTGAGAAGGTGGCAAAGTTCATTGACCTCTGGTGACCTCATTTTGCGTGTGCGGGAGCTTCTTAGAAGATAGCAAAGGTCATTGTCCTCTGGTGACCTCATTTTGCGTGTGCGAGAGCTTCTAAGAGGATAGCAAAGGTCATTAACCTCATCTGACCTCATTTGACCGACGCGGCGCTTCTGAGTCCATCCTGATGTTCATTGTCCACTGGCGATCTCATTTTGCTTGTCCGGGATCGTCTTTGAAGATAGCAAAGGTCATTGACCTCTGGTGACCTCATTTTGCGTTTCCGGGAGTTTCTTAGAAGATAGCAAAGGTCATTGACCTCTGGTGACCTCATTTTGCGTGTACAGAGCTTCTAAGAGGATAGCAAAAGTCATTGACCTCAACTGACCTCATTGCCCGACGCGGCGCTTCTGAGTCTATCCTGAAGGTCATTGTCCTCTGGTGACCTCATTTTGCGTGTGCGAGAGCTTCTAAGAGAATAGCAAAGGTCATTAACCTCATCTGACCTCATTTGACCGACACGGCGCTTCTGAGTCCATCCTGAAGGTCATTGACCACTGGCGACCTCATTTTGCTTGTCCTGGATCGTCTTTGAAGATAGCAGAGGTCATTGACCTCTGGTAACCTCATTTTGCGTGTCGGGGAGCTTCTTAGAAGATAGCAAAGGTCATTGACCTCTGGTGACATCAATTTGCCAGTACGGAGCTTCTAAGAGGATAGCAAAAGTCATTGACCTCATCTGACCTCATTTGACCGAGTCGGCGCTTCTGAGTCTATCCTGAAGGTCATTGACCTCTGGTGACCTCATTTTGCGTGTCAGGGAGCTTCTAAGAGGATAGCAAAGGTTATAGCCCTCATCTGACCTCATTTGACCGACGCGGCGCCTCTGAGTCTATCCTGAGGGTCATTGACCTCTCGTATCATCATTTTGCGTGTCCGGGAGCGTCTTAGAAGATAGCAAAGTTTATTGACCTCGGTGACCTCATTTTGCGTCTCCGGGAGCTTCTAAGGGTATAGCAAAAGTCATTGACGTCATCTGAACTCATTTGACCGACGCGGCGCTTCTGAGTCTGTCCTGAAGGTTATTGACCTCTGGTGACCTCATTTTGCGTGTCTGGAAGCGTCTGAGAAGGTGGCAAAGTTCATTGACCTCTGGTGACCTCATTTTGCGTGTCCGGCTGTTTCTAAGGGTATAGCAAAGGTCATTGACCTCATCTGACCTCATTTGACCGACGCGGCGCTTCTGAGTCTATCCTGAAGGTCATTGACCTCTGGTGACCTCATTTTGCGTGTCAGGGAGCTTCTAAGAGGATAGCAAAGGTCATTGCCCTCATCTGACCTCATTTGACCGACGCGGCGCCTCTGAGACTATCCTGAGGGTCATTGACCTCTGGTGACCTCATTTTGCGTGTCCGGGAGCGTCTTAGAAGATAGCAAAGTTTATTGACCTCTGGTGACCTCATTTTGCGTGTCCGGGAGCTTCTAAGGGTATAGCAAAGGTCATTGACGTCATCTGAACTCATTTGACCGACGCGGCGCTTCTGAGTCTGTCCTGAAGGTCATTGACCTCTGGTGACCTCATTTTGCGTGTCCGGCACGTCTGAGAAGGTGGCAAAGTTCATTGACCTCTGGTGACCTCATTTTCCTTGTGCGGGAGCTTCTTAGAAGATAGCAAAGATCATTGACCTCTGGTGACCTCATTTTGCGTGTGCGGAGCTTCTAAGAGGATAGCAAAGGTCATTGACCTCGTCTGACCTCATTTCACCGACGCGGCGCTTCTGAGTCTCTCCTAAGGGTCATTGACCTCTGGTGACCTCATTTTGCGTGTCCGGGAGCGTCTTAGAAGATAGCAAAGTTCATTGATCTCTGGTGACCTCATTTTGCGTGTCCGGGAGCTTCTAAGAGTATAGCAAAGGTCATTGACCTCATCTGACCTCATTTGACCGACGCGGCGCTTCTGAGTCTATCCTGAAGGTCATTGACCTCTGGTGACCTCAATTTGCGTGTGCTGGAGCTTCTAAGAGTATAGCAAAGGTCATTGACCTCAACTGACCAAATTTGACCGACGCGGCGCTTCTGAGTCTATTCTGAAGGTCATTGTCCTCTGGTGACCTCATTTTGCGTGTGCGAGAGCTTCTAAGGGGATAGCAAAGGTCATTGACCTAATCTGTCCTCATTTGACCGCCGCGGCGCTTTTGAGTCTATCCTGAATGTCATTGACCTCTGGTGACCTCTTTTTGCGTTTCCGGGAGCGTCTTGGAAGATAGCAAAGGTCATTGACCTCTGGTGACCTCATTTTGCGTGTCCGGGAGCTTCTTAGAAGATAGCAAAGGTCATTGACCTCTGGTGACCTCATTTTGCGTGTACGGAGCTTCTAAGAGGATAGCAAAAGTCATTGACCTCATCTGACCTCATTTGACCGACGCGGCGCTTCTGAGTCTATCCTGAAGGTCATTGACCTCTGGTGACCTCATTTTGCGTGTCAGGGAGCTTCTAAGAGGATAGCAAAGATTATAGCCCTCATCTGACCTCATTTGACCGACGCGGCGATCTGAGTCTATCCTGAAGGTCATTGACCTCTGGTGACCTCATTTTGCGTGTGCGGGAGCTTCTAAGAAGGTAGCAAAGGTCATTGACCTCATCTGACCAAATTTGACCGTCGCGGCGCTTCTGATTCTATCCTGAAGGTCATTGTACTCTGGTGACCTCATTTTGCGTCTCCGGGAGCGTCTTGGAAGATAGCAAAGGTCATTGACCTCTGGTGACTTCATTTTTCGTGTCCGGGAGCTTCTAAGAGGATAGCAAATGTCATTGACCTCATCTGATCTCATTCGACCGACGCGGCGCTTCTAAGTCCATCCTGAAGGTCAGTGACCTCTGCTGACCTCATTTTGCGTGTGCGGAGCTTCTAAGAGGATAGCAAAGGTCATTGACCTCATCTGACCTCATTTGACCGACGCGGCGCTTCTGAGTCCATCCTGAAGTTCATTGTCCACTGGCGATCTCATTTTGCTTGTCCGGGATCGTCTTTGAAGATAGCAAAGGTCATTGACCTCTGGTGACCTCATTTTGCGTTTCCGGGATCTTCTTAGAAGATAGCAAAGGTCATTAACCTCTGGTGACCTCATTTTGCGTGTACAGAGCTTCTAAGAGGATAGCAAAAGTCATTGACCTCAACTGACCTCATTTGACCGACGCGGCGCTTCTGAGTCTATCCTGAAGGTCATTGTCCTCTGGTGACCTCATTTTGCGTGTGCGAGAGCTTCTAAGAGAATAGCAAAGGTCATTAACCTCATCTGACCTCATTTGACCGACACGGCGCTTCTGAGTCCATCCTGAAGGTCATTGACCACTGACGACCTCATTTTGCTTGTCCTGGATCGTCTTTGAAGATAGCAGAGGTCATTGACCTCTGGTAACCTCATTTTGCGTGTCGGGGAGCTTCTTAGAAGATAGCAAAGGTCATTGACCTCTGGTGACATCAATTTGCCTGTACGGAGCTTCTAAGAGGATAGCAAAAGTCATTGACCTCATCTGACCTCATTTGACCGACGCGGCGCTTCTGAGTCTATCCTGAAGGTCATTGACCTCTGGTGACCTCATTTTGCGTGTCAGGGAGCTTCTAAGAGGATAGCAAAGGTTATAGCCCTCATCTGACCTCATTTGACCGACGCGGCGCCTCTGAGTCTATCCTGAGGGTCATTGACCTCTCGTATCCTCATTTTGCGTGTCCGGGAGCGTCTTAGAAGATAGCAAAGTTTATTGACCTCGGTGACCTCATTTTGCGTCTCCGGGAGCTTCTAAGGGTATAGCAAAAGTCATTGACGTCATCTGAACTCATTTGACCGACGCGGCGCTTCTGAGTCTGTCCTGAAGGTTATTGACCTCTGGTGACCTCATTTTGCGTGTCTGGAAGCGTCTGAGAAGGTGGCAAAGTTCATTGACCTCTGGTGACCTCATTTTGCGTGTCCGGCAGTTTCTAAGGGTATAGCAAAGGTCATTGACCTCATCTGATCTCATTTGACCGACGCGGCGCTTCTGAGTCTATCCTGAAGGTCATTGACCTCTGGTGACCTCATTTTCCGTGTGCGGGAGCTTCAAAGAAGGTAGCAAAGGTCATTGACCTCATCTGACCAAATTTGTCCGTCGCGGCGCTTCTGATTCTATCCTGAAGGTCATTGTACTCTGGTGACCTCATTTTGCGTCTCCGGGAGCGTCTTGGAAGATAGCAAAGGTCATTGACCTCTGGTGACCTCATTTTTCGTGTCCGGAGCTTCTAAGAGGATAGCAAAGGTCATTGACCTCATCTGATCTCATTCGACCGACGTGGCGCTTCTGAGTCCATCCTGAAGGTCATTGACCTCTGCTGACCTCATTTTGCGTGTGCGGAGCTTCTAAGAGGATAGCAAAGGTCATTGACCTCATCTGACCTCATTTGACCGACGCGGCGCTTCTGAGTCTATCCTGAAGGTCATTGGCTCTGGTGACCTCATTTTGCGTGTCCGGGAGCGTCTTAGAAGATAGCAAAGTTTATTGACCTCTGGTGACCTCATTTTGCGTGTCCGGGAGCTTCTAAGGGTATAGCAAAGGTCATTGACGACATCTGAACTCATTTGACGACGCGGCGCTTCTGAGTCTGTCCTGAAGGTCATTGACCTCTGGTGACCTCATTTTGCGTGTCCGGGAGCGTCTGAGAAGGTGGCAAATTTCATTGACCTCTGGTGACCTCATTTTGCGTGTGCGGGAGCTTCTTAGAAGATAGCAAAGGTCATTGACCTCTGGTGACCTCATTTTGCGTGTGCGGAGCTTCTAAGAGGATAGCAAAGGTCATTGACCTCGTCTGACCTCATTTGACCGACGCGGCGCTTCTGAGTCTCTCCTGAGGGTCATTGACCTCTGGTGACCTCATTTTGCGTGTCCGGGAGCGTCTTAGAAGATAGCAAAATTCATTGACCTCTGGTGACCTCATTTTGCGTGTCCGGGAGCTTCTAAGAGTATAGCAAAGGTCATTGACCTCATCTGACCTCATTTGACCGACGCGGCGCTTCTGAGTCTATCCTGAATGTCATTGACCTCTGGTGACCTCATTTTGCGTTTCCGGGAGCGTCTTGGAAGATAGCAAAGGTCAATGACCTCTGGTGACATCATTTTGCGTGTCCGGGAGCTTCTAAGAGGATAGCAAAGGTCTTTGACCTCATCTGACCTCATTTGAAAGACGCGGCGCTTCTGAGTCTATCCTGAAAATCATTGACCTCTTGTGACCTCATTTTGCGTGTCCGGGAGATTCTAAGAGGCTAGCAAAAGTCATTGACCTCAACTGACCTCATTTGCCCGACGTGGCGCTTCTGAGTCTATCCTGAAGGTCATTGTACTCTGGTGACCTCATTTTGCGTGTGCGAGAGCTTCTAAGAGGATAGCAATGGTCATTGACCTCATCTTTCCTCATTTGACCGCCGCGGCGCTTCTGAGTCTATCCTGAAGGTCATTGACCTCTGGTGACCTCATTTTGCGTCTCCGGGAGCGTCTTGGAAGATAGCAAAGGTCATTGACCTCTGGTGACCTCATTTTTCTTGTCCGGGAGCTTCTAAGAGGATAGCAAAGGTGATTGACCTCGTCTGACCTCATTTGACCGACGCGGCGCTTCTGAGTCTATCCTGAAGGTAATTGACCTCTGGGTACCTCATTTTGCGTGTGCGGGATCTTCTAAGAAGATAGCAAAGGTCATTGACCTCATCTGATCTCATTCGACCGACGCGGCGCTTCTGAGTCCATCCTGAAGGTCATTGACCTCTGGTGACCTCATTTTGCGTGTGCGGAGCTTCTAAGAGGATAGCAAAGCTCATTGAACTCATCTGACCTCATTTGACCGACGCGGCGCTTCTGAGTCTATCCTGAAGGTCATTGTCCTCTGGTGACCTCATTTCGCGTGTGCGAGAGCTTCTAAGATGATAGCAAAGGTCATTGACCTCATCTGACCTCATTTGACCGACGCGGCGCTTCTGAGTCCATCCTGAAGGTCATTGACCACTGGCGACATCATTTTGCTTGTCCGGGATCGTCTTTGAAGATAGCAAAGGTCATTGACCTCTGGTGACCTCATTTTGCGTGTCCGGGAGCTTCTTAGAAGATAGCAAAGGTCATTGACCTCTGGTGACCTCATTTTGCGTGTGCGGAGCTTCTAAGAGGACAGCAAAAGTCATTGACCTCATCTCTCCTCATTTGACCGACGCGGCGCTTCTGAGTCTATCCTGAAGGTCATTGACCTCTGGAGACCTCATTTTGCGTGTCAGGGAGCTTCTAAGTGGATAGCAAAGGTCATTGCCCTCATCTGACCTCATTTGACTGACGCGGCGCCTCTGAGTCTATCCTGAGGGTCATTGAGCTCTGGTTACCTCATTTTGCGTGTCCGGGAGCGTCTTGGAAGATAGCAAAGTTTATTGACCTCTGGTGACCTCATTTTGCGTGTCCGGGAGCTTCTTAGAAGATAGCAAAGTTCATTGACCTCTGGTGATCCCATTTTGCCTGTACGGAGCTTCTAAGAGGATAGCAAAAGTCATTGACCTCATCTGACCTCATTTGACCGACGCGGCGCTTCTGAGTCTATCCTGAAGGTCATTGTCCTCTGGTGACCTCATTTTGCGTGTGCGAGAGCTTCTAAGAGAATAGCAAAGGTCATTAACCTCATCTGACCTCATTTGACCGACGCGGCGCTTCTGAGTCCATCCTGAAGGTCATTGACCACTGGCGACCTCATTTTGCTTGTCCTGGATCGTCTTTGAAGATAGCAAAGGCCATTGACCTCTGGTGACCTCATTTTGCGTGTCCGGGAGCTTCTTAGAAAATAGCAAAGGTCATTGACCTCTGGTGACCTCATTTTGCGTGTACGGAGCTTCTAAGAGGATAGCAAAGATTATAGCCCTCATCTGACCTCATTTGACCGACGCGGCGCCTCTGAGTCTATCCTGAAGGTCATTGACCTCTGGTGACCTCATTTTGCGTGTGCGTGAGCTTCTAAGAAGGTAGCAGAGGTCATTGACCTCATCTGACCAAATTTGACCGTCGCGGCGCTTCTGAGTCTATCCTGAAGGTCATTGTACTCTGGTGACCTCATTTTGCCTGTGCGAGAGCTTCTAAGAGGATAGCAATGGTCATTGACCTCATCTGTCCTCATTTGACCGCCGCGGCGCTTCTGAGTCTATCCTGAAGGTCATTGACCTCTGGTGACCTCATTTTGCGTCTCCGGCAGCGTCTTGGAAGATAGCAAAGGTCATTGACCTCTGGTGACCTCATTTTTCGTGTCCGGGAGCTTCTAAGAGAATAGCAAAGGTCATTGACCTCATCTGACCTCATTTGACCGACGCGGCGCTTCTGAGTCCATCCTGAAGGTCATTGACCACTGGCGACATCATTTTGCTTGTCCGGGATCGTCTTTGAAGATAGCAAAGGTCATTGACCTCTGGTGACCTCATTTTGCGTGTCCGGGAGCTTCTTAGAAGATAGCAAAGGTCATTGACCTCTGGTGACCTCATTTTGCGTGTGCGGGAGCTTCTTAGAAGATAGCAAAGGTCATTGACCTCTGGTGACCTCATTTTGCGTGTGCGGAGCTTCTAAGAGGATAGCAAAGGTCATTGACCTCGTCTGACCTCATTCGACCGACGCGGCGCTTCTGAGTCTCTCCTGAGGGTCATTGACCTCTGGTGACCTCATTTTGCGTGTCCGGGAGCGTCTTAGAAGATAGCAAAGTTCATTGACCTCTGGTGACCTCATTTTGCGTGTACGGAGCTTCTAAGAGGATAGCAAAAGTCATTGACCTCATCTGACCTCATTTGACCGACGCGGCGCTTCTGAGTCTATCCTGAAGGTCATTGATCTCTGGTGACCTCATTTTGCGTGTCAGGGAGCTTCTAAGAGGATAGCAAAGATTATAGCCCTCATCTGACCTCATTTGACCGACGCGGCGCCTCTGAGTCTATCCTGAAGGTCATTGACCTCTGGTGACCTCATTTTGCGTGTGCGTGAGCTTCTAAGAAGGTAGCAAAGGTCATTGACCTCATCTGACCAAATTTGACCGTCGCGGCGCTTCTGAGTCTATCCTGAAGGTCATTGTACTCTGGTGACCTCATTTTGCCTGTGCGAGAGCTTCTAAGAGGATAGCAATGGTCATTGACCTCATCTGTCCTCATTTGACCGCCGCGGCGCTTCTGAGTCTATCCTGAAGGTCATTGACCACTGGTTACCTCATTTTGCGTCTCCGGGAGCGTCTTGGAAGATAGCAAAGGGCATTGACCTCTGGTGACCTCATTTTTCGTGTCCGGGAGCTTCTAAGAGGATAGCAAAGGTCATTGACCTCATCTGACCTCATTTGACCGACGCGGCGCTTCTGAGTCCATCCTGAAGTTCATTGACCACTGGCGACATCATTTTGCTTGTCCGGGATCGTCTTTGAAGATAGCAAAGGTCATTGACCTCTGGTGACCTCATTTTGCGTGTCCGGGAGCTTCTTAGAAGATAGCAAAGGTCATTGACCTCTGGTGACCTCATTTTGCGTGTGCGGGAGCTTCTTAGAAGATAGCAAAGGTCATTGACCTCTGGTGACCTCATTTTGCGTGTGCGGAGCTTCTAAGAGGATAGCAAAGGTCATTGACCTCGTCTGACCTCATTCGACCGACGCGGCGCTTCTGAGTCTCTCCTGAGGGTCATTGACCTCTGGTGACCTCATTTTGCGTGTCTGGGAGTGTCTTAGAAGATAGCAATGTAAATTGACCTCTGGTGACCTCATTTTGCGTGTCCGGGAGCTTCTAAGAGTATAGCAAAGGTCATTGACCTCATCTGACATCATTTGACCGACGCGGCGCTTCTGAGTCTATCCTGAAGGTCATTGACCTCTGGTGACCTCAATTTGCGTGTGCGGGAGCTTATAAGAATATAGCAAAGGTCATTGACCTCAACTGACCAAATTTGACCGACGCGGCGCTTCTGAGTCTATTCTGAAGGTCATTGTCCTCTGGTGACCTCATTTTGCGTGTGCGAGAGCTTGTAAGGGGATAGCAAATGTCATTAACCTAATCTGTCCTCATTTGACCGCCGCGGCGCTTTTGAGTCTATCCTGAATGTCATTGACCTCTGGTGACCTCATTTTGCGTTTCCGGGAGCGTCTTGGAAGATAGCAAAGGTCAATGACCTCTGGTGACATCATTTTGCGTGTCCGGGAGCTTCTAAGAGGATAGCAAAGGTCATTGACCTCATCTGACCTCATTTGAAAGACGCGGCGCTTCTGAGTCTATCCTGAAGGTCATTGGCCTCTTGTGACCTCATTTTGCGTGTCCGGGAGCTTCTAAGAGGCTAGCAAAAGTCATTGACCTCAACTGACCTCATTTGACCGACGCGGCGCTTCTGAGTCTATCCTGAAGGTCATTGACCTCTGGTGACCTCATTTTGCGTGTACGGAGCTTCTAAATGGATAGCAAAAGTCATTGACCTCAATTGACCTCATTTGACCGACGCGGCGCTTTAGAGTCTATCCTGAAGGTCATTGTCCTCTGGTGACCTTATTTTGCGTGTGCGAGAGCTTCTAAGAGAATAGCAAAGGTCATTAACCTCATCTGACCTCATTTGACCGACGCGGCGCTTCTGAGTCCATCCTGAAGGTCATTGACCACTGGCGACCTCATTTTGCTTGTCCTGGATCGTCTTTGAAGATAGCAAAGGTCATTGACCTCTGGTGACCTCATTTTGCGTGTCCGGGAGCTTCTTAGAAAATAGCAAAGGTCATTGACCTCTGGTGACCTCATTTTGCGTGTGCGGAGCTTCTAAGAGGACAGCAAAAGTCATTGACCTCATCTCTCCTCATTTGACCGACGCGGCGCTTCTGAGTCTATCCTGAAGGTCATTGACCTCTGGTGACCTCATTTTGCGTGTCAGGGAGCTTCTAAGTGGATAGCAAAGGTCATTGCCCTCATCTGACCTCATTTGACTGACGCGGCGCCTCTGAGTTTATCCTGAGGGTCATTGAGCTCTGGTGACCTCATTTTGCGTGTCCGGGAGCGTCTTGGAAGATAGCAAAGTTTATTGACCTCTGGTGACCTCATTTTGCGTGTCCTGGAGCTTCTAAGGGTATAGCAAAGCTCATTGACCTCATCTGACCTCATTTGACCGACGCGGCGCTTCTGAGTCTATCCTGAAGGTCATTGTCCTCTGGTGACCTCATTTCGCGTGTGCGAGAGCTTCTAAGATGATAGCAAAGGTCATTGACCTCATCTGACCTCATTTGACCGACGCGGCGCTTCTGAGTCCATCCTGAAGGTCATTGACCACTGGCGACATCATTTTGCTTGTCCGGGATCGTCTTTGAAGATAGCAAAGGTCATTGACCTCTGGTGACCTCATTTTGCGTGTCCGGGAGCTTCTTAGAAGATAGCAAAGGTCATTGACCTCTGGTGACCTCATTTTGCGTGTGCGGAGCTTCTAAGAGGACAGCAAAAGTCATTGACCTCATCTCTCCTCATTTGACCGACGCGGCGCTTCTGAGTCTATCCTGAAGGTCATTGACCTCTGGTGACCTCATTTTGCGTGTCAGGGAGCTTCTAAGTGGATAGCAAAGGTCATTGCCCTCATCTGACCTCATTTGACTGACGCGGCGCCTCTGAGTCTATCCTGAGGGTCATTGAGCTCTGGTGACCTCATTTTGCGTGTCCGGGAGCGTCTTGGAAGATAGCAAAGTTTATTGACCTCTGGTAAACTCATTTTGCGTGTCCGGGAGCTTCTTAGAAGATAGCAAAGGTCATTGACCTCTGGTGACCCCATTTGCGTGTACGGAGCTTCTAAGAGGATAGCAAAAGTCATTGACCTCATCTGACCTCATTTGACCGACGCGGCGCTTCTGAGTCTATCCTGAAGGTCATTGTCCTCTGGTGACCTCATTTCGCGTGTGCGAGAGCTTCTAAGATGATAGCAAAGGTCATTGACCTCATCTGACCTCATTTGACCGACGCGGCGCTTCTGAGTCCATCCTGAAGGTCATTGACCACTGGCGACATCATTTTGCTTGTCCGGGATCGTCTTTGAAGATAGCAAAGGTCATTGACCTCTGGTGACCTCATTTTGCGTGTCCGGGAGCTTCTTAGAAGATAGCAAAGGTCATTGACCTCTGGTGACCCCATTTTGCGTCTACGGAGCTTCTAAGAGGATAGCAAAAGTCATTGACCTCAACTGACCTCATTTGACCGACGCGGCGCTTCTGAGTCTATCCTGAAGGTCATTGTCCTCTGGTGACCTCATTTTGCGTGTGCGAGAGCTTCTAAGAGAATAGCAAAGGTCAATAACCTCATCTGACCTCATTTGACCGACGCGGCGCTTCTGAGTCCATCCTGAAGGTCATTGACCACTGGCGACCTCATTTTGCTTGTCCTGGATCGTTTTTGAAGATAGCAAAGGCCATTGACCTCTGGTGACCTCATTTTGCGTGTCCGGGAGCTTCTTAGAAAATAGCAAAGGTCATTGACCTCTGGTGACCTCATTTTGCGTGTACGGAGCTTCTAAGAGGATAGCAAAGATTATAGCCCTCATCTGACCTCATTTGACCGACGCGGCGCCTCTGAGTCTATCCTGAAGGTCATTGACCTCTGGTGACCTCATTTTGCGTGTGCGTGAGCTTCTAAGAAGGTAGCAAAGGTCATTGACCTCATCTGACCAAATTTGACCGTCGCGGCGCTTCTGAGTCTATCCTGAAGGTCATTGTACTCTGGTGACCTCATTTTGCGTGTGCGGAGCTTCTAAGAGGATAGCAAAGATTATAGCCCTCATCTGACCACATTTGACCGACGCGGCGCTTCTGAGTCTATCCTGAAGGTCATTGTCCTCTGGTGACCTCATTTCGCGTGTGCGAGAGCTTCTAAGATGATAGCAAAGGTCATTGACCTCATCTGACCTCATTTGACCGACGCGGCGCTTCTGAGTCCATCCTGAAGGTCATTGACCACTGGCGACATCATTTTGCTTGTCCGGGATCGTCTTTGAAGATAGCAAAGGTCATTGACCTCTGGTGACCTCATTTTGCGTGTCCGGGAGCTTCTTAGAAGATAGCAAAGGTCATTGACCTCTGGTGACCCCATTTTGCGTCTACGGATCTTCTAAGAGGATAGCAAAAGTCATTGACCTCAACTGACCTCATTTGACCGACGCGGCGCTTCTGAGTCTATCCTGAAGGTCATTGTCCTCTGGTGACCTCATTTTGCGTGTGCGAGAGCTTCTAAGAGAATAGCAAAGGTCAATAACCTCATCTGACCTCATTTGACCGACGCGGCGCTTCTGAGTCCATCCTGAAGGTCATTGACCACTGGCGACCTCATTTTGCTTGTCCTGGATCGTTTTTGAAGATAGCAAAGGCCATTGACCTCTGGTGACCTCATTTTGCGTGTCCGGGAGCTTCTTAGAAAATAGCAAAGGTCATTGACCTCTGGTGACCTCATTTTGCGTGTACGGAGCTTCTAAGAGGATAGCAAAGATTATAGCCCTCATCTGACCTCATTTGACCGACGCGGCGCCTCTGAGTCTATCCTGAAGGTCATTGACCTCTGGTGACCTCATTTTGCGTGTGCGTGAGCTTCTAAGAAGGTAGCAAAGGTCATTGACCTCATCTGACCAAATTTGACCGTCGCGGCGCTTCTGAGTCTATCCTGAAGGTCATTGTACTCTGGTGACCTCATTTTGCGTGTGCGGAGCTTCTAAGAGGATAGCAAAGGTCATTGACCTCGTCTGACCTCATTCGACCGACGCGGCGCTTCTGAGTCTCTCCTGAGGGTCATTGACCTCTGGTGACCTCATTTTGCGTGTCCGGGAGCGTCTTAGAAGATAGCAAAGTTCATTGACCTCTGGTGACCTCATTTTGCGTGTACGGAGCTTCTAAGAGGATAGCAAAAGTCATTGACCTCATCTGACCTCATTTGACCGACGCGGCGCTTCTGAGTCTATCCTGAAGGTCATTGACCTCTGGTGACCTCATTTTGCGTGTCAGGGAGCTTCTAAGAGGATAGCAAAGATTATAGCCTTCATCTGACCTCATTTGACCGACGCGGCGCCTCTGAGTCTATCCTGAAGGTCATTGTACTCTGGTGACCTCATTTTGCCTGTGCGAGAGCTTCTAAGAGGATAGCAATGGTCATTGACCTCATCTGTCCTCATTTGACCGCCGCGGCGCTTCTGAGTCTATCCTGAAGGTCATTGACCACTGGTGACCTCATTTTGCATCTCCGGGAGCGTCTTGGAAGATAGCAAAGGTCATTGACCTCTGGTGACCTCATTTTTCGTGTCCGGGAGCTTCTAAGAGGATAGCAAAGGTCATTGACCTCATCTGACCTCATTTGACCGACGCGGCGCTTCTGAGTCCATCCTGAAGGTCATTGACCCCTGGCGACATCATTTTGCTTGTCCGGGATCGTCTTTGAAGATAGCAAAGGTCATTGACCTCTGGTGACCTCATTTTGCGTGTCCGGGAGCTTCTTAGAAGATAGCAAAGGTCATTGACCTCTGGTGACCTCATTTTGCGTGTGCGGGAGCTTCTTAGAAGATAGCAAAGGTCATTGACCTCTGGTGACCTCATTTTGCGTGTGCGGAGCTTCTAAGAGGATAGCAAAGGTCATTGACCTCGTCTGACCTCATTCGACCGACGCGGCGCTTCTGAGTCTCTCCTGAGGGTCATTGACCTCTGGTGACCTCATTTTGCGTGTCCGGGAGCTTCTAAGTGGATAGCAAAGGTCATTGCCCTCATCTGACCTCATTTGACTGACGCGGCGCCTCTGAGTCTATCCTGAGGGTCATTGAGCTCTGGTGACCTCATTTTGCGTGTCCGGGAGCGTCTTGGAAGATAGCAAAGTTTATTGACCTCTGGTGACCTCATTTTGCGTGTCCTGGAGCTTCTAAGGGTATAGCAAAGGTCATTGGCCTCATCTGATCTCATTCGACCGACGCGGCGCTTCTGAGTCCATCCTGAAGGTCATTGACCTCTGGTGACCTCATTTTGCGTGTGCGGAGCTTCTAAGAGGATAGCAAAGGTCATTGAGCTCATCTGACCTCATTTGACCGACGCGGCGCTTCTGAGTCTATCCTGAAGGGCATTGTCCTCTGGTGACCTCATTTTGCGTGTGCGAGAGCTTCTAAGATGATAGCAAAGGTCATTGACCTCATCTGACCTCATTTGACCGACGCGCCGCTTCTGAGTCCATCCTGAAGGTCATTGACCACTGGCGACATCATTTTGCTTGTCCGGGATCGTCTTTGAAGATAGCAAAGGTCATTGACCTCTGGTGACCTCATTTTGCGTGTCCGGGAGCTTCTTAGAAGATAGCAAAGGTCATTGACCTCTGGTGACCCCATTTTGCGTGTACAGAGCTTCTAAGAGGATAGCAAAAGTCATTGACCTCAACTGACCTCATTTGACCGACGCGGCGCTTCTGAGTCTATCCTGAAGGTCATTGTCCTCTGGTGACCTCATTTTGCGTGTGCGAGAGCTTCTAAGAGAATAGCAAAGGTCATTAACCTCATCTGTCCTCATTTGACCGACGCGGCGCTTCTGAGTCCATCCTGAAGGTCATTGACCACTGGCGACCTCATTTTGCTTGTCCTGGATCGTCTTTGAAGATAGCAAAGGTCATTGACCTCTGGTGACCTCATTTTGCGTGTCCGGGAGCGTCTTAGAAATTAGCAAAGGTCATTGACCTCTGGTGACCTCATTTTGCGTGTACGGAGCTTCTAAGAGGATAGCAAAAGTCATTGACCTCATCTGACCTCATTTGACCGACGCGGCGCTTCTGAGTCTATCCTGAAGGTCATTGACCTCTGGTGACCTCATTTTGCGTGTCAGGGAGCTTCTAAGAGTATAGCAAAGATTATAGCCCTCATCTGACCTCATTTGACCGACGCGGCGCCTCTGAGGCTATCCTGAAGGTCATTGACCTCTGGTGACCTCATTTTGCGTGTGCGTGAGCTTCTAAGAAGGTAGCAAAGGTCATTGACCTCATCTGACCAAATTTGACCGTCGCGGCGCTTCTGAGTCTATCCTGAAGGTCATTGTACTCTGGTGACCTCATTTTGCCTGTGCGAGAGCTTCTAAGAGGATAGCAATGGTCATTGACCTTATCTGTCCTCATTTGACCGCCGCGGCGCTTCTGAGTCTATCCTGAAGGTCATTGACCTCTGGTGACCTCATTTTGCGTCTCCGGGAGCGTCTTGGAAGATAGCAAAGGTCATTGACCTCTGGTGACCTCATTTTTCGTGTCCGGGAGCTTCTAAGAGGATAGCAAAGGTCATTGACCTCATCTGACCTCATTTGACCGACGCGGCGCTTCTGAGTCCATCCTGAAGGTCATTGACCACTGGCGACATCATTTTGCTTGTCCGGGATCGTCTTTGAAGATAGCAAAGGTCATTGACCTCTGGTGACCTCATTTTGCGTGTCCGGGAGCTTCTTAGAAGATAGCAAAGGTCATTGACCTCTGGTGACCTCATTTTGCGTGTGCGGGAGCTTCTTAGAAGATAGCAAAGGTCATTGACCTCTGGTGAACTCATTTTGCGTGTGCGGAGCTTCTAAGAGGATAGCAAAGGTCATTGACCTCGTCTGACCTCATTCGACCGACGCGGCGCTTCTGAGTCTCTCCTGAGGGTCATTGACCTCTGGTGACCTCATTTTGCGTGTCCGGGAGCGTCTTAGAAGATAGCAAAGTTCATTGACCTCTGGTGACCTCATTTTGCGTGTCCGGGAGCTTCTAAGAGTATAGCAAAGGTCATTGACCTCATCTGACCTCATTTGACCGACGCGGCGCTTCTGAGTCTATCCTGAAGGTCATTGACCTCTGGTGACCTCAATTTGCGTGTGCGGGAGCTTATAAGAGTATAGCAAAGGTCATTGACCTCAACTGACCAAATTTGACCGACGCGGCGCTTCTGAGTCTATTCTGAAGGTCATTGTCCTCTGGTGACCTCATTTTGCGTGTGCGAGAGCTTGTAAGGGGATAGCAAATGTCATTAACCTAATCTGTCCTCATTTGACCGCCGCGGCGCTTTTGAGTCTATCCTGAATGTCATTGACCTCTGGTGACCTCATTTTGCGTTTCCGGGAGCGTCTTGGAAGATAGCAAAGGTCAATGACCTCTGGTGACATCATTTTGCGTGTCCGGGAGCTTCTAAGAGGATAGCAAAGGTCATTGACCTCATCTGACCTCATTTGAAAGACGCGGCCCTTCTGAGTCTATCCTGAAGGTCATTGACCTCTGGTGACCTCATTTTGCGTGTACAGAGCTTCTAAGAGGATAGCAAAAGTCATTGACCTCAACTGACCTCATTTGACCGACGCGGCGCTTCAGAGTCTATCCTGAAGGTCATTGTCCTCTGGTGACCTCATTTTGCGTGTGCGAGAGCTTCTAAGAGAATAGCAAAGGTCATTAACCTCATCTGACCTCATTTGACCGACGCGGCGCTTCTGAGTCCATCCTGAAGGTCATTGACCATTGGCGACATCATTTTGCTTGTCCGGGATCGTCTTTGAAGATAGCAAAGGTCATTGACCTCTGGTGACCTCATTTTGCGTGTCCGGGAGCTTCTTAGAAGATAGCAAAGGTCATTGACCTCTGGTGACCCCATTTTGCGTGTACAGAGCTTCTAAGAGGATAGCAAAAGTCATTGACCTCAACTGACCTCATTTGACCGACGCGGCGCTTCTGAGTCTATCCTGAAGGTCATTGACCTCTGGTGACCTCATTTTGCGTGTGCGAGAGCTTGTAAGGGGATAGCAAATGTCATTAACCTTATCTGTCCTCATTTGACCGCCGCGGCGCTTTTGAGTCTATCCTGAATGTCATTGACCTCTGGTGACCTCATTTTGCGTTTCCGGGAGCGTCTTGGAAGATAGCAAAGGTCAATGACCTCTGGTGACATCATTTTGCGTGTCCGGGAGCTTCTAAGAGGATAGCAAAGGTCATTGACCTCATCTGACCTCATTTGAAAGACGCGGCCCTTCTGAGTCTATCCTGAAGGTCATTGACCTCTGGTGACCTCATTTTGCGTGTACGGAGCTTCTAAGAGGATAGCAAAAGTCATTGACCTCAACTGACCTCATTTGACCGACGCGGCGCTTCAGAGTCTATCCTGAAGGTCATTGTCCTCTGGTGACCTCATTTTGCGTGTGCGAGAGCTTCTAAGAGAATAGCAAAGGTCATTAACCTCATCTGACCTCATTTGACCGACGCGGCGCTTCTGAGTCCATCCTGAAGGTCATTGACCACTGGCGACCTCATTTTGCTTGTCTTGGATCGTCTTTGAAGATAGCAAAGGTCATTGACCTCTGGTGACCTCATTTTGCGTGTCCGGGAGCTTCTTAGAAAATAGCAAAGGTCATTGACCTCTGGTGACCTCATTTTGCGTGTACGGAGCTTCTAAGAGGATAGCAAAAGTCATTGACCTCATCTGACCTCATTTGACCGACGCGTCGCCTCTGAGACTATCCTGAAGGTCATTGACCTCTGGTGACCTCATTTTGCGTGTGCGGGAGCTTCTAAGAAGGTAGCAAAGGTCATTGACCTCATCTGACCAAATTTGACCGTCGCGGCGCTTCTGAGTCTATCCTGAAGGTCATTGTACTCTGGTGACCTCATTTTGCGTGTGCGAGAGCTTCTAAGAGGATAGCAATGGTCATTGACCTCATCTTTCCTCATTTGACCGCCGCGGCGCTTCTGAGTCTATCCTGAAGGTCATTGACCTCTGGTGACCTCAATTTGCGTGTGCGGGAGCTTATAAGAGTATAGCAAAGGTCATTGACCTCAACTGACCAAATTTGACCGACGCGGCGCTTCTGAGTCTATTCTGAAGGTCATTGTCCTCTGGTGACCTCATTTTGCGTGTGCGAGAGCTTGTAAGGGGATAGCAAATGTCATTAACCTAATCTGTCCTCATTTGACCGCCGCGGCGCTTTTTAGTCTATCCTGAATGTCATTGACCTCTGGTGACCTCATTTTGCGTTTCCGGGAGCGTCTTGGAAGATAGCAAAGGTCAATGACCTCTGGTGACATCATTTTGCGTGTCCGGGATCTTCTAAGAGGATAGCAAAGGTCATTGACCTCATCTGACCTCATTTGAAAGACGCGGCGCTTCTGAGTCTATCCTGAAGGTCATTGACCTCTTGTGACCTCATTTTGCGTGTCCGGGAGCTTCTAAGAGGCTAGCAAAAGTCATTGACCTCAACTGACCTCATTTGACCGACGCGGCGCTTCTGAGTCTATCCTGAAGGTCATTGACCTCTGGTGACCTCATTTTGCGTGTACGGAGCTTCTAAGAGGATAGCAAAAGTCATTGACCTCAATTGACCTCATTTGACCGACGCGTCGCTTCAGAGTCTATCCTGAAGGTCATTGTCCACTGATGACCTTATTTTGCGTGTGCGAGAGCTTCTAAGAGAATAGCAAAAGTCATTAACCTCATCTGACCTCATTTGACCGACGCGGCGCTTCTGAGTCCATCCTGAAGGTCATTGACCACTGGCGACCTCATTTTGCTTGTCCTGGATCGTCTTTGAAGATAGCAAAGGTCATTGACCTCTGGTGACCTCCTTTTGCGTGTCCGGGAGCTTCTTAGAAAATAGCAAAGGTCATTGACCTCTGGTGACCTCATTTTGCGTGTGCGGAGCTTCTAAGAGGACAGCAAAAGTCATAGACCTCATCTCTCCTCATTTGACCGACGCGGCGCTTCTGAGTCTATCCTGAAGGTCATTGACCTCTGGTGACCTCATTTTGCGTGTCAGGGAGCTTCTAAGTGGATAGCAAAGGTCATTGCCCTCATCTGACCTCATTTGACTGACGCGGCGCCTCTGAGTCTATCCTGAGGGTCATTGAGCTCTGGTGACCTCATTTTGCGTGTCCGGGAGCGTCTTGGAAGATAGCAAAGTTTATTGACCTCTGGTGACCTCATTTTGCGTGTCCGGGAGCGTCTTAGAAGATAGCAAAGTTCATTGACCTCTGGTGACCTCATTTTGCGTGTCCGGGAGCTTCTAAGAGTATAGCAAAGGTCATTGACCTCATCTGACATCATTTGACCGACGCGGCGCTTCTGAGTCTATCCTGAAGGTCATTGACCTCTGGTGACCTCAATTTGCGTGTGCGGGAGCTTATAAGAGTATAGCAAAGGTCATTGACCTCAACTGACCAAATTTGACCGACGCGGCGCTTCTGAGTCTATTCTGAAGGTCATTGTCCTCTGGTAACCTCATTTTGCGTGTGCGAGAGCTTGTAAGGGGATAGCAAATGTCATTAACCTAATCTGTCCTCATTTGACCGCCGCGGCGCTTTTTAGTCTATCCTGAATGTCATTGACCTCTGGTGTCCTCATTTTGCGTTTCCGGGAGCGTCTTGGAAGATAGCAAAGGTCAATGACCTCTGGTGACATCATTTTGCGTGTCCGGGATCTTCTAAGAGGATAGCAAAGGTCATTGACCTCATCTGACCTCATTTGAAAGACGCGGCGCTTCTGAGTCTATCCTGAAGGTCATTGACCTCTTGTGACCTCATTTTGCGTGTCCGGGAGCTTCTAAGAGGCTAGCAAAAGTCATTGACCTCAACTGACCTCATTTGACCGACGCGGCGCTTCTGAGTCTATCCTGAAGGTCATTGACCTCTGGTGACCTCATTTTGCGTGTACGGAGCTTCTAAGAGGATAGCAAAAGTCATTGACCTCAATTGACCTCATTTGACCGACGCGTCGCTTCAGAGTCTATCCTGAAGGTCATTGTCCACTGATGACCTTATTTTGCGTGTGCGAGAGCTTCTAAGAGAATAGCAAAAGTCATTAACCTCATCTGACCTCATTTGACCGACGCGGCGCTTCTGAGTCCATCCTGAAGGTCATTGACCACTGGCGACCTCATTTTGCTTGTCCTGGATCGTCTTTGAAGATAGCAAAGGTCATTGACCTCTGGTGACCTCATTTTGCGTGTCCGGGAGCTTCTTAGAAAATAGCAAAGGTCATTGACCTCTGGTGACCTCATTTTGCGTGTGCGGAGCTTCTAAGAGGACAGCAAAAGTCATTGACCTCATCTCTCCTCATTTGACCGACGCGGCGCTTCTGAGTCTATCCTGAAGGTCATTGACCTCTGGTGACCTCATTTTGCGTGTCAGGGAGCTTCTAAGTGGATAGCAAAGGTCATTGCCCTCATCTGACCTCATTTGACTGACGCGGCGCCTCTGAGTCTATCCTGAGGGTCATTGAGCTCTGGTGACCTCATTTTGCGTGTCCGGGAGCGTCTTGGAAGATAGCAAAGTTTATTGACCTCTGGTGACCTCATTTTGCGTGTCCTGGAGCTTCTAAGGGTATAGCAAAGGTCATTGGCCTCATCTGATCTCATTCGACCGACGCGGCGCTTCTGAGTCCATCCTGAAGGTCATTGACCTCTGGTGACCTCATTTTGCGTGTGCGGAGCTTCTAAGAGGATAGCAAAGGTCATTGAGCTCATCTGACCTCATTTGACCGACGCGGCGCTTCTGAGTCTATCCTGAAGGGCATTGTCCTCTGGTGACCTCATTTTGCGTGTGCGAGAGCTTCTAAGATGATAGCAAAGGTCATTGACCTCATCTGACCTCATTTGACCGACGCGCCGCTTCTGAGTCCATCCTGAAGGTCATTGACCACTGGCGACATCATTTTGCTTGTCCGGGATCGTCTTTGAAGATAGCAAAGGTCATTGACCTCTGGTGACCTCATTTTGCGTGTCCGGGAGCTTCTTAGAAGATAGCAAAGGTCATTGACCTCTGGTGACCCCATTTTGCGTGTACAGAGCTTCTAAGAGGATAGCAAAAGTCATTGACCTCAACTGACCTCATTTGACCGACGCGGCGCTTCTGAGTCTATCCTGAAGGTCATTGTCCTCTGGTGACCTCATTTTGCGTGTGCGAGAGCTTCTAAGAGAATAGCAAAGGTCATTAACCTCATCTGTCCTCATTTGACCGACGCGGCGCTTCTGAGTCCATCCTGAAGGTCATTGACCACTGGCGACCTCATTTTGCTTGTCCTGGATCGTCTTTGAAGATAGCAAAGGTCATTGACCTCTGGTGACCTCATTTTGCGTGTCCGGGAGCGTCTTAGAAATTAGCAAAGGTCATTGACCTCTGGTGACCTCATTTTGCGTGTACGGAGCTTCTAAGAGGATAGCAAAAGTCATTGACCTCATCTGACCTCATTTGACCGACGCGGCGCTTCTGAGTCTATCCTGAAGGTCATTGACCTCTGGTGACCTCATTTTGCGTGTCAGGGAGCTTCTAAGAGTATAGCAAAGATTATAGCCCTCATCTGACCTCATTTGACCGACGCGGCGCCTCTGAGGCTATCCTGAAGGTCATTGACCTCTGGTGACCTCATTTTGCGTGTGCGTGAGCTTCTAAGAAGGTAGCAAAGGTCATTGACCTCATCTGACCAAATTTGACCGTCGCGGCGCTTCTGAGTCTATCCTGAAGGTCATTGTACTCTGGTGACCTCATTTTGCCTGTGCGAGAGCTTCTAAGAGGATAGCAATGGTCATTGACCTCATCTGTCCTCATTTGACCGCCGCGGCGCTTCTGAGTCTATCCTGAAGGTCATTGACCTCTGGTGACCTCATTTTGCGTCTCCGGGAGCGTCTTGGAAGATAGCAAAGGTCATTGACCTCTGGTGACCTCATTTTTCGTGTCCGGGAGCTTCTAAGAGGATAGCAAAGGTCATTGACCTCATCTGACCTCATTTGACCGACGCGGCGCTTCTGAGTCCATCCTGAAGGTCATTGACCACTGGCGACATCATTTTGCTTGTCCGGGATCGTCTTTGAAGATAGCAAAGGTCATTGACCTCTGGTGACCTCATTTTGCGTGTCCGGGAGCTTCTTAGAAGATAGCAAAGGTCATTGACCTCTGGTGACCTCATTTTGCGTGTGCGGGAGCTTCTTAGAAGATAGCAAAGGTCATTGACCTCTGGTGAACTCATTTTGCGTGTGCGGAGCTTCTAAGAGGATAGCAAAGGTCATTGACCTCGTCTGACCTCATTCGACCGACGCGGCGCTTCTGAGTCTCTCCTGAGGGTCATTGACCTCTGGTGACCTCATTTTGCGTGTCCGGGAGCGTCTTAGAAGATAGCAAAGTTCATTGACCTCTGGTGACCTCATTTTGCGTGTCCGGGAGCTTCTAAGAGTATAGCAAAGGTCATTGACCTCATCTGACCTCATTTGACCGACGCGGCGCTTCTGAGTCTATCCTGAAGGTCATTGACCTCTGGTGACCTCAATTTGCGTGTGCGGGAGCTTATAAGAGTATAGCAAAGGTCATTGACCTCAACTGACCAAATTTGACCGACGCGGCGCTTCTGAGTCTATTCTGAAGGTCATTGTCCTCTGGTGACCTCATTTTGCGTGTGCGAGAGCTTGTAAGGGGATAGCAAATGTCATTAACCTAATCTGTCCTCATTTGACCGCCGCGGCGCTTTTGAGTCTATCCTGAATGTCATTGACCTCTGGTGACCTCATTTTGCGTTTCCGGGAGCGTCTTGGAAGATAGCAAAGGTCAATGACCTCTGGTGACATCATTTTGCGTGTCCGGGAGCTTCTAAGAGGATAGCAAAGGTCATTGACCTCATCTGACCTCATTTGAAAGACGCGGCCCTTCTGAGTCTATCCTGAAGGTCATTGACCTCTGGTGACCTCATTTTGCGTGTACAGAGCTTCTAAGAGGATAGCAAAAGTCATTGACCTCAACTGACCTCATTTGACCGACGCGGCGCTTCAGAGTCTATCCTGAAGGTCATTGTCCTCTGGTGACCTCATTTTGCGTGTGCGAGAGCTTCTAAGAGAATAGCAAAGGTCATTAACCTCATCTGACCTCATTTGACCGACGCGGCGCTTCTGAGTCCATCCTGAAGGTCATTGACCATTGGCGACATCATTTTGCTTGTCCGGGATCGTCTTTGAAGATAGCAAAGGTCATTGACCTCTGGTGACCTCATTTTGCGTGTCCGGGAGCTTCTTAGAAGATAGCAAAGGTCATTGACCTCTGGTGACCCCATTTTGCGTGTACAGAGCTTCTAAGAGGATAGCAAAAGTCATTGACCTCAACTGACCTCATTTGACCGACGCGGCGCTTCTGAGTCTATCCTGAAGGTCATTGACCTCTGGTGACCTCATTTTGCGTGTGCGAGAGCTTGTAAGGGGATAGCAAATGTCATTAACCTTATCTGTCCTCATTTGACCGCCGCGGCGCTTTTGAGTCTATCCTGAATGTCATTGACCTCTGGTGACCTCATTTTGCGTTTCCGGGAGCGTCTTGGAAGATAGCAAAGGTCAATGACCTCTGGTGACATCATTTTGCGTGTCCGGGAGCTTCTAAGAGGATAGCAAAGGTCATTGACCTCATCTGACCTCATTTGAAAGACGCGGCCCTTCTGAGTCTATCCTGAAGGTCATTGACCTCTGGTGACCTCATTTTGCGTGTACGGAGCTTCTAAGAGGATAGCAAAAGTCATTGACCTCAACTGACCTCATTTGACCGACGCGGCGCTTCAGAGTCTATCCTGAAGGTCATTGTCCTCTGGTGACCTCATTTTGCGTGTGCGAGAGCTTCTAAGAGAATAGCAAAGGTCATTAACCTCATCTGACCTCATTTGACCGACGCGGCGCTTCTGAGTCCATCCTGAAGGTCATTGACCACTGGCGACCTCATTTTGCTTGTCTTGGATCGTCTTTGAAGATAGCAAAGGTCATTGACCTCTGGTGACCTCATTTTGCGTGTCCGGGAGCTTCTTAGAAAATAGCAAAGGTCATTGACCTCTGGTGACCTCATTTTGCGTGTACGGAGCTTCTAAGAGGATAGCAAAAGTCATTGACCTCATCTGACCTCATTTGACCGACGCGTCGCCTCTGAGACTATCCTGAAGGTCATTGACCTCTGGTGACCTCATTTTGCGTGTGCGGGAGCTTCTAAGAAGGTAGCAAAGGTCATTGACCTCATCTGACCAAATTTGACCGTCGCGGCGCTTCTGAGTCTATCCTGAAGGTCATTGTACTCTGGTGACCTCATTTTGCGTGTGCGAGAGCTTCTAAGAGGATAGCAATGGTCATTGACCTCATCTTTCCTCATTTGACCGCCGCGGCGCTTCTGAGTCTATCCTGAAGGTCATTGACCTCTGGTGACCTCAATTTGCGTGTGCGGGAGCTTATAAGAGTATAGCAAAGGTCATTGACCTCAACTGACCAAATTTGACCGACGCGGCGCTTCTGAGTCTATTCTGAAGGTCATTGTCCTCTGGTGACCTCATTTTGCGTGTGCGAGAGCTTGTAAGGGGATAGCAAATGTCATTAACCTAATCTGTCCTCATTTGACCGCCGCGGCGCTTTTGAGTCTATCCTGAATGTCATTGACCTCTGGTGACCTCATTTTGCGTTTCCGGGAGCGTCTTGGAAGATAGCAAAGGTCAATGACCTCTGGTGACATCATTTTGCGTGTCCGGGAGCTTCTAAGAGGATAGCAAAGGTCATTGACCTCATCTGACCTCATTTGAAAGACGCGGCGCTTCTGAGTCTATCCTGAAGGTCATTGACCTCTGGTGACCTCATTTTGCGTGTACGGAGCTTCTAAGAGGATAGCAAAAGTCATTGACCTCAACTGACCTCATTTGACCGACGCGGCGCTTCAGAGTCTATCCTGAAGGTCATTGTCCTCTGGTGACCTCATTTTGCGTGTGCGAGAGCTTCTAAGAGAATAGCAAAGGTCATTAACCTCATCTGACCTCATTTGACCGACGCGGCGCTTCTGAGTCCATCCTGAAGGTCATTGACCACTGGCGACCTCATTTTGCTTGTCCTGGATCGTCTTTGAAGATAGCAAAGGTCATTGACCTCTGGTGACCTCATTTTGCGTGTCCGGGAGCTTCTTAGAAAATAGCAAAGGTCATTGACCTCTGGTGACCTCATTTTGCGTGTACGGAGCTTCTAAGAGGATAGCAAAAGTCATTGACCTCATCTGACCTCACTTGACCGACGCGGCGCTTCTGAGTCCATCCTGAAGGTCATTGACCACTGGCGACCTCATTTTGCTTGTCCTGGATCGTCTTTGAAGATAGCAAAGGTCATTGACCTCTGGTGACCTCATTTTGCGTGTCCGGGAGCTTCTTAGAAAATAGCAAAGGTCATTGACCTCTGATGACCTCATTTTGCGTGTACGGAGCTTCTAAGAGGATAGCAAAAGTCATTGACCTCATCTGACCTCATTTGACCGACGCGGCGCCTCTGAGACTATCCTGAAGGTCATTGACCTCTGGTGACCTCATTTTGCGTGTGCGGGAGCTTCTAAGAAGGTAGCAAAGGTCATTGACCTCATCTGACCAAATTTGACCGTCGCGGCGCTTCTGAGTCTATCCTGAAGGTCATTGTACTCTGGTGACCTCATTTTGCGTGTGCGAGAGCTTCTAAGAGGATAGCAATGGTCATTGACCTCATCTGTCCTAATTTGACCGCCGCGGCGCTTCTGAGTCTATCCTGAAGGTCATTGACCTCTGGTGACCTCATTTTGCGTCTCCGGGAGCGTCTTGGAAGATAGCAAAGGTCATTGACCTCTGTTGACCTCATTTTTCGTGTCCGGGAGCTTCTAAGAGGATAGCAAAGGTCATTGACCTCGTCTGACGTCATTTGACCGACGCGGCGCTTCTGAGTCTATCCTGAAGGTCATTGACCTCTGGGTACCTCATTTTGCGTGTGCGGGATCTTCTAAGAAGATAGCAAAGGTCATTGACCTCGTCTGATCTCATTCGACCGACGCGGCGCTTCTGAGTCCATCCTGAAGGTCATTGACCTCTGGTGACCTCATTTTGCGTGTGCGGAGCTTCTAAGAGGATAGCAAAGCTCATTGACCTCATCTGACCTCATTTGACCGACGCGGCGCTTCTGAGTCTATCCTGAAGGTCATTGTCCTCTGGTGACCTCATTTCGCGTGTGCGAGAGCTTCTAAGATGATAGCAAAGGTCATTGACCTCATCTGACCTCATTTGACCGACGCGGCGCTTCTGAGTCCATCCCGAAGGTCATTGACCACTGGCGACATCATTTTGCTTGTCCGGGATCGTCTTTGAAGATAACAAAGGTCATTGACCTCTGGTGACCTCATTTTGCGTGTCCGGGAGCTTCTTAGAAGATAGCAAAGGTCATTGACCTCTGGTCACCTCATTTTGCGTGTGCGGAGCTTCTAAGAGGATAGCAAAAGTCATTGACCTCATCTCTTCTCATTTGACCGACGCGGCGCTTCTGAGTCTATCCTGAAGGTCATTGACCTCTGGTGACCTCATTTTGCGTGTCAGGGAGCTTCTAAGTGGATAGCAAATGTCATTGCCCTCATCTGACCTCATTTGACCGACGCCGCGCCTCTGAGTCTATGCTGAGGGTCATTGAGCTCTGGTGACCTCATTTTGCGTGTCCGGGAGCGTCTTGGAAGATAGCAAAGCTTATTGAACTCTGGTGACCTCATTTTGCGTGTCCGGGAGCTTCTAAGGGTATAGCAAAGGTCATTGGCCTCATCTGATCTCATTCGACCGACGCGGCGCTTCTGAGTCCATCGTGAAGGTCATTGACCTCTGGTGACCTCATTTTGCGTGTGCGGAGCTTCTAAGAGGATAGCAAAGGTCATTGACCTCATCTGACCTCATTTGACCGACGCGCCGCTTCTGAGTCCATCCTGAAGGTCATTGACCACTGGCGACATCATTTTGCTTGTCCGGGATCGTCTTTGAAGATAGCAAAGGTCATTGACCTCTGGTGACCTCATTTTGCGTGTCCGGGAGCTTCTTAGAAGATAGCAAAGGTCATTGACCTCTGGTGACCCCATTTTGCGTGTACGGAGCTTCTAAGAGGATAGCAAAAGTCATTGACCTCAACTGACCTCATTTGACCGACGCGGCGCTTCTGAGTATATCCTGAAGGTCATTGTCCTCTGGTGACCTCATTTTGCGTGTGCGAGAGCTTCTAAGAGAATAGCAAAGGTCATTAACCTCATCTGACCTCATTTGACCGACGCGGCGCTTCTGAGTCCATCCTGAAGGTCATTGACCACTGGCGACCTCATTTTGCTTGTCCTGGATCGTCTTGGAAAATAGCAAAGGTCATTGACCTCTGGTGATCTCATTTTTCGTGTCCGGGAGCTTCTTAGAAAATAGCAAAGGTCATTGTCCTCTGGTGACCTCATTTTGCGTGTACGGAGCTTCTAAGAGGATAGCAAAAGTCATTGACCTCATCTGACCTCATTTGACCGACGCGGCGCTTCTGAGTCTATCCTGAAGGTCATTGACCTCTGGTGACCTCATTTTGCGTGTCAGGGAGCTTCTAAGAGGATAGCAAAGATTATAGCCCTCATCTGACCTCATTTGACCGACGCGGCGCCTCTGAGTCTATCCTGAAGGTCATTGACCTCTGGTGACCTCATTTTGCGTGTGCGGGAGCTTCTAAGAAGGTAGCAAAGGTCATTGGCCTCATCTGACCAAATTTGACCGTCGCGGCGCTTCTGAGTCTATCCTGAAGGTCATTGACCTCTGGTGACCTCATTTTGCGTGTGCGGAGCTTCTAAGAGGATAGCAAAGGTCATTGACCTCGTCTGACCTCATTCGACCGACGCGGCGCTTCTGAGTCTCTCCTGAGGGTCATTGACCTCTGGTGACCTCATTTTGCGTGTCCGGGAGCGTCTTAGAAGATAGCAAAGTTCATTGACCTCTGGTGACCTCATTTTGCGTGTCCGGGAGCTTCTAAGTGTATAGCAAAGGTCATTGACCTCATCTGACCTCATTTGACCGACGCGGCGCTTCTGAGTCTATCCTGAAGGTCATTGACCTCTGGTGACCTCAATTTGCGTGTGCGGGAGCTTCTAAGAGTATAGCAAAGGTCATCAACCTAATCTGTCCTCATTTGACCGCCGCGGCGCTTTTGAGTCTATCCTGAATGTCATTGACCTCTGGTGACCTCATTTTGCGTTTCCGGGAGCGTCTTGGAAGATAGCAAAGGTCAATGACCTCTGGTGACATCATTTTGCGTGTCCGGGAGCTTATAAGAGGATAGCAAAGGTCATTGACCTCATCTGACCTCATCTGAAAGACGCGGCGCTTCTGAGTCTATCCTGAAGGTCATTGACCTCTGGTGACCTAATTTTGCGTGTACGGAGCTTCTAAGAGGATAGCAAAAGTCATTGAACTCATCTGACCTCATTTGACCGACGCGGCGCTTCTGAGTCTATCCTGAAGGTCATTGACCTCTGGTGACCTCATTTTGCGTGTCCGGGAGCTTCTAAGAGGCTAGCAAAAGTCATTGACCTCAACTGACCTCATTTGACCGACGCGGCGCTTCTGAGTCTATCCTGAAGGTCATTGACCTCTGGTGACCTCATTTTGCGTGTACGGAGCTTCTAAGATGATAGCAAAAGTCATTGACCTCAACTGACCTCATTTGACCGACGCGGCGCTTCAGAGTTTATCCTGAAGGTCATTGTCCTCTGGTGACCTCATTTTGCGTGTGCGAGAGCTTCTAAGAGAATAGCAAAGGTCATTAACCTCGTCTGACCTCATTTGACCGACGCTGCGCTTCTGAGTCCATCCTGAAGGTCATTGACCACTGGCGACCTCATTTTGCTTGTCCTGGATCGTCTTTGAAGATAGCAAAGCTCATTGACCTCTGGTGACCTCATTTTGCGTGTCCGGGAGCTTCTTAGAAAATAGCAAAGGTCATTGACCTCTGGTGACCTCATTTTGCGTGTGCGGAGCTTCTAAGAGGATAGCAAAGGTTATTCACCTCATCTGACCTCATTTGACCGACGCGGCGCCTCTGAGTATGTCCTGAAGGTCATTGACCTCTGGTGACCTCATTTTGCGTGTCTGGGAGCTTCTAAGTGTATAGCAAAGGTCATTGAAATCATCTGACCTCATTTGACCGACGCGGCGCTTCTGAGTCTATCCTGAAGGTCATTGACCTCTGGTGACCTCAATTTGCGTGTGCGGGAGCTTCTAAGAGTATAGCAAAGGTCATCAACCTAATCTGTCCTCATTTGACCGCCGCGGCGCTTTTGAGTCTATCCTGAATGTCATTGACCTCTGTAGACCTCATTTTGCGTTTCCGGGAGCGTCTTGGAAGATAGCAAAGGTCAATGACCTCTGGTGACATCATTTTGCGTGTCCGGGAGCTTCTAAGAGGATAGCAAAGGTCATTGACCTCATCTGACCTCATCTGAAAGACGCGGCGCTTCTGAGTCTATCCTGAAGGTCATTGACCTCTGGTGACCTAATTTTGCGTGTACGGAGCTTCTAAGAGGATAGCAAAAGTCATTGAACTCATCTGACCTCATTTGACCGACGCGGCGCTTCTGAGTCTATCCTGAAGGTCATTGACCTCTGGTGACCTCATTTTGCGTGTCCGGGAGCTTCTAAGAGGCTAGCAAAAGTCATTGACCTCAACTGACCTCATTTGACCGACGCGGCGCTTCTGAGTCTATCCTGAAGGTCATTGACCTCTGGTGACCTCATTTTGCGTGTACGGAGCTTCTAAGAGGATAGCAAAAGTCATTGACCTCAACTGACCTCATTTGACCGACGCGGCGCTTCAGAGTTTATCCTGAAGGTCATTGTCCTCTGGTGACCTCATTTTGCGTGTGCGAGAGCTTCTAAGAGAATAGCAAAGGTCATTAACCTCGTCTGACCTCATTTGACCGACGCTGCGCTTCTGAGTCCATCCTGAAGGTCATTGACCACTGGCGACCTCATTTTGCTTGTCCTGGATCGTCTTTGAAGATAGCAAAGCTCATTGACCTCTGGTGACCTCATTTTGCGTGTCCGGGAGCTTCTTAGAAAATAGCAAAGGTCATTGACCTCTGGTGACCTCATTTTGCGTGTGCGGAGCTTCTAAGAGGATAGCAAAGGTTATTCACCTCATCTGACCTCATTTGACCGACGCGGCGCCTCTGAGTATGTCCTGAAGGTCATTGACCTCTGGTGACCTCATTTTGCGTGTCCGGGAGCTTCTAAGTGTATAGCAAAGGTCATTGAAATCATCTGACCTCATTTGACCGACGCGGCGCTTCTGAGTCTATCCTGAAGGTCATTGACCTCTGGTGACCTCAATTTGCGTGTGCGGGAGCTTCTAAGAGTATAGCAAAGGTCATCAACCTAATCTGTCCTCATTTGACCGCCGCGGCGCTTTTGAGTCTATCCTGAATGTCATTGACCTCTGTAGACCTCATTTTGCGTTTCCGGGAGCGTCTTGGAAGATAGCAAAGGTCAATGACCTCTGGTGACATCATTTTGCGTGTCCGGGAGCTTCTAAGAGGATAGCAAAGGTCATTGACCTCATCTGACCTCATTTGAAAGACGCGGCGCTTCTGAGTCTATCCTGAAGGTCATTGACCTCTGGTGACCTCATTTTGCGTGTCCGGGAGCTTCTTAGAAAATAGCAAAGGTCATTGACCTCTGGTGACCTCATTTTGCGTGTACGGAGCTTCTAAGAGGATAGCAAAAGTCATTGAACTCATCTGACCTCATTTGTCCGACGCGGCGCCTCTGAGTCTATCCTGAAGGTCATTGACCTCTGGTGACCTCATTTTGCGTGTGCGGGAGCTTCTAAGAAGGTAGCAAAGGTCATTGACCTCATCTGTCCAAATTTGACCGTCGCGGCGCTTCTGAGTCTATCCTGAAGGTCATTGTACTCTGGTGACATCATTTTGCGTGTGCGAGAGCTTCTAAGAGGATAGCAATGGTCATTGACCTCATCTGTCCTCATTTGACCGACGCGGCGCTTCTGAGTCTATCCTGAAGGTCATTGACCTCTGGTGACCTCATTTTGCGTCTCCGGGAGCGTCTTGGAAGATAGCAAAGGTCATTGACCTCTGGTGACCTCATTTTTCGTGTCTGGAGCTTCTAAGAGGATAGCAAAGGTCATTGACCTCGTCTGACCTCATTTGACCGACGCGGCGCTTCTGAGTCTATCCTGAAGGTCATTGACCTCTAGGGACCTCATTTTGCGTGTGCGGGATCTTCTAAGAAGATAGCAAAGGTCATTGACCTCATCTGATCTCATTCGACCGACGCGGCGCTTCTGAGTCCATCCTGAAGGTCATTGACCTCTGGTGACCTCATTTTGCGTGTGCGGAGCTTCTAAGAGGATAGCAAAGGTCATTGACCTCATCTGACCTCATTTGACCGACGCGGCGCTTCTGAGTCTATCCTGAAGGTCATTGTCCTCTGGTGACCTTATATTGCGTGTGCGAGAGCTTCTAAGATGATAGCAAAGGTCATTGACCTCATCTGCCCTCATTTGACCGACGCAGCGCTTCTGAGTCCATCCTGAAGGTCATTGACCACTGGCGACATCATTTTGCTTGTACGGGATCGTCGTTGAAGATAGCAAAGGTCATTGACTTCTGGTGACCTCATTTTGCGTGTCCGGGAGCTTCTTAGAAGATAGCAAAGGTCATTGACCTCTGGTGACCTCATTTTGCGTGTGCGGAGCTTCTAAGAGGATAGCAAAAGTCATTGACCTCATCTCACCTCATTTGAACGACGCGGCGCTTCTGAGTCTATCCTGAAGGTCATTGACCTCTGGTGACCTCATTTTGCGTGTCAGGGAGCTTCTAAGAGGATAGCAAAGGTTATTGCCCACAACTGACCTCATTTGACCGACGCGGCGCCTCTGAGTCTATCCTGAGGGTCATTGAGCTCTGGTGACCTCATTTTGCGTGTCCGGGAGCGTCTTAGAAGATAGCAAAGTTTATTGACCTCTGGTGACCTCATTTTGCGTGTCCGGGAGCTTCTAAGGGTATAGCAAAGGTCATTGTCGTCATCTGAACTCATTTGACCGACGCGGCGCTTCTGAGTCTGTCCTGAAGGTCATTGACCTCTGGTGACCTCATTTTGCGTGTCCGGGAGCGTCTGAGAAGGTGGCAAAGTTCACTGACCTCTGGTGACCTCATTTTGCGTGTGCGGGAGCTTCTTAGAAGATAGCAAAGTTCATTGACCTCATCTGAACTCATTTGACCGATGCGGCGCTTCTGAGTCTATCCTGAAGGTCATTGACCTCTGGTGACCTCATTTTGCGTGTCAGGGAGCTTCTAAGAGGATAGCAAAGATTATAGCCCTCATCTGACCTCATTTGACCGACGCGGCGCCTCTGAGTCTATCCTGAAGGTCATTGACCTCTGGTGACCTCATTTTGCGTGTGCGGGAGCTTCTAAGAAGGTAGCAAAGGTCATTGACCTTATCTGACCAAATTTGACCGCCGCGGCGCTTCTGAGTCTATCCTGAAGGTCATTGTACTCTGGTGACCTCATTTTGCGTGTGCGAGAGCTTCTAAGAGGATAGCAATGGTCATTGACCTCATCTGTCCTCATTTGACCGCCGCAGCGCTTCTGAGTCTATCCTGAAGGTCATTGACCTCTGGTGACCTCATTTTGCTTCTCCGGGAGCGTCTTGGAAGATAGCAAAGGTCATTGACCTCTGGTGACCTCATTTTTCGTGTCCGGGAGCTTCTAAGAGGATAGCAAAGGTCATTGACCTCGTCTGACCTCATTTGACCGACGCGGCGCTTCTGAGTCTATCCTGAAGGTCATTGACCTCTGGGGACCTCATTTTGCGTGTGCGGGATCTTCTAAGAAGATAGCAAATGTCATTGACCTCATCTGATCTCATTCGACCGACGCGGCGCTTCTGAGTCCATCCTGAAGGTCATTGACCTCTGGTGACCTCATTTTGCGTGTGCGGAGCTTCTAAGAGTATAGCAAAGGTCATTGACCTCATCTGACCTCATTTGACCGACGCGGCGCTTCTGAGTCTATCCTGAAGGTCATTGACCTTTGGTGACCTCATTTTGTGTGTGCGGAGCTTCTAAGATTATAGCAAAGGTCATTGACCTCATCTGACCTCATTTGACCGACGCGGCGCTTCTGAGTCTATCCTGAAGGTCATTGTCCTCTGGTGACCTCATTTTGCGTGTGCGAGAGCTTCTAAGATGATAGCAAAGGTCATTGACGTCATCTGAACTCATTTGACCGACGCGGCGTTTCTGAGTCTGTCCTGAAGGTCATTGACCTCTGGTGACCTCATTTTGCGTGTGCGGAGCTTCTAAGAGGATAGCAAAGGTCATTGACCTCATCTGACCTCATTTGACCGACGCGGCGCTTCTGAGTCTATCCTGAAGGTCATTGTCCTCTGGTGACCTCATTTTGCGTGTGCGAGAGCTTCTAAGATGATAGCAAAGGTCATTGACCTCATCTGACCTCATTTGACCGACGCGCCGCTTCTGAGTCCATCCTGAAGGTCATTGACCACTGGCGACATCATTTTGCTTGTCCGGGATCGTCTTTGAAGATAGCAAAGGTCATTGACCTCTGGTGACCTCATTTTGCGTGTCCGGGAGCTTCTTAGAAGATAGCAAAGGTCATTGACCTCTGGTGACCCCATTTTGCGTGTACGGAGCTTCTAAGAGGATAGCAAAAGTCATTGACCTCAACTGACCTCATTTGACCGACGCGGCGCTTCTGAGTCTATCCTGAAGGTCATTGACCTCTGGTGACCTCATTTTGCGTGTCAGGGAGCTTCTAAGAGGATAGCAAAGATTATAGCCCTCAACTGACCTCATTTGACCGACGCGGCGCCTCTGAGTCTATCCTGAAGGTCATTGAACTCTGGTGACCTCATTTTGCGTGTGCGGGAGCTTCTAAGAAGGTAGCAAAGGTCATTGGCCTCATCTGACCAAATTTGACCGTCGCGGCGCTTCTGAGTCTATCCTGAAGGTCATTGACCTCTGGTGACCTCATTTTGCGTGTGCGGAGCTTCTAAGAGGATAGCAAAGGTCATTGACCTCGTCTGACCTCATTCGACCGACGCGGCGCTTCTGAGTCTCTCCTGAGGGTCATTGACCTCTGGTGACCTCATTTTGCGTGTCCGGGAGCGTCTTAGAAGATAGCAAAGTTCATTGACCTCTGGTGACCTCATTTTGCGTGTCCGGGAGCTTCTAAGAGTATAGCAAAGGTCATTGACCTCATCTGACCTCATTTGACCGACGCGGCGCTTCTGAGTCTATCCTGAAGGTCATTGACCTCTGGTGACCTCAATTTGCGTGTGCGGGAGCTTCTAAGAGTATAGCAAAGGTCATTAACCTAATCTGTCCTCATTTGACCGCCGCGGCGCTTTTGAGTCTATCCTGAATGTCATTGACCTCTGGTGACCTCATTTTGCGTTTCCGGGAGCGTCTTGGAAGATAGCAAAGGTCAATGACCTCTGGTGACATCATTTTGCGTGTCCGGGAGCTTCTAAGAGGATAGCAAAGGTCATTGACCTCATCTGACCTCATTTGAAAGACGCGGCGCTTCTGAGTCTATCCTGAAGGTCATTGACCTCTGGTGACCTAATTTTGCGTGTACGGAGCTTCTAAGAGGATAGCAAAATTCATTGACCTCATCTGACCTCATTTGACCGACGCGGCGCTTCTGAGTCTATCCTGAAGGTCATTGACCTCTGGTGACCTCATTTTGCGTGTCCGGGAGCTTCTAAGAGGCTAGCAAAAGTCATTGACCTCAACTGACCTCATTTGACCGACGCGGCGCTTCTGAGTCTATTTTGAAGGTCATTGACCTCTGGTGACCTCATTTTGCATGTACGGAGCTTCTAAGAGGATAGCAAAAGTCATTGACCTCAACTGACCTCATTTGACCGACGCGGCGCTTCAGAGTTTATCCTGAAGGTCATTGTCCTCTGGTGACCTCATTTTGCGTGTGCGAGAGCTTCTAAGAGAATAGCAAAGGTCATTAACCTCATCTGACCTCATTTGACCGACGCGGCGCTTCTGAGTCCATCCTGAAGGTCATTGACCACTGGCGACCTCATTTTGCTTGTCCTGGATCGTCTTTGAAGATAGCAAAGGTCATTGACCTCTGGTGACCTCATTTTGCGTGTCCGGGAGTTTCTTAGAAAATAGCAAAGGTCATTGACCTCTGGTGACCTCATTTTGCGTGTACGGAGCTTCTAAGAGGATAGCAAAAGTCATTGACCTCATCTGACCTCATTTGTCCGACGCGGCGCCTCTGAGTCTATCCTGAAGGTCATTGACCTCTGGTGACCTCATTTTGCGTGTGCGGGAGCTTCTAAGAAGGTAGCAAATGTCATTGACCTCATCTGTCCAAATTTGACCGTCGCGGCGCTTCTGAGTCTATCCTGAAGGTCATTGTACTCTGGTGACCTCATTTTTCGTGTCTGGAGCTTCTAAGAGGATAGCAAAGGTCATTGACCTCGTCTGACCTCATTTGACCGACGCGGCGCTTCTGAGTCTATCCTGAAGGTCATTGACCTCTAGGGACCTCATTTTGCGTGTGCGGGATCTTCTAAGAAGATAGCAAAGGTCATTGACCTCATCTGATCTCATTCGACCGACGCGGCGCTTCTGAGTCCATCCTGAAGGTCATTGACCTCTGGTGACCTCATTTTGCGTGTGCGGAGCTTCTAAGAGGATAGCAAAGGTCATTGACCTCATCTGACCTCATTTGACCGACGCGGCGCTTCTGAGTCTATCCTGAAGGTCATTGTCCTCTGGTGACCTTATATTGCGTGTGCGAGAGCTTCTAAGATGATAGCAAAGGTCATTGACCTCATCTGCCCTCATTTGACCGACGCAGCGCTTCTGAGTCCATCCTGAAGGTCATTGACCACTGGCGACATCATTTTGCTTGTACGGGATCGTCTTTGAAGATAGCAAAGGTCATTGACTTCTGGTGACCTCATTTTGCGTGTCCGGGAGCTTCTTAGAAGATAGCAAAGGTCATTGACCTCTGGTGACCTCATTTTGCGTGTGCGGAGCTTCTAAGAGGATAGCAAAAGTCATTGACCTCATCTCACCTCATTTGACCGACGCGGCGCTTCTGAGTCTATCCTGAAGGTCATTGACCTCTGGTGACCTCATTTTGCGTGTCAGGGAGCTTCTAGGAGGATAGCAAAGGTTATTGCCCACATCTGACCTCATTTGACCGACGCGGCGCCTCTGAGTCTATCCTGAGGGTCATTGAGCTCTGGTGACCTCATTTTGCGTGTCCGGGAGCGTCTTAGAAGATAGCAAAGTTTATTGACCTCTGGTGACCTCATTTTGCGTGTCCGGGAGCTTCTAAGTGTATAGCAAAGGTCATTGACGTCATCTGAACTCATTTGACCGACGCGGCGCTTCTGAGTCTGTCCTGAAGTTCATTGACCTCTGGTGACCTCATTTTGCGTGTCCGGGAGCGTCTGAGAAGGTGGCAAAGTTCACTGACCTCTGGTGACCTCATTTTGCGTGTGCGGGAGCTTCTTAGAAGATAGCAAAGTTCATTGACCTCATCTGAACTCATTTGACCGACGCGGCGCTTCTGAGTCTATCCTGAAGGTCATTGACCTCTGGTGACCTCATTTTGCGTGTCAGGGAGCTTCTAAGAGGATAGCAAAGATTAAAGCCCTCATCTGACCTCATTTGACCGACGCGGCGCCTCTGAGTCTATCCTGAAGGTCATTGACCTCAGGTGACCTCATTTTGCGTGTGCGGGAGCTTCTAAGAAGGTAGCAAAGGTCATTGACCTCATCTGACCTCATTTGACCGACGCGGCGCTTCTGAGTCTATCCTGAAGGTCATTGTCCTCTGGTGACCTCATTTTGCGTGTGCGAGAGCTTCTAAGATGATAGCAAAGGTCATTGACCTCATCTGACCTCATTTGACCGACGCGCCGCTTCTGAGTCCATCCTGAAGGTCATTGACCACTGGCGACATCATTTTGCTTGTCCGGGATCGTCTTTGAAGATAGCAAAGTTCATTGACCTCTGGTGACCTCATTTTGCGTGTCCGGGAGCTTCTTAGAAGATAGCAAAGGTCATTGACCTCTGGTGACCCCATTTTGCGTGTACGGAGCTTCTAAGAGGATAGCAAAAGTCATTGACCTCAACTGACCTCATTTGACCGACGCGGCGCTTCTGAGTCTATCCTGAAGGTCATTGACCTCTGGTGACCTCATTTTGCGTGTCAGGGAGCTTCTAAGAGGATAGCAAAGATTATAGCCCTCAACTGACCTCATTTGACCGACGCGGCGCCTCTGAGTCTATCCTGAAGGTCATTGACCTCTGGTGACCTCATTTTGCGTGTGCGGGAGCTTCTAAGAAGGTAGCAAAGGTCATTGGCCTCATCTGACCAAATTTGACCGTCGCGGCGCTTCTGAGTCTATCCTGAAGGTCATTGACCTCTGGTGACCTCATTTTGCGTGTGCGGAGCTTCTAAGAGGATAGCAAAGGTCATTGACCTCGTCTGACCTCATTCGACCGACGCGGCGCTTCTGAGTCTCTCCTGAGGGTCATTGACCTCTGGTGACCTCATTTTGCGTGTCCGGGAGCGTCTTAGAAGATAGCAAAGTTCATTGACCTCTGGTGACCTCATTTTGCGTGTCCGGGAGCTTCTAAGAGTATAGCAAAGGTCATTGACCACGTCTGACCTCATTTGACCGACGCGGCGCTTCTGAGTCTATCCTGAAGGTCATTGACCTCTGGTGACCTCAATTTGCGTGTGCGGGAGCTTCTAAGAGTATAGCAAAGGTCATTAACCTAATCTGTCCTCATTTGACCGCCGCGGCGCTTTTGAGTCTATCCTGAATGTCATTGACCTCTGGTGACCTCATTTTGCGTTTCCGGGAGCGTCTTGGAAGATAGCAAAGGTCAATGACCTCTGGTGACATCATTTTGCGTGTCCGGGAGCTTCTAAGAGGATAGCAAAGGTCATTGACCTCATCTGACCTCATTTGAAAGACGCGGCGCTTCTGAGTCTATCCTGAAGGTCATTGACCTCTGGTGACCTAATTTTGCGTGTACGGAGCTTCTAAGAGGATAGCAAAAGTCATTGACCTCATCTGACCTCATTTGACAGACGCGGCGCTTCTGAGTCTATCCTGAAGGTCATTGACCTCTGGTGACCTCATTTTGCGTGTCCGGGAGCTTCTAAGAGGCTAGCAAAAGTCATTGATCTCAACTGACCTCATTTGACCGACGCGGCGCTTCTGAGTCTATCCTGAAGGTCATTGACCTCTGGTGACCTCATTTTGCGTGTACGGAGCTTCTAAGAGGATAGCAAAAGTCATTGACCTCAACTGACCTCATTTGACCGACGCGGCGCTTCAGAGTTTATCCTGAAGGTCATTGTCCTCTGGTGACCTCATTTTGCGTGTGCGAGAGCTTCTAAGAGAATAGCAAAGGTCATTAACCTCATCTGACCTCATTTGACCGACGCGGCGCTTCTGAGTCCATCCTGAAGGTCATTGACCACTGGCGACCTCATTTTGCTTGTCCTGGATCGTGTTTGAAGATAGCAAAGGTCATTGACCTCTGGTGACCTCATTTTGCGTGTCCGGGAGCTTCTTAGAAAATAGCAAAGGTCATTGACCTCTGGTGACCTCATTTTGCGTGTACGGAGCTTCTAAGAGGATAGCAAAAGTCATTGACCTCATCTGACCTCATTTGTCCGACGCGGCGCCTCTGAGTCTATCCTGAAGGTCATTGACCTCTGGTGACCTCATTTTGCGTGTCAGGGAGCTTCTAAGAAGGTAGCAAAGGTCATTGACCTCATCTGTCCAAATTTGACCGTCGCGGCGCTTCTGAGTCTATCCTGAAGGTCATTGTACTCTGGTGACCTCATTTTGCGTGTGCGAGAGCTTCTAAGAGGATAGCAATGGTCATTGACCTCATCTGTCCTCATTTGACCGACGCGGCGCTTCTGAGTCTATCCTGAAGGTCATTGACCTCTGGTGACCTCATTTTGCGTCTCCGGGAGCGTCTTGGAAGATAGCAAAGGTCATTGACCTCTGGTGACCTCATTTTTCGTGTCTGGAGCTTCTAAGAGGATAGCAAAGGTCATTGACCTCGTCTGACCTCATTTGACCGACGCGGCGCTTCTGAGTCTATCCTGAAGGTCATTGACCTCTAGGGACCTCATTTTGCGTGTGCGGGATCTTCTAAGAAGATAGCAAAGGTCATTGACCTCATCTGATCTCATTCGACCGACGCGGCGCTTCTGAGTCTGTCCTGAAGGTCATTGAACTCTGGTGACCTCATTTTGCGTGTCCGGGAGCGTCTGAGAAGGTGGCAAAGTTCACTGACCTCTGGTGACCTCATTTTGCGTGTGCGGGAGCTTCTTAGAAGATAGCAAAGTTCATTGACCTCATCTGAACTCATTTGACCGACGCGGCGCTTCTGAGTCTATCCTGAAGGTCATTGACCTCTGGTGACCTCATTTTGCGTGTCAGGGAGCTTCTAAGAGGATAGCAAAGATTATAGCCCTCATCTGACCTCATTTGACCGACGCGGCGCCTCTGAGTCTATCCTGAAGGTCATTGACCTCAGGTGACCTCATTTTGCGTGTGCGGGAGCTTCTAAGAAGGTAGCAAAGGTCATTGACCTTATCTGACCAAATTTGACCGCCGCGGCGCTTCTGAGTCTATCCTGAAGGTCATTGTACTCTGGTGACCTCATTTTGCGTGTGCGAGAGCTTCTAAGAGGATAGCAATGGTCATTGACCTCATCTGTCCTCATTTGACCGCCGCGGCGCTTCTGAGTCTATCCTGAAGGTCATTGACCTCTGGCGACCTCATTTTGCTTCTCCGGGAGCGTCTTGGAAGATAGCAAAGGTCATTGACCTCTGGTGACCTCATTTTTCGTGTCCGGGAGCTTCTAAGAGGATAGCAAAGGTCATTGACCTCGTCTGACCTCATTTGACCGACGCGGCGCTTCTGAGTCTATCCTGAAGGTCATTGACCTCTGGGGACCTCATTTTGCGTGTGCGGGATCTTCTAAGAAGGTAGCAAATGTCATTGACCTTATCTGACCAAATTTGACCGCCGCGGCGCTTCTGAGTCTATCCTGAAGGTCATTGTACTCTGGTGACCTCATTTTGCGTGTGCGAGAGCTTCTAAGAGGATAGCAATGGTCATTGACCTCATCTGTCCTCATTTGACCGCCGCGGCGCTTCTGAGTCTATCCTGAAGGTCATTGACCTCTGGTGACCTCATTTTGCTTCTCCGGGAGCGTCTTGGAAGATAGCAAAGGTCATTGACCTCTGGTGACCTCATTTTTCGTGTCCGGGAGCTTCTAAGAAGATAGCAAAGGTCATTGACCTCATCTGATCTCATTCGACCGACGCGGCGCTTCTGAGTCCATCCTGAAGGTCATTGACCTCTGGTGACCTCATTTTGCGTGTGCGGAGCTTCTAAGAGTATAGCAAAGGTCATTGACCTCATCTGACCTCATTTGACCGACGCGGCGCTTCTGAGTCTATCCTGAAGGTCATTGACCTTGGTGACCTCATTTTGCGTGTGCGGAGCTTCTAAGAGTATAGCAAACGTCATTGACCTCATCTGACCTCATTTGACCGACGCGGCGCTTCTGAGTCTATCCTGAAGGTCATTGTCCTCTGGTGACCTCATTTTGCGTGTGCGAGAGCTTCTAAGATGATAGCAAAGGTCATTGACTTCATCTGAACTCATTTGACCGACGCGGCGTTTCTGAGTCTGTCCTGATGGTCATTGACCTCTGGTGACCTCATTTTGCGTGTCCGGGAGCGTCTGAGAAGGTGGCAAAGTTCATTGACCTCTGGTGACCTCATTTTGCGTGTCCGGGAGCTTCTAAGGGTATAGCAAAGGTCATTGGCCTCATCTGATCTCATTCGACCGATGCGGCGCTTCTGAGTCCATCCTGAAGGTCATTGACCTCTGGTGACCTCATTTTGCGTGTACGGAGCTTCTAAGAGGATAGCAAAGGTCATTGACCTCATCTGACCTCATTTGACCGACGCGGCGCTTCTGAGTCTATCCTGAAGGTCATTGTCCTCTGGTGACCTCATTTTGCGTGTGCGAGAGCTTCTAAGATGATAGCAAAGGTCATTGACCTCATCTGACCTCATTTGACCGACGCGCCGCTTCTGAGTCCATCCTGAAGGTCATTGACCACTGGCGACATCATTTTGCTTGTCCGGGATCGTCTTTGAAGATAGCAAAGGTCATTGACCTCTGGTGACCTCATTTTGCGTGTCCGGGAGCTTCTTAGAAGATAGCAAAGGTCATTGACCTCTGGTGACCCCATTTTGCGTGTACGGAGCTTCTAAGAGGATAGCAAAAGTCATTGACCTCAACTGACCTCATTTGACCGACGCGGCGCTTCTGAGTCTATCCTGAAGGTCATTGACCTCTGGTGACCTCATTTTGCGTGTCAGGGAGCTTCTAAGAGGATAGCAAAGATTATAGCCCTTAACTGACCTCATTTGACCGACGCGGCGCCTCTGAGTCTATCCTGAAGGTCATTGACCTCTGGTGACCTCATTTTGCGTGTGCGGGAGCTTCTAAGAAGGTAGCAAAGGTCATTGACCTCATCTGATCTCATTCGACCGACGCGGCGCTTCTGAGTCCATCCTGAAGGTCATTGACCTCTGGTGACCTCATTTTGCGTGTGCGGAGCTTCTAAGAGTATAGCAAAGGTCATTGACCTCATCTGACCTCATTTGACCGACGCGGCGGTTCTGAGTCTATCCTGAAGGTCATTGACCTTGGTGACCTCATTTTGCGTGTGCGGAGCTTCTAAGAGTATAGCAAACGTCATTGACCTCATCTGACCTCATTTGACCGACGCGGCGCTTCTGAGTCTATCCTGAAGGTCATTGTCCTCTGGTGACCTCATTTTGCGTGTGCGAGAGCTTCTAATATGATAGCAAAGGTCATTGACGTCATCTGAACTCATTTGAACGACGCGGCGTTTCTGAGTCTGTCCTGATGGTCATTGACCTCTGGTGACCTCATTTTGCGTGTCCGGGAGCGTCTGAGAAGGTGGCAAAGTTCATTGACCTCTGGTGACCTCATTTTGCGTGTCCGGGAGCTTCTAAGGGTATAGCAAAGGTCATTGGCCTCATCTGATCTCATTCGACCGATGCGGCGCTTCTGAGTCCATCCTGAAGGTCATTGACCTCTGGTGACCTCATTTTGCGTGTACGGAGCTTCTAAGAGGATAGCAAAGGTCATTGACCTCATCTGACCTCATTTGACCGACGCGGCGCTTCTGAGTCTATCCTGAAGGTCATTGTCCTCTGGTGACCTCATTTTGCGTGTGCGAGAGCTTCTAAGATGATAGCAAAGGTCATTGACCTCATCTGACCTCATTTGACCGACGCGGCGCTTCTGAGTCTATCCTGAAGGTCATTGACCTCTGGTGACCTCATTTTGCGTGTCAGGGAGCTTCTAAGAGGATAGCAAAGATTATAGCCCTTAACTGACCTCATTTGACCGACGCGGCGCCTCTGAGTCTATCCTGAAGGTCATTGACCTCTGGTGACCTCATTTTGCGTGTGCGGGAGCTTCTAAGAAGGTAGCAAAGGTCGTTGGCCTCATCTGACCAAATTTGACCGTCGCGGCGCTTCTGAGTCTATCCTGAAGGTCATTGACCTCTGGTGACCTCATTTTGCGTGTGCGGAGCTTCTAAGAGGATAGCAAAGGTCATTGACCTCGTCTGACCTCATTCGACCGACGCGGCGCTTCTGAGTCTCTCCTGAGGGTCATTGACCTCTGGTGACCTCATTTTGCGTGTCCGGGAGCGTCTTAGAAGATAGCAAAGTTCATTGACCTCTGGTGACCTCATTTTGCGTGTCCGGGAGCTTCTAAGAGTATAGCAAAGGTCATTGACCTCATCTGACCTCATTTGACCGACGCGGCGCTTCTGAGTCTATCCTGAAGGTCATTGACCTCTGGTGACCTCAATTTGCGTGTGCGGGAGCTTCTAAGAGTATAGCAAAGGTCATTAACCTAATCTGTCCTCATTTGACCGCCGCGGCGTTTTTGAGTCTATCCTGAATGTCATTGACCTCTGGTGACCTCATTTTGCGTTTCCGGGAGCGTCTTGGAAGATAGCAAAGGTCAATGACCTCTGGTGACATCATTTTGCGTGTCCGGGAGCTTCTAAGAGGATAGCAAAGGTCATTGACCTCATCTGACCTTATTTGAAAGACGCGGCGCTTCTGAGTCTATCCTGAAGGTCATTGACCTCTGGTGACCTCATTTTGCGTGTACGGAGCTTCTAAGAGGCTAGCAAAAGTCATTGACCTCAACTGACCTCATTTGACCGACGCGGCGCTTCTGAGTCTATCCTGAAGGTCATTGACCTCTGGTGACCTCATTTTGCGTGTACGGAGCTTCTAAGAGTATAGCAAAAGTCATTGACCTCAACTGACCTCATTTGACCGACGCGGCGCTTCAGAGTTTATCCTGAAGGTCATTGTCCTCTGGTGACCTCATTTTGCGTGTGCGAGAGCTTCTAAGAGAATAGCAAAGGTCATTAACCTCATCTGACCTCATTTGACCGACGCGGCGCTTCTGAGTCCATCCTGAAGGTCATTGACCACTGGCGACCTCATTTTGCTTGTCCTGGATCGTCTTTGAAGATAGCAAAGGTCATTGACCTCTGGTGACCTCATTTTGCGTGTCCGGGAGCTTCTTAGAGAATAGCAAAGGTCATTGACCTCTGGTGACCTCATTTTGCGTGTACGGAGCTTCTAAGAGGATAGCAAAAGTCATTGACCTCATCTGACCTCATTTGTCCGACGCGGCGCCTCTGAGTCTATCCTGAAGGTCATTGACCTCTGGTGACCTCATTTTGCGTGTGCGGGAGCTTCTAAGAAGGAAGCAAAGGTCATTGACCTCATCTGACCAAATTTGACCGTCGCGGCGCTTCTGAGTCTATCCTGAAGGTCATTGTACTCTGGTGACCTCATTTTGCGTGTGCGAGAGCTTCTAAGAGGATAGCATTGGTCATTGACCTCATCTGTCCTCATTTGACCGCCGCGGCGCTTCTGAGTCTATCCTGAAGGTCATTGACCTCTGGTGACCTCATTTTGCGTCTCCGGGAGCGTCTTGGAAGATAGCAAAGGTCATTGACCTCTGGTGACCTCATTTTTCGTGTCCGGGAGCTTCTAAGAGGATAGCAAAGGTCATTGACCTCGTCTGACCTCATTTGACCGACGCGGCGCTTCTGAGTCTATCCTGAAGGTCATTGACCTCTGGTGACATCATTTTGCGTGTGCGGAGCTTCTAAGGGGATAGCAAAGGTCATTGACCTCATCTGACCTCATTTGACCGACGCGGCGCTTCTGAGTCTATCCTGAAGGTCATTGTCCTCTGGTGACCTCATTTTGCGTGTGCGAGAGCTTCTAAGATGATAGCAAAGGTCATTGACCTCATCTGACCTCATTTAACCGACGCGGCGCTTCTGAGTCCATCCTGAAGGTCATTGACCACTGGGAACATCATTTTGCTTGTCCGGGATCGTCTTTGAAGATAGCAAAGGTCATTGACCTCTGGTGACCTCATTTTGCGTGTCCGGGAGCTTCTTAGAAGATAGCAAAGGTCATTGACCTCTGGTGACCTCATTTTGCGTGTGCGGAGCTTCTAAGAGGATAGCAAAAGTCATTGACCTCATCTGACCTCATTTGACCGACGCGGCGCTTCTGAGTCTATCCTGAAGGTCATTGACCTCTGGTGACCTCATTTTGCGTATGCGGGAGCTTCTTAGAAGATAGCAAAGGTCATTGACCTCTGGTGACCTCATTTTGCGTGTCCGGGAGCGTCTGAGAAGGTGGCAAAGTTCACTGACCTCTGGTGACCTCATTTTGCGTGTGCGGGAGCTTCTAAGAAGGTAGCAAAGGTCATTGACCTCATCTGTCCAAATTTGACCGTCGCGGCGCTTCTGAGTCTATCCTGAAGGTCATTGTACTCTGGTGACCTCATTTTGCGTGTGCGAGAGCTTCTAAGAGGATAGCAATGGTCATTGACCTCATCTGTCCTCATTTGACCGACGCGGCGCTTCTGAGTCTATCCTGAAGGTCATTGACCTCTGGTGACCTCATTTTGCGTCTCCGGGAGCGTCTTGGAAGATAGCAAAGGTCATTGACCTCTGGTGACCTCATTTTTCGTGTCTGGAGCTTCTAAGAGGATAGCAAAGGTCATTGACCTCGTCTGACCTCATTTGACCGACGCGGCGCTTCTGAGTCTATCCTGAAGGTCATTGACCTCTGGTGACATCATTTTGCGTGTGCGGAGCTTCTAAGGGGATATCAAAGGTCATTGACCTCATCTGACCTCATTTGACCGACGCGGCGCCTCTGAGTCTATCCTGAAGGTCATTGACCTCTGGTGACCTCATTTTGCGTGTGCGGAAGCTTCTAAGAAGGTAGCAAAGGTCATTGGCCTCATCTGACCAAATTTGACCGTCGCGGCGCTTCTGAGTCTATCCTGAAGGTCATTGACCTCTGGTGACCTCATTTTGCGTGTGCGGAGCTTCTAAGAGGATAGCAAAGGACATTGACCTCGTCTGACCTCATTCGACCGACGCGGCGCTTCTGAGTCTCTCCTGAGGATCATTGACCTCTGGTGACCTCATTTTGCGTGTCCGGGAGCGTCTTAGAAGATAGCAAAGTTCATTGACCTCTGGTGACCTCATTTTGCGTGTCCGGGAGCTTCTAAGAGTATAGCAAAGGTCATTGACCTCATCTGACCTCATTTGACCGACGCGGCGCTTCTGAGTCTATCCTGAAGGTCATTGACCTCTGGTGACCTCAATTTGCGTGTGCGGGAGCTTCTAAGAGTATAGCAAAGGTCATTAACCTAATCTGTCCTCATTTGACCGCCGCGGCGCTTCTGAGTCTCTCCTGAGGATCATTGACCTCTGGTGACCTCATTTTGCGTGTCCGGGAGCGTCTTAGAAGATAGCAAAGTTCATTGACCTCTGGTGACCTCATTTTTCGTGTCTGGAGCTTCTAAGAGGATAGCAAAGGTCATTGACCTCGTCTGACCTCATTTGACCGACGCGGCGCTTCTGAGTCTATCCTGAAGGTCAATGACCTCTGGTGACATCATTTTGCGTGTCCGGGAGCTTCTAAGAGGATAGCAAAGGTCATTGACCTCATCTGACCTCATTTGAAAGACGCGGCGCTTCTGAGTCTATCCTGAAGGTCATTGACCTCTGGTGACCTCACTTTGCGTGTACGGAGCTTCTAAGAGGATAGCAAAAGTCATTGACCTCATCTGACCTCATTTGACCGAAGCGGCGCTTCTGAGTCTATCCTGAAGGTCATTGACCTCTGGTGATCTCATTTTGCGTGTCCGGGAGCTTCTAAGAGGCTAGCAAAAGTCATTGACCTCAACTGACCTCATTTGACCGACGCGGCGCTTCTGAGTCTATCCTGAAGGTCATTGACCTCTGGTGACCTCATTTTGCGTGTACGGGATCGTCTTTGAAGATAGCAAAGGTCATTGACTTCTGGTGACCTCATTTTGCGTGTCCGGGAGCTTCTTAGAAGATAGCAAAGGTCATTGACCTCTGGTGACCTCATTTTGCGTGTGCGGAGCTTCTAAGAGGATAGCAAAAGTCATTGACCTCATCTCACCTCATTTGACCGACGCGGCGCTTCAGAGTTTATCCTGAAGGTCATTGTCCTCTGGTGACCTCATTTTGCGTGTGCGAGAGCTTCTAAGAGAATAGCAAAGGTCATTAACCTCATCTGACCTCATTTGACCGACGCGGCGCTTCTGAGTCCATCCTGAAGGTCATTGACCACTGGCGACCTCATTTTGCTTGTCCTGGATCGTCTTTGAAGATAGCAAAGGTCATTGACCTCTGGTGACCTCATTTTGCGTGTCGGGGAGCTTCTTAGAAAATAGCAAAGGTCATTGACCTCTGGTGACCTCATTTTGCGTGTACGGAGCTTCTAAGAGGATAGCAAAAGTCATTGTCGTCATCTGAACTCATTTGACCGACGCGGCGCTTCTGAGTCTGTCCTGAAGGTCATTGACCTCTGGTGACCTCATTTTGCGTCTCCGGGAGCGTCTTGGAAGATAGCAAAGGTCATTGACCTCTGGTGACCTCATTTTTCGTGTCCGGGAGCTTCTAAGAGGATAGCAAAGGTCATTGACCTCGTCTGACCTCATTTGACCGACGCGGCGCTTCTGAGTCTATCCTGAAGGTCATTGACCTCTGGTGACATCATTTTGCGTGTGCGGAGCTTCTAAGGGGATAGCAAAGGTCATTGACCTCATCTGACCTCATTTGACCGACGCGGCGCTTCTGAGTCTATCCTGAAGGTCATTGTCCTCTGGTGACCTCATTTTGCGTGTGCGAGAGCTTCTAAGATGATAGCAAAGGTCATTGACCTCATCTGACCTCATTTAACCGACGCGGCGCTTCTGAGTCCATCCTGAAGGTCATTGACCACTGGGAACATCATTTTGCTTGTCCGGGATCGTCTTTGAAGATAGCAAAGGTCATTGACCTCTGGTGACCTCATTTTGCGTGTCCGGGAGCTTCTTAGAAGATAGCAAAGGTCATTGACCTCTGGTGACCTCATTTTGCGTGTGCGGAGCTTCTAAGAGGATAGCAAAAGTCATTGACCTCATCTGACCTCATTTGACCGACGCGGCGCTTCTGAGTCTATCCTGAAGGTCATTGACCTCTGGTGACCTCATTTTGCGTATGCGGGAGCTTCTTAGAAGATAGCAAAGGTCATTGACCTCTGGTGACCTCATTTTGCGTGTCCGGGAGCGTCTGAGAAGGTGGCAAAGTTCACTGACCTCTGGTGACCTCATTTTGCGTGTGCGGGAGCTTCTAAGAAGGTAGCAAAGGTCATTGACCTCATCTGTCCAAATTTGACCGTCGCGGCGCTTCTGAGTCTATCCTGAAGGTCATTGTACTCTGGTGACCTCATTTTGCGTGTGCGAGAGCTTCTAAGAGGATAGCAATGGTCATTGACCTCATCTGTCCTCATTTGACCGACGCGGCGCTTCTGAGTCTATCCTGAAGGTCATTGACCTCTGGTGACCTCATTTTGCGTCTCCGGGAGCGTCTTGGAAGATAGCAAAGGTCATTGACCTCTGGTGACCTCATTTTTCGTGTCTGGAGCTTCTAAGAGGATAGCAAAGGTCATTGACCTCGTCTGACCTCATTTGACCGACGCGGCGCTTCTGAGTCTATCCTGAAGGTCATTGACCTCTGGTGACATCATTTTGCGTGTGCGGAGCTTCTAAGGGGATATCAAAGGTCATTGACCTCATCTGACCTCATTTGACCGACGCGGCGCCTCTGAGTCTATCCTGAAGGTCATTGACCTCTGGTGACCTCATTTTGCGTGTGCGGAAGCTTCTAAGAAGGTAGCAAAGGTCATTGGCCTCATCTGACCAAATTTGACCGTCGCGGCGCTTCTGAGTCTATCCTGAAGGTCATTGACCTCTGGTGACCTCATTTTGCGTGTGCGGAGCTTCTAAGAGGATAGCAAAGGACATTGACCTCGTCTGACCTCATTCGACCGACGCGGCGCTTCTGAGTCTCTCCTGAGGATCATTGACCTCTGGTGACCTCATTTTGCGTGTCCGGGAGCGTCTTAGAAGATAGCAAAGTTCATTGACCTCTGGTGACCTCATTTTGCGTGTCCGGGAGCTTCTAAGAGTATAGCAAAGGTCATTGACCTCATCTGACCTCATTTGACCGACGCGGCGCTTCTGAGTCTATCCTGAAGGTCATTGACCTCTGGTGACCTCAATTTGCGTGTGCGGGAGCTTCTAAGAGTATAGCAAAGGTCATTAACCTAATCTGTCCTCATTTGACCGCCGCGGCGCTTCTGAGTCTCTCCTGAGGATCATTGACCTCTGGTGACCTCATTTTGCGTGTCCGGGAGCGTCTTAGAAGATAGCAAAGTTCATTGACCTCTGGTGACCTCATTTTTCGTGTCTGGAGCTTCTAAGAGGATAGCAAAGGTCATTGACCTCGTCTGACCTCATTTGACCGACGCGGCGCTTCTGAGTCTATCCTGAAGGTCAATGACCTCTGGTGACATCATTTTGCGTGTCCGGGAGCTTCTAAGAGGATAGCAAAGGTCATTGACCTCATCTGACCTCATTTGAAAGACGCGGCGCTTCTGAGTCTATCCTGAAGGTCATTGACCTCTGGTGACCTCACTTTGCGTGTACGGAGCTTCTAAGAGGATAGCAAAAGTCATTGACCTCATCTGACCTCATTTGACCGAAGCGGCGCTTCTGAGTCTATCCTGAAGGTCATTGACCTCTGGTGATCTCATTTTGCGTGTCCGGGAGCTTCTAAGAGGCTAGCAAAAGTCATTGACCTCAACTGACCTCATTTGACCGACGCGGCGCTTCTGAGTCTATCCTGAAGGTCATTGACCTCTGGTGACCTCATTTTGCGTGTACGGGATCGTCTTTGAAGATAGCAAAGGTCATTGACTTCTGGTGACCTCATTTTGCGTGTCCGGGAGCTTCTTAGAAGATAGCAAAGGTCATTGACCTCTGGTGACCTCATTTTGCGTGTGCGGAGCTTCTAAGAGGATAGCAAAAGTCATTGACCTCATCTCACCTCATTTGACCGACGCGGCGCTTCAGAGTTTATCCTGAAGGTCATTGTCCTCTGGTGACCTCATTTTGCGTGTGCGAGAGCTTCTAAGAGAATAGCAAAGGTCATTAACCTCATCTGACCTCATTTGACCGACGCGGCGCTTCTGAGTCCATCCTGAAGGTCATTGACCACTGGCGACCTCATTTTGCTTGTCCTGGATCGTCTTTGAAGATAGCAAAGGTCATTGACCTCTGGTGACCTCATTTTGCGTGTCGGGGAGCTTCTTAGAAAATAGCAAAGGTCATTGACCTCTGGTGACCTCATTTTGCGTGTACGGAGCTTCTAAGAGGATAGCAAAAGTCATTGTCGTCATCTGAACTCATTTGACCGACGCGGCGCTTCTGAGTCTGTCCTGAAGGTCATTGACCTCTGGTGACCTCATTTTGCGTGTCCGGCACGTCTGAGAAGGTGGCAAAGTTCATTGACCTCTGGTGACCTCATTTTGCTTGTGCGGGAGCTTCTTAGAAGATAGCAAAGATCATTGACCTCTGGTGACCTCATTTTGCGTGTGCGGAGCTTCTAAGAGGATAGCAAAGGTCATTGACCTCGTCTGACCTCATTTGACCGACGCGGCGCTTCTGAGTCTCTCCTGAGGGTCATTGACCTCTGGTGACCTCATTTTCGTGTCCGGGAGCGTCTTAGAAGATAGCAAAGTTCATTGAACTCTGGTGACCTCATTTTGCGTGTCCGGGAGCTTCTAAGAGTATAGCAAAGGTCATTGACCTCATCTGACCTCATTTGACCGACGCGGCGCTTCTGAGTCTATCCTGAAGGTCATTGACCTCTGGTGACCTCAATTTGCGTGTGCGGGAGCTTCTAAGAGTATAGCAAAGGTCATTAACCTAATCTGTCCTCATTTGACCGCCGCGGCGCTTTTGAGTCTATCCTGAATGTCATTGACCTCTGGTGACCTCATTTTGCGTTTCCGGGAGCGTCTTGGAAGATAGCAAAGGTCAATGACCTCTGGTGACATCATTTTGCGTGTCCGGGAGCTTCTAAGAGGATAGCAAAGGTCATTGACCTCATCTGACCTCATTTGAAAGACGCGGCGCTTCTGAGTCTATCCTGAAGGTCATTGACCTCTGGTGACCTCATTTTGCGTGTACGGAGCTTCTAAGAGGATAGCAAAAGTCATTGACCTCATCTGACCTCATTTGACCGACGCGGCGCTTCTGAGTCTATCCTGAAGGTCATTGACCTCTGGTGACCTCATTTTGCGTGTCCGGGAGCTTCTAAGAGGCTAGCAAAAGTCATTGACCTCAACTGACCTCATTTGACCGACGCGGCGCTTCTGAGTCTATCCTGAAGGTCATTGACCTCTGGTGACCTCATTTTGCGTGTACGGAGCTTCTAAGAGGATAGCAAAAGTCATTGACCTCAACTGACCTCATTTGACCGACGCGGCGCTACAGAGTTTATCCTGAAGGTCATTGTCCTCTGGTGACCTCATTTTGCGTGTGCGAGAGCTTCTAAGAGAATAGCAAAGGTCATTAACCTCATCTGACCTCATTTGACCGACGCGGCGCTTCTGAGTCCATCCTGAAGGTCATTGACCACTGGCGACCTCATTTTGCTTGTCCTGGATCGTCTTTGAAGATAGCAAAGGTCATTGACCTCTGGTGACCTCATTTTGCGTGTCCGGGAGCTTCTTAGAAAATAGCAAAGGTCATTGACCTCTGGTGACCTCATTTTGCGTGTACGGAGCTTCTAAGAGGATAGCAAAAGTCATTGACCTCATCTGACCTCATTTGTCCGACGCGGCGCCTCTGAGTCTATCCTGAAGGTCATTGACCTCTGGTGACCTCATTTTGCGTGTGCGGGAGCTTCTAAGAAGTTAGCAAAGGTCATTGACCTCATCTGTCCAAATTTGACCGTCGCGGCGCTTCTGAGTCTATCCTGAAGGTCATTGACCTCTGGTGACCTCAATTTGCGTGTGCGGGAGCTAATAAGAGTATAGCAAAGGTCATTAACCTAATCTGTCCTCATTTGACCGCCGCGGCGCTTTTGAGTCTATCCTGAATGTCATTGACCTCTGGTGACCTCATTTTGCGTTTCCGGGAGCGTCTTGTTAAGATAGCAAAGGTCAATGACCTCTGGTGACATCATTTTGCGTGTCCGGGAGCTTCTAAGAGGATAGCAAAGGTCATTGACCTCATCTGACCTCATTTGAAAGACGCGGCGCTTCTGAGTCTATCCTGAAGGTCATTGACCTCTGGTGACCTCACTTTGCGTGTACGGAGCTTCTAAGAGGATAGCAAAAGTCATTGACCTCATCTGACCTCATTTGACCGACGCGGCGCTTCTGAGTCTATCCTGAAGGTCATTGACCTCTGGTGACCTCATTTTGCGTGTCCCGGAGCTTCTAAGAGGCTAGCAAAAGTCATTGACCTCAACTGACCTCATTTGACCGACGCGGCGCTTCTGAGTCTATCCTGAAGGTCATTGACCTCTGGTGACCTCATTTTGCGTGTACGGAGCTTCTAAGAGGATAGCAAAAGTCATTGTCGTCATCTGAACTCATTTGACCGACGCGGCGCTTCTGAGTCTGTCCTGAAGGTCATTGACCTCTGGTGACCTCATTTTGCGTGTCCGGCACGTCTGAGAAGGTGGCAAAGTTCATTGACCTCTGGTGACCTCATTTTGCTTGTGCGGGAGCTTCTTAGAAGATAGCAAAGATCATTGACCTCTGGTGACCTCATTTTGCGTGTGCGGAGCTTCTAAGAGGATAGCAAAGGTCATTGACCTCGTCTGACCTCATTTGACCGACGCGGCGCTTCTGAGTCTCTCCTGAGGGTCATTGACCTCTGGTGACCTCATTTTCGTGTCCGGGAGCGTCTTAGAAGATAGCAAAGTTCATTGAACTCTGGTGACCTCATTTTGCGTGTCCGGGAGCTTCTAAGAGTATAGCAAAGGTCATTGACCTCATCTGACCTCATTTGACCGACGCGGCGCTTCTGAGTCTATCCTGAAGGTCATTGACCTCTGGTGACCTCAATTTGCGTGTGCGGGAGCTTCTAAGAGTATAGCAAAGGTCATTAACCTAATCTGTCCTCATTTGACCGCCGCGGCGCTTTTGAGTCTATCCTGAATGTCATTGACCTCTGGTGACCTCATTTTGCGTTTCCGGGAGCGTCTTGGAAGATAGCAAAGGTCAATGACCTCTGGTGACATCATTTTGCGTGTCCGGGAGCTTCTAAGAGGATAGCAAAGGTCATTGACCTCATCTGACCTCATTTGAAAGACGCGGCGCTTCTGAGTCTATCCTGAAGGTCATTGACCTCTGGTGACCTCATTTTGCGTGTACGGAGCTTCTAAGAGGATAGCAAAAGTCATTGACCTCATCTGACCTCATTTGACCGACGCGGCGCTTCTGAGTCTATCCTGAAGGTCATTGACCTCTGGTGACCTCATTTTGCGTGTCCGGGAGCTTCTAAGAGGCTAGCAAAAGTCATTGACCTCAACTGACCTCATTTGACCGACGCGGCGCTTCTGAGTCTATCCTGAAGGTCATTGACCTCTGGTGACCTCATTTTGCGTGTACGGAGCTTCTAAGAGGATAGCAAAAGTCATTGACCTCAACTGACCTCATTTGACCGACGCGGCGCTTCAGAGTTTATCCTGAAGGTCATTGTCCTCTGGTGACCTCATTTTGCGTGTGCGAGAGCTTCTAAGAGAATAGCAAAGGTCATTAACCTCATCTGACCTCATATGACCGACGCGGCACTTCTGAGTCCATCCTGAAGGTCATTGACCACTGGCGACCTCATTTTGCTTGTCCTGGATCGTCTTTGAAGATAGCAAAGGTCATTGACCTCTGGTGACCTCATTTTGCGTGTCCGGGAGCTTCTTAGAAAATAGCAAAGTTCATTGACCTCTGGTGACCTCATTTTCGTGTACGGAGCTTCTAAGAGGATAGCAAAAGTCATTGACCTCATCTGACCTCATTTGTCCGACGCGGCGCCTCTGAGTCTATCCTGAAGGTCATTGACCTCTGGTGACCTCATTTTGCGTGTGCGGGAGCTTCTAAGAAGGTAGCAAAGGTCATTGACCTCATCTGTACAAATTTGACCGTCGCGGCGCTTCTGAGTCTATCCTGAAGGTCATTGTACCCTGGTGACCTCATTTTGCGTGTGCGAGAGCTTCTAAGAGGATAGCAATGGTCATTGACCTCATCTGTCCTCATTTGACCGACGCGGCGCTTCTGAGTCTATCCTGAAGGTCATTGACCTCTGGTGACCTCATTTTGCGTCTCCGGGAGCGTCTTGGAAGATAGCAAAGGTCATTGACCTCTGGTGACCTCATTTTTCGTGTCTGGAGCTTCTAAGAGGATAGCAAAGGTCATTGACCTCGTCTGACCTCATTTGACCGACGCGGCGCTTCTGAGTCTATCCTGAAGGTCATTGACCTCTAGGGACCTCATTTTGCGTGTGCGGGATCTTCTAAGAAGATAGCAAAGGTCATTGACCTCATCTGATCTCATTCGACCGACGCGGCGCTTCTGAGTCCATCCTGAAGGTCATTGACCTCTGGTGACCTCATTTTGCGTGTGCGGAGCTTCTAAGAGGATAGCAAAGGTCATTGACCTCATCTGCCCTCATTTGACCGACGCAGCGCTTCTGAGTCCATCCAGAAGGTCATTGACCACTGGCGACATCATTTTGCTTGTACGGGATCGTCTTTGAAGATAGCAAAGGTCATTGACTTCTGGTGACCTCATTTTGCGTGTCCGGGAGCTTCTTAGAAGATAGCAAAGGTCATTGACCTCTGGTGACCTCATTTTGCGTGTGCGGAGCTTCTAAGAGGATAGCAAAAGTCATTGACCTCATCTCACCTCATTTGACCGACGCGGCGCTTCTGAGTCTATCCTGAAGGTCATTGACCTCTGGTGACCTCATTTTGCGTGTCAGGGAACTTCTAAGAGGATAGCAAAGGTTATTGCCCACATCTGACCTCATTTGACCGACGCGGCGCCTCTGAGTCTATCCTGAGGGTCATTGAGCTCTGGTGACCTCATTTTGCGTGTCCGGGAGCGTCTTAGAAGATAGCAAAGTTTATTGACCTCTGGTGACCTCATTTTGCGTGTCCGGGAGCTTCTAAGGGTATAGCAAAGGTCATTGACGTCATCTGAACTCATTTGACCGACGCGGCGCTTCTGAGTCTGTCCTGAAGGTCATTGACCTCTGGTGACCTCATTTTGCGTGTCCGGGAGCGTCTGAGAAGGTGGCAAAGGTCATTGACCTCTGGTGACCTCATTTTTCGTGTCTGGAGCTTCTAAGAGGATAGCAAAGGTCATTGACCTCGTCTGACCTCATTTGACCGACGCGGCGCTTCTGAGTCTATCCTGAAGGTCATTGACCTCTAGGGACCTCATTTTGCGTGTGCGGGATCTTCTAAGAAGATAGCAAAGGTCATTGACCTCATCTGATCTCATTCGACCGACGCGGCGCTTCTGAGTCCATCCTGAAGGTCATTGACCTCTGGTGACCTCATTTTGCGTGTGCGGAGCTTCTAAGAGGATAGCAAAGGTCATTGACCTCATCTGACCTCATTTGACCGACGCGGCGCTTCTGAGTCTATCCTGAAGGTCATTGTCCTCTGGTGACCTTATATTGCGTGTGCGAGAGCTTCTAAGATGATAGCAAAGGTCATTGACCTCATCTGATCTCATTCGACCGACGCGGCGCTTCTGAGTCCATCCTGAAGGTCATTGACCTCTGGTGACCTCATTTTGCGTGTCCGGGAGCTTCTAAGGGTATAGCAAAGGTCATTGACGTCATCTGAACTCATTTGACCGACGCGGCGCTTCTGAGTCTGTCCTGAAGGTCATTGACCTCTGGTGACCTCATTTTGCGTGTCCGGGAGCGTCTGAGAAGGTGGCAAAGTTCACTGACCTCTGGTGACCTCATTTTGCGTGTGCGGGAGCTTCTAAGAAGGTAGCAAAGGTCATTGACCTCATCTGTCCAAATTTGACCGTCGCGGCGCTTCTGAGTCTATCCTGAAGGTCATTGTACTCTGGTGACCTCATTTTGCGTGTGCGAGAGCTTCTAAGAGGATAGCAATGGTCATTGACCTCATCTGTCCTCATTTGACCGACGCGGCGCTTCTGAGTCTATCCTGAAGGTCATTGACCTCTGGTGACCTCATTTTGCGTCTCTGGGAGCGTCTTGGAAGATAGCAAAGGTCATTGACCTCTGGTGACCTCATTTTTCGTGTCTGGAGCTTCTAAGAGGATAGCAAAGGTCATTGACCTCGTCTGACCTCATTTGACCGACGCGGCGCTTCTGAGTCTATCCTGAAGGTCATTGACCTCTGGTGACATCATTTTGCGTGTGCGGAGCTTCTAAGGGGATATCAAAGGTCATTGACCTCATCTGACCTCATTTGACCGAGGCGGCGCCTCTGAGTCTATCCTGAAGGTCATTGACCTCTGGTGACCTCATTTTGCGTGTGCGGAAGCTTCTAAGAAGGTAGCAAAGGTCATTGGCCTCATCTGACCAAATTTGACCGTCGCGGCGCTTCTGAGTCTATCCTGAAGGTCATTGACCTCTGGTGACCTCATTTTGCGTGTGCGGAGCTTCTAAGAGGATAGCAAAGGACATTGACCTCGTCTGACCTCATTCGACCGACGCGGCGCTTCTGAGTCTCTCCTGAGGATCATTGACCTCTGGTGACCTCATTTTGCGTGTCCGGGAGCGTCTTAGAAGATAGCAAAGTTCATTGACCTCTGGTGACCTCATTTTGCGTGTCCGGGAGCTTCTAAGAGTATAGCAAAGGTCATTGACCTCATCTGACCTCATTTGACCGACGCGGCGCTTCTGAGTCTATCCTGAAGGTCATTGACCTCTGGTGACCTCAATTTGCGTGTGCGGGAGCTTCTAAGAGTATAGCAAAGGTCATTAACCTAATCTGTCCTCATTTGACCGCCGCGGCGCTTTTGAGTCTATCCTGAATGTCATTGACCTCTGGTGACCTCATTTTGCGTTTCCGGGAGCGTCTTGGAAGATAGCAAAGGTCAATGACCTCTGGTGACATCATTTTGCGTGTCCGGGAGCTTCTAAGAGGATAGCAAAGGTCATTGACCTCATCTGACCTCATTTGAAAGACGCGGCGCTTCTGAGTCTATCCTGAAGGTCATTGACCTCTGGTGACCTCACTTTGCGTGTACGGAGCTTCTAAGAGGATAGCAAAAGTCATTGACCTCATCTGACCTCATTTGACCGACGCGGCGCTTCTGAGTCTATCCTGAAGGTCATTGACCTCTGGTGACCTCATTTTGCGTGTCCGGGAGCTTCTAAGAGGCTAGCAAAAGTCATTGACCTCAACTGACCTCATTTGACCGACGCGGCGCTTCTGAGTCTATCCTGAAGGTCATTGACCTCTGGTGACCTCATTTTGCGTGTACGGGATCGTCTTTGAAGATAGCAAAGGTCATTGACTTCTGGTGACCTCATTTTGCGTGTCCGGGAGCTTCTTAGAAGATAGCAAAGGTCATTGACCTCTGGTGACCTCATTTTGCGTGTGCGGAGCTTCTAAGAGGATAGCAAAAGTCATTGACCTCATCTCACCTCATTTGACCGACGCGGCGCTTCTGAGTCTATCCTGAAGGTCATTGACCTCTGGTGACCTCATTTTGCGTGTCAGGGAGCTTCTAAGAGGATAGCAAAGGTTATTGCCCACATCTGACCTCATTTGACCGACGCGGCGCCTCTGAGTCTATCCTGAGGGTCATTGAGCTCTGGTGACCTCATTTTGCGTGTCCGGGAGCGTCTTAGAAGATAGCAAAGTTTATTGACCTCTGGTGACCTCATTTTGCGTGTCCGGGAGCTTCTAAGGGTATAGCAAAGGTCATTGACGTCATCTGAACTCATTTGACCGACGCGGCGCTTCTGAGTCTGTCCTGAAGGTCATTGACCTCTGGTGACCTCATTTTGCGTGTACGGAGCTTCTAAGAGGATAGCAAAGGTCATTGACCTCAACTGACCTCATTTGACCGACGCGGCGCTTCAGAGTTTATCCTGAAGGTCATTGTCCTCTGGTGACCTCATTTTGCGTGTGCGAGAGCTTCTAAGAGAATAGCAAAGGTCATTAACCTCATCTGACCTCATTTGACCGACGCGGCGCTTCTGAGTCCATCCTGAAGGTCATTGACCACTGGCGACCTCATTTTGCTTGTCCTGGATCGTCTTTGAAGATAGCAAAGGTCATTGACCTCTGGTGACCTCATTTTGCGTGTCCGGGAGCTTCTTAGAAAATAGCAAAGGTCATTGACCTCTGGTGACCTCATTTTGCGTGTACGGAGCTTCTAAGAGGATAGCAAAAGTCATTGTCGTCATCTGAACTCATTTGACCGACGCGGCGCTTCTGAGTCTGTCCTGAAGGTCATTGACCTCTGGTGACCTCATTTTGCGTGTCCGGCACGTCTGAGAAGGTGGCAAAGTTCATTGACCTCTGGTGACCTCATTTTGCTTGTGCGGGAGCTTCTTAGAAGATAGCAAAGATCACTGACCTCTGGTGACCTCATTTTGCGTGTGCGGAGCTTCTAAGAGGATAGCAAAGGTCATTGACCTCGTCTGACCTCATTTGACCGACGCGGCGCTTCTGAGTCTCTCCTGAGGGTCATTGACCTCTGGTGACCTCATTTTCGTGTCCGGGAGCGTCTTAGAAGATAGCAAAGTTCATTGAACTCTGGTGACCTCATTTTGCGTGTCCGGGAGCTTCTAAGAGTATAGCAAAGGTCATTGACCTCATCTGACCTCATTTGACCGACGCGGCGCTTCTGAGTCTATCCTGAAGGTCATTGACCTCTGGTGACCTCAATTTGCGTGTGCGGGAGCTTCTAAGAGTATAGCAAAGGTCATTAACCTAATCTGTCCTCATTTGACCGCCGCGGCGCTTTTGAGTCTATCCTGAATGTCATTGACCTCTGGTGACCTCATTTTGCGTTTCCGGGAGCGTCTTGGAAGATAGCAAAGGTCAATGACCTCTGGTGACATCATTTTGCGTGTCCGGGAGCTTCTAAGAGGATAGCAAAGGTCATTGACCTCATCTGACCTCATTTGAAAGACGCGGCGCTTCTGAGTCTATCCTGAAGGTCATTGACCTCTGGTGACCTCATTTTGCGTGTACGGAGCTTCTAAGAGGATAGCAAAAGTCATTGACCTCATCTGACCTCATTTGACCGACGCGGCGCTTCTGAGTCTATCCTGAAGGTCATTGACCTCTGGTGACCTCATTTTGCGTGTCCGGGAGCTTCTAAGAGGCTAGCAAAAGTCATTGACCTCATCTGACCTCATTTGACCGACGCGGCGCTTCTGAGTCTATCCTGAAGGTCATTGACCTCTGGTGACCTCATTTTGCGTGTACGGAGCTTCTAAGAGGATAGCAAAAGTCATTGACCTCAACTGACCTCATTTGACCGACGCGGCGCTTCAGAGTTTATCCTGAAGGTCATTGTCCTCTGGTGACCTCATTTTGCGTGTGCGAGAGCTTCTAAGAGAATAGCAAAGGTCATTAACCTCATCTGACCTCATTTGACCGACGCGGCGCTTCTGAGTCCATCCTGAAGGTCATTGACCACTGGCGACCTCATTTTGCTTGTCCTGGATCGTCTTTGAAGATAGCAAAGGTCATTGACCTCTGGTGACCTCATTTTGCGTGTCCGGGAGCTTCTTAGAAAATAGCAAAGGTCATTGACCTCTGGTGACCTCATTTTGCGTGTACGGAGCTTCTAAGAGGATAGCAAAAGTCATTGACCTCATCTGACCTCATTTGTCCGACGCGGCGCCTCTGAGTCTATCCTGAAGGTCATTGACCTCTGGTGACCTCATTTTGCGTGTGCGGGAGCTTCTAAGAAGGTAGCAAAGGTCATTGACCTCATCTGTCCAAATTTGACCGTCGCGGCGCTTCTGAGTCTATCCTGAAGGTCATTGACCTCTGGTGACCTCAATTTGCGTGTGCGGGAGCTTCTAAGAGTATAGCAAAGGTCATTAACCTAATCTGTCCTCATTTGACCGCCGCGGCGCTTTTGAGTCTATCCTGAATGTCATTGACCTCTGGTGACCTCATTTTGCGTTTCCGGGAGCGTCTTGGAAGATAGCAAAGGTCAATGACCTCTGGTGACATCATTTTGCGTGTCCGGGAGCTTCTAAGAGGATAGCAAAGGTCATTGACCTCATCTGACCTCATTTGAAAGACGCGGCGCTTCTGAGTCTATGCTGAAGGTCATTGACCTCTGGTGACCTCACTTTGCGTGTACGGAGCTTCTAAGAGGATAGCAAAAGTCATTGACCTCATCTGACCTCATTTGACCGACGCGGCGCTTCTGAGTCTATCCTGAAGGTCATTGACCTCTGGTGACCTCATTTTGCGTGTCCGGGAGCTTCTAAGAGGCTAGCAAAAGTCATTGACCTCAACTGACCTCATTTGACCGACGCGGCGCTTCTGAGTCTATCCTGAAGGTCATTGACCTCTGGTGACCTCATTTTGCGTGTACGGAGCTTCTAAGAGGATAGCAAAAGTCATTGACCTCAACTGACCTCATTTGACCGACGCGGCGCTTCAGAGTTTATCCTGAAGGTCATTGTCCTCTGGTGACCTCATTTTGCGTGTGCGAGAGCTTCTAAGAGAATAGCAAAGGTCATTAACCTCATCTGACCTCATTTGACCGACGCGGCGCTTCTGAGTCCATCCTGAAGGTCATTGACCACTGGCGACCTCATTTTGCTTGTCCTGGATCGTCTTTGAAGATAGCAAAGGTCATTGACCTCTGGTGACCTCATTTTGCGTGTCCGGGAGCTTCTTAGAAAATAGCAAAGGTCATTGACCTCTGGTGACCTCATTTTGCGTGTACGGAGCTTCTAAGAGGATAGCAAAAGTCATTGTCGTCATCTGAACTCATTTGACCGACGCGGCGCTTCTGAGTCTGTCCTGAAGGTCATTGACCTCTGGTGACCTCATTTTGCGTGTCCGGCACGTCTGAGAAGGTGGCAAAGTTCATTGACCTCTGGTGACCTCATTTTGCTTGTGCGGGAGCTTCTTAGAATATAGCAAAGATCACTGACCTCTGGTGACCTCATTTTGCGTGTGCGGAGCTTCTAAGAGGATAGCAAAGGTCATTGACCTCGTCTGACCTCATTTGACCGACGCGGCGCTTCTGAGTCTCTCCTGAGGGTCATTGACCTCTGGTGACCTCATTTTCGTGTCCGGGAGCGTCTTAGAAGATAGCAAAGTTCATTGAACTCTGGTGACCTCATTTTGCGTGTCCGGGAGCTTCTAAGAGTATAGCAAAGGTCATTGACCTCATCTGACCTCATTTGACCGACGCGGCGCTTCTGAGTCTATCCTGAAGGTCATTGACCTCTGGTGACCTCAATTTGCGTGTGCGGGAGCTTCTAAGAGTATAGCAAAGGTCATTAACCTAATCTGTCCTCATTTGACCGCCGCGGCGCTTTTGAGTCTATCCTGAATGTCATTGACCTCTGGTGACCTCATTTTGCGTTTCCGGGAGCGTCTTGGAAGATAGCAAAGGTCAATGACCTCTGGTGACATCATTTTGCGTGTCCGGGAGCTTCTAAGAGGATAGCAAAGGTCATTGACCTCATCTGACCTCATTTGAAAGACGCGGCGCTTCTGAGTCTATCCTGAAGGTCATTGACCTCTGGTGACCTCATTTTGCGTGTACGGAGCTTCTAAGAGGATAGCAAAAGTCATTGACCTCATCTGACCTCATTTGACCGACGCGGCGCTTCTGAGTCTATCCTGAAGGTCATTGACCTCTGGTGACCTCATTTTGCGTGTCCGGGAGCTTCTAAGAGGCTAGCAAAAGTCATTGACCTCATCTGACCTCATTTGACCGACGCGGCGCTTCTGAGTCTATCCTGAAGGTCATTGACCTCTGGTGACCTCATTTTGCGTGTGCGAGAGCTTCTAAGAGAATAGCAAAGGTCATTAACCTCATCTGACCTCATTTGACCGACGCGGCGCTTCTGAGTCCATCCTGAAGGTCATTGACCACTGGCGACCTCATTTTGCTTGTCCTGGATCGTCTTTGAAGATAGCAAAGGTCATTGACCTCTGGTGACCTCATTTTGCGTGTCCGGGAGCTTCTTAGAAAATAGCAAAGGTCATTGACCTCTGGTGACCTCATTTTGCGTGTACGGAGCTTCTAAGAGGATAGCAAAAGTCATTGACCTCATCTGACCTCATTTGTCCGACGCGGCGCCTCTGAGTCTATCCTGAAGGTCATTGACCTCTGGTGACCTCATTTTGCGTGTGCGGGAGCTTCTAAGAAGGTAGCAAAGGTCATTGACCTCATCTGTCCAAATTTGACCGTCGCGGCGCTTCTGAGTCTATCCTGAAGGTCATTGACCTCTGGTGACCTCAATTTGCGTGTGCGGGAGCTTCTAAGAGTATAGCAAAGGTCATTAACCTAATCTGTCCTCATTTGACCGCCGCGGCGCTTTTGAGTCTATCCTGAATGTCATTGACCTCTGGTGACCTCATTTTGCGTTTCCGGGAGCGTCTTGGAAGATAGCAAAGGTCAATGACCTCTGGTGACATCATTTTGCGTGTCCGGGAGCTTCTAAGAGGATAGCAAAGGTCATTGACCTCATCTGACCTCATTTGAAAGACGCGGCGCTTCTGAGTCTATGCTGAAGGTCATTGACCTCTGGTGACCTCACTTTGCGTGTACGGAGCTTCTAAGAGGATAGCAAAAGTCATTGACCTCATCTGACCTCATTTGACCGACGCGGCGCTTCTGAGTCTATCCTGAAGGTCATTGACCTCTGGTGACCTCATTTTGCGTGTCCGGGAGCTTCTAAGAGGCTAGCAAAAGTCATTGACCTCAACTGACCTCATTTGACCGACGCGGCGCTTCTGAGTCTATCCTGAAGGTCATTGACCTCTGGTGACCTCATTTTGCGTGTACGGAGCTTCTAAGAGGATAGCAAAAGTCATTGACCTCAACTGACCTCATTTGACCGACGCGGCGCTTCAAAGTTTATCCTGAAGGTCATTGTCCTCTGGTGACCTCATTTTGCGTGTGCGAGAGCTTCTAAGAGAATAGCAAAGGTCATTAACCTCATCTGACCTCATTTGACCGACGCGGCGCTTCTGAGTCCATCCTGAAGGTCATTGACCACTGGCGACCTCATTTTGCTTGTCCTGGATCGTCTTTGAAGATAGCAAAGGTCATTGACCTCTGGTGACCTCATTTTGCGTGTCCGGGAGCTTCTTAGAAAATAGCAAAGGTCATTGACCTCTGGTGACCTCATTTTGCGTGTACGGAGCTTCTAAGAGGATAGCAAAAGTCATTGTCGTCATCTGAACTCATTTGACCGACGCGGCGCTTCTGAGTCTGTCCTGAAGGTCATTGACCTCTGGTGACCTCATTTTGCGTGTCCGGCACGTCTGAGAAGGTGGCAAAGTTCATTGACCTCTGGTGACCTCATTTTGCTTGTGCGGGAGCTTCTTAGAAGATAGCAAAGATCATTGACCTCTGGTGACCTCATTTTGCGTGTGCGGAGCTTCTAAGAGGATAGCAAAGGTCATTGACCTCGTCTGACCTCATTTGACCGACGCGGCGCTTCTGAGTCTCTCCTGAGGGTCATTGACCTCTGGTGACCTCATTTTCGTGTCCGGGAGCGTCTTAGAAGATAGCAAAGTTCATTGAACTCTGGTGACCTCATTTTGCGTGTCCGGGAGCTTCTAAGAGTATAGCAAAGGTCATTGACCTCATCTGACCTCATTTGACCGACGCGGCGCTTCTGAGTCTATCCTGAAGGTCATTGACCTCTGGTGACCTCAATTTGCGTGTGCGGGAGCTTCTAAGAGTATAGCAAAGGTCATTAACCTAATCTGTCCTCATTTGACCGCCGCGGCGCTTTTGAGTCTATCCTGAATGTCATTGACCTCTGGTGACCTCATTTTGCGTTTCCGGGAGCGTCTTGGAAGATAGCAAAGGTCAATGACCTCTGGTGACATCATTTTGCGTGTCCGGGAGCTTCTAAGAGGATAGCAAAGGTCATTGACCTCATCTGACCTCATTTGAAAGACGCGGCGCTTCTGAGTCTATCCTGAAGGTCATTGACCTCTGGTGACCTCATTTGGCGTGTACGGAGCTTCTAAGAGGATAGCAAAAGTCATTGACCTCATCTGACCTCATTTGACCGACGCGGCGCTTCTGAGTCTATCCTGAAGGTCATTGACCTCTGGTGACATCATTTTGCGTGTCCGGGAGCTTCTAAGAGGCTAGCAAAAGTCATTGACCTCAACTGACCTCATTTGACCGACGCGGCGCTTCTGAGTCTATCCTGAAGGTCATTGACCTCTGGTGACCTCATTTTGCGTGTACGGAGCTTCTAAGAGGATAGCAAAAGTCATTGACCTCAACTGACCTCATTTGACCGACGCGGCGCTTCAGAGTTTATCCTGAAGGTCATTGTCCTCTGGTGACCTCATTTTGCGTGTGCGAGAGCTTCTAAGAGAATAGCAAAGGTCATTAACCTCATCTGACCTCATTTGACCGACGCGGCGCTTCTGAGTCCATCCTGAAGGTCATTGACCACTGGCGACCTCATTTTGCTTGTCCTGGATCGTCTTTGAAGATAGCAAAGGTCATTGACCTCTGGTGACCTCATTTTGCGTGTCCGGGAGCTTCTTAGAAAATAGCAAAGGTCATTGACCTCTGGTGACCTCATTTTGCGTGTACGGAGCTTCTAAGAGGATAGCAAAAGTCATTGACCTCATCTGACCTCATTTGTCCGACGCGGCGCCTCTGAGTCTATCCTGAAGGTCATTGACCTCTGGTGACCTCATTTTGCGTGTGCGGGAGCTTCTAAGAAGGTAGCAAAGGTCATTGACCTCATCTGTCCAAATTTGACCGTCGCGGCGCTTCTGAGTCTATCCTGAAGGTCATTGTACTCTGGTGACCTCATTTTGCGTGTGCGAGAGCTTCTAAGAGGATAGCAATGGTCATTGACCTCATCTGTCCTCATTTGACCGACGCGGCGCTTCTGAGTCTATCCTGAAGGTCATTGACCTCTGGTGACCTCATTTTGCGTCTCCGGGAGCGTCTTGGAAGATAGCAAAGGTCATTGACCTCTGGTGACCTCATTTTTCGTGTCTGGAGCTTCTAAGAGGATAGCAAAGGTCATTGACCTCGTCTGACCTCATTTGACCGACGCGGCGCTTCTGAGTCTATCCTGAAGGTCATTGACCTCTAGGGACCTCATTTGGCGTGTGCGGGATGTTCTAAGAAGATAGCAAAGGTCATTGACCTCATCTGATCTCATTCGACCGACGCGGCGCTTCTGAGTCCATCCTGAAGGTCATTGACCTCTGGTGACCTCATTTTGCGTGTGCGGAGCTTCTAAGAGGATAGCAAAGGTCATTGACCTCATCTGACCTCATTTGACCGACGCGGCGCTTCTGAGTCTATCCTGAAGGTCATTGTCCTCTGGTGACCTTATATTGCGTGTGCGAGAGCTTCTAAGATGATAGCAAAGGTCATTGACCTCATCTGCCCTCATTTGACCGACGCAGCGCTTCTGAGTCCATCCAGAAGGTCATTGACCACTGGCGACATCATTTTGCTTGTACGGGATCGTCTTTGAAGATAGCAAAGGTCATTGACTTCTGGTGACCTCATTTTGCGTGTCCGGGAGCTTCTTAGAAGATAGCAAAGGTCATTGACCTCTGGTGACCTCATTTTGCGTGTGCGGAGCTTCTAAGAGGATAGCAAAAGTCATTGACCTCATCTCACCTCATTTGACCGACGCGGCGCTTCTGAGTCTATCCTGAAGGTCTTTGACCTCTGGTGACCTCATTTTGCGTGTCAGGGAGCTTCTAAGAGGATAGCAAAGGTTATTGCCCACATCTGACCTCATTTGACCGACGCGGCGCCTCTGAGTCTATCCTGAGGGTCATTGAGCTCTGGTGACCTCATTTTGCGTGTCCGGGAGCGTCTTAGAAGATAGCAAAGTTTATTGACCTCTGGTGACCTCATTTTGCGTGTCCGGGAGCTTCTAAGGGTATAGCAAAGGTCATTGACGTCATCTGAACTCATTTGACCGACGCGGCGCTTCTGAGTCTGTCCTGAAGGTCATTGACCTCTGGTGACCTCATTTTGCGTGTCCGGGAGCGTCTGAGAACGTGGCAGAGTTCACTGACCTCTGGTGACCTCATTTTGCGTGTGCGGGAGCTTCTTAGAAGATAGCAAAGTTCATTGACCTCATCTGAACTCATTTGACCGACGCGGCGCTTCTGAGTCTATCCTGAAGGTCATTGACCTCTGGTGACCTCATTTTGCGTGTCAGGGAGCTTCTAAGAGGATAGCAAAGATTATAGCCCTCATCTGACCTCATTTGACCGACGCGGCGCCTCTGAGTCTATCCTGAAGGTCATTGACCTCTGGTGACCTCATTTTGCGTGTGCGGGAGCTTCTAAGAAGGTAGCAAAGGTCATTGACCTCATCTGATCTCATTCGACCGACGCGGCGCTTCTGAGTCCATCCTGAAGGTCATTGACCTCTGGTGACCTCATTTTGCGTGTGCGGAGCTTCTAAGAGTATAGCAAAGGTCATTGACCTCATCTGACCTCATTTGACAGACGCGGCGCTTCTGAGTCTATCCTGAAGGTCATTGACCTTTGGTGACTTCATTTTGCGTGTGCGGAGCTTCTAAGAGTATAGCAAAGGTCATTGACCTCATCTGACCTCATTTGACCGACGCGGCGCTTCTGAGTCTATCCTGAAGGTCATTGTCCTCTGGTGACCTCATTTTGCGTGTGCGAGAGCTTCTAAGATGATAGCAAAGGTCATTGACGTCATCTGAACTCATTTGACCGACGCGGCGTTTCTGAGTCTGTCCTGATGGTCATTGACCTCTGGTGACCTCATTTTGCGTGTCCGGGAGCGTCTGAGAAGGTGGCAAAGTTCATTGACCTCTGGTGACCTCATTTTGCGTGTCCGGGAGCTTCTAAGGGTATAGCAAAGGTCATTGGCCTCATCTGATCTCATTCGACCGACGCGGCGCTTCTGAGTCCATCCTGAAGGTCATTGACCTCTGGTGACCTCATTTTGCGTGTGCGGAGCTTCTAAGAGGATAGCAAAGGTCATTGACCTCATCTGACCTCATTTGACCGACGCGGCGCTTCTGAGTCTATCCTGAAGGTCATTGTCCTCTGGTGACCTCATTTTGCGTGTGCGAGAGCTTCTAAGATGATAGCAAAGGTCATTGACCTCATCTGACCTCATTTGACCGACGCGCCGCTTCTGAGTCCATCCTGAAGGTCATTGACCACTGGCGACATCATTTTGCTTGTCCGGGATCGTCTTTGAAGATAGCAACGGTCATTGACCTCTGGTGACCTCATTTTGCGTGTCCGGGAGCTTCTTAGAAGATAGCAAAGGTCATTGACCTCTGGTGACCCCATTTTGCGTGTACGGAGCTTGTAAGAGGATAGCAAAAGTCATTGACCTCAACTGACCTCATTTGACCGACGCGGCGCTTCTGAGTCTATCCTGAAGGTCATTGTCCTCTGGTGACCTCATTTTGCGTGTGCGAGAGCTTCTAAGAGAATAGCAAATGTCATTAACCTCATCTGACCTCATTTGACCGACGCGGCGTTTCTGAGTCCATCCTGAAGGTCATTGACCACTGGCGACCTCATTTTGCTTGTCCTGGATCGTCTTTGAAGATAGCAAAGGTCATTGACCTCTGGTGACCTCATTTTTCGTGTCCGGGAGCTTCTTAGAAAATAGCAAAGGTCATTGACCTCTGGTGACCTCATTTTGCGTGTACGCAGCTTCTAAGAGGATAGCAAAAGTCATTGACCTCATCTGACCTCATTTGACCGACGCGGCGCTTCTGAGTCTATCCTGAAGGTCATTGACCTCTGGTGACCTCATTTTGCGTGTCAGGGAGCTTCTAAGTGTATAGCAAAGATTATAGCCCTCATCTGACCTCATTTGACCGACGCGGCGCCTCTGAGTCTATCCTGAAGGTCATTGACCTCTGGTGACCTCATTTTGCGTGTGCGGGAGCTTCTAAGAAGGTAGCAAAGGTCATTGACCTCATCTGACCAAATTTGACCGTCGCGGCGCTTCTGAGTCTATCCTGAAGGTCATTGACCTCTTGTGACCTTATTTTGCGTGTCCGGGAGCTTCTAAGAGGCTAGCAAAAGTCATTGACCTCAACTGACCTCATTTGACCGACGCGGCGCTTCTGAGTCTATCCTGAAGTTCATTGACCTCTGGTGACCTCATTTTGCGTGTACGGAGCTTCTAAGAGGATAGCAAAAGTCATTGACCTCAACTGACCTCATTTGACCGACGCGGCGCTTCAGAGTTTATCCTGAAGGTCATTGTCCTCTGGTGACCTCATTTTGCGTGTGCGAGAGCTTCTAAGAGAATAGCAAAGGTCATTAACCTCATCTAACCTCATTTGACCGACGCGGCGCTTCTGAGTCCATCCTGAAGGTCATTGACCACTGGCGACCTCATTTTGCTTGTCCTGGATCGTCTTTGAAGATAGCAAAGGTCATTGACCTCTGGTGACCTCATTTTGCGTGTCCGGGAGCTTCTTAGAGAATAGCAAAGGTCATTGACCTCTGGTGACCTCATTTTGCGTGTACGGAGCTTCTAAGAGGATAGCAAAAGTCATTGACCTCATCTGACCTCATTTGTCCGACGCGGCGCCTCTGAGTCTATCCTGAAGGTCATTGACCTCTGGTGACCTCATTTTGCGTGTGCGGGAGCTTCTAAGAAGGTAGCAAAGGTCATTGACCTCATCTGTCCAAATTTGACCGTCGCGGCGCTTCTGAGTCTATCCTGAAGGTCATTGTACTCTGGTGACCTCATTTTGCGTGTGCGAGAGCTTCTAAGAGGATAGCAATGGTCATTGACCTCATCTGTCCTCATTTGACCGACGCGGCGCTTCTGAGTCTATCCTGAAGGTCATTGACCTCTGGTGACCTCATTTTGCGTCTCCGGGAGCGTCTTGGAAGATAGCAAAGGTCATTGACCTCTGGTGACCTCATTTTTCGTGTCTGGAGCTTCTAAGAGGATAGCAAAGGTCATTGACCTCGTCTGACCTCATTTGACCGACGCGGCGCTTCTGAGTCTATCCTGAAGGTCATTGACCTCTAGGGACCTCATTTTGCGTGTGCGGGATCTTCTAAGAAGATAGCAAAGGTCATTGACCTCATCTGATCTCATTCGACCGACGCGGCGCTTCTGAGTCCATCCTGAAGGTCATTGACCTCTGGTGACCTCATTTTGCGTGTGCGGAGCTTCTAAGAGGATAGCAAAGGTCATTGACCTCATCTGACCTCATTTGACCGACGCGGCGCTTCTGAGTCTATCCTGAAGGTCATTGTCCTCTGGTGACCTTATATTGCGTGTGCGAGAGCTTCTAAGATGATAGCAAAGGTCATTGACCTCATCTGATCTCATTCGACCGACGCGGCGCTTCTGAGTCCATCCTGAAGGTCATTGACCTCTGGTGACCTCATTTTGCGTGTCCGGGAGCTTCTAAGGGTATAGCAAAGGTCATTGACGTCATCTGAACTCATTTGACCGACGCGGCGCTTCTGAGTCTGTCCTGAAGGTCATTGACCTCTGGTGACCTCATTTTGCGTGTCCGGGAGCGTCTGAGAAGGTGGCAAAGTTCACTGACCTCTGGTGACCTCAATTTGCGTGTGCGGGAGCATCTAAGAAGGTAGCAAAGGTCATTGACCTCATCTGTCCAAATTTGACCGTCGCGGCGCTTTTGAGTCTATCCTGAAGGTCATTGTACTCTGGTGACCTCATTTTGCGTGTGCGAGAGCTTCTAAGAGGATAGCAATGGTCATTGACCTCATCTGTCCTCATTTGACCGACGCGGCGCTTCTGAGTCTATCCTGAAGGTCATTGACCTCTGGTGACCTCATTTTGCGTCTCCTGGAGCGTCTTGGAAGATAGCAAAGGTCATTGACCTCTGGTGACCTCATTTTTCGTGTCTGGAGCTTCTAAGAGGATAGCAAAGGTCATTGACCTCGTCTGACCTCATTTGACCGACGCGGCGCTTCTGAGTCTATTCTGAAGGTCATTGACCTCTGGTGACATCATTTTGCGTGTGCGGAGCTTCTAAGGGGATAGCAAAGGTCATTGACCTCATCTGACCTCATTTGACCGACGCGGCGCCTCTGAGTCTATCCTGAAGGTCATTGATCTCTGGTGACCTCATTTTGCGTGTGCGGAAGCTTCTAAGAATGTAGCAAAGGTCATTGGCCTCATCTGACCAAATTTGACCGTCGCGGCGCTTCTGAGTCTATCCTGAAGGTCATTGACCTCTGGTGACCTCATTTTGCGTGTGCGGAGCTTCTAAGAGGATAGCAAAGGTCATTGACCTCGTCTGACCTCATTCGACCGACGCGGCGCTTCTGAGTCTCTCCTGAGGATCATTGACCTCTGGTGACCTCATTTTGCGTGTCCGGGAGCGTCTTAGAAGATAGCAAAGTTCATTGACCTCTGGTGACCTCATTTTGCGTGTCCGGGAGCTTCTAAGAGTATAGCAAAGGTCATTGACCTCATCTGACCTCATTTGACCGACGCGGCGCTTCTGAGTCTATCCTGAAGGTCATTGACCTCTGGTGACCTCAATTTGCGTGTGCGGGAGCTTCTAAGAGTATAGCAAAGGTCATTAACCTAATCTGTCCTCATTTGACCGCCGCGGCGCTTTTGAGTCTATCCTGAATGTCATTGACCTCTGGTGACCTCATTTTGCGTTTCCGGGAGCGTCTTGGAAGATAGCAAAGGTCAATGACCTCTGGTGACATCATTTTGCGTGTCCGGGAGCTTCTAAGAGGATAGCAAAGGTCATTGACCTCATCTGACCTCATTTGAAAGACGCGGCGCTTCTGAGTCTATCCTGAAGGTCATTGACCTCTGGTGACCTCATTTTGCGTGTCCGGGAGCTTCTAAGAGGCTAGCAAAAGTCATTGACCTCAACTGACCTCATTTGACCGACGCGGCGCTTCTGAGTCTATCCTGAAAGTCACTGACCTCTGGTGACCTCATTTTGCGTGTACGGAGCTTCCAAGAGGATAGCAAAAGTCATTGACCTCAACTGACCTCATTTGACCGACGCGGCGCTTCAGAGTTTATCCTGAAGGTCATTGTCCTCTGGTGACCTCATTTTGCGTGTGCGAGAGCTTCTAAGAGAATAGCAAAGGTCATTAACCTCATCTGACCTCATTTGACCGACGCGGCGCTTCTGAGTCCATCCTGAAGGTCATTGACCACTGGCGACCTCATTTTGCTTGTCCTGGATCGTCTTTGAAGATAGCAAAGGTCATTGACCTCTGGTGACCTCATTTTGCGTGTCCGGGAGCTTCTTAGAAAATAGCAAAGGTCATTGACCTCTGGTGACCTCATTTTGCGTGTACGGAGCTTCTAAGAGGATAGCAAAAGTCATTGACCTCATCTGACCTCATTTGTCCGACGCGGCGCCTCTGAGTCTATCCTGAAGGTCATTGACCTCTGGTGACCTCATTTTGCGTGTGCGGGAGCTTCTAAGAAGGTAGCAAAGGTCATTGACCTCATCTGTCCAAATTTGACCGTCGCGGCGCTTCTGAGTCTATCCTGAAGGTCATTGTACTCTGGTGACCTCATTTTGCGTGTGCGAGAGCTTCTAAGAGGATAGCAATGGTCATTGACCTCATCTGTCCTCATTTGACCGACGCGGCGCTTCTGAGTCTATCCTGAAGGTCATTGACCTCTGGTGACCTCATTTTGCGTCTCCGGGAGCGTCTTGGAAGATAGCAAAGGTCATTGACCTCTGGTGACCTCATTTTTCGTGTCTGGAGCTTCTAAGAGGATAGCAAAGGTCATTGACCTCGTCTGACCTCATTTGACCGACGCGGCGCTTCTGAGTCTATCCTGAAGGTCATTGACCTCTAGGGACCTCATTTTGCGTGTGCGGGATCTTCTAAGAAGATAGCAAAGGTCATTGACCTCATCTGATCTCATTCGACCGACGCGGCGCTTCTGAGTCCATCCTGAAGGTCATTGACCTCTGGTGACCTCATTTTGCGTGTGCGGAGCTTCTAAGAGGATAGCAAAGGTCATTGACCTCATCTGACCTCATTTGACCGACGCGGCGCTTCTGAGTCTATCCTGAAGGTCATTGTCCTCTGGTGACCTTATATTGCGTGTGCGAGAGCTTCTAAGATGATAGCAAAGGTCATTGACCTCATCTGCCCTCATTTGACCGACGCAGCGCTTCGGAGTCCATCCAGAAGGTCATTGACTTCTGGTGACCTCATTTTGCGTGTCCGGGAGATTCTTAGAAGATAGCAAAGGTCATTGACCTCTGGTGACCTCATTTTGCGTGTGCGGAGCTTCTAAGAGGATAGCAAAAGTCATTGACCTCATCTCACCTCATTTGACCGACGCGGCGCTTCTGAGTCTATCCTGAAGGTCATTGACCTCTGGTGACCTCATTTTGCGTGTCAGGGAGCTTCTAAGAGGATAGCGAAGGTTATTGCCCACATCTGACCTCATTTGACCGACGCGGCGCCCTGAGTCTATCCTGAGGGTCATTGAGCTCTGGTGACCTCATTTTGCGTGTCCGGGAGCGTCTTAGAAGATAGCAAAGTTTATTGACCTCTGGTGACCTCATTTTGCGTGTCCGGGAGCTTCTAAGGGTATAGCAAAGGTCATTGACGTCATCTGAACTCATTTGACCGACGCGGCGCTTCTGAGTCTGTCCTGAAGGTCATTGACCTCTGGTGACCTCATTTTGCGTGTCCGGGAGCGTCTGAGAAGGTGGCAAAGTTCACTGACCTCTGGTGACCTCATTTTGCGTTTGCGGGAGCTTCTTAGAAGATAGCAAAGTTCATTGACCTCATCTGAACTCATTTGACCGACGCGGCGCTTCTGAGTCTATCCTGAAGGTCATTGACCTCTGGTGACCTCATTTTGCGTGTCAGGGAGCTTCTAAGAGGATAGCAAAGATTATAGCCCTCATCTGACCTCATTTGACCGACGCGGCGCCTCTGAGTCTATCCTGAAGGTCATTGACCTCTGGTGACCTCATTTTGCGTGTGCGGGAGCTTCTAAGAAGGTAGCAAAGGTCATTGACCTTATCTGACCAAATTTGACCGCCGCGGCGCTTCTAAGTCTATCCTGAAGGTCATTGTACTCTGGTGACCTCATTTTGCGTGTGCGAGAGCTTCTAAGAGGATAGCAATAGTCATTGACCTCATCTGTCCTCATTTGACCGCCGCGGCGCTTCTGAGTCTATCCTGAAGGTCATTGACCTCTGGTGACCTCATTTTGCTTCTCCGGGAGCGTCTTGGAAGATAGCAAAGGTCCTTGACCTCTGGTGACCTCATTTTTCGGGTCCGGGAGCTTCTAAGAGGATAGCAAAGGTCATTGACCTCGTCTGACCTCATTTGACCGACGCGGCGCTTCTGAGTCTATCCTGAAGGTCATTGACCTCTGGGGACCTCATTTTGCGTGTGCGGGATCTTCTAAGAAGATAGCAAAGGTCATTGACCTCATCTGATCTCATTCGACCGACGCGGCGCTTCTGAGTCCATCCTGAAGGTCATTGACCTCTGGTGACCTCATTTTGCGTGTGCGGAGCTTCTAAGAGTATAGCAAAGGTCATTGACCTCATCTGACCTCATTTGACCGACGCGGCGCTTCTGAGTCTATCCTGAAGGTCTTTGACTTTTGGTGACCTCATTTTGCGTGTGCGGAGCTTCTAAGAGTATAGCAAAGGTCATTGACCTCATCTGACCTCATTTGACCGACGCGGCGCTTCTGAGTCTATCCTGAAGGTCATTGTCCTCTGGTGACCTCATTTTGCGTGTGCGAGAGCTTCTAAGATGATAGCAAAGGTCATTGACGTCATCTGAACTCATTTGACCGACGCGGCGTTTCTGAGTCTGTCCTGATGGTCATTGACCTCTGGTGACCTCATTTTGCGTGTCCGGGAGCGTCTGAGAAGGTGGCAAAGTTCATTGACCTCTGGTGACCTCATTTTGCGTGTCCGGGAGCTTCTAAGGGTATAGCAAAGGTCATTGGCCTCATCTGATCTCATTCGACCGACGCGGCGCTTCTGAGTCCATCCTGAAGGTCATTGACCTCTGGTGACCTCATTTTGCGTGTGCGGAGCTTCTAAGAGGATAGCAAAAATCATTGACCTCATCTGACCTCATTTGACCGACGCGGCGCTTCTGAGTCTATCCTGAAGGTCATTGTCCTCTGGTGACCTCATTTTGCGTGTGCGAGAGCTTCTAAGATGATAGCAAAGGTCATTGACCTCATCTGACCTCATTTGACCGACGCGCCGCTTCTGAGTCCATCCTGAAGGTCATTGACCACTGGCGACATCATTTTGCTTGTCCGGGATCGTCTTTGAAGATAGCAACGGTCATTGACCTCTGGTGACCTCATTTTGCGTGTCCGGGAGCTTCTTAGAAGATAGCAAATGTCATTGACCTCAGGTGACCCCATTTTGCGTGTACGGAGCTTGTAAGAGGATAGCAAAAGTCATTGACCTCAACTGACCTCATTTGACCGACGCGGCGCTTCTGAGTCTATCCTGAAGGTCATTGTCCTCTGGTGACCTCATTTTGCGTGTGCGAGAGCTTCTAAGAGAATAGCAAATGTCATTAACCTCATCTGACCTCATTTGACCGACGCGGCGTTTCTGAGTCCATCCTGAAGGTCATTGACCACTGGCGACCTCATTTTGCTTGTCCTGGATCGTCTTTGAAGATAGCAAAGGTCATTGACCTCTGGTGACCTCATTTTTCGTGTCCGGGAGCTTCTTAGAAAATAGCAAAGGTCATTGACCTCTGGTGACCTCATTTTGCGTGTACGCAGCTTCTAAGAGGATAGCAGAAGTCATTGACCTCATCTGACCTCATTTGACCGACGCGGCGCTTCTGAGTCTATCCTGAAGGTCATTGACCTCTGGTGACCTCATTTTGCGTGTCAGGGAGCTTCTAAGTGTATAGCAAAGATTATAGCCCTCATCTGACCTCATTTGACCGACGCGGCGCCTCTGAGTCTATCCTGAAGGTCATTGACCTCTGGTGACCTCATTTTGCGTGTGCGGGAGCTTCTAAGAAGGTAGCAAAGGTCATTGACCTCATCTGACCAAATTTGACCGTCGCGGCGCTTCTGAGTCTATCCTGAAGGTCATTGACCTCTTGTGACCTCATTTTGCGTGTCCGGGAGCTTCTAAGAGGCTAGCAAAAGTCATTGACCTCAACTGACCTCATTTGACCGACGCGGCGCTTCTGAGTCTATCCTGAAGTTCATTGACCTCTGGTGACCTCATTTTGCGTGTACGGAGCTTCTAAGAGGATAGCAAAAGTCATTGACCTCAACTGACCTCATTTGACCGACGCGGCGCTTCAGAGTTTATCCTGAAGGTCATTGTCCTCTGGTGACCTCATTTTGCGTGTGCGAGAGCTTCTAAGAGAATAGCAAAGGTCATTAACCTCATCTAACCTCATTTGACCGACGCGGCGCTTCTGAGTCCATCCTGAAGGTCATTGACCACTGGCGACCTCATTTTGCTTGTCCTGGATCGTCTTTGAAGATAGCAAAGTTCATTGACCTCTGGTGACCTCATTTTGCGTGTCCGGGAGCTTCTTAGAAAATAGCAAAGGTCATTGACCTATGGTGACCTCATTTTGCGTGTACGGAGCTTCTAAGAGGATAGCAAAAGTCATTGACCTCATCTGACCTCATTTGTCCGACGCGGCGCCTCTGAGTCTATCCTGAAGGTCATTGACCTCTGGTGACCTCATTTTGCGTGTGCGGGAGCTTCTAAGAAGGAAGCAAAGGTCATTGACCTCATCTGACCTCATTTGACCGACGCGGCGCTTCTGAGTCTATCCTGAAGGTCATTGTCCTCTGGTGACCTCATTTTGCGTGTGCGAGAGCTTCTAAGAGGATAGCAAAGGTCATTGACCTCGTCTGACCTCATTCGACCGACGCGGCGCTTCTGAGTCTCTCCTGAGGATCATTGACCTCTGGTGACCTCATTTTGCGTGTCCGGGAGCGTCTTAGAAGATAGCAAAGTTCATTGACCTCTGGTGACCTCATTTTGCGTGTCCGGGAGCTTCTAAGAGTATAGCAAAGGTCATTGACCTCATCTGACCTCATTTGACCGACGCGGCGCTTCTGAGTCTATCCTGAAGGTCATTGACCTCTGGTGACCTCAATTTGCGTGTGCGGGAGCTTCTAAGAGTATAGCAAAGGTCATTAACCTAATCTGTCCTCATTTGACCGCCGCGGCGCTTTTGAGTCTATCCTGAATGTCATTGACCTCTGGTGACCTCATTTTGCGTTTCCGGGAGCGTCTTGGAAGATAGCAAAGGTCAATGACCTCTGGTGACATCATTTTGCGTGTCCGGGAGCTTCTAAGAGGATAGCAAAGGTCATTGACCTCATCTGACCTCATTTGAAAGACGCGGCGCTTCTGAGTCTATCCTGAAGGTCATTGACCTCTGGTGACCTCATTTTGCGTGTACGGAGCTTCTAAGAGGATAGCAAAAGTCATTGACCTCATCTGACCTCATTTGACCGACGCGGCGCTTCTGAGTCTATCCTGAAGGTCATTGACCTCTGGTGACCTCATTTTGCGTGTCCGGGAGCTTCTAAGAGGCTAGCAAAAGTCATTGACCTCAACTGACCTCATTTGACCGACGCGGCGCTTCTGAGTCTATCCTGAAGGTCACTGACCTCTGGTGACCTCATTTTGCGTGTACGGAGCTTCTAAGAGGATAGCAAAAGTCATTGACCTCAACTGACCTCATTTGACCGACGCGGCGCTTCAGAGTTTATCCTGAAGGTCATTGTCCTCTGGTGACCTCATTTTGCGTGTGCGAGAGCTTCTAAGAGAATAGCAAAGGTCATTAACCTCATCTGACCTCATTTGACCGACGCGGCGCTTCTGAGTCCATCCTGAAGGTCATTGACCACTGGCGACCTCATTTTGCTTGTCCTGGATCGTCTTTGAAGATAGCAAAGGTCATTGACCTCTGGTGACCTCATTTTGCGTGTCCGGGAGCTTCTTAGAAAATAGCAAAGGTCATTGACCTCTGGTGACCTCATTTTGCGTGTACGGAGCTTCTAAGAGGATAGCAAAAGTCATTGACCTCATCTGACCTCATTTGTCCGACGCGGCGCCTCTGAGTCTATCCTGAAGGTCATTGACCTCTGGTGACCTCATTTTGCGTGTGCGGGAGCTTCTAAGAAGGTAGCAAAGGTCATTGACCTCATCTGTCCAAATTTGACCGTCGCGGCGCTTCTGAGTCTATCCTGAAGGTCATTGTACTCTGGTGACCTCATTTTGCGTGTGCGAGAGCTTCTAAGAGGATAGCAATGGTCATTGACCTCATCTGTCCTCATTTGACCGACGCGGCGCTTCTGAGTCTATCCTGAAGGTCATTGACCTCTGGTGACCTCATTTTGCGTCTCCGGGAGCGTCTTGGAAGATAGCAAAGGTCATTGACCTCTGGTGACCTCATTTTTCGTGTCTGGAGCTTCTAAGAGGATAGCAAAGGTCATTGACCTCGTCTGACCTCATTTGACCGACGCGGCGCTTCTGAGTCTATCCTGAAGGTCATTGACCTCTAGGGACCTCATTTTGCGTGTGCGGGATCTTCTAAGAAGATAGCAAAGGTCATTGACCTCATCTGCCCTCATTTGACCGACGCAGCGCTTCTGAGTCCATCCAGAAGGTCATTGACCACTGGCGACATCATTTTGCTTGTACGGGATCGTCTTTGAAGATAGCAAAGGTCATTGACTTCTGGTGACCTCATTTTGCGTGTCCGGGAGATTCTTAGAAGATAGCAAAGGTCATTGACCTCTGGTGACCTCATTTTGCGTGTGCGGAGCTTCTAAGAGGATAGCAAAAGTCATTGACCTCATCTCACCTCATTTGACCGACGCGGCGCTTCTGAGTCTATCCTGAAGGTCATTGACCTCTGGTGACCTCATTTTGCGTGTCAGGGAGCTTCTAAGAGGATAGCAAAGGTTATTGCCCACATCTGACCTCATTTGACCGACGCGGCGCCCTGAGTCTATCCTGAGGGTCATTGAGCTCTGGTGACCTCATTTTGCGTGTCCGGGAGCGTCTTAGAAGATAGCAAAGTTTATTGACCTCTGGTGACCTCATTTTGCGTGTCCGGGAGCTTCTTAGAAGATAGCAAAGGTCATTGACCTCTGGTGACCTCATTTTGCGTGTGCGGAGCTTCTAAGAGGATAGCAAAAGTCATTGACCTCATCTCACCTCATTTGACCGACGCGGCGCTTCTGAGTCTATCCTGAAGGTCATTGACCTCTGGTGACCTCATTTTGCGTGTCAGGGAGCTTCTAAGAGGATAGCAAAGGTTATTGCCCACATCTGACCTCATTTGACCGACGCGGCGCCCTGAGTCTATCCTGAGGGTCATTGAGCTCTGGTGACCTCATTTTGCGTGTCCGGGAGCGTCTTAGAAGATAGCAAAGTTTATTGACCTCTGGTGACCTCATTTTGCGTGTCCGGGAGCTTCTAAGGGTATAGCAAAGGTCATTGACGTCATCTGAACTCATTTGACCGACGCGGCGCTTCTGAGTCTGTCCTGAAGGTCATTGACCTCTGGTGACCTCATTTTGCGTGTCCGGGAGCGTCTGAGAAGGTGGCAAAGTTCACTGACCTCTGGTGACCTCATTTTGCGTTTGCGGGAGCTTCTTAGAAGATAGCAAAGTTCATTGACCTCATCTGAACTCATTTGACCGACGCGGCGCTTCTGAGTCTATCCTGAAGGTCATTGACCTCTGGTGACCTCATTTTGCGTGTCAGGGAGCTTCTAAGAGGATAGCAAAGATTATAGCCCTCATCTGACCTCATTTGACCGACGCGGCGCCTCTGAGTCTATCCTGAAGGTCATTGACCTCTGGTGACCTCATTTTGCGTGTGCGGGAGCTTCTAAGAAGGTAGCAAAGGTCATTGACCTTATCTGACCAAATTTGACCGCCGCGGCGCTTCTAAGTCTATCCTGAAGGTCATTGTACTCTGGTGACCTCATTTTGCGTGTGCGAGAGCTTCTAAGAGGATAGCAATGGTCATTGACCTCATCTGTCCTCATTTGACCGCCGCGGCGCTTCTGAGTCTATCCTGAAGGTCATTGACCTCTGGTGACCTCATTTTGCTTCTCCGGGAGCGTCTTGGAAGATAGCAAAGGTCATTGACCTCTGGTGACCTCATTTTTCGTGTCCGGGAGCTCCTAAGAGGATAGCAAAGGTCATTGACCTCGTCTGACCTCATTTGACCGACGCGGCGCTTCTGAGTCTATCCTGAAGGTCATTGACCTCTGGGGACCTCATTTTGCGTGTGCGGGATCTTCTAAGAAGATAGCAAAGGTCATTGACCTCATCTGATCTCATTCGACCGACGCGGCGCTTCTGAGTCCATCCTGAAGGTCATTGACCTCTGGTGACCTCATTTTGCGTGTGCGGAGCTTCTAAGAGTATAGCAAAGGTCATTGACCTCATCTGACCTCATTTGACCGACGCGGCGCTTCTGAGTCTATCCTGGAGGTCTTTGACTTTTGGTGACCTCATTTTGCGTGTGCGGAGCTTCTAAGAGTATAGCAAAGGTCATTGACCTCATCTGACCTCATTTGACCGACGCGGCGCTTCTGAGTCTATCCTGAAGGTCATTGTCCTCTGGTGACCTCATTTTGCGTGTGCGAGAGCTTCTAAGATGATAGCAAAGGTCATTGACGTCATCTGAACTCATTTGACCGACGCGGCGTTTCTGAGTCTGTCCTGATGGTCATTGACCTCTGGTGACCTCATTTTGCGTGTCCGGGAGCGTCTGAGAAGGTGGCAAAGTTCATTGACCTCTGGTGACCTCATTTTGCGTGTCCGGGAGCTTCTAAGGGTATAGCAAAGGTCATTGGCCTCATCTGATCTCATTCGACCGACGCGGCGCTTCTGAGTCCATCCTGAAGGTCATTGACCTCTGGTGACCTCATTTTGCGTGTGCGGAGCTTCTAAGAGGATAGCAAAGGTCATTGACCTCATCTGACCTCATTTGACCGACGCGGCGCTTCTGAGTCTATCCTGAAGGTCATTGTCCTCTGGTGACCTCATTTTGCGTGTGCGAGAGCTTCTAAGATGATAGCAAAGGTCATTGACCTCATCTGACCTCATTTGACCGACGCGCCGCTTCTGAGTCCATCCTGAAGGTCATTGACCACTGGCGACATCATTTTGCTTGTCCGGGATCGTCTTTGAAGATAGCAACGGTCATTGACCTCTGGTGACCTCATTTTGCGTGTCCGGGAGCTTCTTAGAAGATAGCAAATGTCATTGACCTCTGGTGACCCCATTTTGCGTGTACGGAGCTTGTAAGAGGATAGCAAAAGTCATTGACCTCAACTGACCTCATTTGACCGACGCGGCGCTTCTGAGTCTATCCTGAAGGTCATTGTCCTCTGGTGACCTCATTTTGCGTGTGCGAGAGCTTCTAAGAGAATAGCAAATGACATTAACCTCATCTGACCTCATTTGACCGACGCGGCGTTTCTGAGTCCATCCTGAAGGTCATTGACCACTGGCGACCTCATTTTGCTTGTCCTGGATCGTCTTTGAAGATAGCAAAGGTCATTGACCTCTGGTGACCTCATTTTTCGTGTCCGGGAGCTTCTTAGAAAATAGCAAAGGTCATTGACCTCTGGTGACCTCATTTTGCGTGTCAGGGACCTTCTAAGTGTATAGCAAAGATTATAGCCCTCATCTGACCTCATTTGACCGACGCGGCGCCTCTGAGTCTATCCTGAAGGTCATTGACCTCTGGTGACCTCATTTTGCGTGTGCGGGAGCTTCTAAGAAGGTAGCAAAGGTCATTGACCTCATCTGACCAAATTTGACCGTCGCGGCGCTTCTGAGTCTATCCTGAAGGTCATTGACCTCTTGTGACCTCATTTTGCGTGTCCGGGAGCTTCTAAGAGGCTAGCAAAAGTCATTGACCTCAACTGACCTCATTTGACCGACGCGGCGCTTCTGAGTCTATCCTGAAGTTCATTGACCTCTGGTGACCTCATTTTGCGTGTACGGAGCTTCTAAGAGGATAGCAAAAGTCATTGACCTCAACTGACCTCATTTGACCGACGCGGCGCTTCAGAGTTTATCCTGAAGGTCATTGTCCTCTGGTGACCTCATTTTGCGTGTGCGAGAGCTTCTAAGAGAATAGCAAAGGTCATTAACCTCATCTAACCTCATTTGACCGACGCGGCGCTTCTGAGTCCATCCTGAAGGTCATTGACCACTGGCGACCTCATTTTGCTTGTCCTGGATCGTCTTTGAAGATAGCAAAGTTCATTGACCTCTGGTGACCTCATTTTGCGTGTCCGGGAGCTTCTTAGAAAATAGCAAAGGTCATTGACCTATGGTGACCTCATTTTGCGTGTACGGAGCTTCTAAGAGGATAGCAAAAGTCATTGACCTCATCTGACCTCATTTGTCCGACGCGGCGCCTCTGAGTCTATCCTGAAGGTCATTGACCTCTGGTGACCTCATTTTGCGTGTGCGGGAGCGTCTTAGAAGATAGCAAAGGTCATTGACCTCATCTGACCAAATTTGACCGTCGCGGCGCTTCTGAGTCTATCCTGAAGGTCATTGTACTCTGGTGACCTCATTTTGCGTGTGCGAGAGCTTCTAAGAGGATAGCATTGGTCATTGACCTCATCTGTCCTCATTTGACCGCCGCGGCGCTTCTGAGTCTATCCTGAAGGTCATTGACCTCTGGTGACCTCATTTTGCGTCTCCGGGAGCGTCTTGGAAGATAGCAAAGGTCATTGACCTCTGGTGACCTCATTTTTCGTGTCCGGGAGCTTCTAAGAGGATAGCAAAGGTCATTGACCTCGTCTGACCTCATTTGACCGACGCGGCGCTTCTGAGTCTATCCTGAAGGTCATTGACCTCTGGTGACATCATTTTGCGTGTGCGGAGCTTCTAAGGGGATAGCAAAGGTCATTGACCTCATCTGACCTCATTTGACCGACGCGGCGCTTCAGAGTTTATCCTGAAGGTCATTGTCCTCTGGTGACCTCATTTTGCGTGTGCGAGAGCTTCTAAGAGAATAGCAAAGGTCATTAACCTCATCTAACCTCATTTGACCGACGCGGCGATTCTGAGTCCATCCTGAAGGTCATTGACCACTGGCGACCTCATTTTGCTTGTCCTGGATCGTCTTTGAAGATAGCAAAGTTCATTGACCTCTGGTGACCTCATTTTGCGTGTCCGGGAGCTTCTTAGAAAATAGCAAAGGTCATTGACCTCTGGTGACCTCATTTTGCGTGTACGGAGCTTCTAAGAGGATAGCAAAAGTCATTGACCTCATCTGACCTCATTTGTCCGACGCGGCGCCTCTGAGTCTATCCTGAAGGTCATTGACCTCTGGTGACCTCATTTTGCGTGTGCGGGAGCTTCTAAGAAGGTAGCAAAGGTCATTGACCTCATCTGACCAAATTTTACCGTCGCGGCGCTTCTGAGTCTATCCTGAAGGTCATTGTACTCTGGTGACCTCATTTTGCGTGTGCGAGAGCTTCTAAGAGGATAGCATTGGTCATTGACCTCATCTGTCCTCATTTGACCGCCGCGGCGCTTCTGAGTCTATCCTGAAGGTCATTGACCTCTGGTGACCTCATTTTGCGTCTCCGGGAGCGTCTTGGAAGATAGCAAAGGTCATTGACCTCTGGTGACCGCATTTTTCGTGTCCGGGAGCTTCTAAGAGGATAGCAAAGGTCATTGACCTCGTCTGACCTCATTTGACCGACGCGGCGCTTCTGAGTCTATCCTGAAGGTCATTGACCTCTGGTGACATCATTTTGCGTGTGCGGAGCTTCTAAGGGGATAGCAAAGGTCATTGACCTCATCTGACCTCATTTGACCGACGCGGCGCTTCTGAGTCTATCCTGAAGGTCATTGTCCTCTGGTGACCTCATTTTGCGTGTGCGAGAGCTTCTAAGATGATAGCAAAGGTCATTGACCTCATCTGACCTCATTTAACCGACGCGGCGCTTCTGAGTCCATCCTGAAGGTCATTGACCACTGGGAACATCATTTTGCTTGTCCGGGATCGTCTTTGAAGATAGCAAAGGTCATTGACCTCTGGTGACCTCATTTTGCGTGTCCGGGAGCTTCTTAGAAGATAGCAAAGGTCATTGACCTCTGGTGACCTCATTTTGCGTGTGCGGAGCTTCTAAGAGGATAGCAAAAGTCATTGACCTCATCTGACCTCATTTGACCGACGCGGCGCTTCTGAGTCTATCCTGAAGGTCATTGACCTCTGGTGACCTCATTTTGCGTATGCGGGAGCTTCTTAGAAGATAGCAAAGGTCATTGACCTCTGGTGACCTCATTTTGCGTGTGCGGAGCTTCTAAGAGGATAGCAAAGGTCATTGACCTCGTCTGACCTCATTCGACCGACGCGGCGCTTCTGAGTCTCTCCTGAGGGTCATTGACCTCTGGTGACCTCATTTTGCGTGTCCGGGAGCGTCTTAGAAGATAGCAAAGTTCATTGACCTCTGGTGACCTCATTTTGCGTGTCCGGGAGCTTCTAAGAGTATAGCAAAGGTCATTGACCTCATCTGACCTCATTTGACCGACGCGGCGCTTCTGAGTCTTTCCTGAAGGTCATTGACCTCTGGTGACCTCAATTTGCGTGTGCGGGAGCTTCTAAGAGTATAGCAAAGGTCATTGACCTCAACTGACCAAATTTCACCGACGCGGCGCTTCTGAGTCTATTCTGAAGGTCATTGTCCTCTGGTGACCTCATTTTGCGTGTGCGAGAGCTTGTAAGGAGATAGCAAATGTCATTAACCTAATCTGTCCTCATTTGACCGCCGCGGCGCTTTTGAGTCTATCCTGAATGTCATTGACCTCTGGTGACCTCATTTTGCGTTTCCGGGAGCGTCTAGGAAGATAGCAAAGGTCAATGACCTCTGGTGACATCATTTTGCGTGTCCGGGAGCTTCTAAGGGGATAGCAAAGGTCATTGACCTCATCTGACCTCATTTGAAAGACGCGGCGCTTCTGATTCTATCCTGAAGGTCATTGACCTCTTGTGACCTCATTTTGCGTGTCCGGGAGCTTCTAAGAGGCTAGCAAAAGTCATTGACCTTAACTGACCTCATTTGACCGACGCGGCGCTTCTGAGTCTATCCTGAAGGTCATTGACCTCTGGTGACCTCATTTTGCGTGTACGGAGCTTCTAAGAGGATAGCAAAAGTCATTGACCTCAACTGACCTCATTTGACCGACGCGGCGCTTCAGAGTTTATCCTGAAGGTCATTGTCCTCTGGTGACCTCATTTTGCGTGTGCGAGAGCTTCTAAGAGAATAGCAAAGGTCATTAACCTCATCTAACCTCATTTGACCGACGCGGCGCTTCTGAGTCCATCCTGAAGGTCATTGACCACTGGCGACCTCATTTTGCTTGTCCTGGATCGTCTTTGAAGATAGCAAAGTTCATTGACCTCTGGTGACCTCATTTTGCGTGTCCGGGAGCTTCTTAGAAAATAGCAAAGGTCATTGACCTCTGGTGACCTCATTTTGCGTGTACGGAGCTTCTAAGAGGATAGCAAAAGTCATTGACCTCATCTGACCTCATTTGTCCGACGCGGCGCCTCTGAGTCTATCCTGAAGGTCATTGACCTCTGGTGACCTCATTTTGCGTGTGCGGGAGCTTCTAAGAAGGTAGCAAAGGTCATTGACCTCATCTGACCAAATTTTACCGTCGCGGCGCTTCTGAGTCTATCCTGAAGGTCATTGTACTCTGGTGACCTCATTTTGCGTGTGCGAGAGCTTCTAAGAGGATAGCATTGGTCATTGACCTCATCTGTCCTCATTTGACCGCCGCGGCGCTTCTGAGTCTATCCTGAAGGTCATTGACCTCTGGTGACCTCATTTTGCGTCTCCGGGAGCGTCTTGGAAGATAGCAAAGGTCATTGACCTCTGGTGACCGCATTTTTCGTGTCCGGGAGCTTCTAAGAGGATAGCAAAGGTCATTGACCTCGTCTGACCTCATTTGACCGACGCGGCGCTTCTGAGTCTATCCTGAAGGTCATTGACCTCTGGTGACATCATTTTGCGTGTGCGGAGCTTCTAAGGGGATAGCAAAGGTCATTGACCTCATCTGACCTCATTTGACCGACGCGGCGCTTCTGAGTCTATCCTGAAGGTCATTGTCCTCTGGTGACCTCATTTTGCGTGTGCGAGAGCTTCTAAGATGATAGCAAAGGTCATTGACCTCATCTGACCTCATTTAACCGACGCGGCGCTTCTGAGTCCATCCTGAAGGTCATTGACCACTGGGAACATCATTTTGCTTGTCCGGGATCGTCTTTGAAGATAGCAAAGGTCATTGACCTCTGGTGACCTCATTTTGCGTGTCCGGGAGCTTCTTAGAAGATAGCAAAGGTCATTGACCTCTGGTGACCTCATTTTGCGTGTGCGGAGCTTCTAAGAGGATAGCAAAAGTCATTGACCTCATCTGACCTCATTTGACCGACGCGGCGCTTCTGAGTCTATCCTGAAGGTCATTGACCTCTGGTGACCTCATTTTGCGTATGCGGGAGCTTCTTAGAAGATAGCAAAGGTCATTGACCTCTGGTGACCTCATTTTGCGTGTGCGGAGCTTCTAAGAGGATAGCAAAGGTCATTGACCTCGTCTGACCTCATTCGACCGACGCGGCGCTTCTGAGTCTCTCCTGAGGGTCATTGACCTCTGGTGACCTCATTTTGCGTGTCCGGGAGCGTCTTAGAAGATAGCAAAGTTCATTGACCTCTGGTGACCTCATTTTGCGTGTCCGGGAGCTTCTAAGAGTATAGCAAAGGTCATTGACCTCATCTGACCTCATTTGACCGACGCGGCGCTTCTGAGTCTTTCCTGAAGGTCATTGACTTCTGGTGACCTCAATTTGCGTGTGCGGGAGCTTCTAAGAGTATAGCAAAGGTCATTGACCTCAACTGACCAAATTTCACCGACGCGGCGCTTCTGAGTCTATTCTGAAGGTCATTGTCCTCTGGTGACCTCATTTTGCGTGTGCGAGAGCTTGTAAGGGGATAGCAAATGTCATTAACCTAATCTGTCCTCATTTGACCGCCGCGGCGCTTTTGAGTCTATCCTGAATGTCATTGACCTCTGGTGACCTCATTTTGCGTTTCCGGGAGCGTCTAGGAAGATAGCAAAGGTCAATGACCTCTGGTGACATCATTTTGCGTGTCCGGGAGCTTCTAAGGGGATAGCAAAGGTCATTGACCTCATCTGACCTCATTTGAAAGACGCGGCGCTTCTGATTCTATCCTGAAGGTCATTGACCTCTTGTGACCTCATTTTGCGTGTCCGGGAGCTTCTAAGAGGCTAGCAAAAGTCATTGACCTCAACTGACCTCATTTGACCGACGCGGCGCTTCTGAGTCTATCCTGAAGGTCATTGACCTCTGGTGACCTCATTTTGCGTGTACGGAGCTTCTAAGAGGATAGCAAAAGTCATTGACCTCAACTGACCTCATTTGACCGACGCGGCGCTTCAGAGTTTATCCTGAAGGTCATTGTACTCTGGTGACCTCATTTTGCGTGTGCGAGAGCTTCTAAGAGAATAGCAAAGGTCATTAACCTCATCTGACCTCATTTGACCGACGCGGCGCGTCTGAGTCCATCCTGAAGGTCATTGACCACTGGCGACCTCATTTTGCTTGTCCTGGATCGTCTTTGAAGATAGCAAAGGTCATTGACCTCTGGTGACCTCATTTTGCGTGTCCGGGAGCTTCTTAGAAAATAGCAAAGGTCATTGACCTCTGGTGACCTCATTTTGCGTGTACGGAGCTTCTAAGAGGATAGCAAAAGTCATTGACCTCATCTGACCTCATTTGTCCGACTCGGCGCCTCTGAGTCTATCCTGAAGGTCATTGACCTCTGGTGACCTCATTTTGCGTGTGCGGGAGCTTCTAAGAAGGTAGCAAAGGTCATTGACCTCATCTGTCCAAATTTGACCGTCGCGGCGCTTCTGAGTCTATCCTGAAGGTCATTGTACTCTGGTGAGCTCATTTTGCGTGTGCGAGAGCTTCTAAGAGGATAGCAATGGTCATTGACCACATCTGTCCTCATTTGACCGCCGCGGCGCTTTTGAGTCTATCCTGAAGGTCATTGACCTCTGGTGAACTCATTTTGCGTCTCCGGGAGCGTCTTGGAAGATAGCAAAGGTCATTGACCTCTGGTGACCTCATTTTTCGTGTCCGGGAGATTCTAAGAGGATAGCAAAGGTCATTGACCTCGTCTGACCTCATTTGACCGACGCGTCGCTTCTGAGTCTATCCTGAAGGTCATTGACCTCTAGGGACCTCATTTTGCGTGTGCGGGATCTTCTAAGAAGATAGCAAAGGTCATTGACCTCATCTGATCTCATTCGACCGACGCGGCGCTTCTGAGTCCATCCTGAAGGTCATTGACCTCTGGTGACCTCATTTTGCGTGTGCGGAGCTTCTAAGAGGATAGCAAAGGTCATTGACCTCATCTGACCTCATTTGACCGACGCGGCGCTTCTGAGTCTATCCTGAAGGTCATTGTCCTCTGGTGACCTTATTTTGCGTGTGCGAGAGCTTCTAAGATGATAGCAAAGGTCATTGACCTCATCTGCCCTCATTTGACCTACGCGGCGCTTCTGAGTCCATCCTGAAGGTCATTGTCCTCTGGTGACATCATTTTGCGTGTGCGAGAGCTTCTAAGATGATAGCAAAGGTCATTGACGTCATCTGAACTCATTTGGCCGACGCGCCGCTTCTGAGTCTGTCCTGAAGGTCATTGACCTCTGGTGACCTCATTTTGCGTGTCCGGGAGCGTCTGAGAAGGTGGCAAAGTTCATTGACCTCTGGTGACCTCATTTTGCGTGTGCGGGAGCTTCTTAGAAGATAGCAAAGGTCATTGACCTCATCTGAACTCATTTGACCGACGCGGCGCTTCTGAGTCTATCCTGAAGGTCATTGACCTCTGGTGACCTCATTTTGCGTGTCAGGGAGCTTCTAAGAGGATAGCAAAGATTATAGCCCTCATCTGACCTCATTTGACCGACGCGGCGCCTCTGAGTCTAGCCTGAAGGTCATTGTACTCTGGTGACCTCATTTTGCGTGTGCGAGAGCTTCTAAGAGGATAGCAATGGTCATTGACCTCATCTGTCCTCATTTGACCGCCGCGGCGCTTCTGAGTCTATCCTGAAGGTCATTGACCTCTGGTGACCTCATTTTGCGTCTCCGGGAGCGTCTTGGAAGATAGCAAAGGTCATTGACCTCTGGTGACCTCATTTTGCGTGTGCGGGATCTTCTAAGAAGATAGCAAAGGTCATTGACCTCATCTGATCTCATTCGACCGACGCGGCGCTTCTGAGTCCATCCTGAAGGTCATTGACCTCTGGTGACCTCATTTTGCGTGTGCGGAGCTTCTAAGAGGATAGCAAAGGTCATTGACCTCATCTGACCTCATTCGACCGACGCGGCGCTTCTGAGTCTATCCTGAAGGTCATTGTCCTCTGGTGACCTTATTTTGCGTGTGCGAGAGCTTCTAAGATGATAGCAAAGGTCATTGACCTCATCTGCCCTCATTTGACCGACGCGGCGCTTCTGAGTCCATCCTGAAGGTCATTGACCACTGGCGACATCATTTTGCTTGTCCGGGATCGTCTTTGAAGATAGCAAATGTCATTGACCTCTGGTGACCTCATTTTGCGTGTCCGGGAGCTTCTTAGAAGATAGCAAAGGTCATTGACCTCTGGTGACCTCATTTTGCGTGTGCGGAGCTTCTAAGAGGATAGCAAATTCATTGACCTCATCTCACCTCATTTGACCGACGCGGCGCTTCTGAGTCTATCCTGAAGGTCATTGACCTCTGGTGACCTCATTTTGCGTGTGCGGAGCTTCTAAGAGGATAGCAAAGGTCATTGACCTCATCTGACCTCATTTGACCGACGCGGCGCTTCTGAGTCTATCCTGAAGGTCATTGTCCTCTGGTGACCTTATTTTGCGTGTGCGAGAGCTTCTAAGATGATAGCAAAGGTCATTGACCTCATCTGCCCTCATTTGACCTACGCGGCGCTTCTGAGTCCATCCTGAAGGTCATTGTCCTCTGGTGACATCATTTTGCGTGTGCGAGAGCTTCTAAGATGATAGCAAAGGTCATTGACGTCATCTGAACTCATTTGGCCGACGCGCCGCTTCTGAGTCTGTCCTGAAGGTCATTGACCTCTGGTGACCTCATTTTGCGTGTCCGGGAGCGTCTGAGAAGGTGGCAAAGTTCATTGACCTCTGGTGACCTCATTTTGCGTGTGCGGGAGCTTCTTAGAAGATAGCAAAGGTCATTGACCTCATCTGAACTCATTTGACCGACGCGGCGCTTCTGAGTCTATCCTGAAGGTCATTGACCTCTGGTGACCTCATTTTGCGTGTCAGGGAGCTTCTAAGAGGATAGCAAAGATTATAGCCCTCATCTGACCTCATTTGACCGACGCGGCGCCTCTGAGTCTAGCCTGAAGGTCATTGTACTCTGGTGACCTCATTTTGCGTGTGCGAGAGCTTCTAAGAGGATAGCAATGGTCATTGACCTCATCTGTCCTCATTTGACCGCCGCGGCGCTTCTGAGTCTATCCTGAAGGTCATTGACCTCTGGTGACCTCATTTTGCGTCTCCGGGAGCGTCTTGGAAGATAGCAAAGGTCATTGACCTCTGGTGACCTCATTTTGCGTGTGCGGGATCTTCTAAGAAGATAGCAAAGGTCATTGACCTCATCTGATCTCATTCGACCGACGCGGCGCTTCTGAGTCCATCCTGAAGGTCATTGACCTCTGGTGACCTCATTTTGCGTGTGCGGAGCTTCTAAGAGGATAGCAAAGGTCATTGACCTCATCTGACCTCATTCGACCGACGCGGCGCTTCTGAGTCTATCCTGAAGGTCATTGTCCTCTGGTGACCTTATTTTGCGTGTGCGAGAGCTTCTAAGATGATAGCAAAGGTCATTGACCTCATCTGCCCTCATTTGACCGACGCGGCGCTTCTGAGTCCATCCTGAAGGTCATTGACCACTGGCGACATCATTTTGCTTGTCCGGGATCGTCTTTGAAGATAGCAAAGGTCATTGACCTCTGGTGACCTCATTTTGCGTGTCCGGGAGCTTCTTAGAAGATAGCAAAGGTCATTGACCTCTGGTGACCTCATTTTGCGTGTGCGGAGCTTCTAAGAGGATAGCAAATTCATTGACCTCATCTCACCTCATTTGACCGACGCGGCGCTTCTGAGTCTATCCTGAAGGTCATTGACCTCTGGTGACCTCATTTTGCGTGTCAGGGAGCTTCTAAGAGGATAGCAAAGGTCATTGCCCACATCTGACCTCATTTGACCGACGCGGCGCCTCTGAGTCTATCCTGAGGGTCATTGAGCTCTGGTGACCTCATTTTGCGTGTCTGGGAGCGTCTTAGAAGATAGCAAAGTTTATTGACCTCTGGTGACCTCATTTTGTGTGTCCGGGAGCTTCTAAGGGTATAGCAAAGGTCATTGACCTCATCTGAACTCATTTGACCGACGCGGCGCTTCTGAGTCTGTCCTGAAGGTCATTGACCTCTGGTGACCTCATTTTGCGTGTCCGGGAGCGTCTGAGAAGGTGGCAAAGTTCACTGACCTCTGGTGACCTCATTTTGCGTGTGCGGGAGCTTCTTAGAAGATAGCAAAGGTCATTGACCTCATCTGAACTCATTTGACCGACGCGGCGCTTCTGAGTCTATCCTGAAGGTCATTGACCTCTGGTGACCTCATTTTGCGTGTCAGGGAGCTTCTAAGAGGATAGCAAAGATTATAGCCCTCATCTGACCTCATTTGACCGACGCGGCGCCTCTGAGTCTACCCTGAAGGTCATTGACCTCTGGTGACCTCATTTTGCGTGTGCGGGAGCTTCTAAGAAGGTAGCAAAGGTCATTGACCTTATCTGACCAAATTTGACCGTCGCGGCGCTTCTGAGTCTATCCTGAAGGTCATTGTACTCTGGTGACCTCATTTTGCGTGTGCGAGAGCTTCTAAGAGGATAGCAATGGTCATTGACCTCTCTGTCCTCATTTGACCGCCGCGGCGCTTCTGAGTCTATCCTGAAGGTCATTGACCTTTGGTGACCTCATTTTGCGTCTCCGGGAGCGTATTGGAAGATAGCAAAGGTCATTGACCTCTGGTGACCTCAATTTGCGTGTGCGGGAGCTTCTAAGAGTATAGCAAAGGTCATTGACCTCAACTGACCAAATTTGACCGACGCGGCGCTTCTGAGTCTATTCTGAAATCATTGTCCTCTGGTGATCTCATTTTGCGTGTGCGAGAGTTTGTAAGGGGATAGCAAATGTCATTGACCTAATCTGTCCTCATTTGACCGCCGCGGCGCTTTTGAGTCTATCCTGAATGTCATTGACCTCTGGTGACCTCATTTTGCGTTTCCGGGAGCGTCTTGGAAGAAAGCAAAGGTTAATGACCTCTGGTGACATCATTTTGCGTGTCCGGGAGCTTCTAAGAGGATAGCAAAGGTCATTGACCTCATCTGACCTCATTTGAAAGACGCGGCGCTTCTGAGTCCATCCTGAAGGTCATTGACCTCTTGTGACCTCATTTTGCGTGTGCGGGATCTTCTAAGAAGATAGCAAAGCTCATTGACCTCATCTGATCTCATTCGACCGACGCGGCGCTTCTGAGTCTATTCTGAAGGTCATTGTCCTCTGGTGACCTCATTTTGCGTGTGCGAGAGCTTGTAAGGGGATAGCAAATGTCATTGACCTAATCTGTCCTCATTTGACCGCCGCGGCGCTTTTGAGTCTATCCTGAATGTCATTGACCTCTGGTGACCTCATTTTGCGTTTCCGGGAGCGTCTTGGAAGAAAGCAAAGGTTAATGACCTCTGGTGACATCATTTTGCGTGTCCGGGAGCTTCTAAGAGGATAGCAAAGGTCATTGACCTCGTCTGACCTCATTTGACCAACGCGGCGCTTCTGAGTCTATCCTGAAGGTCATTGACCTCTAGGGACCTCATTTTGCGTGTGCGGGATCTTCTAAGAAGATAGCAAAGCTCATTGACCTCATCTGATCTCATTCGACCGACGCGGCGCTTCTGAGTCCATCCTGAAGGTCATTGACCTCTGGTGACCTCATTTTACGTGTGCGGAGCTTCTAAGAGGATAGCAAAGGTCATTGACCTCATCTGCCCTCATTTGACCGACGCGGCGCTTCTGAGTCCATCCTGAAGGTCATTGACCACTGGCGACATCATTTTGCTTGTCCGGGATCGTCTTAGAAGATAGCAAAGGTCATTGACCTCTGGTGACCTCATTTTGCGTGTCCGGGAGCTTCTTAGAAGATAGCAAAGGTCATTGACCTCTGGGGACCTCATTTTGCGTGTGCGGGATCTTCTAAGAAGATAGCAAAGGTCATTGACCTCATCTGATCTCATTCGACCGACGCGGCGCTTCTGAGTCCATCCTGAAGGTCATTGACCTCTGCTGACCTCATTTTGCGTGTGCGGAGCTTCTAAGAGTATAGCAAAGGTCATTGACCTCATCTGACCTCATTTGACCGACACGGCGCTTCTGAGTCTATCCTGAAGGTCATTGACCTCTGGTGACCTCATTTTGCGTTTCCGGGAGCGTCTTGGAAGAAAGCAAAGGTTAATGACCTCTGGTGACATCATTTTGCGTGTCCGGGAGCTTCTAAGAGGATAGCAAATGTCATTGACCTCATCTGACCTCATTTGAAAGACGCGGCGCTTCTGAGTCCATCCTGAATGTCATTGACCTCTTGTGAACTCATTTTGCGTGTGCGGGATCTTCTAAGAAGATAGCAAAGCTCATTGACCTCATCTGATCTCATTCGACCGACGCGGCGCTTCTGAGTCTATTCTGAAGGTCATTGTCCTCTGGTGACCTCATTTTGCGTGTGCGAGAGCTTGTAAGGGGATAGCAAATGTCATTGACCTAATCTGTCCTCATTAGACCGCCGCGGCGCTTTTGAGTCTATCCTGAATGTCATTGACCTCTGGTGATCTCATTTTGCGTTTCCGGGAGCGTCTTGGAAGAAAGCAAAGGTTAATGACCTCTGGTGACATCATTTTGCGTGTCCGGGAGCTTCTAAGAGGATAGCAAAGGTCATTGACCTCGTCTGACCTCATTTGACCAACGCGGCGCTTCTGAGTCTATCCTGAAGGTCATTGACCTCTAGGGACCTCATTTTGCGTGTGCGGGATCTTCTAAGAAGATAGCAAAGCTCATTGACCTCATCTGATCTCATTCGACCGACGCGGCGCTTCTGAGTCCATCCTGAAGGTCATTGACCTCTGGTGACCTCATTTTGTGTGTGCGGAGCTTCTAAGAGGATAGCAAAGGTCATTGACCTCATCTGCCCTCATTTGACCGACGCGGCGCTTCTGAGTCCATCCTGAAGGTCATTGACCACTGGCGACATCATTTTGCTTGTCCGGGATCGTCTTTGAAGATAGCAAAGGTCATTGACCTCTGGTGACCTCATTTTGCGTGTCCGGGAGCTTCTTAGAAGATAGCAAAGGTCATTGACCTCTGGGGACCTCATTTTGCGTGTGCGGGATCTTCTAAGAAGATAGCAAAGGTCATTGACCTCATCTGATCTCATTCGACCGACGCGGCGCTTCTGAGTCCATCCTGAAGGTCATTGACCTCTGCTGACCTCATTTTGCGTGTGCGGAGCTTCTAAGAGTATAGCAAAGGTCATTGACCTCATCTGACCTCATTTGACCGACACGGCGCTTCTGAGTCTATCCTGAAGGTCATTGACCTCTGGTGACCTCATTTTGCGTTTCCGGGAGCGTCTTGGAAGAAAGCAAAGGTTAATGACCTCTGGTGACATCATTTTGCGTGTCCGGGAGCTTCTAAGAGGATAGCAAAGGTCATTGACCTCATCTGACCTCATTTGAAAGACGCGGCGCTTCTGAGTCCATCCTGAAGGTCATTGACCTCTTGTGACCTCATTTTGCGTGTGCGGGATCTTCTAAGAAGATAGCAAAGCTCATTGACCTCATCTGATCTCATTCGACCGACGCGGCGCTTCTGAGTCTATTCTGAAGGTCATTGTCCTCTGGTGACCTCATTTTGCGTGTGCGAGAGCTTGTAAGGGGATAGCAAATGTCATTGACCTAATCTGTCCTCATTTGACCGCCGCGGCGCTTTTGAGTCTATCCTGAATGTCATTGACCTCTGGTGACCTCATTTTGCGTTTCCGGGAGCGTCTTGGAAGAAAGCAAAGGTTAATGACCTCTGGTGACATCATTTTGCGTGTCCGGGAGCTTCTAAGAGGATAGCAAAGGTCATTGACCTCTGGGGTCCTCATTTTGCGTGTGCGGGATCTTCTAAGAAGATAGCAAAGGTCATTGACCTCATCTGATCTCATTCGACCGACGCGGCGCTTCTGAGTCCATCCTGAAGGTCATTGACCTCTGCTGACCTCATTTTGCGTGTGCGGAGCTTCTAAGAGTATAGCAAAGGTCATTGACCTCATCTGATTTCATTTGACCGACGCGGCGCTTCTGAGTCTATCCTGAAGGTCATTGTCCTCTGGTGACCTCATTTTGCGTGTGCGAGAGCTTCTAAGAAGGTAGCAAAGGTCATTGACCTCATCTGACCAAATTTGACAGTCGCGGCGCTTCTGAGTCTATCCTGAAGGTCATTGTACTCTGGTGAGCTCATTTTGCGTGTGCGAGAGCTTCTAAGAGGATAGCAAAGGTCATTGACCTCATCTGCCCTCATTTGACCGACGCGGCGCTTCTGAGTCCATCCTGAAGGTCATTGTCCTCTGGTGACATCATTTTGCGTGTGCGAGAGCTTCTAAGATGATAGCAAAGGTCATTGACGTCATCTGAACTCATTTGGCCGACGCGCCGCTTCTGAGTCTGTCCTGAAAGTCATTGACCTCTGGTGACCTCATTTTGCGTGTCCGGGAGCGTCTGAGAAGGTGGCAAAGTTCATTGACCTCTGGTGACCTCATTTTGCGTGTGCGGGAGCTTCTTAGAAGATAGCAAAGGTCATTGACCTCATCTGAACTCATTTGACCGACGCGGCGCTTCTGAGTCTATCCTGAAGGTCATTGACCTCTGGTGACCTCATTTTGCGTGTCAGGGAGCTTCTAAGAGGATAGCAAAGATTATAGCCCTCATCTGACCTCATTTGACCGACGCGGCGCCCGTGAGTCTATCCTGAAGGTCATTGACCTCTGGTGACCTCATTTTGCGTGTGCGGGAGCTTCTAAGAAGGTAGCAAAGGTCATTGACCACATCTGACCAAATTTGACCGTCGCGGCGCTTCTGAGTCTATCCTGAAGGTCATTGTACTCTGGTGACCTCATTTTGCGTGTGCGAGAGCTTCTAAGAGGATAGCAATTGTCATTGACCTCATCTGTCCTCATTTGACCGCCGCGGCGCTTCTGAGTCTATCCTGAAGGTCATTGACCTCTGGTGACCTCATTTTGCGTCTCCGGGAGCGTCTTGGAAGATAGCAAATGTCATTGACCTCTGGTGACCTCATTTTGCGTTTCCGGGAGCGTCTTGGAAGAAAGCAAAGGTTAATGACCTCTGGTGACATCATTTTGCGTGTCCGGGAGCTTCTAAGAGGATAGCAAAGGTCATTGACCTCATCTGACCTCATTTGAAAGACGCGGCGCTTCTGAGTCCATCCTGAAGGTCATTGACCTCTTGTGACCTCATTTTGCGTGTGCGGGATCTTCTAAGAAGATAGCAAAGCTCATTGACCTCATCTGATCTCATTCGACCGACGCGGCGCTTCTGAGTCTATTCTGAAGGTCATTGTCCTCTGGTGACCTCATTTTGCGTGTGCGAGAGCTTGTAAGGGGATAGCAAATGTCATTGACCTAATCTGTCCTCATTTGACCGCCGCGGCGCTTTTGAGTCTATCCTGAATGTCATTGACCTCTGGTGACCTCATTTTGCGTTTCCGGGAGCGTCTTGGAAGAAAGCAAAGGTTAATGACCTCTGGTGACATCATTTTGCGTGTCCGGGAGCTTCTAAGAGGATAGCAAAGGTCATTGACCTCTGGGGTCCTCATTTTGCGTGTGCGGGATCTTCTAAGAAGATAGCAAAGGTCATTGACCTCATCTGATCTCATTCGACCGACGCGGCGCTTCTGAGTCCATCCTGAAGGTCATTGACCTCTGCTGACCTCATTTTGCGTGTGCGGAGCTTCTAAGAGTATAGCAAAGGTCATTGACCTCATCTGACCTCATTTGACCGACGCGGCGCTTCTGAGTCTATCCTGAAGGTCATTGTCCTCTGGTGACCTCATTTTGCGTGTGCGAGAGCTTCTAAGAAGGTAGCAAAGGTCATTGACCTCATCTGACCAAATTTGACAGTCGCGGCGCTTCTGAGTCTATCCTGAAGGTCATTGTACTCTGGTGAGCTCATTTTGCGTGTGCGAGAGCTTCTAAGAGGATAGCAAAGGTCATTGACCTCATCTGCCCTCATTTGACCGACGCGGCGCTTCTGAGTCCATCCTGAAGGTCATTGTCCTCTGGTGACATCATTTTGCGTGTGCGAGAGCTTCTAAGATGATAGCAAAGGTCATTGACGTCATCTGAACTCATTTGGCCGACGCGCCGCTTCTGAGTCTGTCCTGAAAGTCATTGACCTCTGGTGACCTCATTTTGCGTGTCCGGGAGCGTCTGAGAAGGTGGCAAAGTTCATTGACCTCTGGTGACCTCATTTTGCGTGTGCGGGAGCTTCTTAGAAGATAGCAAAGGTCATTGACCTCATCTGAACTCATTTGACCGACGCGGCGCTTCTGAGTCTATCCTGAAGGTCATTGACCTCTGGTGACCTCATTTTGCGTGTCAGGGAGCTTCTAAGAGGATAGCAAAGATTATAGCCCTCATCTGACCTCATTTGACCGACGCGGCGCCCGTGAGTCTATCCTGAAGGTCATTGACCTCTGGTGACCTCATTTTGCGTGTGCGGGAGCTTCTAAGAAGGTAGCAAAGGTCATTGACCACATCTGACCAAATTTGACCGTCGCGGCGCTTCTGAGTCTATCCTGAAGGTCATTGTACTCTGGTGACCTCATTTTGCGTGTGCGAGAGCTTCTAAGAGGATAGCAATTGTCATTGACCTCATCTGTCCTCATTTGACCGCCGCGGCGCTTCTGAGTCTATCCTGAAGGTCATTGACCTCTGGTGACCTCATTTTGCGTCTCCGGGAGCGTCTTGGAAGATAGCAAATGTCATTGACCTCTGGTGACCTCATTTTGCGTGTGCGGGATCTTCTAAGAAGATAGCAAAGGTCATTGACCTCATCTGATCTCATTCGACCGACGCGGCGCTTCTGAGTCCATCCTGAAGGTCATTGACCTCTGGTGACCTCATTTTGCGTGTACGCAGCTTCTAAGAGGATAGCAAAAGTCATTGACCTCATCTGACCTCATTTGACCGTCGCGGCGCTTCTGAGTCTATCCTGAAGGTCATTGACCTCTGGTGACCTCATTTTGCGTGTCAGGGAGCTTCTAAGTGTATAGCAAAGATCATAGCCCTCATCTGACCTCATTTGACCGACGCGGCGCCTCTGAGTCTATCCTGAAGGTCATTGACCTCTGGTGACCTCATTTTGCGTGTGCGGGAGCTTCTAAGAAGGTAGCAAAGGTCATTGACCTCATCTGACCAAATTTGACCGTCGCGGCGCTTCTGAGTATATCCTGAAGGTCATTGACCTCTTGTGACCTCATTTTGCGTGTCCGGGAGCTTCTAAGAGGCTAGCAAAAGTCATTGACCTCAACTGACCTCATTTGACCTACGCGGCGCTTCTGAGTCTATCCTGAAGTTCATTGACCTCTGGTGACCTCATTTTGCGTGTGCGGGATCTTCTAAGAAGATAGCAAAGGTCATTGACCTCATCTGATCTCATTCGACCGACGCGGCGCTTCTGAGTCCATCCTGAAGGTCATTGACCACTGGCGACCTCATTTTGCTTGTCCTGGATCGTCTTTGAAGATAGCAAAGGTCATTGACCTCTGGTGACCTCATTTTGCGTGTCCGGGAGCTTCTTAGAGAATAGCAAAGGTCATTGACCTCTGGTGACCTCATTTTGCGTGTACGGAGCTTCTAAGAGGATAGCAAAAGTCATTGACCTCATCTGACCTCATTTGTCCGACGCGGCGCCTCTGAGTCTATCCTGAAGGTCATTGACCTCTGGTGACCTCATTTTGCGTGTGCGGGAGCTTCTAAGAAGGTAGCAAAGGTCATTGACCTCATCTGTCCAAATTTGACCGTCGCGGCGCTTCTGAGTCTATCCTGAAGGTCATTGTACTCTGGTGACCTCATTTTGCGTGTGCGAGAGCTTCTAAGAGGATAGCAATGGTCATTGACCTCATCTGTCCTCATTTGACCGACGCGGCGCTTCTGAGTCTATCCTGAAGGTCATTGACCTCTGGTGACCTCATTTTTCGTGTCTGGAGCTTCTAAGAGGATAGCAAAGGTCATTGACCTCGTCTGACCTCATTTGACCGACGCGGCGCCTCTGAGTCTATCCTGAAGGTCATTGACCTCTGGTGACCTCATTTTGCGTGTGCGGGAGCTTCTAAGAAGGTAGCAAAGGTCATTGACCTCATCTGACCAAATTTGACCGTCGCGGCGCTTCTGAGTCTATCCTGAAGGTCATTGACCTCTTGTGACCTCATTTTGCGTGTCCGGGAGCTTCTAAGAGGCTAGCAAAAGTCATTGACCTCAACTGACCTCATTTGACCGACGCGGCGCTTCTGAGTCTATCCTGAAGTTCATTGACCTCTGGTGACCTCATTTTGCGTGTACGGAGCTTCTAAGAGGATAGCAAAAGTCATTGACCTCAACTGACCTCATTTGACCGACGCGGCGCTTCAGAGTTTATCCTGAAGGTCATTGTCCTCTGGTGACCTCATTTTGCGTGTGCGAGAGCTTCTAAGAGAATAGCAAAGGTCATTAACCTCATCTAACCTCATTTGACCGACGCGGCGCTTCTGAGTCCATCCTGAAGGTCATTGACCACTGGCGACCTCATTTTGCTTGTCCTGGATCGTCTTTGAAGATAGCAAAAGTCATTGACCTCTGGTGACCTCATTTTGCGTGTCCGGGAGCTTCTTAGAGAATAGCAAAGGTCATTGACCTCTGGTGACCTCATTTTGCGTGTACGGAGCTTCTAAGAGGATAGCAAAAGTCATTGACCTCATCTGACCTCATTTGTCCGACGCGGCGCCTCTGAGTCTATCCTGAAGGTCATTGACCTCTGGTGACCTCATTTTGCGTGTGCGGGAGCTTCTAAGAAGGTAGCAAAGGTCATTGACCTCATCTGTCCAAATTTGACCGTCGCGGCGCTTCTGAGTCTATCCTGACGGTCATTGTACTCTGGTGACCTCATTTTGCGTGTGCGAGAGCTTCTAAGAGGATAGCAATGGTCATTGACCTCATCTGTACTCATTTGACCGACGCGGCGCTTCTGAGTCTATCCTGAAGGTCATTGACCTCTGGTGACCTCATTTTGCGTCTCCGGTAGCGTCTTGGAAGATAGCAAAGGTCATTGACCTCTGGTGACCTCATTTTTCGTGTCTGGAGCTTCTAAGATGATAGCAAAGGTCATTGACCTCGTCTGACCTCATTTGACCGACGCGGCGCTTCTGAGTCTATCCTGAAGGTCATTGACCTGTAGGGACCTCATTTTGCGTGTGCGGGATCTTCTAAGAAGATAGCAAAGGTTATTGACCTCATCTGATCTCATTCGACCGACGCGGCGCTTCTGAGTCCATCCTGAAGGTCATTGACCTCTGGTGACCTCATTTTGCGTGTCCGGGAGCGTCTGAGAAGGTGGCAAAGTTCACTGACCTCTGGTGACCTCATTTTGCGTGTGCGGGAGCTTCTAAGAAGGTAGCAAAGGTCATTGACCTCATCTGTACAAATTTGACCGTCGCGGCGCTTCTGAGTCTATCCTGAAGGTCATTGTACTCTGGTGACCTCATTTTGCGTGTGCGAGAGCTTCTTAGAGGATAGCAATGGTCATTGACCTCATCTGTCCTCATTTGACCGACGCGGCGCTTCTGAGTCTATCCTGAAGGTCATTGACCTCTGGTGACCTCATTTTGCGTCTCCGGGAGCGTCTTGGAAGATAGCAAAGGTCATTGACCTCTGGTGACCTCATTTTTCGTGTCTGGAGCTTCTAAGAGGATAGCAAAGGTCATTGACCTCGTCTGACCTCATATGACCGACGCGACGCTTCTGAGTCTATCCTGAAGGTCATTGACCTCTGGTGACATCATTTTGCGTGTGCGGAGCTTCTAAGGGGATAGCAAAGGTCATTGACCTCATCTGACCTCATTTGACCGACGCGGCGCCTCTGAGTCTATCCTGAAGGTCATTGACCTCTGGTGACCTCATTTTGCGTGTGCGGAAGCTTCTAAGAAGGTAGCAAAGGTCATTGGCCTCATCTGACCAAATTTGACCGTCGCGGCGCTTCTGAGTCTATCCTGAAGGTCATTGACCTCTGGTGACCTCATTTTGCGTGTGCGGAGCTTCTAAGAGGATAGCAAAGGTCATTGACCTCGTCTGACCTCATTCGACCGACGCGGCGCTTCTGAGTCTCTCCTGAGGATCATTGACCTCTGGTGACCTCATTTTGCGTGTCCGGGAGCGTCTTAGAAGATAGCAAAGTTCATTGACCTCTGGTGACCTCATTTTGCGTGTCCGGGAGCTTCTAAGAGTATAGCAAAGGTCATTGACCTCATCTGACCTCATTTGACCGACGCGGCGCTTCTGAGTCTATCCTGAAGGTCATTGACCTCTGGTGACCTCAATTTGCGTGTGCGGGAGCTTCTAAGAGTATAGCAAAGGTCATTAACCTAATCTGTCCTCATTTGACCGCCGCGGCGCTTTTGAGTCTATCCTGAATGTCATTGACCTCTGGTGACCTCATTTTGCGTTTCCGGGAGCGTCTTGGAAGATAGCAAAGGTCAATGACCTCTGGTGACATCATTTTGCGTGTCCGGGAGCTTCTAAGAGGATAGCAAAGGTCATTGACCTCATCTGACCTCATTTGAAAGACGCGGCGCTTCTGAGTCTATCCTGAAGGTCATTGACCTCTGGTGACCTCATTTTGCGTGTACGGAGCTTCTAAGAGGATAGCAAAAGTCATTGACCTCATCTGACCTCATTTGACCGACGCGGCGCTTCTGAGTCTATCCTGAAGGTCATTGACCTCTGGTGACCTCATTTTGCGTGTCAGGGAGCTTCTAAGAAGATAGCAAAGATTATAGCCCTCATCTGACCTCATTTGACCGACGCGGCGCCTCTGAGTCTATCCTGAAGGTCATTGACCTCTGGTGACCTCATTTTGCGTGTGCGGGAGCTTCTAAGAAGGTAGCAAAGGTCATTGACCTCATCTGACCAAATTTGACCGTCGCGGCGCTTCTGAGTCTATCCTGAAGGTCATTGTACTCTGGTGACCTCATTTTGCGTGTGCGAGAGCTTCTAAGAGGATAGCAATGGTCATTGACCTCATCTGTCCTCATTTGACCGTCGCGGCGCTTCTGAGTCTATCCTGAAGGTCATTGTACTCTGGTGACCTCATTTTGCGTGTGCGAGAGCTTCTAAGAGGATAGCAATGGTCATTGACCTCATCTGTCCTCATTTGACCGCCGCGGCGCTTCTGAGTCTATCCTGAAGGTCATTGACCTCTGGTGACCTCATTTTGCGTCTCCGGGAGAGTCTTGGAAGTTAGCAAAGGTCATTGACCTCTGGTGACCTCATTTTTCGTGTCCGGGAGCTTCTAAGAGGATAGCAAAGGTCATTGACCTCGTCTGACCTCATTTGACCGACGCGGCGCCTCTGAGTCTATCCTGAAGGTCATTGACCTCTGGGGACCTCATTTTGCGTGTGCGGGAGCTTCTAAGAAGATAGCAAAGGTCATTGACCTCATCTGTTCTCATTCGACCGACGCGGCGCTTCTGAGTCCATCCTGAAGGTCATTGACCTCTGGTGACCTCATTTTGCGTGTGCGCAGCTTCTAAGTGTATAGCAAAGGTCATTGACCTCATCTGACCTCATTTGACCGACGCGGCTCTTCTGAGTCTATCCTGAAGGTCATTGACCTCTGGTGACCTTATTTTGCGTGTGCGGGAGCTTCTAAGAAGGTAGCAAAGGTCATTGACCTCATCTGACCTCATTTGACCGACGCGGCGCTTCTGAGTCTATCCTGAAGGTCATTGTCCTCTGGTGACCTCATTTTGCGTGTGCGAGAGCTTCTAAGATGATAGCAAAGGTCATTGACGTCATCTGAACTCATTTGACCGACGCGGCGCTTCTGAGTCTATCCTGAAGGTCATTGACCTCTGGTGACCTCATTTTGCGTGTCAGGGAGCTTCTAAGAGGATAGGAAAGATTATAGCCATCATCTGACCTCATTTGACCGACGCGGCGCCTCTGAGTCTATCCTGAAGGTCATTGACCTCTGGTGACCTCATTTTGCGTGTGCGGGAGCTTCTAAGAAGGTAGCAAAGGTCACTGACCTTATCTGACCAAATTTGACCGTCGCGGCGCTTCTGAGTCTATCCTGAAGGTCATTGTACTCTGGTGACCTCATTTTGCGTGTGCGAGAGCTTCTAAGAGGATAGCAATGGTCATTGACCTCATCTGTCCTCATTTGACCGCCGCGGCGCTTCTGAGTCTATCCTGAAGGTCATTGACCTCTGGGGACCTCATTTTGCGTGTGCGGGATCTTCTAAGAAGATAGCAAAGGTCATTGACCTCATCTGATCTCATTCGACCGACGCGGCGCTTCTGAGTCCATCCTGAAGGTCATTGACCTCTGGTGACCTCATTTTGCGTGTGCGGAGCTTCTAAGAGGATAGCAAAGGTCATTGACCTCATCTGACCTCATTTGACCGACGCGGCGCTTCTGAGTCTATTCTGAAGGTCATTGTCCTCTGGTGACTTCATTTTGCGTGTGCGAGAGCTTCTAAGATGATAGCAAAGGTCATTGACCTCATCTGCCCTCATTTGACCGACGCGGCGCTTCTGAGTCCATCCTGAAGGTCATTGACCACTGGCGACATCATTTTGCTTGTCCGGGATCGTCTTTGAAGATAGCAAAGGTCATTGACCTCATCTGATCTCATTCGACCGACGCGGCGCTTCTAAGTCCATCCTGAAGGTCATTGACCTCTGGTGACCTCATTTTGCGTGTGCGGAGCTTCTAAGAGTATAGCAAAGGTCATTGACCTATTCTGACCTCATTTGACCGACGCGGCGCTTCTGAGTCTATCCTGAAGGTCATTGACCTCTGGTGACCTTATTTTGCGTGTGCGGGAGCTTCTAAGAAGGTAGCAAAGGTCATTGACCTCATCTGACCTCATTTGACCGACGCGGCGCTTCTGAGTCTATCCTGAAGGTCATTGTCCTCTGGTGACCTCATTTTGCGTGTGCGAGAGCTTCTAAGATGATAGCAAAGGTCATTGACGTCATCTGAACTCATTTGACCGACGCGGCGCTTCTGAGTCTGTCCTGAAGGTCATTGACCTCTGGTGACCTCATTTTGCGTGTCCGGGAGCGTCTGAGAAGGTGGCAAAGTTCATTGACTTCTGGTGACCTCATTTTGCGTGTGCGGGAGCTTCTTAGAAGATAGCAAAGGTCATTGACCTCATCTGAACTCATTTGACCGACGCGGCGCTTCTGAGTCTATCCTGAAGGTCATTGACCTCTGGTGACCTCATTTTGCGTGTGCGAGAGCTTCTAAGAGGATAGCAATGGTCATTGACCTCATCTGTCCTCATTTGACCGCCGCGGCGCTTCTGAGTCTATCCTGAAGGTCATTGACCTCTGGTGACCTCATTTTGCGTCTCCGGGAGCGTCTTGGAAGATAGCAAAGGTCATTGACCTCTGGTGACCTCATTTTTCGTGTCCGGGAGCTTCTGAGAGGATAGCAAAGGTCATTGACCTCGTCTGACCTCATTTGACCGACGCGGCGCTTCTGAGTCTATCCTGATGGTCATTGACCTCTGGGGACCTCATTTTGCGTGTGCGGGATCTTCTAAGAAGATAGCAAAGGTCATTGACCTCATCTGATCTCATTCGACCGACGCGGCGCTTCTGAGTCCATCCTGAAGGTCATTGACCTCTGGTGACCTCATTTTGCGTGTGCGGAGCTTCTAAGAGTATAGCAAAGGTCATTGACCTCATCTGACCTCATTTGACCGACGCGGCGCTTCTGAGTCTATCCTGAAGGTCATTGTCCTCTGGTGACCTCATTTTGCGTGTGCGAGAGCTTCTAAGATGATAGCAAAGGTCATTGACCTCATCTGACCTCATTTGACCGACGCGGCGCTTCTGAGTCCATCCTGAAGGTCATTGACCACTGGCGACATCATTTTGCTTGTCCGGGATCGTCTTTGAAGATAGCAAAGGTCATTGACCTCTGGTGACCTCATTTTGCGTGTCCGGGAGCTTCTTAGAAGATAGCAAAGGTCATTGACCTCTGGTGACCTCATTTTGCGTGTGCGGAGCTTCTAAGAGGATAGCAAAAGTCATTGACCTAACCTGACCTCATTTGACCGACGCGGCGCTTCTGAGTCTATCCTGAAGGTCATTGACCTCTGGTGACCTCATTTTTCGTGTCCGGGAGCTTCTGAGAGGATAGCAAAGGTCATTGACCTCGTCTGACCTCATTTGACCGACGCGGCGCTTCTGAGTCTATCCTGAAGGTCATTGACCTCTGGGGACCTCATTTTGCGTGTGCGGGATCTTCTAAGGAGATAGCAAAGGTCATTGACCTCATCTGATCTCATTCGACCGACGCGGCGCTTCTGAGTCCATCCTGAAGGTCATTGACCTCTGGTGACCTCATTTTGCGTGTGCGGAGCTTCTAAGAGTATAGCAAAGGTCATTGACCTCATCTGACCTCATTTGACCGACGCGGCGCTTCTGAGTCTATCCTGAAGGTCATTGTCCTCTGGTGACCTCATTTTGCGTGTGCGAGAGCTTCTAAGATGATAGCAAAGGTCATTGACCTCATCTGACCTCATTTGACCGACGCGGCGCTTCTGAGTCCATCCTGAAGGTCATTGACCACTGGCGACATCATTTTGCTTGTCCGGGATCGTCTTTGAAGATAGCAAAGGTCATAGACCTCTGATGACCTCATTTTGCGTGTCCGGGAGCTTCTTAGAAGATAGCAAAGGTCATTGACCTCTGGTGACCTCATTTTGCGTGTGCGGAGCTTCTAAGAGGATAGCAAAAGTCATTGACCTAATCTGACCTCATTTGACCGACGCGGCGCTTCTGAGTCTATCCTGAAGGTCATTGTCCTCTGGTGACCTCATTTTGCGTGTGCGAGAGCTTCTAAGATGATAGCAAAGGTCATTGACGTCATCTGAACTCATTTGACCGACGCGGCGCTTCTGAGTCTGTCCTGAAGGTCATTGACCTCTGGTGACCTCATTTTGCGTGTCCGGGAGCGTCTTAGAAGATAGCAAAATTTATTGACCTCTGGTGACCTCATTTTGCGTGTCCGGGAGCTTCTAAGGGTATAGCAAAGGTCATTGACGTCATCTGAACTCATTTGACGACGCGGCGCTTCTGAGTCTGTCCTGAAGGTCATTGACCTCTGGCGACCTCATTTTGCTTGTCCTGGATCGTCTTTGAAGATAGCAAATGTCATTGACCTCTGGTGAACTCATTTGACGACGCGGCGCTTCTGAGTCTGTCCTGAAGGTCATTGACCTCTGGTGACCTCATTTTGCTTGTCCGGGATCGTCTTTGAAGATAGCAAAGGTCATTGACCTCTGGAGACCTCATTTTGCGTGTCCGGGAGCTTCTTAGAAGATAGCCAAGGTCATTGACCTCTGGTGACCTCATTTTGCGTGTGCGGAGCTTCTAAGAGGATAGCAAAAGTCATTGACCTAATCTGACCTCATTTGACCGACGCGGCGCTTCTGAGTCTATCCTGAAGGTCATTGACCTCTGGTGACCTCATTTTGCGTGTCAGGGAGCTTCTAAGAGGATAGCAAAGGTCATTCCCTCATCTGACCTCATTTGACCGACGCGGCGCCTCTGAGACTATCCTGAGGGTCATTGACCTCTGGTGACCTCATTTTGCTTCTCCGGGAGCGTCTTGGAAGATAGCAAAGGTCATTGACCTCTGGTGACCTCATTTTGCGTGTCCGGGAGCTTCTAAGGGTATAGCAAAGGTCATTGACGTCATCTGAACTCATTTGACGACGCGGCGCTTCTGAGTCTGTCCTGAAGGTCATTGAACTCTGGTGACCTCATTTTGCGTGTGCGAGAGCTTCTAAGGGGATAGCAAAGGTCATTGACCTAATCTGTCCTCATTTGACCACCGCGGCGCTTTTGAGTCTATCCTGAATGTCATTGACCTCTGGTGACCTCATTTTGCGTTTCCGGGAGCGTCTTGGAAGATAGCAAAGGTCAATGACCTCTGGTGATATCATTTTGCGTGTTCGGGAGCTTCTAAGAGGATAGCAAAGGTCATTGACCTCATCTGATCTCATTCGAACGACGCGGCGCTTCTGAGTCCATCCTGAAGGTCATTGACCTCTGGCGACCTCATTTTGCTTGTCCTGGATCGTCTTTGAAGATAGCAAAGGTCATTGACCTCTGGTGAACTCATTTTGCGTGTCCGGGAGCTTCTTAGAAAATAGCAAATGTCATTGACCTCTGGTGACCTCATTTTGCGTGTATGGAGCTTCTAAGAGGATAGCAAAAGTCATTGACCTCATCTGACCTCATTTGACCGACGCGGCGCCTCTGAGTCTATCCTGAAGGTCATTGACCTCTGGGGACCTCATTTTGCGTGTGCGGAATCTTCTAAGATGATAGCAAAGGTCATTGACCTATTCTGACCTCATTTGACCGACGCGGCGCTTCTGAGTCCATCCTGAAGGTCATTGACCTCTGGTGACCTCATTTTGCGTGTGCGGAGCTTCTAAGAGTATAGCAAAGGTCATTGACCTATTCTGACCTCATTTGACCGACGCGGCGCTTCTGAGTCTATCCTGAAGGTCATTGACCACTGGCGACATCATTTTGCTTGTCCGGGATCGTCTTTGAAGATTGCAAAGGTCATTGACCTCATCTGATCTCATTCGACTGACGCGGCGCTTCTGAGTCCATCCTGAAGGTCATTGACCTCTGGTGACCTCATTTTGCGTGTGCGGAGCTTCTAAGAGTATAGCAAAGGTCATTGACCTATTCTGACCTCATTCGACTGACGCGGCGCTTCTGAGTCCATCCTGAAGGTCATTGACCTCTGGTGACCTCATTTTGCGTGTGCGAGAGCTTCTAAGAGGATAGCAATGGTCATTGACCTCATCTGTCCTCATTTGACCGCCGCGGCGCTTCTGAGTCTATCCTGAAGGTCATTGACCTCTGGTGACCTCATTTTGCTTCTCCGGGAGCGTCTTGGAAGATAGCAAAGGTCATTGACCTCTGGTGACCTCATTTTGCGTGTCCGGGAGCTTCTAAGGGTATAGCAAAGGTCATTGACGTTATCTGAACTCATTTGACGACGCGGCGCTTCTGAGTCTGTCCTGAAGGTCATTGAACTCTGGTGACCTCATTTTGCGTGTGCGAGAGCTTCTAAGGGGATAGCAAAGGTCATTGACCTAATCTGTCCTCATTTGACCACCGCGGCGCTTTTGAGTCTATCCTGAATGTCATTGACCTCTGGTGACCTCATTTTGCGTTTCCGGGAGCGTCTTGGAAGATAGCAAAGGTCAATGACCTCTGGTGATATCATTTTGCGTGTTCGGGAGCTTCTAAGAGGATAGCAAAGGTCATTGACCTCATCTGATCTCATTCGAACGACGCGGCGCTTCTGAGTCCATCCTGAAGGTCATTGACCTCTGGCGACCTCATTTTGCTTGTCCTGGATCGTCTTTGAAGATAGCAAAGGTCATTGACCTCTGGTGAACTCATTTTGCGTGTCCGGGAGCTTCTTAGAAAATAGCAAATGTCATTGACCTCTGGTGACCTCATTTTGCGTGTATGGAGCTTCTAAGAGGATAGCAAAAGTCATTGACCTCATCTGACCTCATTTGACCGACGCGGCGCCTCTGAGTCTATCCTGAAGGTCATTGACCTCTGGGGACCTCATTTTGCGTGTGCGGAATCTTCTAAGATGATAGCAAAGGTCATTGACCTATTCTGACCTCATTTGACCGACGCGGCGCTTCTGAGTCCATCCTGAAGGTCATTGACCTCTGGTGACCTCATTTTGCGTGTGCGGAGCTTCTAAGAGTATAGCAAAGGTCATTGACCTATTCTGACCTCATTTGACCGACGCGGCGCTTCTGAGTCTATCCTGAAGGTCATTGACCACTGGCGACATCATTTTGCTTGTCCGGGATCGTCTTTGAAGATTGCAAAGGTCATTGACCTCATCTGATCTCATTCGACTGACGCGGCGCTTCTGAGTCCATCCTGAAGGTCATTGACCTCTGGTGACCTCATTTTGCGTGTGCGGAGCTTCTAAGAGTATAGCAAAGGTCATTGACCTATTCTGACCTCATTTGACCGACGCGGCGCTTCTGAGTCTATCCTGAAGGTCATTGACCTCTGGTGACCTCATTTTGCGTGTGCGAGAGCTTCTAAGAGGATAGCAATGGTCATTGACCTCATCTGTCCTCATTTGACCGCCGCGGCGCTTCTGAGTCTATCCTGAAGGTCATTGACCTCTGGTGACCTCATTTTGCGTCTCCGGGAGCGTCTTGGAAGATAGCAAAGGTCATTGACCTCTGGTGACCTCATTTTTCGTGTCCGGGAGCTTCTAAGAGGATAGCAAAAGTCATTGACCTCATCTCACCTCATTTGACCGACGCGGCGCTTCTGAGTCTATCCTGAAGGTCATTGACCACTGGCGACATCATTTTGCTTGTCCGGGATCGTCTTTGAAGATAGCAAAGGTCATTGACCTCATCTGATCTCATTCGACCGACGCGGCGCATCTGAGTCCATCCTGAAGGTCATTGACCTCTGGTGACCTCATTTTGCGTGTGCAGAGCTTCTAAGAGTATAGCAAAGGTCATTGACCTATTCTGACCTCATTTGACCGACGCGGCGCTTCTGAGTCTATCCTGAAGGTCATTGACCTCTGGTGACCTCATTTTGCGTGTGCGAGAGCTTCTAAGAGGATAGCAATGGTCATTGACCTCATCTGTCCTCATTTGACCGCCGCGGCGCTTCTGAGTCTATCCTGAAGGTCATTGACCTCTGGTGACCTCATTTTGCGTCTCCGGGAGCGTCTTGGAAGATAGCAAAGGTCATTGACCTCTGGTGACCTCATTTTTCGAGTCCGGGAGCTTCTGAGAGGATAGCAAAGGTCATTGACCTCGTCTGACCTCATTTGACCGACGCGGCGCTTCTGAGTCTATCCTGAAGGTCATTGACCTCTGGGGACCTCATTTTGCGTGTGCGGGATCTTCTAAGAAGATAGCAAAGGTCATTGACCTCATCTGATCTCATTCGACCGACGCGGCGCTTCTGAGTCCATCCTGAAGGTCATTGACCTCTGGTGACCTCATTTTGCGTGTGCGGAGCTTCTAAGAGTATAGCAAAGGTCATTGACCTAATCTGACCTCATTTGACCGACGCGGCGCTTCTGAGTCTATCCTGAAGGTCATTGACCTCTGGTGACCTCAGTTTGCGTGTCAGGGAGCTTCTAAGAGGATAGCAAAGGTCATTCCCTCATCTGACCTCATTTGACCGACGCGGCGCCTCTGAGACTATCCTGAGGGTCATTGACCTCTGGTGACCTCATTTTGCGTGTCCGGGAGCGTCTTAGAAGATAGCAATATTTATTGACCTCTGGTGACCTCATTTTGCGTGTCCGGGAGCTTCTAAGGGTATAGCAAAGGTCATTGACGTCATCTGAACTCATTTGACGACGCGGCGCTTCTGAGTCTGTCCTGAAGGTCATTGAACTCTGGTGACCTCATTTTGCGTGTGCGAGAGCTTCTAAGGGGATAGCAAAGGTCATTGACCTAATCTGTCCTCATTTGACCGCCGCGGCGCTTTTGAGTCTATCCTGAATGTCATTGATCTCTGGTGACCTCATTTTGCGTTTCCGGGAGCGTCTTGGAAGATAGCAAAGGTCAATGACCTCTGGTGATATCATTTTGCGTGTTCGGGAGCTTCTAAGAGGATAGCAAAGGTCATTGACCTCATCTGATCTCATTCGACCGACGCGGCGCTTCTGAGTCCATCCTGAAGGTCATTGACCTCTGACGACCTCATTTTGCTTGTCCTGGATCGTCTTTGAAGATAGCAAAGGTCATTGACCTCTGGTGAACTCATTTTGCGTGTCCGGGAGCTTCTTAGAAAATAGCAAATGTCATTGACCTCTGGTGACCTCATTTTGCGTGTACGGAGCTTCTAAGAGGATAGCAAAAGTCATTGACCTCATCTGACCTCATTTGACCGACGCGGCGCCTCTGAGTCTATCCTGAAGGTCATTGACCTCTGGTGACCTCACTTTGCGTGTGCGGAGCTTCTAAGAGGATAGCAAAGGTCATTGACCTCATCTGACCTCATTTGACCGACGCGGCGCTTCTGAGTCTATCCTGAAGGTCATTGTCCTCTGGTGACCTCATTTTGCGTGTGCGAGAGCTTCTAAGATGATAGCAAATGTCATTGACCTCATCTGCCCTCATTTGACCGACGCGGCGCTTCTGAGTCCATCCTGAAGGTCATTGACCACTGGCGACATCATTTTGCTTGTCCGGGATCGTCTTTGAAGATAGCAAAGGTCATTGAACTCTGGTGACCTCATTTTGCGTGTCCGGGAGCTTCTAAGAGGATAGCAAAAGTCATTGACCTCATCTCACCTCATTTGACCGACGCGGCGCTTCTGAGTCCATCCTGAAGGTCATTGACCTCTGGTGACCTCATTTTGCGTGTCCGGGAGCGTCTTAGAAGATAGCAAAATTTATTGACCTCTGGTGACCTCATTTTGCGTGTCCGGGAGCTTCTAAGGGTATAGCAAAGGTCATTGACGTCATCTGAACTCATTTGACGACGCGGCGCTTCTGAGTCTGTCCTGAAGGTCATTGACCTCTGGCGACCTCATTTTGCTTGTCCTGGATCGTCTTTGAAGATAGCAAAGGTCATTGACCTCTGGTGAACTCATTTGACGACGCGGCGCTTCTGAGTCTGTCCTGAAGGTCATTGACCTGTGGTGACCTCATTTTGCTTGTCCGGGATCGTCTTTGAAGATAGCAAAGGTCATTGACCTCTGGAGACCTCATTTTGCGTGTCCGGGAGCTTCTTAGAAGATAGCAAAGGTCATTGACCTCTGGTGACCTCATTTTGCGTGTGCGGAGCTTCTAAGAGGATAGCAAAAGTCATTGACCTAATCTGACCTCATTTGACCGACGCGGCGCTTCTGAGTCTATCCTGAAGGTCATTGACCTCTGGGGACCTCATTTTGCGTGTGCGGGATCTTCTAAGGAGATAGCAAAGGTCATTGACCTCATCTGATCTCATTCGACCGACGCGGCGCTTCTGAGTCCATCCTGAAGGTCATTGACCTCTGGTGACCTCCTTTTGCGTGTGCGGAGCTTCTAAGGGTATAGCAAAGGTCATTGACGTCATCTGAACTCATTTGACGACGCGGCGCTTCTGAGTCTGTCCTGAAGGTCATTGACCTCTGGCGACCTCATTTTGCTTGTCCGGGATCGTCTTTGAAGATAGCAAAGGTCATTGACCTCTGGAGACCTCATTTTGCGTGTCCGGGAGCTTCTTAGAAGATAGCAAAGGTCATTGACCTCTGGTGACCTCATTTTGCGTGTGCGGAGCTTCTAAGAGGATAGCAAAAGTCATTGACCTAATCTGACCTCATTTGACCGACGCGGCGCTTCTGAGTCTATCCTGAAGGTCATTGACCTCTGGGGACCTCATTTTGCGTGTGCGGGATCTTCTAAGGAGATAGCAAAGGTCATTGACCTCATCTGATCTCATTCGACCGACGCGGCGCTTCTGAGTCCATCCTGAAGGTCATTGACCTCTGGTGACCTCCTTTTGCGTGTGCGGAGCTTCTAAGAGTATAGCAAAGGTCATTGACCTCATCTGACCTCATTTGACCGACGCGGCGCTTCTGAGTCTATCCTGAAGGTCATTGTCCTCTGGTGATATCATTTTGCGTGTTCGGGAGCTTCTAAGAGGATAGCAAAGGTCATTGACCTCATCTGATCTCATTCGACCGACGCGGCGCTTCTGAGTCCATCCTGAAGGTCATTGACCTCTGGCGACCTCATTTTGCGTGTCCGGGAGCGTCTTAGAAGATAGCAAAATTTATTGACCTCTGGTGACCTCATTTTGCGTGTCCGGGAGCTTCTAAGGGTATAGCAAAGGTCATTGACGTCATCTGAACTCATTTGACGACGCGGCGCTTCTGAGTCTGTCCTGAAGGTCATTGACCTCTGGCGACCTCATTTTGCTTGTCCTGGATCGTCTTTGAAGATAGCAAAGGTCATTGACCTCTGGTGAACTCATTTGACGACGCGGCGCTTCTGAGTCTGTCCTGAAGGTCATTGACCTCTGGTGACCTCATTTTGCTTGTCCGGGATCGTCTTTGAAGATAGCAAAGGTCATTGACCTCTGGAGACCTCATTTTGCGTGTCCGGGAGCTTCTTAGAAGATAGCAAAGGTCATTGACCTCTGGTGACCTCATTTTGCGTGTGCGGAGCTTCTAAGAGGATAGCAAAAGTCATTGACCTAATCTGACCTCATTTGACCGACGCGGCGCTTCTGAGTCTATCCTGAAGGTCATTGACCTCTGGTGACCTCATTTTGCGTGTCAGGGAGCTTCTAAGAGGATAGCAAAGGTCATTCCCTCATCTGACCTCATTTGACCGACGCGGCGCCTCTGAGACTATCCTGAGGGTCATTGACCTCTGGTGACCTCATTTTGCGTGTCCGGGAGCGTCTTAGAAGATAGCAATATTTATTGACCTCTGGTGACCTCATTTTGCGTGTCCGGGAGCTTCTAAGGGTATAGCAAAGGTCATTGACGTCATCTGAACTCATTTGACGACGCGGCGCTTCTGAGTCTGTCCTGAAGGTCATTGAACTCTGGTGACCTCATTTTGCGTGTGCGAGAGCTTCTAAGGGGATAGCAAAGGTCATTGACCTAATCTGTCCTCATTTGACCGCCGCGGCGCTTTTGAGTCTATCCTGAATGTCATTGACCTCTGGTGACCTCATTTTGCGTTTCCGGGAGCGTCTTGGAAGATAGCAAAGGTCAATGACCTCTGGTGATATCATTTTGCGTGTTCGGGAGCTTCTAAGAGGATAGCAAAGGTCATTGACCTCATCTGATCTCATTCGACCGACGCGGCGCTTCTGAGTCCATCCTGAAGGTCATTGACCTCTGGGGACCTCATTTTGCGTGTGCGGAATCTTCTAAGATGATAGCAAAGGTCATTGACCTCATCTGATCTCATTCGACCGACGCGGCGCTTCTGAGTCCATCCTGAAGGTCATTGACCTCTGGTGACCTCATTTTGCGTGTGCGGAGCTTCTAAGAGGATAGCAAAGGTCATTGACCTCATCTGACCTCATTTGACCGACGCGGCGCTTCTGAGTCTATCCTGAAGGTCATTGTCCTCTGGTGACCTCATTTTGCGTGTGCGAGAGCTTCTAAGATGATAGCAAATGTCATTGACCTCATCTGCCCTCATTTGACCGACGCGGCGCTTCTGAGTCCATCCTGAAGGTCATTGACCACTGGCGACATCATTTTGCTTGTCCGGGATCGTCTTTGAAGATAGCAAAGGTCATTGAACTCTGGTGACCTCATTTTGCGTGTCCGGGAGCTTCTAAGAGGATAGCAAAAGTCATTGACCTCATCTCACCTCATTTGACCGACGCGGCGCTTCTGAGTCCATCCTGAAGGTCATTGACCTCTGGTGACCTCATTTTGCGTGTCCGGGAGCGTCTTAGAAGATAGCAAAATTTATTGACCTCTGGTGACCTCATTTTGCGTGTCCGGGAGCTTCTAAGGGTATAGCAAAGGTCATTGACGTCATCTGAACTCATTTGACGACGCGGCGCTTCTGAGTCTGTCCTGAAGGTCATTGACCTCTGGCGACCTCATTTTGCTTGTCCTGGATCGTCTTTGAAGATAGCAAAGGTCATTGACCTCTGGTGAACTCATTTGACGACGCGGCGCTTCTGAGTCTGTCCTGAAGGTCATTGACCTCTGGTGACCTCATTTTGCTTGTCCGGGATCGTCTTTGAAGATAGCAAAGGTCATTGACCTCTGGAGACCTCATTTTGCGTGTCCGGGAGCTTCTTATAAGATAGCAAAGGTCATTGACCTCTGGTGACCTCATTTTGCGTGTGCGGAGCTTCTAAGAGGATAGCAAAAGTCATTGACCTAATCTGACCTCATTTGACCGACGCGGCGCTTCTGAGTCTATCCTGAAGGTCATTGACCTCTGGTGACCTCATTTTGCGTGTCAGGGAGCTTCTAAGAGGATAGCAAATGTCATTCCCTCATCTGACCTCATTTGACCGACGCGGCGCCTCTGAGACTATCCTGAGGGTCATTGACCTCTGGTGACCTCATTTTGCGTGTCCGGGAGCGTCTTAGAAGATAGCAAAATTTATTGACCTCTGGTGACCTCATTTTGCGTGTCCGGGAGCTTCTAAGGGTATAGCAAAGGTCATTGACGTCATCTGAACTCATTTGACGACGCGGCGCTTCTGAGTCTGTCCTGAAGGTCATTGAACTCTGGTGACCTCATTTTGCGTGTGCGAGAGCTTCTAAGGGGATAGCAAAGGTCATTGACCTAATCTGTCCTCATTTGACCGCCGCGGCGCTTTTGAGTCTATCCTGAATGTCATTGACCTCTGGTGACCTCATTTTGCGTTTCCGGGAGCGTCTTGGAAGATAGCAAAGGTCAATGACCTCTGGTGATATCATTTTGCGTGTTCGGGAGCTTCTAAGAGGATAGCAAAGGTCATTGACCTCATCTGATCTCATTCGACCGACGCGGCGCTTCTGAATCCATCCTGAAGGTCATTGACCTCTGACGACCTCATTTTGCTTGTCCTGGATCGTCTTTGAAGATAGCAAAGGTCATTGACCTCTGGTGACCTCATTTTGCGTGTCCGGGAGCTTCTTAGAAGATAGCAAAGGTCATTGACCTCTGGTGACCTCATTTTGCGTGTGCGGAGCTTCTAAGAGGATAGCAAAAGTCATTGACATAATCTGACCTCATTTGACCGACGCGGCGCTTCTGAGTCTATCCTGAAGGTCATTGTCCTCTGGTGACCTCATTTTGCGTGTGCGAGAGCTTCTAAGATGATAGCAAAGGTCATTGACGTCATCTGAACTCATTTGACCGACGCGGCGCTTCTGAGTCTGTCCTGAAGGTCATTGACCTCTGGTGACCTCATTTTGCGTGTCCGGGAGCGTCTTAGAAGATAGCAAAATTTATTGACCTCTGGTGACCTCATTTTGCGTGTCCGGGAGCTTCTAAGGGTATAGCAAAGGTCATTGACGTCATCTGAACTCATTTGACGACGCGGCGCTTCTGAGTCTGTCCTGAAGGTCATTGAACTCTGGTGACCTCATTTTGCGTGTGCGAGAGCTCCTAAGGGGATAGCAAAGGTCATTGACCTAATCTGTCCTCATTTGACCGCCGCGGCGCTTTTGAGTCTATCCTGAATGTCATTGACCTCTGGTGACCTCATTTTGCGTTTCCGGGAGCGTCTTGGAAGATAGCAAAGGTCAATGACCTCTGGTGATATCATTTTGCGTGTTCGGGAGCTTCTAAGAGGATAGCAAAGGTCATTGACCTCATCTGATCTCATTCGACCGACGCGGCGCTTCTGAGTCCATCCTGAAGGTCATTGACCTCTGACGACCTCATTTTGCTTGTCCTGGATCGTCTTTGAAGATAGCAAAGGTCATTGACCTCTGGTGAACTCATTTTGCGTGTCCGGGAGCTTCTTAGAAAATAGCAAATGTCATTGACCTCTGGTGACCTCATTTTGCGTGTACGGAGCTTCTAAGAGGATAGCAAAAGTCATTGACCTCATCTGACCTCATTTGCCCGACGCGGCGCCTCTGAGTCTATCCTGAAGGTCATTGAACTCTGGGGACCTCATTTTGCGTGTGCGGAATCTTCTAAGATGATAGCAAAGGTCATTGACCTCATCTGATCTCATTCGACCGACGCGGCGCTTCTGAGTCCATCCTGAAGGTCATTGACCTCTGGTGACCTCATTTTGCGTGTGCGGAGCTTCTAAGAGGATAGCAAAGGTCATTGACCTCATCTGACCTCATTTGACCGACGCGGCGCTTCTGAGTCTATCCTGAAGGTCATTGTCCTCTGGTGACCTCATTTTGCGTGTGCGAGAGCTTCTAAGATGATAGCAAAGGTCATTGACCTCATCTGCCCTCATTTGACCGACGCGGCGCTTCTGAGTCCATCCTGAAGGTCATTGACCACTGGCGACATCATTTTGCTTGTCCGGGATCGTCTTTGAAGATAGCAAAGGTCATTGAACTCTGGTGACCTCATTTTGCATGTCCGGGAGCTTCTAAGAGGATAGCAAAAGTCATTGACCTCATCTCACCTCATTTGACCGACGCGGCGCTTCTGAGTCCATCCTGAAGGTCATTGACCTCTGGTGACCTCATTTTGCGTGTCCGGGAGCGTCTTAGAAGATAGCAAAATTTATTGACCTCTGGTGACCTCATTTTGCGTGTCCGGGAGCTTCTAAGGGTATAGCAAAGGTCATTGACGTCATCTGAACTCATTTGACGACGCGGCGCTTCTGAGTCTGTCCTGAAGGTCATTGACCTCTGGCGACCTCATTTTGCTTGTCCTGGATCGTCTTTGAAGATAGCAAAGGTCATTGACCTCTGGTGAACTCATTTGACGACGCGGCGCTTCTGAGTCTGTCCTGAAGGTCATTGACCTCTGGTGACCTCATTTTGCTTGTCCGGGATCGTCTTTGAAGATAGCAAAGGTCATTGACCTCTGGAGACCTCATTTTGCGTGTCCGGGAGCTTCTTAGAAGATAGCAAAGGTCATTGACCTCTGGTGACCTCATTTTGCGTGTGCGGAGCTTCTAAGAGGATAGCAAAAGTCATTGACCTAATCTGACCTCATTTGACCGACGCGGCGCTTCTGAGTCTATCCTGAAGGTCATTGACCTCTGGTGACCTCATTTTGCGTGTCAGGGAGCTTCTAAGAGGATAGCAAAGGTCATTCCCTCATCTGACCTCATTTGACCGACGCGGCGCCTCTGAGACTATCCTGAGGGTCATTGACCTCTGGTGACCTCATTTTGCGTGTCCGGGAGCGTCTTAGAAGATAGCAAAATTTATTGACCTCTGGTGACCTCATTTTGCGTGTCCGGGAGCTTCTAAGGGTATAGCAAAGGTCATTGACGTCATCTGAACTCATTTGACGACGCGGCGCTTCTGAGTCTGTCCTGAAGGTCATTGAACTCTGGTGACCTCATGTTGCGTGTGCGAGAGCTTCTAAGGGGATAGCAAAGGTCATTGACCTAATCTGTCCTCATTTGACCGCCGCGGCGCTTTTGAGTCTATCCTAAATGTCATTGACCTCTGGTGACCTCATTTTGCGTTTCCGGGAGCGTCTTGGAAGATAGCAAAGGTCAATGACCTCTGGTGATATCATTTTGCGTGTTCGGGAGCTTCTAAGAGGATAGCAAAGGTCATTGACCTCATCTGACCTCATTTGACCGACGCGGCGCCTCTGAGTCTATCCTGAAGGTCATTGACCTCTGGGGACCTCATTTTGCGTGTGCGGAATCTTCTAAGATGATAGCAAAGGTCATTGACCTCATCTGATCTCATTCGACCGACGCGGCGCTTCTGAGTCCATCCTGAAGGTCATTGACCTCTGGTGACCTCATTTTGCGTGTGCGGAGCTTCTAAGAGGATAGCAAAGGTCATTGACCTCATCTGACCTCATTTGACCGACGCGGCGCTTCTGAGTCTATCCTGAAGGTCATTGTCCTCTGGTGACCTCATTTTGCGTGTGCGAGAGCTTCTAAGATGATAGCAAAGGTCATTGACCTCATCTGCCCTCATTTGACCGACGCGGCGCTTCTGAGTCCATCCTGAAGGTCATTGACCACTGGCGACATCATTTTGCTTGTCCGGGATCGTCTTTGAAGATAGCAAAGGTCATTGAACTCTGGTGACCTCATTTTGCGTGTCCGGGAGCTTCTAAGAGGATAGCAAAAGTCATTGACCTCATCTCACCTCATTTGACCGACGCGGCGCTTCTGAGTCCATCCTGAAGGTCATTGACCTCTGGTGACCTCATTTTGCGTGTGCGGAGCTTCTAAGAGGATAGCAAAGGTCATTGACCTCATCTGACCTCATTTGACCGACGCGGCGCTTCTGAGTCTATCCTGAAGGTCATTGTCCTCTGGTGACCTCATTTTGCGTGTGCGAGAGCTTCTAAGATGATAGCAAAGGTCATTGACCTCATCTGCCCTCATTTGACCGACGCGGCGCTTCTGAGTCCATCCTGAAGGTCATTGACCACTGGCGACATCATTTTGCTTGTCCGGGATCGTCTTTGAAGATAGCAAAGGTCATTGACCTCATCTGATCTCATTCGACCGACGCGGCGCTTCTGAGTCCATCCTGAAGGTCATTGACCTCTGGTGACCTCATTTTGCGTGTGCGGAGCTTCTAAGAGTATAGCAAAGGTCATTGACCTATTCTGACCTCATTTGACCGACGCGGCGCTTCTGAGTCTATCCTGAAGGTCATTGACCACTGGCGACATCATTTTGCTTGTCCGGGATCGTCTTTGAAGATAGCAAAGGTCATTGACCTCATCTGATCTCATTCGACCGACGCGGCGCTTCTGAGTCCATCCTGAAGGTCATTGACCTCTGGTGACCTCATTTTGCGTGTGCGGAGCTCCTAAGAGTATAGCAAAGGTCATTGACCTATTCTGACCTCATTTGACCGACGCGGCGCTTCTGAGTCTATCCTGAAGGTCATTGACCTCTGGTGACCTCATTTTGCGTGTGCGAGAGCTTCTAAGAGGATAGCAATGGTCATTGACCTCATCTGTCCTCATTTGACCGCCGCGGCGCTTCTGAGTCTATCCTGAAGGTCATTGACCTCTGGTGACCTCATTTTGCGTCTCCGGGAGCGTCTTGGAAGATAGCAAAGGTCATTGACCTCTGGTGACCTCATTTTGCGTGTCCGGGAGCTTCTAAGAGGATAGCAAAAGTCATTGACCTCATCTCACCTCATTTGACCGACGCGGCGCTTCTGAGTCTATCCTGAAGGTCATTGACCACTGGCGACATCATTTTGCTTGTCCGGGATCGTCTTTGAAGATAGCAAAGGTCATTGACCTCATCTGATCTCATTCGACCGACGCGGCGCTTCTGAGTCCATTCCTGAAGGTCATTGACCTCTGGTGACCTCATTTTGCGTGTGCGGAGCTTCTAAGAGTATAGCAAAGGTCATTGACCTATTCTGACCTCATTTGACCGACGCGGCGCTTCTGAGTCTATCCTGAAGGTCATTGACCTCTGGTGACCTCATTTTGCGTCTCCGGGAGCGTCTTGGAAGATAGCAAAGGTCATTGACCTCTGGTGACCTCATTTTTCGTGTCCGGGAGCTTCTGAGAGGATAGGAAAGGTCATTGACCTCGTGTGACCTCATTTGACCGACGCGGCGCTTCTGAGTCTATCCTGAAGGTCATTGACCTCTGGGGACCTCATTTTGCGTGTGCGGGATCTTCTAAGAAGATAGCAAAGGTCATTGACCTCATCTGATCTCATTCGACCGACGCGGCGCTTCTGAGTCCATCCTGAAGGTCATTGACCTCTGGTGACCTCATTTTGCGTGTGCGGAGCTTCTAAGAGTATAGCAAAGGTCATTGACCTCATCTGACCTCATTTGACCGACGCGGCGCTTCTGAGTCTATCCTGAAGGTCATTGTCCTCTGGTGACCTCATTTTACGTGTGCGAGAGCTTCTAAGATGATAGCAAAGGTCATTGACCTCATCTGACCTCAATTGACCGACGCGGCGCTTCTGAGTCCATCCTGAAGGTCATTGACCACTGGCGACATCATTTTGCTTGTCCGGGATCGTCTTTGAAGATAGCAAAGGTCATTGACCTCTGGTGACCTCATTTTGCGTGTCCGGGTGCTTCTTAGAAGATAGCAAAGGTCATTGACCTCTGGTGACCTCATTTTGCGTGTGCGGAGCTTCTAAGAGGATAGCAAAAGTCATTGACCTAATCTGACCTCATTTGACCGACGCGGCGCTTCTGAGTCTATCCTGAAGGTCATTGACCTCTGGTGACCTCATTTTGCGTGTACGGAGCTTCTAAGAGGATAGCAAATGTCATTGACCTCATCTGACCTCATTTGACCGACGCGGCGCCTCTGAGTCTATCCTGAAGGTCATTGACCTCTGGGGACCTCATTTTGCGTGTGCGGAATCTTCTAAGATGATAGCAAAGGTCATTGACCTCATCTGATCTCATTCGACCGACGCGGCGCTTCTGAGTCCATCCTGAAGGTCATTGACCTCTGGTGACCTCATTTTGCGTGTGCGGAGCTTCTAAGAGGATAGCAAAGGTCATTGACCTCATCTGACCTCATTTGACCGACGCGGCGCTTCTGAGTCTATCCTGAAGGTCATTGTCCTCTGGTGACCTCATTTTGCGTGTGCGAGAGCTTCTAAGATGATAGCAAAGGTCATTGACCTCATCTGCCCTCATTTGACCGACGCGGCGCTTCTGAGTCCATCCTGAAGGTCATTGACCACTGGCGACATCATTTTGCTTGTCCGGGATCGTCTTTGAAGATAGCAAAGGTCATTGAACTCTGGTGACCTCATTTTGCGTGTCCGGGAGCTTCTAAGAGGATAGCAAAAGTCATTGACCTCATCTCACCTCATTTGACCGACGCGGCGCTTCTGAGTCCATCCTGGAGGTCATTGACCTCTGGTGACCTCATTTTGCGTGTGCGGAGCTTCTAAGAGGATAGCAAAGGTCATTGACCCCATCTGCCCTCATTTGACCGACGCGGCGCTTCTGAGTCCATCCTGAAGGTCATTGACCACTGGCGACATCATTTTGCTTGTCCGGGATCGTCTTTGAAGATAGCAAAGGTCATTGACCTCATCTGATCTCATTCGACCGACGCGGCGCTTCTGAGTCCATCCTGAAGGTCATTGACCTCTGGTGACCTCATTTTGCGTGTGCGGAGCTTCTAAGAGTATAGCAAAGGTCATTGACCTATTCTGACCTCATTTGACCGACGCGGCGCTTCTGAGTCTATCCTGAAGGTCATTGACCACTGGCGACATCATTTTGCTTGTCCGGGATCGTCTTTGAAGATAGCAAAGGTCATTGACCTCATCTGATCTCATTCGACCGACGCGGCGCATCTGAGTCCATCCTGAAGGTCATTGACCTCTGGTGACCTCATTTTGCGTGTGCGGAGCTCCTAAGAGTATAGCAAAGGTCATTGACCTATTCTGACCTCATTTGACCGACGCGGCGCTTCTGAGTCTATCCTGAAGGTCATTGACCTCTGGTGACCTCATTTTGCGTGTGCGAGAGCTTCTAAGAGGATAGCAATGGTCATTGACCTCATCTGTCCTCATTTGACCGCCGCGGCGCTTCTGAGTCTATCCTGAAGGTCATTGACCTCTGGTGACCTCATTTTGCGTCTCCGGGAGCGTCTTGGAAAATAGCAAAGGTCATTGACCTCTGGTGACCTCATTTTGCGTGTCCGGGAGCTTCTAAGAGGATAGCAAAAGTCATTGACCTCATCTCACCTCATTTGACCGACGCGGCGCTTCTGAGTCTATCCTGAAGGTCATTGACCACTGGCGACATCATTTTGCTTGTCCGGGATCGTCTTTGAAGATAGCAAAGGTCATTGACCTCATCTGATCTCATTCGACCGACGCGGCGCTTCTGAGTCCATCCTGAAGGTCATTGACCTCTGGTGACCTCATTTTGCGTGTGCGGAGCTTCTAAGAGTATAGCAAAGGTCATTGACCTATTCTGACCTCATTTGACCGACGCGGCGCTTCTGAGTCTATCCTGAAGGTCATTGACCTCTGGTGACCTCATTTTGCGTCTCCGGGAGCGTCTTGGAAGATAGCAAAGGTCATTGACCTCTGGTGACCTCATTTTTCGTGTCCGGGAGCTTCTGAGAGGATAGCAAAGGTCATTGACCTCGTCTGACCTCATTTGACCGACGCGGCGCTTCTGAGTCTATCCTGAAGGTCATTGACCTCTGGGGACCTCATTTTGCGTGTGCGGGATCTTCTAAGAAGATAGCAAAGGTCATTGACCTCATCTGATCTCATTCGACCGACGCGGCGCTTCTGAGTCCATCCTGAAGGTCATTGACCTCTGGTGACCTCATTTTGCGTGTGCGGAGCTTCTAAGAGTATAGCAAAGGTCATTGACCTCATCTGACCTCATTTGACCGACGCGGCGCTTCTGAGTCTATCCTGAAGGTCATTGTCCTCTGGTGACCTCATTTTGCGTGTGCGAGAGCTTCTAAGATGATAGCAAAGGTCATTGACCTCATCTGACCTCAATTGACCGACGCGGCGCTTCTGAGTCCATCCTGAAGGTCATTGACCACTGGCGACATCATTTTGATTGTCCGGGATCGTCTTTGAAGATAGCAAAGGTCATTGACCTCTGGTGACCTCATTTTGCGTGTCCGGGTGCTTCTTAGAAGATAGCAAAGGTCATTGACCTCTGGTGACCTCATTTTGCGTGTGCGGAGCTTCTAAGAGGATAGCAAAAGTCATTGACCTAATCTGACCTCATTTGACCGACGCGGCGCTTCTGAGTCTATCCTGAAGGTCATTGACCTCTGGTGACCTCATTTTTCGTGTCCGGGAGCTTCTGAGAGGATAGCAAAGGTCATTGACCTCGTCTGACCTCATTTGACCGACGCGGCGCTTCTGAGTCTATCCTGAAGGTCATTGACCTCTGGGGACCTCATTTTGCGTGTGCGGGATCTTCTAAGGAGATAGCAAAGGTCATTGACCTCATCTGATCTCATTCGACCGACGCGGCGCTTCTGAGTCCATCCTGAAGGTCATTGACCTCTGGTGACCTCATTTTGCGTGTGCGGAGCTTCTAAGAGGATAGCAAAGGTCATTGACCTCATCTGACCTCATTTGACCGACGCGGCGCTTCTGAGTCTATCCTGAAGGTCATTGTCCTCTGGTGACCTCATTTTGCGTGTGCGAGAGCTTCTAAGATGATAGCAAAGGTCATTGACTTCATCTGCCCTCATTTGACCGACGCGGCGCTTCTGAGTCCATCCTGAAGGTCATTGACCACTGGCGACATCATTTTGCTTGTCCGGGATCGTCTTTGAAGATAGCAAAGGTCATTGACCTCTGGTGACCTCATTTTGCGTGTCCGGGAGCTTCTTAGAAGATAGCAAAGGTCATTGACCTCTGGTGACCTCATTTTGCGTGTGCGGAGCTTCTAAGATGATAGCAAAGGTCATTGACGTCATCTGAACTCATTTGACCGACGCGGCGCTTCTGAGTCTGTCCTGAAGGTCATTGACCTCTGGTGACCTCATTTTGCGTGTCCGGGAGCGTCTTAGAAGATAGCAAAATTTATTGACCTCTGGTGACCTCATTTTGCGTGTCCGGGAGCTTCTAAGGGTATAGCAAAGGTCATTGACGTCATCTGAACTCATTTGACGACGCGGCGCTTCTGAGTCTGTCCTGAAGGTCATCGACCTCTGGCGACCTCATTTTGCTTGTCCTGGATCGTCTTTGAAGATAGCAAAGGTCATTGACCTCTGGTGAACTCATTTGACGACGCGGCGCTTCTGAGTCTGTCCTGAAGGTCATTGACCTCTGGTGACCTCATTTTGCTTGTCCGGGATCGTCTTTGAAGATAGCAAAGGTCATTGACCTCTGGAGACCTCATTTTGCGTGTCCGGGAGCTTCTTAGAAGATAGCAAAGGTCATTGACCTCTGGTGACCTCATTTTGCGTGTGCGGAGCTTCTAAGAGGATAGCAAAAGTCATTGACCTAATCTGACCTCATTTGACCGACGCGGCGCTTCTGAGTCTATCCTGAAGGTCATTGACCTCTGGTGACCTCATTTTGCGTGTCAGGGAGCTTCTAAGAGGATAGCAAAGGTCATTCCCTCATCTGACCTCATTTGACCGACGCGGCGCCTCTGAGACTATCCTGAGGGTCATTGACCTCTGGTGACCTCATTTTGCGTGTCCGGGAGCGTCTTAGAAGATAGCAAAATTTATTGACCTCTGGTGACCTCATTTTGCGTGTCCGGGAGCTTCTAAGGGTATAGCAAAGGTCATTGACGTCATCTGAACTCATTTGACGACGCGGCGCTTCTGAGTCTGTCCTGAAGGTCATTGAACTCTGGTGACCTCATTTTGCGTGTGCGAGAGCTTCTAAGGGGATAGCAAAGGTCATTGACCTAATCTGTCCTCATTTGACCGCCGCGGCGCTTTTGAGTCTATCCTGAATGTCATTGACCTCTGGTGACCTCATTTTGCGTTTCCGGGAGCGTCTTGGAAGATAGCAAAGGTCAATGACCTCTGGTGATATCATTTTGCGTGTTCGGGAGCTTCTAAGAGGATAGCAAAGGTCATTGACCTCATCTGATCTCATTCGACCGACGCGGCGCTTCTGAGTCCATCCTGAAGGTCATTGACCTCTGGCGACCTCATTTTGCTTGTCCTGGATCGTCTTTGAAGATAGCAAAGGTCATTGACCTCTGGTGAACTCATTTTGCGTGTCCGGGAGCTTCTTAGAAAATAGCAAATGTCATTGACCTCTGGTGACCTCATTTTGCGTGTACGGAGCTTCTAAGAGGATAGCAAAAGTCATTGACCTCATCTGACCTCATTTGACCGACGCGGCGCCTCTGAGTCTATCCTGAAGGTCATTGACCTCTGGGGACCTCATTTTGCGTGTGCGGAATCTTCTAAGATGATAGCAAAGGTCATTGACCTCATCTGATCTCATTCGACCGACGCGGCGCTTCTGAGTCCATCCTGAAGGTCATTGACCTCTGGTGACCTCATTTTGCGTGTGCGGAGCTTCTAAGAGGATAGCAAAGGTCATTGACCTCATCTGACCTCATTTGACCGACGCGGCGCTTCTGAGTCTATCCTGAAGGTCATTGTCCTCTGGTGACCTCATTTTGCGTGTGCGAGAGCTTCTAAGATGATAGCAAAGGTCATTGACCTCATCTGCCCTCATTTGAACGACGCGGCGCTTCTGAGTCCATCCTGAAGGTCATTGACCACTGGCGACATCATTTTGCTTGTCCGGGATCGTCTTTGAAGATAGCAAAGGTCATTGAACTCTGGTGACCTCATTTTGCGTGTCCGGGAGCTTCTAAGAGGATAGCAAAAGTCATTGACCTCATCTCACCTCATTTGACCGACGCGGCGCTTCTGAGTCTATCCTGAAGGTCATTGACCACTGGCGACATCATTTTGCTTGTCCGGGATCGTCTTTGAAGATAGCAAAGGTCATTGACCTCATCTGATCTCATTCGACCGACGCGGCGCTTCTGAGTCCATCCTGAAGGTCATTGACCTCTGGTGACCTCATTTTGCGTGTGCGGAGCTTCTAAGAGTATAGCAAAGGTCATTGACCTATTCTGACCTCATTTGACCGACGCGGCGCTTCTGAGTCTATCCTGAAGGTCATTGACCTCTGGTGACCTTATTTTGCGTGTGCGGGAGCTTCTAAGAAGGTAGCAAAGGTCATTGACCTCATCTGACCTCATTTGACCGACGCGGCGCTTCTGAGTCTATCCTGAAGGTCATTGTCCTCTGGTGACCTCATTTTGCGTGTGCGAGAGCTTCTAAGATGATAGCAAAGGTCATTGACGTCATCTGAACTCATTTGACCGACGCGGCGCTTCTGAGTCTGTCCTGAAGGTCATTGACCTCTGGTGACCTCATTTTGCGTGTCCGGGAGCGTCTGAGAAGGTGGCAAAGTTCATTGACCTCTGGTGACCTCATTTTGCGTGTGCGGGAGCTTCTTAGAAGATAGCAAAGGTCATTGACCTCATCTGAACTCATTTGACCGACGCGGCGCTTCTGAGTCTATCCTGAAGGTCATTGACCTCTGGTGACCTCATTTTGCGTGTGCGAGAGCTTCTAAGAGGATAGCAATGGTCATTGACCTCATCTGTCCTCATTTGACCGCCGCGGCGCTTCTGAGACTATCCTGAAGGTCATTGACCTCTGGTGACCTCATTTTGCGTCTCCGGGAGCGTCTTGGAAGATAGCAAAGGTCATTGACCTCTGGTGACCTCATTTTGCGTGTGCGGAGCTTCTAAGAGGATAGCAAAGGTCATTGACCTCATCTGACAACATTTGACCGACGCGGCGCTTCTGAGTCTATCCTGAAGGTCATTGACCTCTGGTGACCTCATTTTGCGTGTCCGGGAGCGTCTTAGAAGATAGCAAAATTTATTGACCTCTGGTGACCTCATTTTGCGTGTCCGGGAGCTTCTAAGGGTATAGCAAAGGTCATTGACGTCATCTGAACTCATTTGACGACGCGGCGCTTCTGAGTCTGTCCTGAAGGTCATTGAACTCTGGTGACCTCATTTTGCGTGTGCGAGAGCTTCTAAGGGGATAGCAAAGGTCATTGACCTAATCTGTCCTCATTTGACCGCCGCGGCGCTTTTGAGTCTATCCTGAATGTCATTGACCTCTGGTTACCTCATTTTGCGTTTCCGGGAGCGTCTTGGAAGATAGCAAAGGTCAATGACCTCTGGTGATATCATTTTGCGTGTTCGGGAGCTTCTAAGAGGATAGCAAAGGTCATTGACCTCATCTGATCTCATTCGACCGACGCGGCGCTTCTGAGTCCATCCTGAAGGTCATTGACCTCTGGCGACCTCATTTTGCTTGTCCTGGATCGTCTTTGAAGATAGCAAAGGTCATTGACCTCTGGTGAACTCATTTTGCGTGTCCGGGAGCTTCTTAGAAAATAGCAAATGTCATTGACCTCTGGTGACCTCATTTTGCGTGTACGGAGCTTCTAAGAGGATAGCAAAAGTCATTGACCTCATCTGACCTCATTTGACCGACGCGGCGCCTCTGAGTCTATCCTGAAGGTCATTGACCTCTGGAGACCTCATTTTGCGTGTGCGGAATCTTCTAAGATGATAGCAAAGGTCATTGACCTCATCTGATCTCATTCGACCGACGCGGCGCTTCTGAGTCCATCCTGAAGGTCATTGACCTCTGGTGACCTCATTTTACGTGTGCGGAGCTTCTAAGAGGATAGCAAAGGTCATTGACCTCATCTGACCTCATTTGACCGACGCGGCGCTTCTGAGTCTATCCTGAAGGTCATTGTCCTCTGGTGACCTCATTTTGCGTGTGCGAGAGCTTCTAAGATGATAGCAAAGGTCATTGACCTCATCTGCCCTCATTTGACCGACGCGGCGCTTCTGAGTCCATCCTGAAGGTCATTGACCACTGGCGACATCATTTTGCTTGTCCGGGATCGTCTTTGAAGATAGCAAAGGTCATTGAACTCTGGTGACCTCATTTTGCGTGTCCGGGAGCTTCTAAGAGGATAGCAAAAGTCATTGACCTCATCTCACCTCATTTGACCGACGCGGCGCTTCTGAGTCTATCCTGAAGGTCATTGACCTCTGGTGACTTCATTTTGCGTGTCAGGGAGCTTCTAAGATAATAGCAAAGGTCATTGCCCACATCTGACCTCATTTGACCGACGCGGCGCCTCTGAGTCTATCCTGAGGGTCATTGAGCTCTGGTGACCTCATTTTGCGTGTCCGGGAGCGTCTTAGAAGATAGCAAAGTTTATTGACCTCTGGTGACCTCATTTTGCGTGTCCGGGAGCGTCTTTGAAGATAGCAGTGGTCATTGACCTCTGGTGACATCATTTTGCGTGTCCAGGAGCTTCTTAGATTATAGCAAAGGTCATTGACCTCTGGTGACCTCATATTGCGTGTGCGGGAGCTTCAAAAGGATAGCAAAGGTCATTTACCTCATCTGACCTCATTTGACCGACGCGCCGCTTCTGAGTGTATCCTGAAGGTCATTGTCCTCTGGTGACCTCATTTTGCGTGTGCGAGAGCTTCTAAGAGGATAGCAAAGGTCATTGAACTCATCTGTCCTCATTTGACCGCCGCGGCGCTTCTGAGTCTATCCTGAAGGTCATTGTACTCTGGTGATCTCATTTTGCGTGTGCAAGAGCTTCTAAGAGGATAGCAAAGGTCATTGTACTCATCTGACCTCATTTGACCGCCGCGGCGCTTCTGAGTCTATCCTGAAGGTCATTGACCTCTGTTGACCTCATTTTGCGTGTCCGGGAGCTTCTTAGAAGATAGCAAAGGTCATTGCCCTCTGGTGACCTCATTTTGCGTGTGCGGGAGCTTCTAATAGGATAGCAAAGGTCATTGACCTCATCTGACCTCATTTGACCGACGCGGCGCTTCTGAGTCTATCCTGAAGGTCATTGACCTCTGGTGACCTCATTTTGCTTGTCCGGGAGCGTCTTTGCAGATAGCAAAGGTCATTGAACTATGGTGACCTCATTTTGCGTGTCCGGGAGCGTCTGAGAAGGTAGCAAAGGTCATTGACCTCTGGTGACCTCATTTTGCGTGTCCGGGAGCTTCTGAGAAGGTGGCAAAGTTCATTGACCTCTGGTGACCTCATTTTGCGTGTGCGGGAGCTTCTTAGAAGATAGCAAAGGTCATTGACCTGTGGTGACCTCATTTTGCGTGTGCGGAGCTTCTAAGAGGATAACAAAGGTCATTGACCTCATCTGAACTCATTTGAACGACGCGGCGCTTCTGAGTTTAACCTGAAGGTCATTGAACTCTGGTGACCTCATTTTGCTTGTCCAGGAGCTTCATAGAAGATAGCAAAGGTCATTGACCTCTGGTGACCTCATTTTGCGTGTGCGGAGCTTCTAAGAGGATAGAAAATGTTATTCACCTTATCTGACCTCATTTGACCGACGCGGCGCTTCTGAGTCTATCCTGAAGGTCATTGACCTCTGTTGACCACATTTTGCGTGTCCGGGAGCTTCTTAGAAGATAGCAAAGGTCATTGCCCTCTGGTGACCTCATTTTGCGAGTGCGGGAGCTTCTAATAGGATAGCAAAAGTCATTGACCTCATCTGACCTCATTTGACCGACGCGGCGCTTCTGAGTCTATCCTGAAGGTCATTGACCTCTGGTGACCTCATTTTGCTTGTCCGGGAGCGTCTTTGCAGATAGCAAAGGTCATTGACCTATGGTGACCTCATTTTGCGTGTCCGGGAGCGTCTGAAGAGGTAGCAAAGGTCATTGACCTCTGGTGACCTCATTTTGCGTGTCCGGGAGCTTCTGAGAAGGTGGCAAAGTTCATTGACCTCTGGTGACCTCATTTTGCGTGTGCGGGTGCTTCTTAGAAATTAGCAAAGGTCATTGACCTCTGGTGACCTCATTTTGCGTGTGCGGAGCTTCTAAGAGGATAACAAAGGTCATTGACCTCATCTGAACTCATTTGAACGACGCGGCGCTTCTGAGTTTAACCTGAAGGTCATTGAACTCTGGTGACCTCATTTTGCTTGTCCAGGAGCTTCTTAGAAGATAGCAAAGGTCATTGACCTCTGGTGACCTCATTTTGCGTGTGCGGAGCTTCTAAGAGGATAGCAAATGTTATTCACCTTATCTGACCTCATTTGACCGACGCGGCGCTTCTGAGTCTATCCTGAAGGTCATTGACCTCTGGTGACCTCATTTTGCGTGTCCGGGAGCTTCTAAGAGGATAGCAAAGGTCATTATACTCATCTGACATCATTTGACCGCCGCGGCGCTTCTGAGTCTATCCTGAAGGTCATTGACCTCTGTTGACCTCATTTTGCGTGTCCGGGAGCTTCTTAGAAGATAGCAAAGGTCATTGCCCTCTGGTGACCTCATTTTGCGTGTGCGGGAGCTTCTAATAGGATAGCAAAGGTCATTGACCTCATCTGACCTCATTTAACCGACGCGGCGCTTCTGAGTCTATCCTGAAGGTCATTGACCTCTGGTGACCTCATTTTGCTTGTCCGGGAGCGTCTTTGCAGATAGCAAAGGTCATTGACCTATGGTGACCTCATTTTGCGTCACCGGGAGCTTCTGAGAAGGTGGCAAAGTTCATTGACCTCTGGTGACCTCATTTTGCGTGTGCGGGAGCTCCTTAGAAGATAGCAAAGGTCATTGACCTCTGGTGACCTCATTTTGCGTGTGCGGAGCTTCTAAGAGGATAACAAAGGTCATTGACCTCATCTGAACTCATTTGAACGACGCGGCGCTTCTGAGTTTAACCTGAAGGTCATTCAACTCTGGTGACCTCATTTTGCTTGTCCAGGAGCTTCTTAGAAGATAGCAAAGGTCATTGACCTCTGGTGACCTCATTTTGCGTGTGCGGAGCTTCTAAGAGGATAGCAAATGTTATTCACCTTATCTGACCTCATTTGACCGACGCGGCGCTTCTGAGTCTATCCTGAAGGTCATTGACCTCTGGTGACCTCATTTTGCGTGTCCGGGAGCGTCTTAGAAGATAGCAAAGGTCATTGACCTCATCTGACCTCATTTGGCATACGCGGCGCTTCTGAGTCCATCCTGAAGGTCATTGACCTCTAGTGACCTCATTTTGCGTGTCCGGGAGCTTCTAAGAGGATAGCAAAGGTCATTGACCTCATCTGACCTCATTTGACCGACGCGGCGCTTCTGAGTCTATCCTGAAGTTCATTGACCTCTGGTGACCTCATTTTGCCTGTCCGAGAGCGTCTTAGAAGATAGCAAAGGTCATTGACCTCATCTGCCCTAATTTGACCTACGTGGCGCTTCTAAGTCTATCCTGAAGGTCATTGACCTCTGGTGACCTCATTTTGCGTTGCGGGAGCTTCTAAGAGGATAGCAATGGTCATTGACCTCATCTGACCTCAGTTGACCGACGCGGCGCTTCTTTGTCTATCCTGAAGGTCATTGACATCTGGTAACCTCATTTTGCGTTGCGGGAGCTTCTAAGAGGATAGCAAAGGTCATTGTCCTCATCTGATCTCATTTGACCGCCGCGGCGCTTCTGAGTCTATCCTGAAGGTCATTGACCTCTGTTGACCTCATTTTGCGTGTCCGGGAGCTTCTTAGAAGATAGCAAAGGTCATTGCCCTCTGGTGACCTCATTTTGCGTGTGCGGGAGCTTCTAATAGGATAGCAAAGGTCATTGATCTCATCTGACCTCATTTGACCGACGCGGCGCTTCTGAGTCTATCCTGAAGGTCATTGACCTCTGGTGACCTCATTTTGCGTGTCCGGGAGCGTCTTAGAAGATAGCAAAGGTCATTGACCTCATCTGACCTCATTTGGCATACGCGGCGCTTCTGAGTCTATCCTGAAGATCATTGACCTCTGCAGACCACATTTTGCGTGTCCGGTAGCTTCTTAAAAGTTAGCAAAGTTCATTGACCTCATCTGACATAATTTGACCGACGCGGCGCTTCTGAGTCAATCCTGAAGGTCATTGACCTCTAGTGACCTCATTTTGCGTGTCCGGGAGCTTCTAAGAGGATAGCAAAGGTCATTGACCTCATCTGACCTCATTTGACCGACGCGGCGCTTCTGAGTCTATCCTGAAGGTCATTGACCTCTGGTGACCTCATTTTGCCTGTCCGAGAGCGTCTTAGAAGATAGCAAAGGTCATTGACCTCATCTGCCCTAATTTGACCTACGTGGCGCTTCTGAGTCTATCCTGAAGGTCATTGACCTCTGGTGACCTCATTTTGCGTTGCGGGAGCTTCTAAGAGGATAGCAATGGTCATTGACCTCATCTGACCTCACTTGACCGACGCGGCGGTTCTTTGTCTATCCTGAAGGTCATTGACATATGGTAACCTCATTTTGCGTTGCGGGAGCTTCTAAGAGGATAGCAAAGGTCATTGTCCTCATCTGATCTCATTTGACCGACGCGGCGCATCTGAGTCTATCCTGAAGGTCATTGACCTCTGGTGGCCTCACTTGACCGACGCGGCGCTTCTGAGTCTAACCTGAAAGTAATTGCCCTCTGGTGACCTCATTTTGCGTGTGCGGGAGCTTCTAATAGGATAGCAATGGTCATTGACCTCATCTGAACTCATTTGAACGACGCGGCGCTTCTGAGTCTATCCTGAAGGTCATTGACCTCTGGTGACCTCATTTTGCGTGTGCGGGAGCTTCTAAGAAGATAGCAATGTTCATTGACCTCATCTGACCTCATCTGACCGATGCGGCGCTTCTGAGTCCATCCTGAAGGTCATTGACCTCTGGAACCTCATTTTGCTTGTCCGGGAGCGTCTTAGAAGATAGCAAATGTCATTGACCTCTGGTGACCTCATTTTGCGTGTGCGGAGCTTCTAAGAGGATAGCAAAGGTCATTGACCTCATCTGACAACATTTGACCGACGCGGCGCTTCTGAGTCTATCCTGAAGGTCATTGACCTCTGGTGACCTCATTTTGCGTGTGCGGGAACGTCTTAGAAGATAGCAAAGGTCATTGACCTCATCTGACCTCATTTGACCTACGCGGCGCTTCTGAGTCTCTCCTGAGGGTCATTGACCTCTGGTGACCTCATTTTGCGTGTCCGGGAGCGTCTTAGAAGATAGCAAAGTTCATTGACCTCTAGTGACCTCATTTGGCGTGTCCGGGAGCGTCTAAGAGGCTAGCAAAGGTCATTGACCTCAACTGACCTCATTTGACCGACGCGGCGCTTCTGAGTCTATCCTGAAGGTCATTGACTTCTGGTGAACTCATTTTGCCTGTCCGAGAGCGTCTTAGAAGATAGCAAGGGTCATTGACCTCATCTGCCCTCATTTGACCTACGTGGCGCTTCTGAGTCTATCCTGAAGGTCATTGACCTCTGGTGACCTCATTTTGCGTTGCGGGAGCTTCTAAGAGGATAGCAATGGTCATTGACCTCATCTGACCTCAGTTGACCGACGCGGCGGTTCTTTGTCTATCCTGAAGGTCATTGACATCTGGTAACCTCATTTTGCGTTGCGGGAGCTTCTAAAAGGATAGGAAAGGTCATTGTCCTCATCTGACCTCATTTGACCGACGCGGCGCATCTGCGTCTATCCTGAAGTTCATTGACCTCTGGTGACCTCATTTGACCGACGCGGCGCTTCTGAGTCTAACCTGAAAGTCATTGCCCTCTGGTGACCTAATTTTGCGTGTGCGGGAGCTTCTAATAGGATAGCAATGGTCATTGACCTCATCTGAACTCATTTGAACGACGCGGCGCTTCTGAGTCCATCCTGAAGGTCATTGACCTCTGGAACCTCATTTTGCTTGTCCGGGAGCGTCTTAGAAGATAGCAAATGTCATTGACCTCTGCTGACCTCATTTCGCGTGTGCGGAGCTTCTAAGAGGATAGCAAAAGTCATTGACCTCATCTGACCACATTTGACCGACGCGGCGCTTCTGAGTCTATCCTGAAGGTCATTGACCTCTGGTGACCTCATTTTGCGTGTGCGGGAGCGTCTTAGATGATAGCAAAGGTCATTGACCTCATCTGACCTCATTTGACCTACGCGACGCTTCTGAGTCTAACCTGAAGTTCATTGACCTCTAGTTACCTCATTTTGCGTGTCCGGGAGCTTCTAAGAGGATAGCAAAGGTCAATGACCTCATCTGACCTCATTTGACCGACGCGGCGCTTCTGAGTCTATCCTGAAGATCATTGACCTCTGGTGAACTCATTTTACGTGTCCGGGAGCGTCTTAGAAAATAGCAAAGGTCATTGACCTCATCTGACCTCATTTGACCTACGCGGCGCTTCTGAGTCTATCCTGAAGGTCATTGACCTCTGGTGACCTCATATTGCGTGTGCGGGAGCTTCTACGAGGATAGCAAAGGTCAATGACCTCATCTGACCTCATTTGACCGACGAGGCGCTTCTGAGTCTATCCTGAAGGTCATTGACCTCTGGTGACCTCATTTTGCGTGTGCGGGATCTTCTAAAAGGATAGCAAAGGTCATTGACCTCATCTGACCTCATTTGACATACGCGGCGCTTCCGAGTCTATCCTGTGGGTCATTGACCTCTGGTGACCACATATTGCGTCTGCGGGAGCGTCTTGGAAGATAGCAAATGTCATTGACCTCTGGTGACCTCATTTTGCTTGTCCGGGACCTTCTAAGAGGATAGCAAAGGTCATTGACCTCATCTGAACTCATTTGACCGAGGCTGCGCTTCTGAGTCTATCCTGAAGGTCATTGACCTCTGGTGACCTCATTTTGCGTGTGCGGGAGCTTCTAAGAAGATAGCAATGTTCATTGACCTCATCTGACCTCATCTGACCGCCGCGGCGCTTCTGAGTCCATCCTGAAGGTCATTGACCTCTGGAACCTCATTTTGCTTGTCCGGGAGCGTCTTAGAAGATAGCAAATGTCATTGACCTCTGCTGACCTCATTTCGCGTGTGCGGAGCTTCTAAGAGGATAGCAAAAGTCATTGACCTCATCTGACCACATTTGACCGACGCGGCGCTTCTGAGTCTATCCTGAAGGTCATTGACCTCTGGTGACCTCATTTTGCGTGTGCGGGAGCGTCTTAGAAGATAGCAAAGGTCATTGACCTCATCTGACCTCATTTGACCTACGCGACGCTTCTGAGTCTAACCTGAAGTTCATTGACCTCTAGTTACCTCATTTTGCGTGTCCGGGAGCTTCTAAGAGGATAGCAAAGGTCAATGACCTCATCTGACCTCATTTGACCGACGCGGCGCTTCTGAGTCTATCCTGAAGATCATTGACCTCTGGTGAACTCATTTTACGTGTCCGGGAGCGTCTTAGAAAATAGCAAAGGTCATTGACATCATCTGACCTCATTTGACCTACGCGGCGCTTCTGGGTCTATCCTGAAGGTCATTGACCTCTGGTGACCTCATATTGCGTGTGCGGGAGCTTCTACGAGGATAGCAAAGGTCAATGACCTCATCTGACCTCATTTGACCGACGCGGCGCTTCTGAGTCTATCCTGAAGGTCATTGACCTCTGGTGACCTCATTTTGCGTGTGCGGGAGCTTCTAAAAGGATAGCAAAGGTCATTGACCTCATCTGACCTCATTTGACATACGCGGCGCTTCCGAGTCTATCCTGTGGGTCATTGACCTCTGGTGAGCTCATTTTGCGTGTCCGGGACCTTCTAAGAGGATAGCAAAGGTCATTGACCTCATCTGAAGTCATTTGACCGACGCGGCGCTTCTGAGTCTATCCTGAAGGTCATTGACCTCTGGTGACCTCATTTTGCGTGTGCGGGAGCTTCTAAAAGGATAGCAAAGGTCATTGACCTCATCTGACCTCATTTGACATACGCGGCGCTTCCGAGTCTATCCTGTGGGTCATTGACCTCTGGTGACCTCATTTTGCTTGTCCGGGACCTTCTAAGCGGATAGCAAAGGTCATTGACCTCATCTGAACTCATTTGACCGACGCTGCGCTTGTGAGTCTATCCTGAATGTCATTGCCCTCTGGTGACCTCACTTTGCGTTGCAGGAGCGTTTAAGAGGATAGCAAAGGTCATTGACCTCATCTGACCTCATTTGACCGACGCGGCGCTTCTGAGTCTATCCTGAAGATCATTGACCTCTGGTGAACTCATTTTACGTTTCCGGGAGCGTCTTAGAAAATAGCAATGGTCATTGACCTCATCTGACCTCATTTGACCTACGCGGCGCTTCTGAGTCTATCCTGAAGGTCATTGACCTCTGGTGACCTCATATTGCGTGTGCGGGAGCTTCTGCGAGGATAGCAAAGGTCATTGACCTCATCTGACCTCATTTGACCGACGCGGCGCTTCTGAGTCTTTCCTGAAGGTCATTGACCTCTGGTGACCTCATTTTGCGTGTGCGGGAGCTTCTAAGAGGATTGCAAAGGTCATTGACCTCATCTGACCTCATTTGACATACGCGGCGCTTCCGAGTCTATCCTGTGGGTCATTGACCTCTGGTGACCACATATTGCGTCTCCGGGAGCGTCTTGGAAGATAGCAAATGTCATTGACCTCTGGTGACCTCATTTTGCGTGTCCGGGACCTTCTAAGAGGATAGCAAAGGTCATTGACCTCATCTGAACTCATTTGACCGAGGTGGCGCTTCTGAGACTATCCTGAAGGTCATTGCCCTCTGGTGACCTCACTTTGCGTTGCAGGAGCGTTTAAGAGGATAGCAAAGGTCATTGACCTCATCTGACCTCATTTGATCTACGCGGCACATCTAAGTCTATCCTGAAGGTCATTGTCCTCTGGTGACCTCATTTTGCGCGTGCGGGAGCTTCTAAGAGGATAGCAAAGGTCATTGACCTCATCTGCCCTCATTTGACCTACGTGGCGCTTCTGAGTCTATCCTGAAGGTCATTGACCTCTGGTGACCTCATTTTGCGTTGCGGGAGCTTCTAAGAGGATAGCAATGATCATTGACCTCATCTGACCTCAGTTGAACGACGCGGCGGTTCTTTGTCTATCCTGAAGGTCATTGACATCTGGTAACCTCATTTTGCGTTGCGGGAGCTTCTAAGAGGATAGCAAAGGTCATTGTCCTCATCTGACCTCATTTGACCGACGCGGCGCATGTGCGTCTATCCTGAAGTTCATTGACCTCTGGTGACCTCATTTGACCGACACGGCGCTTCTGAGTCTAACCTGAAAGTCATTGCCCTCTGGTGACATCATTTTGCGTGTGCGGGAGCTTCTAATAGGATAGCAATGGTCATTGACCTCATCTGAACTCATTTGAACGACGCGGCGCTTCTGAGTCTATCCTGAAGGTCATTGACCTCTGGTGACCTCATTTTGCGTGTGCGGGAGCTTCTAAGAAGATAGCCATGTTCATTGACCTCATCTGACCTCATCTGACCGTCGCGGCGCTTCTGAGTCCATCCTGAAGGTCATTGACCTCTGGAACCTCATTTTGCTTGTCCGGGAGCGTCTTAGAAGATAGCAAATGTCATTGACCTTTGCTCACCTCATTTTGCGTGTGCGGTGCTTCTAAGAGGATAGCAAAAGGTCATTGACCTCATCTGACCACATTCGACCACGCGGCGCATCTGAGTCTATCCTGAAGGTCATTGACCTCTGGTGACCTCATTTTGCGTGTGCGGGAACGTCTTAGAATATAGCGAAGGTCATTGACCTCATCTGACCTCATTTGACCTACGCGGCGCTTCTGAGTCTAACCTGAAGATCATTGACCTCTGGTGAACTCATTTTACGTTTCCGGGAGCGTCTTAGAAAATAGCAAAGGTCATTGACCTCATCTGACCTCATTTGCCCTACGCGGCGCTTCTGAGTCTATCCTGAAGGTCATTGACCTCTAGTGACCTCATTTTGCGTGTGCGGGAGCTTCTAAGAGGATAGCAAAGGTCATTGACCTCATCTGACCTCAATTGACATACGCGGCGCTTCCGAGTCTATCCTGTGGGTCATTGACCTCTGGTGACCACATATTGCGTCTCCGGGAGCGTCTTGGAAGATAGCAAATGTCATTGACCTCTGGTGACCTCATTTTGCGTGTCCGGGACCTTCTTAGAGGCTAGCAAAGGTCATTGACCTCAACTGAACTCATTTGACCGACGCGGCACTTCTGAGTCTATCCTGAAGGTCTTTGACCTCTGGTGACCTCATTTTGCCTGTCCGAGAGCGTCTTAGAAGATAGCAAAGGTCATTGACCTCATCTGACCTCATTTGACCTACGCGGCGCTTCTGAGTCTATCCTGAAGGTCATTGACCTCTGGTGACCTCATATTGCGTGTGCGAGAGCTTCTACGAGGATAGCAAAGGTGTTTGACCTCATCTGACCTCATTTGACCAACGCGGCGTTTCTGAGTCTATCCTGAAGGTCATTGGACTCTGGTGACCTCATTTTGCGTGTGCGGGAACTTCTAAGTGGATAGCAAAGGTCATTGACCTCATTTGTCCTCATTTGACCGCCGCGGCGCTTCTGAGTCTATCCTGAAGGTCATTGACCTCTGGTGACCTCATTTTGCGTCTCCGGGAGCGTCTTGGAAGATAGCAAATGTCATTGACCTCTGGTGACCTCATTTTGCGTGTCCGGGAGCTTCTAAGAGGATAGCAAAGGTCGTTGACCTCATCTGAACTCATTTGACCGACGCGGCGCTTCTGAGTCTATCCTGAAGGTCATTGCCCTCTGGTGACCTCATTTTGCGTTGCGGGAGCGTTTAAGAGGATAGCAAAGGTCATTGACCTCATCTGACCTCATTTGACTGCCGCGGCGCTTCTGAGTCTATCCTGAAGGTCATAGAACTCTGGTGACCTCATTTTGCGTCTCCGGGAGCTTCTAAGAGGATAGCAAAGGTCAATGACCTCATCTGACCTCATTTGACCGACGCGGCGCTTCTGAGTCTATCCTGAAGGTCATTGACTTCTGGTGACTTCATTTTGCCTGACCGAGAGCGTCTTAGAAGATAGCAAAGGTCATTGACCTCATCTGCCCTCATTTGACCTACGTGGCGCTTCTAAGTCTATCCTGAAGGTCATTGTCCTCTGGTGACCTCATTTTGCGTTGCGGGAGCTTCTAAGAGGATAGCAATGGTCATTGACCTCATCTGACCTCAGTTGACCGACGCGGCGGTTCTTTGTCTATCATGAAGGTCATTGACATCTGGTAACCTCATTTTGCGTTGCGGGAGCTTCTAAGAGGATAGCAAAGGTCATTGTCCTCATCTGACCTCATTTGACCGACGCGGCGCATCTGAGCCTATCCTGAAGGTCATTGACCTCTGGTGACCTCATTTGACCGACACGGCGCTTCTGAGTCTATCCTGAAGGTCATTGACCTCTGGTGACCTCATTTTGCGTGTGCGGGAGCTTCTAAGAAGATAGCAATGTTCATTGACCTCATCTGACCTTTTCTGAACGACGCGGCGCTTCTGAGTCCATCCTGAAGGTCATTGACCTCTGGAACCTCATTTTGTTTGTCCGGGAGCGTCTTAGAAGATAGCAAATGTCATTGACCTCTGGTCACCTCATTTTGCGTGTGCGGAGCTTCTAAGAGGATAGCAATGTTCATTGACCTCATCTGACCTTTTCTGAACGACGCGGCGCTTCTGAGTCCATCCTGAAGGTCATTGACCTCTGGAACCTCATTTTGTTTGTCCGGGAGCGTCTTAGAAGATAGCAAATGTCATTGACCTCTGGTCACCTCATTTTGCGTGTGCGGAGCTTCTAAGAGGATAGCAAAGGTCAATGACCTCATCTGACCACATTTGACCGACGCGGCGCTTCTGAGTCTATCTTGAAGGTCATTGACCTCTGGTGACCTCATTTTGCGTGTGCGGGAGCGTCTTAGAAGATAGCAAAGGTCATTGACCTCATCTGACCTAATTTGACCTACGCGGCGCATCTGAGTCTAACCTGAAGGTCATTGACCTCTGGTGACCTCATATTGCGTGTGCGGGAGCTTCTACGAGGATAGCAAAGGTCATTGACCTCATCTGACCTCATTTGACCGACGCGGCGCTTCTGAGTCTATCCTGAAGTTCATTGACCTCTGGTGACCTCATATTGCGTCTCCGGGAGCGTCTTGGAAGATAGCATATGTCATTGACCTCTGGTGACCTCATTTTGCGTGTCCGGGACCTTCTAAAAGGATAGCAAAGGTCATTGACCTCAACTGACCACATTTGACCTACGCGGCGCTTCTGAGTCTGTCCTGAAGGTCATTGTCCTCTGGTGAACTCATTTTGCGTGTGCGGGAGCTTCTAAGAGGATAGCAAAGGTCATTGAACTCATCTGTCCTCATTTGAACGCCGCGGCGCTTCTGAGTCTATCCTGAAGTTTATTCACCTCTGGTGACCTCATTTTGCGTCTCCGGGAGCGTCTTGGAAGATAGCTAATGTCATTGCCCTCTGGTGACCTCATTTTGCGATGCGGGAGCGTTTAAGAGGATAGCAAAGGTCATTGACCTCACCTGACCTCATTTGACTGCCGCGGCGCTTCTGAGTCTATCTTGAAGGTCATATCCTCTGGTGACCTCATTTTGCGTCTCCGGGAGCTTCTAAGAGGATAGCAAAGGTCAATGACCTCATCTGACCTCATTTGACCGACGCGGCGCTTCTGAGTCTATCCTGAAGGTCATTGACCTCTGGTGACCTCATTTTACGTGTCCGAGAGCGTCTTAAATATAGCAAAGGTCATTGACCTCATCTGAACTCATCTGACCGACGCGGCGCTTCTGAGTCCATCCTGAAGGTCATTGACCTCTGGAACCTCATTCTGCTTGTCCGGGAGCGTCTTAGAAGATAGCAAAGGTCATTGACCTCTGGTGACGTCATTTTGCGTCTCCGGGAGCTTCTTAGAAGATAGCAAAGGTCATTGACCTCTGGTGACCTCATTTTGCGTGTGCGGGAGCTTCTAAGAAGATAGCAATGGTCATTGACCTCATCTGACCTCATCTGACCGACGCGGCGCTTCTGAGTCCATCCTGAAGGTCATTGACCTCTGGAACCTCATTCTGCTTGTCCGGGAGCGTCTTAGAAGATAGGAAAGGTCATTGACCTCTGGTGACGTCATTTTGCGTCTCCGGGAGCTTCTTAGAAGATAGCAAATGTCATTGACCTCTGGTGACCTCATTTTGCGTGTGCGGAGCTTCTAAGAGGATAGCAAAGGTCATTGATCTCATCTGACCTCATTTGACCGACGCGGCGCTTCTGAGTCTATCCTGAAGGTCATTGACCTCTGGTGACCTCATTTTGCGTGTGCGGGAGCGTCTTAGAAGATAGCAAAGGTCATTGACCTCATCTGACCTCATTTGACCTACGCGGCGCTTCTGAGTCTATCCTGAAGGTCATTGACCTCTGGTGACCTCATATTGCGTGTGCGGGTGCTTCTACGAGGATAGCAAATGTCATTGACCTCATCTGACCTCATTTGACCGATGCGGCGCTTCTGAGTCTGTCCTGAACGTCATTGACCTCTGGTGATCTCATTTTGTGTTGCGGGAGCTTCTAAGAGGATAGCAAAGGTCATTGACCTCATCTGACCTCATTTGACTGACGTGGCGCTTCTGAGTCTATCCTGAAGGTCATTGACCTCTGGTGACCTCATTTTGCGTGTGCGGGAGCTTCTAAGAGGATAGCAAAGGTCATTGACCTCATCTGTCCTCATCTGACCTCATTTGACCGACGCGGCGCTTCTGAGTCTATCCTGAAGGTCATAGACCTCTGGTGACCTCATTTTGCGTCTCCGGGAGCTTCTATGAGGATAGCAAAGGTCTATGACCTCATCTGACCTCATCTGACCTCATTTGACCGGCGCGGCTCTTCTGAGTCTATCCTGAAGGTCATTGACCTCTGGTGACCTCATATTACGTGTGCGGGAGCTTCTACGAGGATAGCAAAGGTCATTGACCTCATCTGAACTCACTTGACCAACGCGTCGCTTCTGAGTCTATCCTGAAGGTCATTGTCCTCTGGTGACCTCATTTTGCATCTCCGGGAGCGTGTTAGAATATAGCAAAAGTCATCGACCTATAGTGACATCATTTTGCCTGTCCGGGAGCTTCTAAGAGGATAGCAAAGGTCGTTGACCTCATCTGAACTCATTTGACCGACGCGGCGCTTCTGAGTCTATCCTGAAGGTCATTGCCCTCTGGTGACCTCATTTTGCGTTGCGGGAGCGTTTAAGAGGATAGCAAAGGTCATTGACCTCATCTGACCTCATTTGACTGCCGCGGCGCTTCTGAGTCTATCCTGAAGGTCATAGAACTCTGGTGACCTCATTTTGCGTCTCCGGGAGCTTCTAAGAGGATAGCAAAGGTCAATGACCTCATCTGACCTCATTTGACCGACGCGGCGCTTCTGAGTCTATCCTGAAGGTCATTGACTTCTGGTGACTTCATTTTGCCTGACCGAGAGCGTCTTAGAAGATAGCAAAGGTCATTGACCTCATCTGCCCTCATTTGACCTACGTGGCGCTTCTAAGTCTATCCTGAAGGTCATTGTCCTCTGGTGACCTCATTTTGCGTTGCGGGAGCTTCTAAGAGGATAGCAATGGTCATTGACCTCATCTGACCTCAGTTGACCGACGCGGCGGTTCTTTGTCTATCATGAAGGTCATTGACATCTGGTAACCTCATTTTGCGTTGCGGGAGCTTCTAAGAGGATAGCAAAGGTCATTGTCCTCATCTGACCTCATTTGACCGACGCGGCGCATCTGAGCCTATCCTGAAGGTCATTGACCTCTGGTGACCTCATTTGACCGACACGGCGCTTCTGAGTCTATCCTGAAGGTCATTGACCTCTGGTGACCTCATTTTGCGTGTGCGGGAGCTTCTAAGAAGATAGCAATGTTCATTGACCTCATCTGACCTTTTCTGAACGACGCGGCGCTTCTGAGTCCATCCTGAAGGTCATTGACCTCTGGAACCTCATTTTGTTTGTCCGGGAGCGTCTTAGAAGATAGCAAATGTCATTGACCTCTGGTCACCTCATTTTGCGTGTGCGGAGCTTCTAAGAGGATAGCAATGTTCATTGACCTCATCTGACCTTTTCTGAACGACGCGGCGCTTCTGAGTCCATCCTGAAGGTCATTGACCTCTGGAACCTCATTTTGTTTGTCCGGGAGCGTCTTAGAAGATAGCAAATGTCATTGACCTCTGGTCACCTCATTTTGCGTGTGCGGAGCTTCTAAGAGGATAGCAAAGGTCAATGACCTCATCTGACCACATTTGACCGACGCGGCGCTTCTGAGTCTATCTTGAAGGTCATTGACCTCTGGTGACCTCATTTTGCGTGTGCGGGAGCGTCTTAGAAGATAGCAAAGGTCATTGACCTCATCTGACCTAATTTGACCTACGCGGCGCATCTGAGTCTAACCTGAAGGTCATTGACCTCTGGTGACCTCATATTGCGTGTGCGGGAGCTTCTACGAGGATAGCAAAGGTCATTGACCTCATCTGACCTCATTTGACCGACGCGGCGCTTCTGAGTCTATCCTGAAGTTCATTGACCTCTGGTGACCTCATATTGCGTCTCCGGGAGCGTCTTGGAAGATAGCATATGTCATTGACCTCTGGTGACCTCATTTTGCGTGTCCGGGACCTTCTAAAAGGATAGCAAAGGTCATTGACCTCAACTGACCACATTTGACCTACGCGGCGCTTCTGAGTCTGTCCTGAAGGTCATTGTCCTCTGGTGAACTCATTTTGCGTGTGCGGGAGCTTCTAAGAGGATAGCAAAGGTCATTGAACTCATCTGTCCTCATTTGAACGCCGCGGCGCTTCTGAGTCTATCCTGAAGTTTATTCACCTCTGGTGACCTCATTTTGCGTCTCCGGGAGCGTCTTGGAAGATAGCTAATGTCATTGCCCTCTGGTGACCTCATTTTGCGATGCGGGAGCGTTTAAGAGGATAGCAAAGGTCATTGACCTCACCTGACCTCATTTGACTGCCGCGGCGCTTCTGAGTCTATCTTGAAGGTCATATCCTCTGGTGACCTCATTTTGCGTCTCCGGGAGCTTCTAAGAGGATAGCAAAGGTCAATGACCTCATCTGACCTCATTTGACCGACGCGGCGCTTCTGAGTCTATCCTGAAGGTCATTGACCTCTGGTGACCTCATTTTACGTGTCCGAGAGCGTCTTAAATATAGCAAAGGTCATTGACCTCATCTGAACTCATCTGACCGACGCGGCGCTTCTGAGTCCATCCTGAAGGTCATTGACCTCTGGAACCTCATTCTGTTTGTCCGGGAGCGTCTTAGAAGACAGCAAATGTCATTGACCTCTGGTGACGTCATTTTGCGTCTCCGGGAGCTTCTTAGAAGATAGCAAATGTCATTGACCTGTGGTGACCTCATTTTGCGTGTGCGTGAGCTTCTAAGAAGATAGCAATGGTCATTGACCTCATCTGACCTCATCTGACCGACGCGGCGCTTCTGAGTCCATCCTGAATGTCATTGACCTCTGGAACCTCATTCTGCTTGTCCGGGAGCGTCTTAGAAGATAGCAAAGGTCATTGACCTCTGGTGACGTCATTTTGCGTCTCCGGGAGCTTCTTAGAAGATAGCAAAGGTCATTGACCTCTGGTGACCTCATTTTGCGTGTGCGGGAGCTTCTAAGAAGATAGCAATGGTCATTGACCTCATCTGACCTCATCTGACCGACGCGGCGCTTCTGAGTCCATCCTGAAGGTCATTGACCTCTGGAACCTCATTCTGCTTGTCCGGGAGCGTCTTAGAAGATAGGAAAGGTCATTGACCTCTGGTGACGTCATTTTGCGTCTCCGGGAGCTTCTTAGAAGATAGCAAATGTCATTGACCTCTGGTGACCTCATTTTGCGTGTGCGGAGCTTCTAAGAGGATAGCAAAGGTCATTGATCTCATCTGACCTCATTTGACCGACGCGGCGCTTCTGAGTCTATCCTGAAGGTCATTGACCTCTGGTGACCTCATTTTGCGTGTGCGGGAGCGTCTTAGAAGATAGCAAAGGTCATTGACCTCATCTGACCTCATTTGACCTACGCGGCGCTTCTGAGTCTATCCTGAAGGTCATTGACCTCTGGTGACCTCATATTGCGTGTGCGGGTGCTTCTACGAGGATAGCAAATGTCATTGACCTCATCTGACCTCATTTGACCGATGCGGCGCTTCTGAGTCTGTCCTGAACGTCATTGACCTCTGGTGATCTCATTTTGTGTTGCGGGAGCTTCTAAGAGGATAGCAAAGGTCATTGACCTCATCTGACCTCATTTGACTGACGTGGCGCTTCTGAGTCTATCCTGAAGGTCATTGACCTCTGGTGACCTCATTTTGCGTGTGCGGGAGCTTCTAAGAGGATAGCAAAGGTCATTGACCTCATCTGTCCTCATCTGACCTCATTTGACCGACGCGGCGCTTCTGAGTCTATCCTGAAGGTCATAGACCTCTGGTGACCTCATTTTGCGTCTCCGGGAGCTTCTATGAGGATAGCAAAGGTCTATGACCTCATCTGACCTCATCTGACCTCATTTGACCGGCGCGGCTCTTCTGAGTCTATCCTGAAGGTCATTGACCTCTGGTGACCTCATATTACGTGTGCGGGAGCTTCTACGAGGATAGCAAAGGTCATTGACCTCATCTGAACTCACTTGACCAACGCGTCGCTTCTGAGTCTATCCTGAAGGTCATTGTCCTCTGGTGACCTCATTTTGCATCTCCGGGAGCGTGTTAGAATATAGCAAAAGTCATCGACCTATAGTGACATCATTTTGCCTGTCCGGGAGCTTCTAAGAGGATAGCAAAGGTCAATGACCTCATCTGACCTCATTTGACCGACGCGGCGCTTCTGAGTCTATCCTGAAGGTCATTGACCTCTGGTGACCTAATTTTGCGTCTCCGGGAGCGTCTTGGAAGATAGCAAAGATCATTGACCTCTGGTGACCTCATTTTGAGTGTCCGGGAGCTTCTAAGAGGATAGCAAAGGTCATTGACCTCATCTGACCTCATTTGACCGCCGCGGCGCTTCTGAGTCTATCCTGAAGGTCATAGACCTCTGGTGACCTCATTTTGCGTCTCCGGGAGCATCATTGAATATAGCTAAAGTCATCGACCTCTGGGGACCGCATATGCGTGTCCGGGAGCTTCTAAGAGGATAGCAAAGGTCAATGACCTCATCTGACCTCATTTGACCGACGCGGCGCTTCTGAGTCTATCCTGAAGATCATTGACCTCTGGTGACCTCATTTTACGTGTCCGGGAGCGTCTTAGAAGATAGCAAAGGTCATTGACCTCATCTGACCTCATTTGATCTACGCGGCGCATCTGAGTCTATCCTGAAGGTCATTGACCTCTGGTGACCTCATTTTGCGTGTGCGGGAGCTTCTAAGAGGATAGCAAAGGTCATTGACCTCATCTGACCTCATTTGACCGACGCGGCGCTTTTGAGTCTATCCTGAAGGTCATTGTCCTCTGGTGACCTCAGTTTGCGTGTGCGGGAGCTTCTAAGAGGATAGCAAAGGTCATTGACCTCATTTGTCCTCATTTTACCGCCGCGGCGCTTCTGAGTCTATCCTGAAGGTCATTGACCTCTGGTGACCTCATTTTGCGTCTCCGGGAGCGTCTTAGAATATAGCTAAAGTCATCGACCTATAGTGACATCATTTTGCCTGTCCCGGAGCTTCTAAGAGGATAGCAAAGGTAAATGACCTCATCTGACCTCATTTGACCGACGCGGCGCTTCTGAGTCTAACCTGAAGGTCATTTACTACTGATGACCTCATTTTAGTTGTCCGGGAGCGTCTTTGAAGATAGCAAAGGTCATTGACCTCTGGTGAAATCATTTTGCGTGTCCGGGAACTTCTTAGAAGATAGCAAAGGTCATTGACCTCTGGCGATCTCATTTTGCGTGTCCGGGAGCTTCTAAGAGGCTAGCAAATGTCATTGACCTCAACTGACCTCATTTGACTGACGTGGCGCTTCTGAGTCTATCCTGAAGGTCATTGTCCTCTGGTGACCTCATTTTGCGTGTGCGGGAGCTTCTAAGAGGATAGCAAAGGTCATTGACCTCAACTGACCTCATTTGACCGACGCGGCGCTTCTGAGTCTATCCTGAAGTTCATTGACCTCTGGTGACCTCATTTTGCGTATCCGGGAGCGTCTTAGAATATAGCAAAAGTCATCGACCTATGGTGACATCGTTTTGCCTGTCCGGGAGCTTCTAAGGGGATAGCAAAGGTCAATGACCTCATCTGACCTCATTTGACCGACGCAGCGCTTCTGAGTCTAACCTGAAGGTCATTGACCTCTAGTGACCTCATTTTGCGTGTCCGGGAACTTCTTAGAAGATAGCAAAGGTCATTGACCTCTGGCGATCTCATTTTGCGTGTCCGGGAGCTTCTAAGAGGCTAGCAAAGGTCATTGACCTCAACTGACCTCATTTGACTGACGTGGCGCTTCTGAGTCTATCCTGAAGGTCATTGACCTCTGGTGACCTCATATTACGTGTGCGGCAGCTTCTACGAGGATAGCAAAGGTCATTGACCTCATCTGATCTCATTTGACCTACGCGTCGCTTCTGAGTCTATCCTGAAGGTCATTGTCCTCTGGTGACGTCATTTTGCGTCTCCGGGAGCGTCTTAGAATATAGCAAATGTCATCGACATATAGTGACATCATTTTGCCTGTCCGGGAGCTTCTAAGAGGATAGCAAAGGTCAATGACCTCATCTGACCTCATTTGACCGACGCGGCGCATCTGAGTGTAACCTGAAGGTCATTGACCTCTAGTGACATCATTTTGCGTGTCCGGGAGCTTCTAAGAGGGTAGCAAAGGTCATTGACCTCAACTGACCTCATTTATCCGACGCGGCGCTTCTGAGTCTATCCTGAAGGTCATTGACCTCTGGTGACCTAATTTTGCGTCTCCGGGAGCGTCTTGGAAGATAGCAAAGGTCATTGTCCTCTGGTGACCTCATTTTGAGTGTCCGGGAGCTTCTAAGAGGATAGCAAATGTCATTGACCTCATCTGACCTCATTTGACCGCCGCGGCGCTTCTGAGTCTATCCTGAAGTTCATAGACCTCTGGTGACCTCATTTTGCGTCTCCGGGAGCATCATTGAATATAGCAAAAGTCATCGACCTCTGGTGACCGCATATGCGTGTCCGGGAGCTTCTAAGAGGATAACAAAGGTCAATGACCTCATCTGACCTCATTTGACCGACGCGGCGCTTCTGAGTCTATCCTGAAGATCATTGACCTCTGGTGACCTCATTTTACGTGTCCGGGAGCGTCTTAGAAGATAGCAAAGGTCATTGACCTCATCTGACCTCATTTGATCTACGCGACGCATCTGAGTCTATCCTGAAGGTCATTGACCTCTGGTGACCTCATTTTGCGTGTGCGGGAGCTTCTAAGAGGATAGCAAAGGTCATTGACCTCATCTGACCTCATTTGACCGACGCGGCGCTTTTGAGGCTATCCTGAAGGTCATTGTCCTCTGGTGACCTCAGTTTGCGTGTGCGGGAGCTTCTAAGAGGATAGCAAAGGTCATTGACCTCATTTGTCCTCATTTTACCGCCGCGGCGCTTCTGAGTCTATCCTGAAGGTCATTGAACTCTGGTGACCTCATTTTGCGTCTCCGGGAGCGTCTTAGAATATAGCAAAAGTCATCGACCTATAGTGACAACATTTTGCCTGTCCGGGAGCTTCTAAGAGGATAGCAAAGGTCAATGAACTCATCTGACCTCATTTGACCGACGCGGCGCTTCTGAGTCTAACCTGAAGGTCATTTACTATTGATGACCTCATTTTAGTTGTCCGGGAGCGTCTTTGAAGATAGCAAAGGTCATTGACCTCTGGTGACCTCATTTTGCGTGTCCGGGAGCTTCTTAGAAGATAGCAAAGGTCATTGACCTCTGGCGACCTCATTTTGCGTGTCCGGGAGCTTCTAAGAGGCTAGCAAATGTCATTGACCTCAACTGACCTCATTTGACTGACGTAGCGCTTCTGAGTCTATCCTGAAGGTCATTGTCCTCTGGTGACCTCATTTTGCGTGTCCGGGAGCTTCTAAGAGGCTAGCAAAGGTCATTGACCTCAACTGACCTCATTTGACCGACGCGGCGCTTCTGAGACTATCCTGAAGGTCATTGACCTCTGGTGACCTCATTTTGCGTGTGCGGAGCTTCTAAGAGTATAGCAAAGGTCATTGACCTCATCTGACCTCATTTGACCGACGCGGCGTTTCTGAGTCTATCCTGAAGGTCATTGTCCTCTGGTGACCTCATTTTGCGTGTGCGAGAGCTTCTAAGATGATAGCAAAGGTCATTGACGTCATCTGATCTCATTTGACCGACGCGGCGCTTCTGAGTCTGTCCTGAAGGTCATTGACCTCTGGTGACCTCATTTTGCGTGTCCGGGAGCGTCTGAGAAGGTGGTAAAGTTCATTGACCTCTGGTGACCTCATTTTGCGTGTGCGGGAGCTTCTAAGAGGCTAGCAAAGGTCAATGACCTCATCTGACCTCATTTGACCTACGCGGCGCTTCTGAGTCTGTCCTGAAGGTCATTGACCTCTGGTGATCTCATTTTGTGTTGCGGGAGCTTCTAAGAGGATAGCAAAGGTCATTGACCTCATCTGACCTCATTTGACTGACGTGGCGCTTCTGAGTCCATCCTGAAGGTCATTGTCCTCTGGTGACCTCATTTTGCGTGTGCGGGAGCTTCTAAGAGGATAGCAAAGGTCATTGACCTCATCTGTCCTCATTTGAACGCCGCAGCGCTTCTGAGTCTATCCTGAAGGTCATAGACCTCTGGTGACCTCATTTTGCGCCTCCGGGAGCTTCTATGAGGATAGCAAAGGTCAATGATCTCATCTGACCTCATCTGACCTCATTTGACCGACGCGGCGCTTCTGAGTCTATCCTGAAGGTCATTGACCTGTGGTGACCTCATTTTGCGTGTCCGGGAGCGTCTTAGAAGATAGCACAGGTCATTGAACTCTGGTGACCTCATTTTGTTTGTCCCGGAGCTTCTAAGAGGATAGCAAAGGTCATTGATCTCATCTGACCTCATTTGACCTACGCGGCGCTTCTGAGTCTATCCTGAAGGTCATTGACCTCTGGTGACCTAATTTTGCGTCTCCGGGAGCGTCTTGGAAGATATCAAAGGTCATTGACCTCTGGTGACCTCATTTTGCGTTACGGGGAGCTTCTAAGAGAATAGCAAAGGTCATTGACCTCATCTGACCTCATTTGACCGACGCGGCGCTTCTGAGTCTATCCTGAGGGTCATTGACCTCTGGTGACCTCATTTTGCGTGTCCGGGAGCGTCTTAGAAGATAGCAAATTTCATTGACCTCTGGTAACCTCATTTTGCGTTGCGGGAGCTTCTAAGAGGATAGTAAAGGTCATTGACCTCTGCTGTCCTCATCTGACCGCTGCGGCGCTTCTGAGTCTATCCTGAAGGTCATTGTCATCTAGTGACCTCATTTTGCGTGTGCGGGAGCGTCTTAGAATATAGCAAAAGTCGTCGACCTCTGGTGACCTC